>ML685784.1:12452030-12498989 GCA_007922175.1 Pelusios castaneus | reverse complement strand
TCGTGGGAGAAAATCCCACTTCGTGACGAAGTGGGATTTTCTCCCACGAAAGCTCATGCGATAAATAAATCTGTTAGTCTTTAAAAGTGCCACAGGACTCTGTTGTCTTTAAATAAATCTGTTAGTCTTTAAAAGTGCCACAGGACTCTGTTGTCTTCATAAATGAAGTTTATCTTGAAACAAGGAGGCTAAAGGCAGTAGTCTGATATTTTGATGGGCTTTTCTTTTTCTGAAACCAGATCTCAAGTGAGGCTCACACAGAACGTTAGACAAAAGCAGCAGGATGAAATGAGCTGCAGTATCAATGAAAATGTGGGCAAAAGGCAAAGATAATAAGAGCATTCCCCCAGTGATTTTTTTGAGTGTGTGTCTGAAGAAGCCTCTGCAATTACTATCTATAGCAGCTTTTTCTTTTTCCCTTTCTATCATAATGTCTGATAGACAAATTTGTAGTTCCAACTGTACTACATGACATTTCAGTTTTTAAAGGAAACACAAGATAATGAATAAAAAATGCTGGGCACCCATAATTATTTAGGTGCATAAATAGGAGTTCAAGAGCATAATTTTAGTGGCAGCTAAATTGACAACTTTATTTTGTTTTAAATCTTGGTCTGTGTATTTATGTGATATACTATTGCTGTATATTTGTATGTAAATTAATTTTCTGAAGGAGTTTGCCTTTTGTTTTTTATCCTTCTGCCTTTTCATGATTTATGGTTTTACAAAATGCAAAATATCTAAAAAAAGATGGCAAATAATAAACTTTTAAAGAATGTTTAAATACATATTTACATGATTTTCAAAGATTAGTGAATGGAAATTTGATTCAACATGTTTTAAAGAGCCAGTGATATTTGTGTGCATCTCCATGTGTGACATGTATTCACAACTTGCTTTCTCTGTGCAATGTTCATTACTAGATCATATCACCCTGACTTTGGAAAAACTGGTGAGTAAGAGTTAACAAAAGTCCACATTAGATACGTTTACAATGGAATGTACGGAGGCTCCTAAGGGTGCGCTTACACTTATAAATTAAGTTGACTTAAGCAGGCCAACAGTCTTGTGGAGAGCTAGCCTTGCAGGGCTGGTACTCCTGAGACGAGCCGCCTGGCTTCTTGTCCCGGGAAGACGCAGCTGGCTCTCGCCAGAGTAAGCCACCAGCGGCTTCCTGGTCTGGGGAGAGCCGGCCCTGCAAGTCTGGCTCTCCCTCCACCTATCAAGTCGACTTAGAGAGTCTAGTGTAGACTCTCTAAGTTGACTTAATATGGTCGACTTAAAGTCGACTTTAGAAAGTCAACTTAAGAAAGTCGACCTAACTTTGTGAGTGTAGACATAGCCAAAGTGACTTTAAAATAAAAGCTTCATGGAAGCTGCTGGTGACCAAGCGTTTTAGCAATGGATATGGTGAGAAAAGAGTAGATTTGACCTTCAGTGGGACTTGTGGTCCTAAAGGTTTGTTAAAATGGAGACATTATTATGAAATAAATTAGAAATGAAATTATAGCGTAGTAGCTATTTTGGACTACTTGTACAGACACACACTTAAGCACTTTAAAAAATGTTACCTTTAGAATAAAAATTTGCTTTCAAAAAGCATCCAGAAGTTGAGATCCTTATCTGAGCCATCTTCTAACTGCAGAACTAGTGTGGAGCTTACAAAACCAAACTAGAAGATTGATAGAAAAGTCCTATGGAATTTAGTAGGGATGAAACAACAGGGTTCTATAGAATACGTATCCTTTACAGATATTTTATTTTTAGCATTATATAGAATTCCATAGTTGGGAATAATTCACTTTTCAGTTCTATAGGATAGTCCAAAATAATCACAGAAAAGTTATCCTTCATTATTCCTCTTCCTCTGCTGTTTCTTCTCCATCCCCACTATGGAAATACTTGTCTACATGTTGGCCATCTCTTGCTTTGATTATCATAACAGTCTCCTTTCTGGCCTTCACCCTTCTCCCCACACGATTGCCCTTAATGCCGTGAATATACATTTCTTCTCCTCTTGCCACTCCTGGGCTACTTACCTGCTTCTTGGGTCCCCTGAATCTTGGCTTCCTCTGTAACAGTACTAATGTACCTACCCACTGGACGGGTGCCTCCTGGCAATGTCCCTGGGGAATTGCTCAAGTGACCCCCCTGTCTGATGGCCTGTGCTCTGTCTTCCATTGTCTCCCTTGAGTCCCTACTCCATTCCCCCTTCCAGGGTAAGGCCTAGTCCAGGCCAGTCTATTTGTACCAGTGGCAGCCATTAGTCCTCTCACTGCCCACTGGTGGCCTGGGGGAGACAGGGAGAACTGTGACCCAGTGACCCTAAAGCACCTTTCCAACTCTCAATACAGCACAACAGGTTCCCTGGGCCACATCCTCACCTACCCCTAGGTACCGTCTTTCCCTTGTTTCAAGGTCCGCTCTCTAGCCAAACCCCTACAGCCAAGCTGACAGCCTCCTTCCTCCTCACTCGCCAGAGGAAGACTACCCTTAGCTGGGGCTGCAGTCCCTGAATATACAGGCTCTCAAGCTACCAGCTCCTATTGGCTGCTCCCCTCCCAAGGCTTTTAACCCCTTCTTCCTCTCGGTGGGGAAACCAACCCACTACACACACACACATACCCTTCAAATCTGCCTCTTGGGGGCAGAGGTATAGAACTTCCTTTGGGGCTGTGCTATCTGGAAGTGACGGTTCCTCCACCTCCCAAATCCATAGGCACAGGCCTCCCTACTTCTGCCATATGTCTTATAGTGCCTGCAGCTTTTCCTTGAGCTCCTTCACCTGCCCAATGGGGTCCCCCAGGAAGCTCCCTTTTGAGTGTCCTGGGTCTCCTTCTCCTTGGGTGCTGCTCCCAGCTGCATCTGTTAGTCAACCTGCTTGCTCCTCATGAGGGTGCCCTTCTCAGCTCAGACCCTCTCTGTCCCAGCAGCAATCCCACCTGTTGGTCAAGGGAGATATCCTTCAGCCATGCTCTTGGTACCATCTGACCCCTCCTGGTGATCAGTTTCTGCCCTGGCCTGACACCCAGGCAAGTCTGCCCCCGCCATCCTTCTTTTTAGAGGGTAACATTTCCTTATATGTCCCAGATCCCAGCAGCGGAAGAACTTTTTGGGCCTCCTTCTTCAAGTCCCTTCCTTCCGACTGGCCCCTTCCTGGCCCTGTGGGCATTTCTTCCTTTGGTGGCCCTTTTGTCCATAGGCACTACAGGCTGATCCCCACCCTGTTCCCATCACAAGGACAGTTGTTCTGTCCAGACACCCTTTTCTTAGGTGTCCAGCCTGTCACAGGCCCAACCCCAAACTTTTCCATTCACAGGCAGGGCTGGTCTATTGTTCCATCCATTTGAGGCTTCTGCCAATCTCCCCTGTATGGGAAGCCCCTCCAGAAGTGAGCCAATTGGCCACACGTAAAACACCTCACAACTCAGTCCCCTACCTATGAAATGGGGGCCTTCTCTTCCACCTCCCATCCCACTGTTGGTATGCCTCCTCAAGGACGTGGGCCTCAATCTGCCGGTTTGCCTGCCACAATGTCAACTGGCCATTCAGGAACTGCTGCAGCAGGGATATGACCCACCTGTGCTGACAGTCCACACTCTTCCCCGGGGTTGTTTATTCTCGAGTCTGGCTGGGGAAGATGGTGCTCTCCTCTGCAAACAACACCTCCCCAAACCTGGACTCCATCCTTCAGGCAGCCAAATTTTCATGGTCTGCCCAGCCCCTTTGATTCAGGGCGACCACATGCCTGTGTTGTACACTACGTGTAACCATCCTCTTGAACCTATCTGCTGCACAGTGCCTCCTGGTTATGGTACTGAGGAGTTGCTCAAGCTGCCCTCCTATCAGGGGGCCTGTGCTCCATCTTTCACAGACTTTCTCAGAGTCTTTTCAGGGTCTCAACCCTTTGACTGAGTCCTTAGTTCATTCCCCCCTTCTGGGGTAAGGCCTAGTCCAGGCTGGCCCACTTGTATCAGTAGCTGCCACTAGTCACCTCACTGCCCTCTGGTGGTCTGGAGGAGGTGAGGAGGGACCTGGGCCCACCCTCTTCTCCAGATTCTGACCTAGAGACCCTAAGCACTGCTTCTTGGAACTGCCTTGATCCCCACTACAGCACAACTGGTCCCATGGGCCACATCTTCACTGACCCCCAGGTACCCTCTCTCCCTTTTTTCAGGGTCCACACACCAGCTAAACCCTGACAAGCCATATGGAGCTGTCCTTGGTCCTGCAGCCGACCTGACAGCCTCCTTCGTCCTCCACTCACCAGACAAAGACTGGTCTGAGCTGGGGCTGCAGCCTCTGTATATACAAGTTACCCAAGACCTGATTGGCTCCCCAGCCACCAGTTCCTACTGGCTGTTCCATTCCCAGGGCTTTTCACCCCTTCTCCACCCAATCAGGGAAACCATCCCATTACACAAAATCAGAATTCAAGCTTCTGGTTCTCACCTACATGTTTTTGCCCAGTCTACATCCATGGTCTCATTTTATGCTCTGCCATACTTGCTTCCTGTGTCCTTCCCATGGGGGCTGGAGAATCAATTATTTGTTTAAATGAAACCTTTAACTGATATGTAGCTACTATGGTGCTAGGACTTCCTAGAAACACTTAAACTAGATTAAATTAAAAAATTCTAACCTGTTGAAGCTGACAGACAAGTGCTAGCATGGAGGACCACTATGACCCATGTGTATTACTTTGAACAGGTCAGTATTGTAGTAAATTTTTTCCATGCCTTTTTTTTTTCCTGAGAAAGGGAAAATTTTGTTCCTCAAATCAGGATATTTAGTTGTCTTAATCCAAGAGACATTTGCTGATTCCAGAGATACTGGGAGGAAAAAACATTGTGAAAATTAGTTACATTGTCGTGGTCTCCTAAAGAAAGAAAAAAGAAAAAGTCTGTAACAGAAAAACGTTTAAGAGATCTGACCCCATACACCCATGTATTCACACCATACTCACTCTTGTAATAATTCCTATTCAAAATATTCCTTGTGACATATCTCTTAAAAATGAATAACTTGGTGGGCAAAATACAGTGAAATCTATGTAGCAACATTACATATAAAGTTATGAATTCCCCTGTAACATGTTACTGGCATACGTTCAAGACTAGACAGCCTTGCCTAGGTTAAGGCATTAAATGGTTTTGTCCTAAACAAAGGAATGTATGTATATCTCAGTTTACATGTAAGCAGTATGTGACAAGGTGAGGGGGCTGACTGCAGGAAACAGAACAATTTGCATTTTAGGAAATACCAGTGGGGGAGAAGAAACTAGCATGAAGCTTTCTTCACCACCAGACTCCATGTCACCTTTCTCACAGCTTGAATAAATTTCACTTGGAGGGGTAACCCTTAGAAGAATCCATTTCAAAGGTTCACTGGAGTATAAAAGAAAGAAGACCCTCTTCCCCCGCCAAGTTATATTTCACACACACACACACAAAAGACCAAAAAAAAAAAAGGAAAAAGACAAAGGAACCTTGGATTTCTGGAGAAGATCCTGACTGAGAGTGGGGGCAGGGGACAAGCAATCTTGCTGGAAGATGGGTGGGAAAAGCCATCTTGAGCAAAGACTACCTTGCTGGCTTAGGTTTTAGTCACTAGAAAGCATGTTTCACTTCTATTTGCTTGTAATCACTTCTGTGTTTGTCTCATACTCACTGAAAATCTTAACTTCTTTTGTTAATAAATTTGTTTTACTTTTAAACTAATCCACCAGTTTGAGTTAAAGTGTTAGTTAATTCCAGTTAAAGTAATAAACAGTGCATTTTTTCTCAGTAGAGGAGCAAATGGATCTTATTATTCTTCTGAATGTTGTAGGAGATAGCTGGACCTTGCAAAGCTCATAGACTATGTCTACATTTGAAAAGTTAAGTCAACTTTATGAAGTCGACTTAATAAGGCCAGCTTTAAGTCGACCTAAAGTGGACCTTACTAAGTCAACTTAACTGAAGTGGACTTAACTTTTCAAGTGTAGACGTGGCCCCTTTTCAACCCTTATTAAGTCGACTTAACATTTTAAGTCAACTTAAACAGGTCCACCTAGGCACTACTCTGCATCTCCACTGGCTTAAGTCGACTTAATAAAGTCAACTTAAGCGCTAGTTCGAATTAAAACGAGGTGTTATTAATTCAAACTAACTTTTCCTTAATTCGACTTAAGGAGCAGCTTAAGTCGACTTAAGGAAAGCCCAGTGTAGACGCAGAATAAATTAAGTCAACTTAAGCCTCCTTAAATTGACTTAATTTGTAAGTGTAGATGCCCCCATAGAGTATGTCTACACTAGCAATATAGGTCAATTTAAGGACCCTTAAGCTGACCTAAATTACTCCATGTCCACACTGTGCTTTCATTAAGTCGATTTAAGAAATTCCTTAATGAAATTTCCTTTATGAAAGCTTAAGTCGACTTAATAAGTACTATTTCTTAGGTCGACTTAAGCTTCTTAAGTCGACTTAAGGACTGTGTGTGGACGGGGAGTAGCCCTTAAGTCAACTTTATTAAGTCAGCTTACTGCCAGTGTGGACGCCTATGTCCAATGTTAAGTCGACTTGATAAAGTCGACTTAAAAGGAGCCCCTTTGTTAAGTTGATTTAATAAGGTCAACTTAAAGTCGATCATATTAAGTCGGCTTAACAAAGTCGACTCAACTTTTCTAGTGTAGATATAGCCATTGGTTTGAGAAAATTTAGGATTGTGGGTGTCGTGGGTCACCTAGGCTATGTCTACAGTTGTTCAAATAAGTCGACTTTAAATCGACTTTGTTAAGTTGACTTAGCATGTCCACACTGTAAATTTAGGTCGACTTAAGGTCGACCTTGCCAAATCAACTTAGAGTGTCCACACTGGATGCCTAAGTCAACTTGTAGGGGGTAGGTGGACCTGGGAGTGGTGCATGGTGGGAAGGGGGGCACCCGAGAGGTGCCTCCCTTCCATGGGCACCCCTTCAAAAGTGCCAGGGAGCTCAGCATTTTCCCCATTGTACCAAAGTATATGGGAGCTGAGCAGGACAGGGACAGGGGCAGGGTATAGGAGCGGGGTGGGCAGGACTGTGTCCTGCCCTGTGGGTGGGAATGCCAGGCTCTGGCTGTGCCAGGCACCCTGGGAGGGAGGTCAGTGGGGGAGCCCTGGGGACCCTTAAAGTCAACTTAGGGCTAAGCCACGTCTACACTGTCTTAAGTCGCTTTAATAAAGTTGACTTAGTCAGTAAGTCAACTTAAAACCAGGTCTTATTAAGTTGACTTAAAATGTCCTTAAGTCGACTTAATCAGCAGGTTAAGTCGACTTAAGGAAACTGTAGTGTAGACGCAGAGTAAATTAAGTCGACTTAAGCAGGCTTAAATCGACTTAATTTACAAGTGTAGACGCACTCCTAATCTGGTAAAGACAATAGTGGGTCCATGATAACTGCTGGTAAATTGTTGGGTTGAGAGAGCTGTAGAGTATACAGAACACACTGTACATGCTGTTGTGTGGGTATGTCCTTGGCAGGGAACCTCAAGAAAGCGCTCAGCATTATGATATAGATGGTGAAAGAACCTCTCACTGGTTTGAATTGTACCTCAGAAAGTGAAAAGAGTGCATTAACTTAAGGCAAGACTGAGATAACCATTTCTAAGCATCCTCTCCAGTTATTAATTCCTCCCCTCCCCTGATTTCAGTCCAGCTCTGGGTCCCATTGAAATTAATGTCTTTACTCCTATTTACTTCAGTGGTTCAGGATTGAAAATCTAACTCTGTTTTAACCTAATAATTGCAACTCATGAATGTGCCACATATCTGTGCCGGAAACCACAGAAAGTCAGTCCATTTCTCTTTTCTTAAACCTTATGTCTAGTAATGGCTATTAATAAAAAAAGACCAAGGCTCTGATCCTCCAAGCTACTTCACACTTCTGTACCCCTGCAGGTTCCCATTTAAATCAGTGGGACTCTGGGCAGGCATAGGGATTTGTTAACATGAAATAGATTCCAGGATCAAAACAAAAGACATATATTTGAGTGAAAACATTTTTGTCTGGTCAGCTGAGAACTGGCTCATTGGTGCAAATCAGTGTAGCTCACCTTAAATCAATACAGCTATGCTGCTTTACACCTGTTGATAATCTGGCCCAACATATTTTGTTTGCTTGCCAACCTGGAAAAATAGGTGAATATAACTTTGTAAGTCTACTTTAAACAGGACTGCTTTCAAAGCTCCTGGTCTACAGCCATCAGAATATATAAGTTAAGATGACTTAACCTGGCTAGTAAGTGGCTGGGACATGTTCAAGAAATATTACGTGTTTGTGATAGGGTGCATTCCCCACATTGGGTCTGCAAGAGCTGAATTCGACCAGATGGGCCCAATCAGCTAATTAGGCTGGAAGCAGCTAATGAGACAAAAACTCACCTGTTAGGGACATACAGAGCTTCTACAAAAGACAGGAAACTGGACGGTGCATGGAAAGAGTATGCAGTCATTCTGGGGGCGGAGTTGCAAAGATGAGTTGTCTAAAATTATTCCCTAGAAGGAAGAAGTGAAGAGACTGGCAAACCCAGGGGTTACGGAAGTAGTTCAGGAAAGGGCAATAAGGTGCAGGGAATGGACCTGAGCTATTGTATAGAGAGTTCTTGAACTGGAACCTGGAGTAAGGTATGGGTCTGGGTTCCCCATCCAGCCTCTGTGATGTAGTGAAAGAGATGACTTCATGAAGATTATTTAGAGAGCAGTAATTTTGATGCATTTCAGTCTCTTTCTCTGACCCTGGAAGAGGAAACCACACTAGTGACCTGGCTTGTGGGCTGAGTCCCAAAAAGCAAAGCTGCAGCTCTTCAGAGCCACAGAGGGGCCGCTGAGGAGAAACTGATGGGGTGTAACTGCTAGAAGGGATGTTCACCTGCTGAGCTAATCCCTAGAGCCAAAAGGAGTTAGCACCATGCAGCAGTGAGTAGAGCAAGTGGTTATTGCTGTAAGACGTGTTATGGCTGCATCAATAGCTGGCCCAGTCTGCATGCAGTGCTGCCTCCTGAGGCATTGTGTGAGGTAGTGTACTTTATTCCACTTGTCTGTTTAATCATGCACATTAAAACATTTCAGGTAGTTCTGTGCATTCAGGGATACTTGTGTCCTGGTAGAGTGATGAAGGTGGTGGATCGGAGCAGAGAGGAAATGACATGGTACCACCTGTATGGTTAATCAGAAAGGCCTGGCCCAGCTCCCACTGAAGTCTATGGGAAGGTTCTCTTTAAGTTCAGCAGGAATTCGAGAAGACCCTGATTGTGGCTTCAATTCAGCAAAGTACTTCATCTTGTGCTTATTTGACTTGCTTGAATAGGGAGAGGTGGCTGAAGTGGGCACTATGGGTGCATCTACCATTACAAGTTAGGTCGACTTACAGAGGCTTTAGTTGACCTAAACTACTCCGCATTGACGCTGGGGTTTCCTTAAGTTGACTTAAGCATTTCCTTAAGTCGACTTAAGGAAAAGTTAAGTTGACTTCATAACACCTCGTTTTAGGTTGACTTAACACTTAAGTCGACCTTATTAGGTCAACTTAAGCCAGTGTGGACAGGGATTAGCACCTAAATCACCCTTATTAAATTGACTTAAAGTGTTAAGTCGACTTAATAAGGTCGAAAAGTGGCTATGTCTACACTAGAAAAGTTAAGTCGATTTTTGTTAAGTCTACTTAATAAGGTCGACTTTAAGTCGAGTTAAAGTTGACCTTATTAAGTCGACTTAATAAAGTCGACTTAACTTTTCTAGTGTAGACATAGTCTATAATACAAAAGACCTGTGTTGATATTTTTGACAAGTTATATTTGTCAAATGCCTAAGGCTAGGATCATCTAAGGAGATTATGGGAGTTAGGTGCCTGACTCCTCCTTAACTTCAGTGGCATTTGGGTGCCTAATTTCTTTAGATGCTCTAGAAAAAACTAAGTGCTTCACAGACTGTTAAAATAACTGGGTTATTTCAACACTTCACATCACTAGTCTGGGAATGCTTAAAAACTGATGTAAGAACAGTTGTGCTATGAGGAGCTGAAGTAATGGTATTTCATGGGGGAACATCATAATATTGAAAATATAACATAAAAAAACCACAAAGCTCCTAGAATGGCTTCAGCTAATATTGGGAGCAATAGTTTACCTTATAAAATGAGGATGAGAACCTTCTGAAAAAAAAAAAGACTGCCCTTATGGGGAAAACCATTGAATAAATAAGTCATTCAGAGACCTGGAAGGAGTTTGGAAAACAGATGTTCCTACATTCAGTACAGATGTTCTGTGATAACAGCTCTTTGAGAATAGAGGCAACAAGAACCCATTCTAATTGAAAAATGCTGTGGTATTTTACCAAAAAAGAATTAATCAAAATATATGAAGACAGATTTTGATGCTATTGTGTTGTGTAAATGATGTGGCCAACAGATCACAACAGTGGAGCCTTTGTATGCTGGAGGTACAGATTAGGTACTTGTAAATTAATATGAGGTAAACTCACAGAAAAGGTTTTCAGGGAGGTTAGGTGAGAGGTGAAATATGAGGCTGAGAAGCCAAATAGAGTGGTGATATAGGTTATTTATTGCAGTCAAGACATTAAATAACTACATGGTAGCTTTGAAATACTTTTAATGGAAACAAGGCTAATGACAATGCTGCTGTTTAATAAGTGCATAGAGCCTTGGGGCCTGATGCAAAGCTTCTGGAATGAAAGACTATGAACTTTGGAGGAGATCCTAATTGCTCAGAAAGACACAATTTATGGAGTTACACTGACGTACATGAGAGCAGTAAAATCTAGACACCAGTGGTGTCACTTATTATTTTCTGCTTCTTATTATTCCCTGATCAGCTAAGTCATAACATCACTGTGGGTAAGGAATAGACTAAAAACAAAGGGTGAGGTCCTTATCCCTTGCAGGTCGCTTTCTCTTGAATTAAAGGGCTGATACAGCAGAAAGGGGCCCTAAAAACCTTGAAACTTGCTGGAGGCAGTTCCCTTAGTACAGGTACTGTGTGAGTCGAGCTTGGTGCAGGAGTGTTCTGACTGTGAGGTGGGGGCATGAATGGTGTGTTTGCAAGCAGGGCTATAGCATGCAGTACCATAAAATTCTGGGGGGTCCAGCAAGGCTGCCGTAACTTAGACAAGCCCCATGGCAGCTGGTTAAGTTAGAGGCCCCTTCAGCACCTGGATCAGCCCAGGACCAGAAAGATGCAAAGGTGGCTTAGTGATACCATAGCGCACCAACCCCCTTGCCCCTGAGCTGCAAATTCTACATTGCACCTTTGGGGCACAGCATAGAATCTCATCTCAAAAGACTTGATCAACTTCTATGGCAAATGTCTTTCTGTTCTTCAAACCAGCACCCATGGGCAAGAATTTCCAAAGAAACTCCAAGGAATGCACAATGAACCAAACAATGTCTCCTGCAAGCCCCATGTAATCATGTCATTTCAGTAATAAACTGGGCCACAATTAAAGTAGGCAAGCTAATCTGTCAAAATTTTACATTGCAATGAGTTGATCCTCAAGAGAGTAGCTTCAGCATTTAGGCCCTAAGAGAATTTCTCATCACAGGATGGGCACTAAATTCACCTATAAAACCAATTATAAAAATAATAATAGTCATGTGTATAGAATAAGGTTACGTTCATTATTACAAACCAGAACAAATACATTGCTACATTCTGTTCTTGGGTCAAAATCTTTGGCTATGTCTATACTGGCAAGTTAGTTCGAATTAAGGAGGCTTAATTCAAGCTAACTAAAGCCATGGCTACACTAGGCTGTAGTTAGTTCGAATTAAGGGCTTCCTTAATTCGAACTAATAAATTCGAATAGGGCTTCAGAAGTAAGGCTTTAATTTGAACTAATTAGTTTGAATTAGCCAATGTGATCATGTTAATTCGAACTAATTAGTTAACTAATGGGCCCAGGGACTACCCTGATGAGCCATTAAGGACACAATGGTTGTATTCCTTATGTCCTTAATGGCTCATCAGGTTACTCCCTGGGCCCATTGTAGCTGGCACATTCCTTAACATTAAGGACACAATGGTTTTACACAGCTGCCTCTCTCAGGCATTTCAATAAAAGCACATAGGTTAAAGTATAGATATAACACCAAATTCCTAACTAAACTAAATTCTAATCCAAAGACAATTCCTAGACATAAACTATATAATCATTCCCAGCAAATTACTACCTTTCTATTGATACCAAACATGACATAGGTCCTATGGATTATAGCATTTATGATATATGAATAGAAAATAATATCATAAATGCTTCCCTAAATCCAGACAGCATCACACCCTGCCCACATGCCCTGCCAGGGTCCCTGTCCCCCTTTGCCCAATTGCACACAAGGGGTTCCCCCCCCCCGCCACCGTGGACCTGCCCAAGGTCTCCCTAACCCCTAGAAGTCGACCTAGGCATCCAGTGTGGACACTCTAGGTCGACTTTGTAAGTTCCCTCTTAAGTCGACTTTAATTTTAAGTGTAGACACACTAAGTCGACTTAACTAAGTCGACTTAAAATTACAAGTGTAGACATAGCCAGGGGAATTACCCAGGATTTACACTTAAGAGTAACAGAGCACAATATAGCCCTTGTCTTTTACATTCCATCTTTCATTTGATGATCTATCAAAGTTGTGAGGAAAAAGAAATAATATGAAGTTTGAAGAAAATTTCTGTTAAAGGACATCTTCTGTTTCTACTGAGATGTTAGATCAAATATATACATTGGGTAAGCTTTAGAACCCTTTGGCCTGTACGACATGATGGACCATTAAAGTGAACATCTAAAGTGAACATCTTAAAGAAACAAGAGGCCATTGTAGACACAGAAATCAGGCACTTATTAAAACTTGGAGTCTGAAGACATAATCCTTTTTCCTAGAAAATCTGTACACCATGTAAATGGTTGAAAGACTTCTTCAAAGTAGCTTTTCCAAATCATTTCCAGGAGCTCCATGGAGTTTTTTTGGAAGTGACTGCTGTTCTGGGATTCCTGTCAGTGACTAATCTTTGCATGCACTTGGACCAAATGTAGTGAGAGCTAGAGGAAGAAAGTTATTCATTCAAAGTTGTCAGCACGTCTCTTAAATGAATTACTCTTCCTTAACCTACAATGATTTTTCTTGGTACAATAAAAGACATTGTGTAAAAATGAGGCCCTGTTCAAGGATTGCCGCCACAAACATACATTTCCTTGTTAATTCAGATTTGATGCAAAATGTACTACTTTGTAAACAGTAACTGAAAACAAAAGAGAGAGGGAAGTACAGGACATAATAGGGTTTCAGAATATGGCTTACATTAGTCTAAGACTCAGGCTCAGATACTTGGATCTGAAAAATGCTTGCACATTGTACTTCTGCTTTAAAAACAAATATCAACTCTTGCTATCCAGTTTTGAGCTAGAAATCACTTAACTTGGGGAACAACTTGGCAAAAGTGGAGGCATATGTTAGCCCCAAAGGCGCAAATTCTGTTTTCAGTTATGCTGATGGGATTCTGAATAACACTCAACATACACTGGTGTAACTAAGAGCACAATTTGGCCCAATAGACTTGTAATGACCATGAGCCATTGACGTCAATGGTTTTTGAATCCATATCAATATTAAGGGTGAAATTCTGAATCACTGAGTTCAATGCCAGAACTCCCATTGTCTGCTGTTGTGCTCGGATTTCATCCTAAGGACATATCTATATGTGAGCTGATAGGTGTGATTCACAACTCACCTGGGTGTACCCATGTAAGTTCTGCTCAGTCTAGCCTTCTAAAAAGAGCAGTGTAGCCAGGTTGGCACAGGTGGCAACCTGGGCTAGTTGCTGGAATACATACCTGCCTAATCCCTCAAGATATGAAATCAAGAGAGAGCCTCCCATGGAAAGCCTCAGTTGTTGATCCTTTGATCACCACTGAAACATGATTAATGACATGTTTGAAGCTAAGCATGTGCATATATGATTGCATGATCAGGCCTTTGGATAAGGTTAAGAAAGGTGCCATTTGCTGCCAAATGTGGATGACTTTTATGATGTCATTGAGTCCATCAGTTCATTTCTGAGCTATTGTCACAGTCATCAAATGACCCTATTTTTGTTGTTACTGACCAAGTTTGGTTTTGAAACATAAAGTGATTTAATGTATTTTAGTTTCATCTTATTTTGCCCAAGTGTTTTGAATATTATTTTTAAAATATTAGGGATTTACATTTTTTTGGTGGAGAATTCATTGATTGAGAGAAACCTTTCTTGTTAAGCAAGGGAAGGAAAAACTAAGCTATTGCATGAATCAAAACAAGTACAGGGAAATTTGTGCATTTAATTGAGGAGGAAGATTATAAAAATAAACGGAGTTTTCCTCTGCCTGTCAGGAATCATGGGCAGGGTTTGAAGTAATAAATCCAAGGTATGTACTGAGGAGACTGCATTACAAGATGGTGCAATAAACAATTTTTGACAGAGGTCAGAAGGGTCAGCAGCACTTTGTGTGAGTGAAGAATTTGGATAACAGGATTTAATTTTTATAGGATAAAATAGATATTAGCTGAGAAGAGGTAGCATGTGCACAGGATTATGAGAACATGGGAAATCATTGGGACCAGAAGAGGGGGAATTTCTTAAAAATAAGTTTGAAAAGCTTGTGTTACAGAAAACAAATCCATGGAGATGCTACAGAACAGACCAGCGAAGTGAAAATTTGAGACACTTCAAATGAATAGGTTGTAAATGAAACTAGTAAATCTATGGGCATGAAAATAAATGTGATGATGGTGGTGGTAGAGTTAAATATTTATAGTCTGTTGTGACCCCAATATATGTGCCTTAGAAACATCTAACATAGCCAGTGATTATACTGTGGGATGGGTGAAATCTCCTTGAAGCTAATGGCTGCCCTTCATTTGGGATAAATGTGTGAAAGAATTAAGCTCCTCTATGGAAGAGGATAGCTGGAAGGATAGGAACTGCCACCCAACACACAGGCTACCTGTATGCGGTCAGGAATCTGAGCTATATGTGGGCAGAGGGATTCCATAAGATGTTAAATGCAGATGCTGGGTGGCTGGGTATTGTTTTTTTGAAGCTGTGTGTTTCTGCTCCTTCTCTGTATACACGAAGGAGAAGCTAACAAAGAAGCAACAGAAAGCCAAACAAGAACTGGGAGCATGGCCGTGAGAAAAAACCTAGATAGCTTTTTTGGTAGAGTGCTCGCTGAAAGAGACTTAGAACAGTGGGTATACCAACTGACCTTGCTGTTTGATTCCTGCTGTATTTAGGGAAAGAAGAGATTTTTTTGGGAGTACGTTCTTTATAAATACACAGATTACAGCAAAGATACATTTAAACTCAATCATCAAGTTCTCCTCCTAACATTAACAAGCCAAAAGACCCCAAATATTGGCTATCTGGTCAGGTCAACAGGAGAAACAATAGATTAGTGCAGATGTTATTTATGAATAACATTGTACAATGGATATAGTACCTCCTCTGGCATTGATCATAAGAAGGATTATGCACATGCTTAACTCTGGTTCTATTCACAGTATGCATTGTCTTTAGGGCCTAAGGCTCTTTGCAGATCTCAGTTGCACTCAATATCTGTTGGGCATAGGTGATAGGGAAGTCCTATTTGGCCCCAGGGAGTTTCTGCAAGCTGGGGATAGTACAAATACATGGTTCAAGACACCTCCTGTTCTGGCATGTCCCAAACTGGGGGTTTGGAGAAAACTTCTATCGTCTCTTATGTCATGGGAATGATCTAGCTGCTTTCCATCTCCCAAAGGGAGCAGTGAGCAGTGAGGTTTAGAACTGAGATCAGAAACTATTTTATATTTATTTTGCTGTTCTTCCCTATGGCTTTACATGCCTTCAATACTCATTACTTCTTCAGCTGACTTTTCAATGCACTGGAGCAGTTGTTCTTAACTTTTTGCAGGTCGCAATACACTTGGTTGCATATCGTGACCTAGGCTACAGGGCACACCAGCCCCCCCCCCCCGCCCACCTCCGCACCGTGACCAAATCCAGCCATCTCGTTGGCTCTCCGCAACACACTTAGGCTATGTCTACACTTTAAAAGTTTAGTCAACTTTATAAAGTCTACTTAATAAGGTCGACTTTAAGTCAACTTAAGAAGTGGACTTAACTTTTCAAGTGTAGCTTGTGGCCCCTTTTCAACCTTATTAAGTTGACTTAATGTTTTAAGTCTACTTAAAAAGGTCTACCTAGGCACTACTCTGCATCTCCACTGGCTTAAGTCTACTTAATAAAGTCGATTTAAGCGCTAGTTCGAATTAAAACGATATGTTATTAATTCAAACTAACTTTTCCTTAATTCGATTTAAGGAGCAGCTTAAGTTAAATTAAGGAAAGCTCAGTGTAGATGCGGAGTAAATTAAGTCGACTTAAGCCTCCTTACATGCTTACCATTGAGTGGTGTAATGTGTCCAGAGACAGTGGTTGAGAACCACTGCACTGGAGTACTGATGGTGCGTTAACTTTTCTATTTTTTAGAGTTCAGAAAATACAAGAACTAGAAACTTGCATAACACTTAAATGGAAGAACTTTTCTGTGTTCTACTATCTCAACAATAATTCTACTGACCTCTTGGGCTTTGTTCCTTCTCTTACGATATGTTACCCTTTGTTCTTCTTGTGGCCTATTTGATATGATCTTGGAAATGTCTTGCATTAATTTCTTGCCTTGGAAGATCTCAAAGTTTTGATAGTAATTGACTGCTTTCCCTGACACGCTCTAGAACAGGGGTCTGCAACCTGCCTTTGGCTGACTCCTAGTAGCTCTTAGCTTCAGGCTTTGTCCCCTTCCACCAAAGGATCCTGCAGGTGGCCCACTCCCGGTTCTGGGTCCCTGCCACTGCCAGGGGACCCTGTAGCAGGAGCCCTGGCCCAGCTCCCCTCACACACCACCAGAAAGTTATACCCATTGCAGCTTCCAAAACACTTGGTTATTGAAAGAATTTTTTTAAAATGGCTCTTCTTATCTTTCAGGTTGCCAGTCCCTGCTGTAGAATAATACTCTGAGATCTCATTTCAATATTTTTATAGTAGGAGAAACTTTGATAATCAGATGAGTCAGATATTTTTACAAAAGCTTTTTGTGCATTGCTTCATGGCACAAATAAAGTATAAATGTAGGCTTGAGTCTCATCTCATGCATGCTGGTGTAATTCCATTGACTATAGCAGTTTTACAGCAGTTACGTGAGATCAGAATCAGGCCTCAGCATCTTTTGGAAAAATACCAGTTGAATAATGAGCCGGAAACTTTCATGTCATGAGTGGAAAAGATCTTAAATTAGCAAAGAAATACATCCTAAGGCACACACTGTTTTCTTAGACCCTGAACAACCTTGCTCCTCAAGGGGATTAGGTCAATGACCTTTTACAGCTTGGGCTCATTCAAAATCTTTGGCTAGCATGTGAAACTGAAGATATACAAATACCCCACTGCACTCTAGGGCATATCGGCTACAGAGTACCTGATGTTTCTGAGTCCAGAGAGTTTCTGAGTCCATTATGAGGAAGAATGGATGGATTCATCTCATACCGATTAAAGATTTTGATCCTAGCCTGGCGTAACTCAGAAAGGGGAAGCACCAATTGAGGGTGACCAGGAAAAGGCATGTTCTAAATAAATGAACCTGTGTCTCATCCCTTATTTAGTATTTTAATATTAATGCATGAATGTAATTTCTAGAAATGTCCACAATGTGCTAGGCATCTTTCACACATATATGAAGATCTTGAATCTTGGATGCACAAATCCAAAATCTATGAGTGTAATTTGCATCTTAACAGTTCAGTGAATAGCAATAAGCTTTCCAAAGGACCTGTGGGAGAGATTGTCAACTGATGTAAACTGGAATAACTCTACAAATTTCTGTGGAGCTATGCCAATTACATCAGCTAAGGATCTGCCTCATTAAGTGCTGGGCCTTGTGGCTTCTCCATTCAATATTAAAATATTATAAAATTAGATTTGTGTCCTTTGACCCAAAACCACAGAAACTTCCAGCTGAATGATTTGGATTTGCTGCTGTTATAGAGCAATCTCATAGAACAGATGTGTGAATCAGAAACTGCTTTAAGATAAAATCACAGAAATCCAGCACAGAACTGAGGGCAATCTAAGAAGTCACAGTAGGAGTGGCATATATGCTTGTAACTGAAATATGTGAGTGGGGAATCATAATGATTTAAAAAAAAAATCAAATTATGAGCATAATATACTTGCGTGCATTTGTGCATTCAGCTTTTTTTGCTTTTGAGATTAAGGTATGTCACACTTGCTATCTGTTCTAGGGTACAGAATAATTTAAGGTTGCAAACACAAAATAGTAGTTCAAGTGGGCCTCCAAGATTTTATGGTTTGTCAAAGGAAAAGAAAAGGACCACCCACTGAGTTCACTATTCAGGAGTACATCCAAATAGCTTGAATTGCTATAACAAAGTATGTCTTAGAATTTAGCCACAGTTAAGGAGCTCTTAGAATTTGCTGATTTTATTCAGGGAACAAGCTGTTCTTCCAGGAATCTTCCCAACGGACCTATCTACACCGGGATAAAAATTGTTTTTTAAAATATGTTGTCTAACACGTTTAAAACTCCAGTGTATTCAGGACAAGTTGCATTTTAACATGTTAGCTGGTGGAGGTGAATTGTAGACTGAACAGTATTATGCTAAGCAATCCATTGAGTTCCTGCTCCCGATTACATACATTACTTTGGTCTTCCACAGATAAATGGATAGGGATGTTAGTTGTTGATGAGGCTGG
Source organism: Pelusios castaneus (assembly GCA_007922175.1). NCBI lineage: Eukaryota > Metazoa > Chordata > Testudines > Pelomedusidae > Pelusios > Pelusios castaneus. Next base: position 12,480,182 of record ML685784.1, on the reverse strand, counting down.
AGGGGCAAAATTTGGTCACTTGCACTCTTTCAGCATTAGCATCTGTGGATCCATATTCTTCGGCATGATGGCTTTTCCTAGATGGCTGGGTCCTGCGCTAATAATTTAACTCTTTTACTGGGTTCAGATACTTAATACTTAATACTTAATCCGAGGGTGCTGAGGGAGTTGGGGGAAGTGATTGCAGAGCCGCTGGCCATTATCTTTGAGAACTCGTGGTGAACGGGGGTGGTCCCAGAGGATTGGAAAAAGGCAAATATAGTACCTATCTTTAAGAAAGGGAAAAAGGAGAATCCGGGGAACTACAGACCGGTCAGCCTCACCTCAATCCCTGGGAAAATCATGGAGCAGGTCCTCAAGGAATCCATCCTGAAACACTTGGAGGAAAATAGAGTGATCAGGAACAGTCAACATGGATTCACCAAGGGCAAATCGTGCCTGACCAACCTGATTTCCTTCTATGATGAGATGACTGGATTTGTGGATGTGGGAAGAGCTGTTGACGTGGTATACCTTGACTTTAGCAAGGCTTTTGATACAGTTTCCCACAGCATTCTCATCGGCAAGTTAAGGAAGTATGGGTTGGACGAGTGGACCATAAGGTGGATCGAAAACTGGTTAGATCAACGGGCTCAGCGGGTAGGAATCAATGGCTCGATGTTTGGTTGGCAACCGGTAACGAGTGGAGTGCCCCAGGGGTCGGTCCTGGGGCCGGTTCTATTCAACATCTTCATTAATGATCTTGATGATGGAATAGACTGCGTGCTTAGTAAGTTTGCGGATGACACCAAGTTGGGGGGAATGGTAGATACTCTGGAGGGCAGGGACAGGATCCAGGGAGACTTGGACAAATTGGAACACTGGGCCGAAAGAAACCTCATGAGGTTCAACAAAGACAAGTGCAAAGTCCTGCACTTAGGACGGAAAAATCCCATGCACTGCTACAGGCTGGGGACCAATCGGCTAAGTAGCAGCGCTGTAGAAAAGGACCTGGGGGTTATGGTGGACGGGAAGATGAATATGAGCCAACAGTGTGCCCTTGTTGCCAAAAAGGCCAATGGCATATTAAGCTGCATCAGTAGGAGTATTGCCAGCAGATCGAGGGATGTGATAATTCCCCTCTGTTCGACACTGGTCAGGCCGTATCTGGAATACTGTGTCCAGTTTTGGGCTCCCCACTACAGAAAGGATGTGGACAAATTAGAAAGAGTCCAGCGGAGGGCAACAAAAATGATTAGGGGGCTGGGGCACATGACTTATGAGGAGAGACTGAAGGAACTAGGCTTATTTAGTCTACAGAAGAGAAGACTGAGGGGAGATGTGATAGCAACCTTCAACTACTTGAAGGGTTGTTCCAAAGAGGAGGGAGCTAGGCTGTTCTCGAGGGTAACAGAGGACAGAACAAGGAGCAATGGTTTCAAATTACAGCTGGGGAGGACAAGGTTGGATATTAGGAAAAACTTTCTCACTAGGAGGGTGGTGAAGCATTGGAATGGGCTATCTAGGGAGGTGGTAGAATCTCCATCTTTGGAGATTTTTAAGGCTCGGTTAGAGAAAACCCTGGCTGGGGTGATTTAGGGGGAGTGGTCCTGCTTTTTAGCAGGGGGTTGGACTAGATGACCTCGTGAGGTCCCTTCCAACCCTATTATTCTATGATTCTATGAATTATGGACACTATCTCAACATATAAATATACATATTCTACAACCAGAATGTTCCTCTTTTATAGTGGTCCCTAAGTTTTAAAATTTAGCATTTAAACTTCAAAACACTAATAAGACTATTTAATAAGCCAATTGGTGATAGGAAATGCAAGGCCAATTCATGACTTGTTACACGAATCTAAAGCTGGAGTAAATCCTTTTGAAGTCCATTAAGTTGTTTCAGTTTTATTTGGTCATACACTTAATAAATATTTATTATACAGCTGGTAAGCTACAATAATTATGCCTTCAGTTGTAACACAGGGAAACACAGGAACATATTAAATATTAGAGAAAAACATAAGCTCTAATCCTGCAATAGAACAGATTTAGGGATGATTATATTTGGAGAATATGGAGATGGCTGAAAACTGGAATGGGGAATCAGGTTAAGAGTGCTTAATATTGAAGTGGGTGACGGGGAGGGGGACAAAAAGATGGGGAAACTTTTAGGTATAGTACTAGGAGCTACCTTAAGGCCTCTTTAAAAAGGTGGCATTACCTCTACGGAGTTTATTGCCTAGAAAGAATAAGCAAAATTCAGGGGGCAAGAGATGGAGAACATGTTCATTTCTTAACTGTACTCAGTGCTTTTTTTGGTGACAGTACTCAGAGGTACTGAGGACTGACACCTTTTTGCACAGCGATGCAGCCCCAGCTCCTGCCGCCGCTGCTGGTGGCCCGTGGTCTCTGGGGCTGCGTCTACTCTGGCAAATTAAGTCGACTTAATTTGCCCTGTGTCCACACTACACTTTGCTTAAGTCGACTTAAGGAAAATAAAGTCGACTTAATGAAAATTAAGTTGACTTTATTAAATCAGCTTTTTATTCGACCTAAGGCTTAATTCTAAAGCCTTTCTAAAGTTGAATTAAGCCAGTGTAGACATGGGGTAGCCCTAAGTCAACTTAGGGGTACCACAGGACTACATCACTGCCCTCCCTGCCGGGGGGGGGGCGCAGGGGGAGCCAGGCATGCCCCCCAAAGGGCAGGGCAGAGCCCTGTGTGTGATTCTGTCTGAATTTAGGGAAGCATTTATGATATTATTTTCTATGGATATCTCATAAATGCTATAATCCATAGGAACTATGTCATGTTTGGTATCAATAGAAAGGTTTGCTGGGAATGATTATATGGTTTATGTCTAGGAATTCTATTTGGATTAGAAGTTAGGAATTGGGTATTCTATCTGTACTTTAATTTATGTTATTTTATTGAAATACCTGTCGGTGGGTGTGTCAAACCATTGTGTCCTTAATGTTTAGGAATGTACCAGGGATAATGGTCCCAGGAACTAAACTGATGAGCCATTAAGGACACAATGGGTGTATTCTTTATGTCCTTAATGGCTCATCAGGATACTCCCTGGGACCATTCTACCTGGAAAATTCCTAAACATTAAGGAGACAATGGTTGTTCACGCCCTCCCCTCTAAGGCTTTCCTCCAGAATGACACAAATTAAAGTATGGATATAACATCAAATTCCTAACTTCTAATCGAAATAGAATTCCTGGACATAAACTACATAATCATTCCCAGCAAATTACCACCTTTCTATTGATACTAAACATGACATAGTTCCTATGGATTATAGCATTTATGAGATATCAATTGAAAATAATATCATAAATGCTTCCCTAAAGCCAGACAGCATCACACACAGGGCTCTGCCCTGCCAGGGTCCCTGTCCCCCTTTCCCCATTGCACACACGGGGTGCCCCCCCGCCACCATGGACCTGACCAAGGTCCCCCTAACCCCACAAAGTAGACTTAGAGCATCCAGTGTGGACGCTCTAGGTCGACATTGTAAGTTCTCCTTTAAGTCAACTTTAATTTTAAGTGTAGACACACTAAGTCGACTTAGTTAAAGTCAACTTAAAAGTGCAAGTGTAGACATAGCCTGGCTGAGTACCGGCACCTTTTTTTTTTTAGAACAAAAAAAGCACTGTCTGTATGTGATATAGTGGTGGATTAACTACCTTGTCCCTAATAATGCTTCTTAGTGCAGAAGGTCTTTTTTATACTGTCTTGTTTTCCAGCTTGTCTTCCTGGTGATGGCCCTTTAAATCTGGCAGAACCAAATAGGGAAAGCTGTAATGTGGCCGTTTTGTAATGAGCAATATCTTCCTCTTTCAGCTGGTAAGAATTTATTTCCCTATTGCTCAGAAGACGGCACTTTATCACAGTATCCTCTCACTTTCATCTGCTCATGAACTAGCTCTTACCTTATCAAGAGAATAAAGTTCCCTCTTCATTTACATTAATGTTGGATGTGGCACTTTTCTTGCACTTACCTCAGTGTTTACTATAGTTAGAGATATGCAATTTTTGCTTCCAAAGAGTTCTATTTTTAATATGGTTTAGTGAATTCTATGTATAAAAAGAAAATTCTGTCTCTTTATACATCTGAATACATAATTTCCCCAGTACTTTGACCTGGGATAAATTGTCCTCAGGAATTAGATTGTTTGAAATAGAAAAGCAATAACATTCTTTGGCTATGTCTACACTTGTTAATTTAAGTTGACTTAGCTAAGTCGACTTAGCATGTCCACACTTAAATTTTAAGTCGACTTTCAGGGGACCCTACAAAGTCGACCTAGAGCATCCACACTGGATGCCTAGGTCGACTTGTAGGGGCTAGGTGGACCTCGGACTGGTTCACGGTGGCAGGGGGGGGGCACCCCTTGCTAAGTGCCAGGGGGCTCAGCCTTTGCCCCATTGTACCTGGGTACAATGGGGCAAAGGGGGACAGGGACCCTGGCAGGGCATAGGGGCAAGGTGGGCAGGGATCTGCTCTGCCCTGTGGGGGGGCATGCCAGGCTCTCCCTCTGCCAGCCACCCTGGAAGGGAGGGCAGTGGGGAAGTCCTGGAGAGCCCTATATCGACTTAGAGTCGACTTAGGGCTACTCCACGTCTACACTGGCTTAAGCTGACTTTCTAAAGTCGACTTAAGCAGAAAGTCGACTTAAAAGTAGGTTTAACAAAGTCGACTTAATTTTTCCTTAAGTCGACTTAAGCAGCTGTTTAAGTCGACTTAAGGAAAGTGTAGTTTAGATGCAGAGTAAATTAAGTCGACTTAAGCAAGCTTAAGTCGACTTAATTTACAAGTATAGACGCACCCTTTGAGACATCTTGCCCTCATCACCATCAGTAACAAACAGTAGTGCCTAGAAAGCCACTGTAGAATATGAAATATGGGTTGAACCAACCTCCTTTCCATTTAAACTTTGGGAGCACTCTTTTACATTTTATGCCATGTGTGGAATATGACACCAATGTTGCTGTTGAAAAATGTCGATTTGCTCATTGCCAGCAGATCAAGGGATGTGATTATTCCCCTCTATTGGGCACTGGTGAGGCCGTATCTGGAATAGTGTGTCCAGTTTTGGGCTCCCCACTACAGAAAGGATGTGGACAAATTAGAAAGAGTCCAGCGGAGGGCAACAAAAATGATTAGGGGGCTGGGGCACATGACTTATGAGGAGAGACTGAAGGAGCTAGGCTTATTTAGTCTGCAGAAGAGAAGATTGAGGGGGGATTTGATAGCAACCTTCAACTACTTGAAGGGTTGCTCCAAAGAGGAGGGAGCTAGGCTGTTCTCAGTAGTAACAGAGGACAGAACAAGGAGCAATGGTTTCAAGTTACAGCTGAGGAGGTCGAGGTTGGATATTAGGAAAAACTTTCTCACTTGGAGGGTGGTGAAGGATTGGAATGGGTTACCTAGGGAGGTGGTGGAATCTCCGTCTTTGGAGATATTTAAGGTTCAGTTAGACAAAACCCTGGCTGGGATGATTTAGTGGGAGTGGTCCTGCTTTTAGGAAGTGGTTGGACTAGATGACCTCATGAGGTCCCTTCCAGCCCTATGATTCTAAGTAAATTTTCATAGTTCATAGCTCAGGATTACAGCTGTTTATTCCATCTTTGCTATGTTGTAATGACGCTCTGGTATCTTTCAAAAGTTTGGAAGGTTCTCAGTCCATAGTTCAAAATGCTCCTTTTTGTTGTAAGTCCATAGTGCAGAGAATCAGGGGAGGAAAGAGGTGAGATTAAAACATTTTAGGGATCTTTTATATCAGTGGTCTCTAACCTTTCGCCAGCAGATGGTGCAACACTCATAGGTTTCAATGGTAACTGACCTTCAGAAGTAGATTGCAATCTACTGGTTGGGGACCACAGTTTTATATTATCTGCCATGTGCATGGAATTTTACTGTCACAAACATAACTCACAGTCTCTGTTGGTGGAAAGTTACTGGCCTAAGAGGGAGTGCAGGGTCACATAAGCATATCACATGCCCTTATATGCTTTGACCCACAGGGTCAGCCATTACTCATATCCTTGCTGAGCATCCACAGGAAGATTTGCTGGGCAGGATAAGTTTCCTTTATGGTCCCATTGTTAGAGTGAAGTGTCCTTAGCTGTCTGGCTCTAATGTAAATCTGATGTTATTGGTGTCACTTAGACTTCAGCATGGGAATGATGCCAGTGCGTAGCCAATATTAAATAACTTCAGATACAAAATGATACATGCACATAAACAAGATAATCATACTTGGCAAATCATAACTCTCGTAATGACACATTACGTGACATATTTGATACAAGACTTGCCACAGTTGTCTAACAGTGGTAATATAAATGATTTAAATGGTCATCATGCAGCATCACAAGGTAAGATTAAGAATAAGCTTATTAACAAAGAAAAGTGATTTAAATACTACTAAGCAAGGAAAAAAGAGACTGTTACGGTTATAAAACAAAACATGCTTTCAAGTGACTAAACTTTAATTTCAGCAAGTCACTGTCTTTGCCTAAGCAGTTTTGTTATGCACATTAAGGATGGATCTTGAAAGGTGTGGTAGGGGATGGAGAGTGTTGATAATTGTAGCCCACAATGAAGGGTTCCTGTATCCTTTAACTGTCTCAGTTTTTACCTTGTTTGTTTACAATGACTGTTTAATAAATTATAAGGGATTTAAACTCAAAGGACTGATCATGGAGTCAAGAAAGTGACTGGTGAGGAGACAGTATCTCTGCAGTTAGATACCTGAACCCCTCTCCTGTTAGGCGTATCATGAGACTGAGGGTTATGCCTTCCAGAGATCCAGGGCCCCGCCTTATTGGGGTTACAAGCCCTCTGCCACAGGGAGAGAGAAAGAGGAGTCCTTGAGATCAGGCAGGGATCTAGCTAAAGAGAGTTGAGGAGCTCACCATCAGATTCCATCAGGGTAGTATAGATTCCAGGAAAATTTCCCATGATGCTAAGTCCATTCTCCTCCCACATCACGTTCAGTTGACTGTCCACCAGGACCTCCAAATCTTTTTAAGAATCACTGTTGTCAGCTTCCCAGAATAGTCTACCATAGTGTAAGCATGGCCTAATGTCTTTGGGCTGAGATGTATATGTTCAGCCATATTAAAATGCATATTTTTTTTTGCTTGTGCCCAGCTTACCAACTGATCCAAATTGTTCATTATGAGGGTCGGTCCTCTTCATTAATTATGACTTCCCCAATTTGTGTGTCACATGCAGACTTTATCAGTGCTAAACTTATGTTCTCTAACAGATTATTGATAAAAGTATGAAATAGCACAGGGCCAAGAATGGATCCCACAGAACTCCCCTAGAAGCACATCTGCTCCATGGTGAGTCACTGTTTACAGCTACATTGAGACCTTTTAATTAGCTAGCTGTTAATCCATTTGATGTGTGCCGTGTTAATTTTAGATAATTTTCTCTCTTTTTTAACTCAAAATGTCCTTATTTAGACCAACAGGTGATTTATGAATTGGTCCATAAAATGAATTAGTAATTTTTTCCTAAAGGTGCATTTATAGATAAAATGACGTTAAAAAAAATTCATAGGACAAAAGTCTTCATACAAAAGACCAGCTGTAAATATAGGAGTATGGTAATACAAAGCACTCCTCTCTGATCCCACTGAGGAATACCAAAAGGAACTGCACCTACCCAAGAAACTCCCCAAAGCAGCACAGGAACAAATCAAGACAGAGACACCGCCAGAACCCCATCCAGGGATATTCTATCTACTACCAAAAATACATAAGAAAGGAAACCCTGGATGCCCCATCATCTCAGGTATTGGCACGCTTACAGCAGGATTATCTGGCTATGTGGACTCTCTCCTAAGACCTTATGCTATCAACACACCTAGCTATCTGAGAGACACTACGGATTTCCTGAGAAAAAGCCAATCCATTGGTGAACTTCCAGAAAATATCATCCTGGCCACTATGGACGTAGAGGCTCTTTACACCAACTTCCCACATGAAGATGGATTACAAGCCATTAGAAGAACTGTCCAAGATGATGCCACAGCTAAACTTGTGGCTGAACTTTGTGACTTTGTACTCACCCACAATCATTTCAGATTTGAAGATAATTTATACCTTCAAGTCAGCAGCACTGCTATGGGTACCCGCCTGGCTCCACAATATGCCAACATCTTTATGGATAACTTAGAACAATGCTTCCTCAGGTCTCTTCCCAAAGCACCTCTACTTTACCTACGCTATATTGATGACATCTTCATCATCTGGACCCATGGTAAGGATGCCCTTGAAGATTTCCATAGAGATTTCAACAATTTCCACTCCACAATCAAACTTAGCCTGGAATACTCCACACAGGAGACCCACTTTCTGGACACTACAGGCAAATTAATGTAACCCATGTGCCTAACAGGGAGATATCTCTTTAAGAGATCTCTGGTTGTGTCTGTGTGGGTGGGGATTAATGAATGAGATGTCTGGTTTATTGTTGCTGCACAATAAGCTTTCCACATTCAGAAGTTTCGGGAACTGGGTGTGGTAGTTTTGGGTTATGCTGCTCAGTAGATTCCCTGAAACTGGACTCAATGAGAGCATGATTAAACATGTCTGGCCACTGATTTCAGTGGGAGCACTGATGTGCATAAATTAACCTTCTGATAAATGCTGTGATAATTTAGTGCTTGAGTGGATTTCTCCAAAGGTAACACCTACAATAGATTCTTTATTTTAGAATCTTGGGTCTCCATTACAAGACTGCCTAGTGGCTTGATGGGCACTTGCTAAAGGCAAGAATCCTGCATATGTCCTTAGTAATTTCCCCCTATTTATATCAGCTGAATATGAAAATGGTCATGTTACTATAACGGTGATAGTTGTATTTTGTTACTTCTATTTGGCCAAATAAACTAAGAAACCTGGGAAACATGTCCTAACCTTTGATTTCTGCTGTTTTTGTCACTGTGTGGCAAAAAGAGAAGAATTATCTTGTAAGATTAAAATGGTTATTTAACAAGTGAAATGCAAGACAATACTACATACAGACGATGAACAGGAAAACTGCAAAATCCCTTGTAAGGAGCAAGGAAAATGGCCGCCCTCTAAGACAGACACAGAGGGCGGGCCAATCCCCGGCAAGGGGAGGGGACGAAAAGCTCCATCCCCACCTGACAGGAAGCAGTGGGGTGGAGCAAGGAGGCGGGAGATAAAAGGGAAGCCCTCTCCCTCAGTCAGGGCCCGGCAGGCAGAGACCTCCTCACCTGCTCCCCAGGCCGTGGGCCTAACTCGCCTGACCAGAGGGTCTGGCCTGAGCTCCCTACAGCCTGGGGCCTGGAGGATTGCCCCGAGTGGCTGGAGCCTGGCCAGCCAGAGGAGACAGAGAGCCCGTGGGACCCAAGGGAGCAACCCTCTGCTGGGGAGCCTGAGATGCAGTACCCCGACCCAGAGCCCTGGCAGCAGGAGGCACTGTCCTCCGCAGAGGACCTAGAGGAACAACCCATGACCCCAGAGCCTTGCGGATCAGAGCCGCTGCCCGAGTCCTGCGACCTCCAGGAGCTGCCCTCCATTGAGGACCCGTGTGAGCCACTACCAGCCCTACCCCCTCCGGATGACGCCGATGGCTTTCGTAACTTCCCAATGGCAAACTATCCCGGTGTCCATTAGGAACATGGAAGCAGATACCCCAGGGGAAATAGAAAGGGGTGGTGCAACCTCGGTCGGTGGCCCTTGACAGGCCTGGGAATGTTTGACCTCCAAGGCAGCGTGTTTCGGTCGGAGCCCTGCTGCCTCACCCTGGAGGCACCCTGTTGCTACCTGGGGTATGTGAACCCTCCTGCATAGTCATGAAGGCTTGATGGTGATATTCTCCCTTACCGTGTGCCCCCATAATCTGGCCCTGACCATTGAGATTGCTACCTGCCCTGCCCTGCCTGAGGGCTGGGCCTGTGTTTATATAGAGACTCGCCCTTCCCTGGGGCTAGAGACTGTTGTCTGTCTCGCTCTGCCTGAGGGCCGGGGCCTGTGTTTATATAGAGACTTGCCCTTCCCAGGGCTAGAGACTGCTGCCTGCGCCGCCCGGCCCATGGGGTGGGCGACCCCCCATTCACAGCCCTTATTAAACTATATATCAATAAGTAACATGCTGTAACTTTCCTTTAATAAAATGGTATTATAATGTTCACTGCTAAATTTGTTTCCCAAACATCATCATTACTAACTCTGCGTCAGCAAAAGAAAATTATCCAGGTCTCCTCTGAGACAAAGAGCCTGCAGTTGAAAAACAAGAGTGCATTGGTGAAGCATATTTAAATACAGGAACTGGAACAGTCTATTCATTTTATCTACTTGCTACTTTATATCAAATTTTAGATTAATCCAGAGGCCAACAGAATTGAACCCTCAGAATTATCAAAGAGTTCAGTGGGTATAAAAGGCATGAAGAATCAAAGCTTGATTCAAAGCATACTAAGTGAGTCGAAAGACTCCCATATATTCTAATAATCTTGGGATAAGCTCTGAAGGAGAAGGGTTTTTTTTAATTAATACGCATTTGTAGCCAATTAATTGATTTTTATTATTTAGTTGTTTTTGTAGTTAATCAGAAGTAATCAATGTGTGACAAACAGGTAAGTAAGGTACGATTATAGGCATAGAAGTATTTAGGAGGGACAAGTATGTATTAACTAGGTAAGACAAGGCAGTAATACATGGCCTACAAGTAATAGTTTAACCACACTAAGCCACAAGTTTAAGGAGACTTGACATGAGTGTGTGACACAAGACTGACCCTATGCCAGTAAGACAACAAGATTACTGTAAAATATGTGCCAGTAGGTATGGGGTGTCAAACTAATTTGCTATGGCGGGCAAGATTTGACTTAAATGGACTTCAAGTGGGCTGTACATACCATAAATCAAAATACTACGGCACTCTGATGGCATTGCGGAGTGCTGGGTATGCGAGACCTCTCACGCGCTCTCTCTCTCTCTTAGTGGGAGAGTGTGGTCCCACAGAGCGCACTCACAGGCTGGATAGAAGAGGTTCGTGGGCCGCATTTGGCCCATGGGTTGCATGTTTGACACCCCTGCAATAGGTGATGTTATGGAACACCTGATTGTTCTGAGCACAGGAAACCCTGGAAACAGGATGACATAGATGTTAATAAGATGCTAATAAGGAAAAGGGGAACTAAAAGAACAAGCTATGAAACGTGGGGCACCCTAACATTTATAGGGTGAGTAAGTATAGGTAAGGAAAAAAGAGATTGGAACCCTTTATGGATAAAGTGTTAACTGTGGTCAGAACAGCAATATAAAATAGGTTCCCTGACTGAGTAAGAGTGGGAAGACCCCTACAGGAATTGTCCCTCAATTGAGGACTACCTTTTAAAAAAAACAAGGGCTATGTCAACATGTGAAAAGTTAAGTCGACTTAAAGTTGACCTTGTTAAGTTGACTTAACAAATTGGTTACACTTTAAGTCGACTCTACAGCAGAGATAGCCATTATACTGGCTTTAGGTCGACTTAATAAAAACCCAGTATGTACTTGGCTTTGTTTAGGACAACTTAAGCATCCTTAAGTCGACCTAACTTGCCAGTGTAGACGTACCCAGGAGTCTGGAGGCACTTTTAAAGACTAACAAAATTATTTATCGCATGAGCTTTTATAGGGGAGACTCTCACTTTGTCAGATGCTTCAAGGTGGGGTGTCTTTAAAAGTGCCACGAGACTCCTTGTTTGTTCTGCTGAATTAGACTAAAATGGCTACCCCTTTGGAACTTGGCACCTTTTGAAAGAATCCCCATACTTTACAATATCTTTGGGGATGTGAGTATGAATACAGCATTGGCTGTTGTTTGGGCTTTCTCAGGTTGTGTATGTGAGTGCAACGTGCAATTATATGTTATAACACAAATGAGTGTTTACTTGGAACTGTGTTTGTGGTCATTGTATTAATTTTTCATGTGTTCTAAGAGTCTCCCAATTTAAGAGACTCGGAAAGGGTAAGTTTCACCCTATTAATCTGAAAACCTGTGGTTGCACTGGAGCTGAACTCATAATGAGGTAACACAGAACTATCCATCAATTCCATTTAAAATAGAAGCTACACATTCATTACTAAACGCTCAGTGCAGGATTCTGTGGTTTTGTAAAGTACTAAAGAGTAATATGTTCCATATCTCAGGTGCCTCAGGGCTGAATGCACATGCCCTGCATGGAAAAGATGAGAGCTTTCCCCAGGCATACCAGCCATACAGAATGAGAAAAATGGATTTGACTATATATGCATTTCTTTCTCATTCTTAAGGATCAGCTGCTTAGTTACATCAAGAGCATTCTGGGTATTTTCTTTCATGTCTCGCTCATCGCTCTGACTGGAGTTTGGTAGTGAACACTTAACCTTAGATGCTTTACATTACACTGCGGCAGTCATTTCATATTCTATTACATGATATGGCAAAACCTAGCATGCACACAATCTAATGTGATGAATCATATCGTGTGTCAGCTGGAGAAGTTTGGAAGGATATGTTTTCCTGAAAAGATCACAAGGAGGTCTAGGTGGCACAACGGGTTCATGGAGTGGCCTTTCACCTCTTGGGAGGGGCTGCGTTCACATCTGGCTTCAGTCATAAGAAAAGTCCATTTTGGTCTGTCAGTTTAGCTCCTAATGGATATTTGTCCACACGTAAACTTCCAGGTAATTCAGCAGAATTTGGCAGTTTGTCAGTCCTGTAAGTCAGTGAGTGGTGGTAGAGGTGAGGGAGGGATACTGCCAATCATGCGTGGCAGAACAGTATGGAAAGCTTGCATAACACCTACTTGAACTCTGCCTGGCTCTAATTAATTGACATCTAAGCAGAACATAAGGACACCTGGGTATTTTTTCATTTCATACTGAATAAATCCACCTTAGTTAGAAGCTTTACCACCACAAATCAGCAATTACTATGAACTTTTTATATTGGTGCATGCCACTTTTATAGTTTGACTCCTATCTCGCTCACACCAGTGTAAATGCATTGACATCAGAGGGGATACACAGATGAAACTAGCGCATAGTAAATGAGGTGAGAATCAGTCTGTTAAGCCTTCGGGTAGACTAATGCTTAAAGTGGCTGACCAACCACACCGATACACATTTATTTTCAAGCTGTTCTGACATACTTCACTGTAGAAAATACAAAAATATATTGCATGTTTGAATACGGAATAAAGTATGAAGATGGGATTGCAGTAGGTAATCAGCTTGCCAACTAGTATTTAGCATATTTGTGTCAGTCAAAATAAACACAATCTGCTGGCTTCATACCAAAATATTATCAGCTTTATAACTCCATTTAATCAATTATTCTGACTGGCAGTTGTAATAACCAGGCAAATTAGGTTGCAGGGTCAACAACAAGAACTAAGAACCAAAGGGGTAGCCGTGTTAGTCTATTGTAGAAAGACAACAGAGTCCTGTGGCACTTTTAAAGACTAACAGATTTATTTATTGCATGAGCTTTTGTGGGAGAAAATCCCACTTCGTCAGACACTTTGAAGATGCTTCAAAGCATCTGACAAAGTGGGATTTTCTCCCAGGAAAGCTCATGCGATAAATAAACAAGAACTACGAGTATCCCTGTAACAAAAGGTGAGGGGTTCTGTGGAAGCATGTGTTTTGGAGGCACTGTGCAAAGAGTAACTGGGTGCTGGAAGGTAGGGTATAATTTGTATGCTCACTATTGGTTTACAGGCTGTGAGCTGTTGCACTACAGCATTTAAGGCGTACTGAACCACAGGGCAGGTGGTGACACAATCCCTCATTGGCCTAGACTGAACCTCAAAGTGAGATCTCTGTTTGTGACAGAAAACAACAATCATCGTTTAGAAGTAGGGAGAACATGATAAAAGATTGACACACTGAATCATGAACTCGTCTATACTCTTATCAAATGAGGCCAGAGTGGGCATCACTGACATGCTGCTAACATAAACTGGTGCACCTCTCATAAAGAGGAGAAATGTCTTAGTAGAGTAAAATAACTCAATGTTAGTGGTGAACCTAACAAAGCGGTAGTTTAAAGTAACTTTAAGGGGCCACCACCCCTTGTTCTTACCCTTCAAAGAGCAGAGTTATCAAGCACACATTTAATTCCATCCTAAGCAATCTGCCTCCCAGTTTTGGAGTATATGGCAGTGTTTAGGGGTGCAACTGGGAATAATGCTTTAGCTTAACCATTTGGTCCAAATTCATCCCTGATGTTATTCTCCTGAGATAACAGAGCTTCACTGAGGATTTTTTTTTCTCCTCCTTGCCGCTCTTTGAAACAGCCAGGAAGGATCCACCCAAAATATCTGGCTTCTAGCAAGATATTGGTTGGGAAATATAAACTGGAACAACTGTGTGTCAAATGTGCACAGCTGCATGTTCAGGATGGCTGCTCTATCTGCAGTGCTTTCCACATACCAGTTGCAGTATCCATTTTAGGAAGATCCTATTTGGGAGGGACAATCATACATCTTATTGCCTTCTGCTCCCAGTGCAAGGTACACTTATTTCGTTCTCCCTTTTCTTGAAAATAAATAAATAAACTTCTACCAGTCCAAAACACTCCTCTAGACTGCACACACAATTCTCCCACTAGAAAGAGGGGAAAGCAAAAAGGAGTTGCATGTGCCAGATGTTAGTCCCATCACTTACTACACTACTGAATGCACACAGATACTACAGTGATCAATTGAAGAGTCTATATATAACAAAGCAGAACATATGTTACTCAGAGAGAGAGATTGGGTTGCCTCCTAGTTTTAGATTAGTAAATGTAGTGCTTATGAAATCTGTCCTGGTAGAGGAGAACCTATGAATTTCTTTCCCATTACAAGAGGCAATTTTGCTTCCCCTCCGACCTCCGTGTTAATTGCTAGACTTCACTGTTTGAATCGAAACAACTGCTTTGATTTGCTGTAACAGTCTGACCTGATCCTATGACTTACACTCCCCTACATTTATTTTGCTCCCATTCTGTAAATTCCCCATCTTCAAGCATCTGACAAAATGGGATTTTTTTTCCCATGAAAGCTCATAGAATAAATAAATTTGTTAGTCTTTATAAGTGCAACCAGACTCCTTGTTTGTTCTGCTGAACTAGACTAACAGAGTTACCCTTTTAAAACTCACCCCATCATCTTTTCTCATAGTGCCTTAACTATGATCTGGGTGGGCCTTTCCCAAAATGACAGCCTCCATTCTCATTCAGTCCTTAGCCTCTCTGCTGAAACTTCTGACCAGGGTGTCTATTTTGATGGGAACACCTGCCTGTTGGAAACTCATCTGAAATAATGGAGCGCTTGTGCCCAAGTCAAAGTGATTGCACAGGAGTAATTTAGAGCAGAATTTGGCCCACTTTTTTGACATTTTTGAAAGATTTGGTAAGATGGCACCATAGCTAAAATTGGCTAGTGAAGAACTTGCTTTCTTTTTGGAATCTGTTGCATCTCTCCTGGCCTGTTTACCCAATCTTTTGAAACTAAAGCATGGATTTATCTTTTGAAACTTTGAGAACCAAACAGTTTTATTGCCTTAACAGAGATATTAACTATTTAATATTCATTGGCATTAATTGTTACAATAGATGCTTAGAGAAGTTCTTTATATGCTTCATGGGACTCTTTAAAGATTTTGCAACATCTTAGACACATTAAACTATTGTCTCAAAAAGTGCTCTGAACGCCTGAAAGAATGAATGTCTACAGCTTGTCTCCCCAGCCATTCTCAGAAGCTGGTTACAGAGAAAAGCACTTACTCTCTTTTATTCAGGCATAAAGATTTGATGGAACTGGTACAATTTTACCAAGGTCATTTATACAGAGCACAGATTAAAGGAGTATTCAGGTTGTTCGTTAGCCTTCTAATGTGCTTCTGGCATTCTAAGAAATGCTGACAGTTTACAGTGATCTCTCATGCAAATAACTGATTGATTTATAGACCAGAAGGAAGTTTATAGCAACAGTAACTCTGTTTCAGAGGGTGTGATTATGAGATAAGTGCAACCACAGTAGAAACGTTCCTTGGAAGTGATTACTTTTCTTTGTAAATCAAATGTTGAAAATCCATAGACAGAATAACTGACAATCAGATGCACGGAAATAATTTCCTCTGCAGATGTTTCATAGTAGATGATGATATTGTCAGGCTTTGCAAGTTAAGCAGGGATGAATCTGGGCAGTACTTGGGATGAGAGCTCTCTAAGGAGACATACATACAGGAGAAAGTGGTGTTGCTGATTCAGCCAAAGGTATTCTTTTTTCTGAGTGCTAATGACAGCATTTCTCAAAATGGTGTTCGGAACCACTGTGCTCTTAAAAGCATGTATTTTGGATGAGATATAGACAGTGCTTTTTTTTGTGATGGTAATCACTAGTATGGAGTACTGGTACCTTTTTTTTCTCAGCGATGTGGCCCCGGCTCCTGCTGCTGCTAACCGACTCCAGAACACTGGCTGGGGCTGGATCCAGCAGCCCTGGGTTCTCAGCTGGGGCCGGGGTTGGGGCTGGATTGGGGTGCTGCCACAGTGACCCAGCCTTGCGTCCCCTGGCTGGGGTTGTGGTTGTATCAGGCTGAGTACTGGCACCTTTAAATAAATTATATATATATATATATATATATATATATATATATACACACACACACACACACACACAAACCCCCTGCCCCAATGGATATAGACATAGCTCATATATTAATGACCAAAAAATCCTGGGCACTTCTGCTCATTAAAATATCCCACAGCACATTTTTTCCAGTTGCAGAAATGTTACCCTATTTCCCTGGCTACATTCCAACACAGGTAATTATATTCTTGCTTCAAGTGATTCCAGAAATCCAAGAAGAATTTATGGCATAAGAATTTCTGCTCCATCCCTTCATTTGTATCTGGCTTAAAGATGTATGAAATCATATTGGCCCATTTTCTTATTTGAAGACAATGGTTCATATCCAGGATACTTTCTTTGTGGGTTGTCAATGGGACAGTTATTTTCATGAGTAACGATGCGCATCAGAACCAATTTCTCTTTTATCTCTCTCCTCTCTTTCTCGCCTAGAGAGCTTGGAAACCAGCCAGCCACTCTTCCATTGTCTATTTCAGGCATCTCAAGAAAAGTACATGAAGGCAAAAGGCGTGCCTGAAGGGCCCTATTTACTGTTACAAGATGGCAAATGGAAACCACCAAAAGCAAAAATGCTAATAAGTTTTTTATGTTGAAGTGAACAAATTACTGCTAATGTTTTTCAGTTTTTGATCAATTTATGTAACATTTTAAAAATTAACTCAGCACTGCATATATTCCATGTGAATAAAAAACCAAACATTTTTCTTAGTGGTAGGGTATAAAAGCGCAGTTGGAATGGTCTTCTTCAGCAGATGGGAATTGTGAGTGATGGGCAACTTTGACACTTTTCATATGTATAACAGTATATGGCATCCATATGACCTCAAGACTTGACATAAAATCATTTCTCAGCAGAGGGTTCATTAGGCTGGCACCTATATACAAGGGTGATGGCTATCCTGCAAATAGGAAACCCAATAGATCAGACATAAGAATGCTTGTCACTAGGTGACTGTTAAAGAAAATGAAACAAAAAGAACACTCCACCCTTCTATGTGGCTAACTATAATTAGTATTGATTTATTTGTGTCGTGGCAAGAATGTTGGATGATTTGCATACAAAGTAGAGCAAGTCCATGAACTAAAGCTCTTACAATCTCAGGGTCTATCTTAAAAGTATCAGGGGTTAAGCTGCTTCAGACACTGCCCAGTAAATAAATGTTTAACTTTTGTCACACATTACTGAAAGCCAATTCGGTATAGACCTTAATAACGACAGACATACCTACCTGCATGCATGCATACTTAGCAAGGCAGGCTTCTTAGCATGTAGTGGCTGGACATGCAGCTTCCACATGTATTTTCTGTTATTCCTGCAAGTTCCATATTAGGAGTAATAATTTTCTTACAAAATGGCTGCTGTGTGAACAAGTTTTGTCACCAGGTATGGGTGTATGTGGAACTGCCTCTGATGAAATTTACTCCCTATCGAGTCCCTGCACCAATTTTCTCTGTACATGCCAGAGTTCAAATTATGGATGTGCAAGGACTGGATTAGGTACTGGGTTCCTTATATGAAGAGTACAGAGTGGTTTGAGGCAGGTGTATAATATCCCTGTACACTGGATGTAGCGTGAAAATGTGCTACACAGTGGAAGATGTGTCTCTATAGCTCTTTTGGGGATCTAGTCCATAATAGGTTGGGATATGCTTAATTACATGCATTTTATTTTCCCTGTTTTATCACTGGTTACTGAGGTTTATGGTGTCTCACCCCCCCCCCCTTTTTTTTAAGCTTTTCTTTGGCCATGCCAATTGAAAATTTCAGTTTTGCAATGTCTGGAATAGCCAAATATAACTATATTGGATCTCAGTTTATTGCTATTGGCTTTGGTCTACTTTTTTCTCATCCTTGTTCTCTAATTTACTTCTCCTCTTTTGCTACATGTAAATGGAAGGTGGGCCTAATCTGAATAACTATACATGCACCCCATGACAAAGAGCTGGTCCCCTTTCCAAACCTATTCATTTACATTTAAGGGGAAAAAATAAGTTGTGGCACAGCTTTCGAACAAGTATGTAAATAGAGGCAGATGGTGTTGCTGGAGTTTTTGAGGTTTAAATCAACAAATGAAGAGGAAAATGGATTAACCCTATTAAACAGATCCAAATGTGACACTGCATTACTCCAAGAAACACATTTCATAACTGAGGAGGCTGAAAAACTCAAAGGTGGTTAGATGAACCATGAATTTTCTTCATGTTATTCCAGAAAAATCACAAGGAGTCTCCATTCTTCTCAGGAAAAATTTACAGTTTAAGCTATTGGACTTCAGACAAGAGTAGGATGAAGGCTGGCAATCATTAAAGCTAATGTACACGAGGTGCATTTAAATACCGCAAATATATATACTCAACTTTTTCCATATACTGTATAAGCTAATACAAGACTTGTGTCAATGGCATTATCACAGAGGGAGATTTTAATTTGATAATGAATTTGATGTTGTACAGATTTAGAGGAGGATATCCAGAAACATCAAGCCATGAATGAAGCTTATATAACTTTTAAAAAGGCGATGAAAGATTTAGGCTTGCTGGAACATTCAACATGCCATTTTTTTCTTCTCCACTTACACCTTAATAGAGGGTTCAGTAGTTTCCTGTGTCAAACAGTCTATCCTAACACATAGTGCAAAGTGAGATGAGTATCATTTGGGAGTTTGGATCCTGCACTGTGATATTTAACCATTAGTATGGAATGATCATTCTTGAACAGAGACCAGATGGGGATGAACTACAGATTGTTTCACAAGACTAATTTCAAACAATTTCTTCAACAGGAAATAATGTATAAATTTGATACATGGCTCAATACTGGCTGAAGGGAAATGGATCCCATAGGCCCTGTGGGATTGTGACAGGAAGAAACAGCCAGCAAACTGTGAAGCATTAACTGCATATCACATGACTCAGCAGAGGACTGAAGGAAGAGGCATGTCATCTTTCCAGAACTGAAAGAGGCCTGGAGAAAGGGGATTGCAGCCTGCTATAGTCAGGGGAATTCCTTTCATTTCATGTTACTTCTTGAGTTTTTGGCTTTGAATAATGAATAGTGCCCTGAGACAGACTGAAACACTGGCATGGCATTGGTTCTTGCTTACACTAGTGAGGTAACCCACTAGTTTACAAGGGCTATGTCTACACTGTCAAGTTAGTTTGAATTAAGCCTCCTTAATTCAAACTAACTAAAGCCATGGCTACATTAGGCTTTAGTTAGTTCGAATTAAGGGCTTCCTTAATTCAAACTAATAAGTTTGAATAGGATATTAGAACTAAAGGGTTAATTCAAACTAACTAGTTCGAATTAACCAATGTGGCCATGTTAATTTGAACTAATTTCTTAGTTCGAACTAATCGGCCATTGAAATGAATGGGGATCGCTAATTTGAACTAAGCAAGAACCATGGATGGCACTTGCTTAGTTTGAACTAAGTTTTCTTAGTTCAAATTAAGCTAATTCGAACTAACTAAAATTAGTTCGAATTAGTTAGTTCGAACTAATTTTAGCAAGTGTAGACATAGCCATAGGCTCTAAGGTCAGAAGGGCCCAATACGATGATCTAGTCTGACCTCCTGCACAATGTAGGCCACAAAACCTCACCCATTCACTCCTGCAATAAACCTCTAACCTATTACTGAATTATTAAAGTTCTCAAATCATGATATAAAGACTCTGAAATACAAAGAATCCACTAGCAAGTGAACCATGCTTCATGCTACTGAGGAAGGCGAGAAACCCTGGGAGCCCTTGCCAATCTGCCCTGGGGGAAAATTCCTTCTGAACCCCAAATATGACAATCAATTAAACCTTGAGCATGTGGACAAGACTCACTAGCCAGACACATAAGAAAGAATTCTCTGTAATAACTCAGAACTCACTCCATCTAACATCCCTTCTTTTCTGAAGGTAAGCAAACAAAATCAACATACCCTGAAATTTGAGGAGGAGTTTGATGAGAGACTGAAAATCTTGCTCTAGATTAGTAAATCATTTAGTACAGGAAAATTTTACCCAATCATAAATTTGCAGTACTCATTATGTATATATGCATCTGCATAGTCAAGCTGGTCACATTGATCTTGTAAGAAATGTAATTCAACATTTGAAGTTTAATAAAACAATTTTAAACAAACAAATACAATAAAATTATATACTATATTTTGAATGGCTCATGATAAAATTAGACAGCATTGCATGTCCAATAGGATGCAGAAATTAGACATATTAGTAGGTATCAAGAGCAACATATAACCCATACAAGCAGCAACACAGTATTGTTTCCAGGCAATGAGCAAGTTGTATGTTTAGAAGCATCAGGTTAATTGTATAAAACACTCGTGAATAGTGGCACCTCTTAAGGGTCACCATCATGTGAAAATATTTAGTACATTTACCACATAAATGTCTCTTCTGTAAATACGCTGAAATGAAAATTACAAGTTCTAGGTTATCTGCAGAACATCCATGCCACTCAAGGATGTTATAGGAGTTGCGTGATGCACTTCAGGAATGCAGCAGGCAAAGAGCAGCTGGAGATTCCAGAGCTGATACTTCACTTCCTTCAATTTCTGACTCAGTAAACAGAATGAATCAATCTGGCAACTTCAGAGCTACATCCAAGTTTGCACCTGACCAAGTAATAATTGCAGTTCTATAGAACACAAGAGGCTAATTTCCTATGCTAAATGTGCATGTAAATAATCATGAACACTCAGTGGGAGAATATGCCATGGAAATATCTCAAAAATCTAAAAATGCAATATCCAAATTGTTTCCTTAGGAGCAAGTTGTGCTTGCTCCTTACAATTATAGCTAGTGATGCAAGGGGAAGCCTTCCCTTTCTTTGCAAACTTGTCTACTATCCCCAAACTTCTCCAAGCAGAACCTACTTATTATGTGTGGTTTTATGTATCAGGTATATCCTAACATTCAAAGTATTTGCAGAACTTGAGTTCCACTTTGAATGTAATAATATGCTTTGGAGGTAAATCAGCTAAGAGCAGATGGAAATTCCAGCGTTCATACTTCACTTCCTTGGAATTCTGACTCAATAAATTGAATGAATTGGTCTAGAAATGAAGGAATATTAATGGACCAAGGCAGGAAAGAAGATACCATAAAGTACAAAGGGTTACCGAGGCATCTCTCTCTTTTCTCTTTATTCTGTCTATTTACAATTTTATGCTTTTAAACATCTTAAAATATCCCTATTACATATATTTTAAAAGATTAACTGATGTCTTTTTGTAAAACGTTTGCACATAAAAATGCCAGGATGTCAGAATTAAAAAATTAAGTCTTATTTATTTGCATTCAAAGGGCTCCAGCTATGGAATGAGCTCCCAAAATTAACCAGGTGCTTAATCACCTATGAGAAGATTGTACCAGGTGGATGGATAAGAAATAACCCAAATGATCAAACATGAAACAGCCCTCCTATAAAACAAATAGGCATTCCCCTTGAATTCATTCAAACCAAATACATAGCCAAGAAAGGAAAAGACCAGATGTTTCAATGAAGCCCTCCAAAGTTCTTGTCATATAGATCAGATTTACCTGGGGCGTGTTCAGATGCTTTAGTGATGGGAGATGCTGTACAAAAACACTGAAAACGGACTAACCTTTTGACTTCCTGAGATATTGCTACGCCACCATCTTTATTATAAATCCTTTATTCTCCTGAATATCACTGAAACTCTTCTCCCTGTTCAAATTCCCTCTAAGACCCTCTCTTTAACAGGGAAAAAGTGTCATTAAGTCAGGTTAGCTAATTCAAAGTAACTAACATGAGAAACTCCTAGGGACAATGAAGACCTTTGTAAATCTTGTATGAGGTAGCAAGTTGAGTTAGATTCTGGAGCAACCTAAGGTTTATGTGGATATGCTAATTTATATGAAAACTACAACTGCCTTATCTTGACTTGGATTTTACCTCAAATTAGCTAACAAGTTAGGAACAGGTCTTCTGTCATAGTAATAACAAGGCCTCATGGTCTAACATATGCTGTCCATTTATAACTTTCCTTCCCTACTACACACTGCCTCATACCCATGATCAGGCTATCAGCATAACTATTCTATTGAAAGTCTGCTAAATGAGGCTTCAAAAACTGGATCCAAATCAAACTTTCCCTAAATTTCAAGGGATTGGATTAGGTAGTCTCACATGAAGAACTTGGATTTGAACACTGTTAAGAACTAGATTTTTGGTCCAGGCCATTCTATAGTTCTCTATGGGAAGTCTGTTAAGGTAGTTTGCGTTTCTTATTGATGTACAGCCCACACAGAGAAAACTTTGCATTAAACAATGATTTGGGCACAAATGGGGGGAAATTTATGTTTTTCTTCACTTGACTGCAAGCAACCCAAAGCCTTTTGAATCTATGTCCCTTATGGCAGTTTATGTGGTATCTCACGGTAGGCCGAAATATGTTACAATTAAAGCCAGTGAAGATATTTTAAAGAGACATGTTTTTGTTTATATGAAATTATATAAACTGTGTATTTGAAATACCCCTGATTAAACAGATTTAGTAAAAGGCCCTTTTTTCTTTTCATGGACTGAACAAAGACATGAACAGTAGCAGAATTAGGGTCTGTGAATTTAGGGTCTTCGCACATCCCTGGTGAAATTCACCCCTGTGCAAAGGGCCAGCACACATCCTCTGTGCCACATAAATCCCTACTTTCGTAGTTTAAGTGAGACTTAGGTGGCTCATGGGCCTTCCACTAGTCCTCTGCACAGGGGGTGGGGGGTGCGGGTTACCCACCATGAGGAACAAGTCAAATGTGTGGCAATTATTTTTCCATGCTGTGTGAAATCCTGATTCCTGACTTTCCTCTCAGCTTTCCTCTACTGGAAAACTTCCAGCACCTTTGCCTATTGAGCCATATTAATAAGATATGAAGTCTGAGTTGGTCACAAGCTTGTGGACCCCGTCTGTTGACGCCTGCCATTGGGTTGGTTAGAAAATATAGCAACCACTTCAAATATGAATGGAGATAGGTGCTGAGGTAGGAGAAGCAGGAGCTCTCCTCAGAGACTGGGACTATAGACAATCCAAGACTATTCAGAGGGACTATATTTGTAAATAGAAGGTGGTGGAAAGCAATGAACTAGAATAAAGATATGGGTGATAGAACCATTCAGAAAGTCTCTGGCTCCTTTTGTCAGAAGAAGAGGACTGGGAGATGAGGCGCTCAGGGGCACTGCACCGCATGACATGTGGGGACTTGTTTGGGATCAGAGATAGAGAAGGTGGTTGGCAGCCCAGAGATGGAAGAGACTTTGCAGTCGCTAGTCAAGCAGCAGTAGGAGATGGATGGAGTGATAGGCCCCGCTCATCTGGCAGGCTGAATAACAGAAGCACCTCCAGGAATGTATAAGGGAGCAGGCCTGTGTGCAACAGCAGCTCCTGCAAAGAACTGCGAGTTCTGTGGTATGGGACAGGGTCCATGGACTTGGATTGGGATGATGCAAAATGGGCCCCGCTGATGACTCCAATGCTTTCCTGGGGACATTTGAGCGAGTAGTCCTGGGGGCTGGTTGCGATAGGCCCACCTGGGCACTCTGGCTAGCCTTCTACCTAGCTGGGGAAGCCCAGGTAGCCTAGATGGCATAGACTGATGAACAGGCCCAAAACTATGATGCAGTGAGTGCAGTACCACCAGACCGGATGGGCCTCATAATGGAGAAATACTGGCAGAAATTCTGGCCTGGTAGGTGGATGGGTGGGGAGTGGCACTGGGCATTTGCCCAGAAGCTAATGGACTGAGCCACTCACTGGCTGCAACCAGAGACACAGATAATGGGGGAGGTAATGGATGCCTTAGTTTTGAGCAACTGATGCAGAGTCTCCCTGAAAACATATGTGTGGGTCTAAAGACACCAGCTGAGTACAGTAGAGGCAGCTTTAAAGCTGTCAGAAGAGTACACTGAGGTGAACTTTCCCTGAAAGGAGAACCACCTGTGTACGGATCTTGGCTTGGGGAGGAAACTGAGGAAACCTCCCTTCATACTCAGGAAAGGTCCAGACAAAAGGAAGAAAGAATCCTGAGGGGTCTCCTAAGACCAGTGGGATCAACTGCTGGAATGTGAGCAAGCGGAATGTCAAATAGCAGACTGCCTTACATGGAGTGGAAGTTGGCCAAATTTTGTGGCTGGACCAGGGTAGGGGAGCAGGATGAGAGTCAGGGGATGTCCACTGTCCCAGTGAAACTGTGGTGGAAGCCTTGGAGAGGTTCTGATAGACATGGCTTCAGTCTGTATGCTGGCCCAAAGGGGCTGGTAAAATGGCACTGGATAATTCCAGGAATAAGGGTGACCCCAAAATGTATCCATAGGGACTGGAAGCTCTACCCAATAGCCCAAGTGCCCTTGGAGGCAAGGGGCAAGTTTACATGGAAGCAGGTGGGTAGTAGATGGAATGCCATATCCTGTGGTAATAGATACAGATTCCACTCAGAGGGAAGAAGGGAGGCCCCTGGAAGAGGCCAATGGAATCTCTGGACAAGGGGATCCCAGTGAAGTGGGGGAGGACCATAGCCCTGGGGATGAGGGAAATGCAAAAGATGACCCTAGACAACAGAACACAAATGAGACAGGAGAAGGGGGCAGGAGAATGTCTGACCCCACTCCCTTAGCAGAGAGTAACAGGTCACTTCAGGTCCCCAAGATGCAACCCTGAGTGGGGGGTACTCTTGGTCTGCTTGGTGGGTGGAGGCAATCTGAAACTTAGGGTGTCCCAGAGAAGGTCAAGACTGAACTCCAACCCCTCTCCCATGAAAAAGGGGGAAAGGTGTTGAATACTCACTAGGATATGAGGATCTCTGGGAGGCACCATAGACCCCCAGGCACTCGCCTCCTGCACAATTTATATTCTGTGGATGGGGAGAGAAGGAAACCCAGGAGAAAGGCACCATGAGAGCCCTGGAAGAAAGGGAGGGACTCCTCTGAGTAGGCCTCACCAGTAAAAGCCAGAGAGGCCAGCAATGGGGAAGTGTGGGCTAGGTGAGGATTCCTGAAGCAGGCACCTGTCACTCAAGGACCAAGCAGCAGAGCAAGCTAATCAGGCCATTGCCTGATTGGCAGATGAAGAGCAGCTGTCAGCCTTGTTAGCAGGGGGGATAGATCTAGGCTGACTGGAAGGAAAGGGTGGGTATTGGAGTGAGATAGTTACTGAGGTAAGAAAAGTAGGCATACTCCTTAGAGACTGGGACTATAGGCATCCTCCCCAGGACTGTAGTGTACAGAGGGACTGTGTTTGTAAATAGAAGGTGATGGGAAGCAATGAACTATAATAAAGGCACAGGTGATTGCACTATTCAGAAAGTTTCTGATGGGTTTTGTTAGAGGAAGCAAGCTGGGAGCTGAGGAGCTCAGGTGCACCCTGTGGCAGCCCCAAACATTTGTTTTGCACACAGAGCTCTTACATCTAGTGGTTTTTAGAATGTCTGCCTTATTATTACTATACAAAATACAGAGGGCTGGAAAAGGGCAAATGCAGTGCTAATCTATAAAAAGGGAAATAAGAACAACTTGGGGAATTACAGACCAGTCAGCTTAACTTCAGTACCCAGAAAGATAATGGAGCAAATTTGTAAGCAATCAGTTTGCAAACACCAAATGGTGATAAGGAACAGTCAGCATGGATATATCAAGAACAAATAGTGTCTGACCATCCTGATAGCTTTCTTTGACAGGGTATCAAGCCTTGTGGGTGGAGGGGAAGTGGTAGATGCTGAATAGCTTGACTTTAGCAAGGTTCTTGACAGTGTCTTGCATGACCTTCTCATCAGCAAACTAAGGAAATATAATCTAGTTGGAACTACTATAAAGTGGGTACATAACTGGCTGGAAAACTACTGCCAAAGAGAAGTTCAGTGGTTCACAGTCAAGTTGGAAGGATGTATCAAATGGGGTCCTGCAGGGATCAGTTCTGAGTCTGGTTCTGTTCAATGTCTTTAAAAGGGTACTCTCTAAATCATTAATAAAGTTTGTGAACAGTACCAAGCTGGGAGAGGTTGGAAAAGCTTTGGAGGAGAGGATTAAAATTCAAAATGATCTGGACAAACTGGAGAAAGGTCTGAAGTAAATAAGATGAAGCTCAATAAAGAGAAATGAAAAGGACTCCGATTAGCAAGGAACAATCAGTTGCACACATAAATAATAGGAACTGACTGCCTAGAAAGGAGTTCTGCAGAAAGGGATTTGGGGGTCAGACTGTATCACAAACTAAATATGAGTCAACAGTATAACACTGTTGCCAAAAAAGCAAACATCATTCTGCATGTATTAACAAGAGTGTTATAAGCAAGACAGGAGAAGTAATTCTTCCTCTCTACTCCAGTTGAGGCCTAAGCAGCATGGAGTATTGTGTATAATTCTGGGAACCAGATTTCAGGAAAGATGTAGACAAACTGGAGAAACTCCAGAGAAAAGCAACAAAAGTGATTGAAGGTCTAGAAAAATATGACCTTTAAGGGAACTTTAAAAAACTAGGTTTGTTTAGTCTCAAGAAGAGAAGACGGGGGAGGAATGATAATTTTCAAGTACATAAAAAATTGTTACAAGGAGGAGGTAGAAAAAAATCTTCACTGATGAGGATAGGATAAGAAGGAATGGGCTTAAAGTGCAGCAAGAGCAGATTACACCAGACATTAGAGAAAAAACTTCCTAACTGTTAGAGTAAATAAGCACAAGAATAAATTGCCTAGAGAGGTTGTGGGATCCCCACCACTGGAGATTTTAAAGAGCAGGTTAGACAAACACCTATCAGGGGTGATCTAGATAATACTTGGTCCTGACATAAGTGGAGGGGACTGGACTAGATGACTTTCTGAGGTTCCTTCCAGTGTTATGAATATATGATTCTATGAAAATCAAGTGTCAAATGTTGAAAGATGCTTTCTCCCTGTGATCGCACTGCCTCCCAGCCTCCAGTAGGGTGGGGGCAGTCCTTAGTTTCTAGCCCAGGGAAGGGCGAGTTCTTTAAACAAACACAGGCCTGGCCCCAGGTAGGGCGGGGCAGGTAACAGTCTCTAGCCCTGGGGAGGGGCAAGTCTCTATAGACAAACACAGGCCTGGCCCCAGGCAGGGCAGGGCAGGCAGCAGTTTCTCAAAGTCAAATTCACTATCCGGGTGAATTATGGGGGCAGACGGTGGGAAGAGGCACCACTAACAAACCTCAGTGGCTATAGCAGGATGGTTCTAATGCCCCAGGGTCACAAAGCCCCTGGTGGGGGCAGCAGGGTCCCACCGCAACACGCTGCCCCAGGTAGGGTCCACGCTGGTCACGAGGCCGTGGACCAGGCCACCCTTCCCTCTCCCTTTTCCCAGGGTACCCAAGTCCCCACTCCTAGGGGATACCAGGGTAGTCCACTGTGGGGAAGCTTCCAAAGCTGTCTGCCTCATCGGGGGGTGGCAAGGCTGGCAGGGTCTCATCCAGGTCCTCAGCAGAGGGCAGCTCCTCTAGGTCACAGGGACTGTCGGGGGGG
>ML685784.1:12348183-12451630 GCA_007922175.1 Pelusios castaneus | reverse complement strand
AAGCCGGGGCCAAGCCTCTGCAGGCCCTGGGCCAGGCGTCTAGCCCCAGAGCAGTGAAGCGCAGTGCTTCCCTGCTGCTGGCTGGGCCCTGACTGAGGGAGAGGGCCGCCTTCTTATACTGCCCGGCGGGATCCCGCCCCCTGGCTTCCTGTCAGCCCGGATTGGTGGACCCGGCTTAACCCCTTTGCAGGGGGTTGGCCCGGTGCTCCTACCTATCTCCAAAGGCAGCCATGTTCCCTGGCCCTTACTCTGTCCCTTACACTCCCTCATTTAAAAAACAAATTGAATTCAACACAGGACAAAAATGTAGCACTGGGTGAACACACAAGCAAAAAAATACAAACACTACTATACTTAAGATTACAGATTAACACTACCTTGGTATATGCTAAGGAGTTGGGGGGCAGGTAGAAAAGAGGGTAGGAAATTGTTTCCTTCCCACAAGCAGCAGGTCAGAACTTCACCATTGCATCAGAGAGAGCTGGACAACACTGACTCATGCAATACGTGCAAATAGGTGTGACCTGTGTATTTAAGGTACATCCAGTTCCTAAACTGGCTATTGTCTACATTGCAATTCAACTGCATCAGCTAGACTGGCAAAGGCTCAGAGGAACAACAAATTCCTTAGCCTATCTCAGGGGTTCCCAACCTTTTTGAGCAAGAGAACACTAGTTAACAATAGGCAAAACATGTGACTCCCGCCTACCTCCTCCCCACCCCCTCACTGGCAATAGCCATATATAACCCCTATACACACATAATAATAACACTAACTGACATAATTATACATTACTCTTACCTGAGTAAGAAACTAAGCTTTCCCTGCCACGCTACCACTGCACACCCTGAGTGGCCGTGCCTCTTTCCATCCCCCATGGACTGAGGTTCATGGAGGCAGGCTTTGGTGGGTTGGATCTGGCTGCTACAGGCCCCCACCAGTGCAGGGCTGCTCCTCTCCAGCTAAGTGCCTGGCCAGCGTGAAACTGAGGGTGAGCAGTGTGCCTCTGCTTTGGCCAGAGCTTGAGGCTGCTGTGCCTGGCGCAGAGCTTAGGGGCTACATGACCTCAATATTACCGAAGCCTCGTGGACTCGCTGGAATCTTTCATGCTCCCTGTCTCCCAGGCTGGGAACCGCTGTGTCTTATGGAATCTTTCCCTTGTATAGGATTCCTGTGATTTGAACTAAGTATAGCTGTCTTTAACAAGGTTTTCAGTCTTTCGGAGGCAGTTTGACCTAGTGAGGACACACTGGACTGGGATTTAGGTAAACTGTATTCTATTCCCTGCTTTGCCAGTGACCTGTTTGGTGACCTCAAGTAAGTCACTTTGCTTTACTTTCCCCTTAAAAAATGGGGCTAATGCTACTGACCTCCTTCGTAGGGTGCTTTGAGATGTACTGATGAAAAGTGCTAGGTAACAGCTAAGAATTATTAAAAACAAAGCCCTCCCTCCCTCCTCATTGTATGCCCTCTTACATAAATGCCGATTTTCAAATAGTGTCTGAAGAATACCTGTCCTCTCTACTTTCTCACACTTTGGGAAAGGGCAAACCTTCCTATTCCCTAACACAAGAAAACAAACTTCCTATGTGATTGATTGAAAAAACTCAATGAACTAGCCTCTCTATAATTACTATATAAACACAGTCCCAGGGCTTGAAACCCTTTCATGAGGCCTTGGTAAACCAGGGTAATCTTGGAAGCCTACTCAGCAAATGATAAATGAAAGAGTGATAAAATAAGGATGTCATTTGTGTGGGGTCTGCAGTCTACATTACATGGTGGGAAGTTCTTAGAAAGGCTTTAATTCTAAGATGCTGGTCACTACTTTCAAAACCCAAACAAGACAATGATGGAAAGAATCTTTGGACCCAGTGTTGCTGTGCTTGTTCATTATTTACCCACCTAAAATTCTCGTTCACTTGATCTGGGTCAGCTCTGTAGGATTTTGCCCATTTGGACATAGTGTAAAATAGACTCATAGACTTTAAGGTCAGAAGGGACCAGTACGATCATCTAGTCTGACCTCCTGCAAAATGCAGGCCTCAAGACCTCACCCACCCACTCCAGCAATAGGCCCCCAACCTATGACTGAGTTATTTACCTCCTTAAATCATGATTTAAGGACTTTAAGATATAGAGAATTCACCAGTAGGTGAACCATGCCCTGTGCTACAGAGGAAGGTGAAAAAAGCCCAGAGCCCAGGCCAATCAGCCCTGGGGGAAAATTCCTTCCCGACCCCAAATATGGCGATCAGTTAAACCTTGAGCACATGGGCAAGTCTCAACAGCCAGTTATCCAAGAAACAATTCTCTGTAATAACTCAGAACCCACCCCATGTACTCTCCCCTCTTAGGCCACTTGTAAATCCACCACACGTAGCCAAATATCAGTCAATTTCCAAAATAGGCTAATCATACCACCCCCTCCATAAATTTATCAAG
Source organism: Pelusios castaneus (assembly GCA_007922175.1). Taxonomy (NCBI): domain Eukaryota; kingdom Metazoa; phylum Chordata; order Testudines; family Pelomedusidae; genus Pelusios; species Pelusios castaneus. Next base: position 12,449,184 of record ML685784.1, on the reverse strand, counting down.
CTCAGATTTGAAAGCAGTTATGGTTTTTGCCCCCACAACTCCCCTGGGAAGGTTATTCTAGAACTTTACATCTCTAATGGTTAGAAACCTGCATCTAATTTCAAGCCTGAATTTCTTGATGGACAGTTTATAACCATTTGTTCTGGTGTCCACATTGGTGCTGTACTCAAATAATTCCTCTCCCTCCCTGATGTTAATCCCTCTGATGTATTTATAGAGAGCAATCATATCCCCCTTCAGCTTTCTTTTGGTTAGGCTAAACAAGCCAAGCTTCTTGAGTCTCCACTCATGAGGCAGGTTTTCCACTCCACAGACCATCCTTGGAGCCCTTCTCTGCACCTGTTCCAATTTGAATTCATCCTTTTTAAACATCGGGGACCAGAACTGCACACAATATTCCAGATGGGGTCTCACCAGTGCTTTGTACAGCGGCACTAACACCTCCCTGTCTCTACTTGAAATACCTCTCCTGATACATCCTAGAACCGCATTAGCTTTTTTCACGGCCACGTCACATTGGCAGCTCATAGTCATTCTATGGTCAACCATTACGCACAGATCCTTCTCCTCCTCAGACCGTTCCAATTGATGCGTCCCCAATTTATAGGAAAAATGCTTGTTGTTTGTTCCTAAATGCATGACCTTGCACTTCCCATTATTAAATTTCATCCTATTCCTGATACTCCAGTTTACAAGGTCATCCAGATCTTTCTGTATGGTATCCCGATCCCTCTCTGTAACGGCAATACCTCCCAACTTGGTGTCATCCGCAAACTTTATTAGCACATTCCCGCTTTTTGTGCCAAGGTCAGTAACGAAAAGGTTGAACAAGATCGGTCCCAAGACAGATCCCTGAGAGACTCCACTGGTAACCTCCCTCCAGCTTGACAGTTCACCCTTTAGTATGACCTGCTGTAGTCTCCCTTTTAACCAGTTCCTTATCCACCTTACTATATTCATATTAATCCCCATCTTCTGTAACTTAACTAATAACTCCCTATGTGGAACTGTATCAAATGCCTTGCTGAAATCTAAGTAAATTAGGTCCACCACATTCCCTTTATCTAAAAAATCTGTTATCCTTTCAAAAAAGGAGATCAAGTTGGTCTGGCACGATCTCCCTTTTGTAAAGCCATGTTGTATTTTATCACAGTTACTGTTATCCTCTATAGTCTTAAGTACTTTCCACTTCAAAATTTTCTCCAAGACCTTGCATTTATATGCAAAATACATTTATATGCTGTGTTTTAAATCTTTCTATTGATTTTTGTGTCGGTCGTGTTATTCCTAATGTATTATAATTGAATAACATGCAAAATGGAACTATGTTTTAAGAAGGTTAAGCATAAGGAAAAATATTTTCAAAAGCACCTCATTTCCATTTTCAAAGGAGATTTAACATCCTAAGTTCCTGTCACTTTGTAAAGTGGGATTTAAGCTTCTAAGTCACTTGCCTTTGAAAATATTACCTCAGGTCTTTTCTTTGGTTTTCTTTGCATGAGGAGTATGGTTTTAAATTTTCAGAGGACTTCTTTCCTTGATTAGTACATATAACTGCAACTTGTTGGTGTCCTGGCAAAGGACGTTCTAGTTGATGTCATATGTCTACAAGAAAGTCACATCATGCTGAATGAAGCTTGTTGTTTTAAGAGAATTGGTTTTGATCCATGAAGTTATGACCTGCCTCTGAAACACGGTCAAGTCACATACAGCCATAGTGATACATAAGACACTAAATCTCCACCTTTTTGCAGTATTATCAAATTGCAAATCGATATAAGTCACCAGATAAAATGTTGGGTCCACAAGGTCTGCCAGGGCTTAAGAATCCGGCAGTGTTTGTTGGTGACTTTAAAAGTCATCACAGCAAGTGAGGTTCTGTGACTGCAAACCCAAATGATGAACAACTGTTGGAGTGGGCAAGAAATAATGGTCTGACACTGGGACATGATCCTGAGCATAATCGTTCCTTCCAGCTAGCAAGTTGGAAAAGGGATTACTGCTGGGTCATCTGCAGCAAGCAGAATGTATTGTAATTAATGATCTTCCACATAGCCAACATTGTCCATTGTTTATTCAGTATGGAATACATCTCCCTATGATAAGGAGCGTAACCAAAACCTATATGGAACTTCCAGAAGACAGATTGGGACTCCTTTACAAAGTATTTAAAATAGGACATTGTAACCATCCCATTAAACATCATCATGGGCACCAGTAATCATCATTCGCTTCCATCATAGTTACTGGTTCTCTGCAATTTTGCTCCACCCAGTGTTTGCAGAGAGGGAAGAGTATCAAAACTCGTGACGAAACTGTGTGATATGCCACATCTACCATTAATTAAAAACATGTTTAATCCACCGCATGCTCATCTGCCCTCACAGTGTCCATTGTGGATAAATTTACCAGGTAAGGGATTTACAGCAGAGAATGTGTCAGTCTTCTTAATCTGCAGAGAAAGTGACTAATAATTATCTTGTCTTGGACCCCACTCTACGTCAATATGGGTTTGATTTGCCATGAAGGCAGTGGAATCTTTTGAACCAGTTTCATACTAGACATGGAATTTGAGCTTCAGTGGAATTTTGATGGCATTTTAGAGACAGTCCACTATATCAATGTGAGCAGCCACAAACCATGACATACATTGCCGAGGACTGCAAAAGGACTCACATTCCTGGAGGTCTTTGTGCCTTGAACATTGTTGATAAAAATGCTGTGGCTTGTCTTGACTGCATACAGCAAGTAAATAATATGCAACTGATGTTACTAAGATGATATAAATACACAAAGGGTCAGATCCAAAGCCCAGTGCAGACAATGGAAATCTATTAGTTGATTTCATGAGTTTCGGATCAGATATAGACAAGCTGATTAGGAGTAACTGTTTGAAGTGAGATGGAGAGTTAGCTATATGATGCTCATTCATGTTACCCTTGGAATGCATACAGCTATGAATCAGTCCTGTGAAATGCTGAGTGTCTCCTGTCACTTGAAAACATATTCAACTAAGGATAATAAAGAGATATTTTTAAGGATATTAGACAAAAATAATCTTAGGAAAGGTATCGGTCCATTACTAGATGGAAGTGGTAGAATTATTAGTAATAATGTAGAAAGGTAGAAGCATTGAATAAATATTTCTCTTCTGCATTTAGGGAAAACAGATAATGTGGTCATATCATATGTTAACACTCTATCTTTTCCAGAAATATCTCAGGACGATGTTAAATAGCATCTACTGAAATGAGATAATTTTAAATCAGCAAGTCTGGATACCTTAAATCAAAGAGTTTTAAAAGGAGCTTGCTGTACCGTTAATGCTGGTTTTACAGTAAGTATTGGAGCACAGGATAAGTTTCAGAAGACTGGAAGAAAACTATGTTGTAAAGTGTAAAAGGGGTGACCAGGTTTATAGCTCTGTCAATCTGACATTGATCTTAGGCAGGATAATGTAGCTACAGGTTTGGGACTCAATTAATAAAGAACTAATGAAGGATTACATGATTAATGCCAATCAATATAGATTTATGGAAGCTGGATCCTGTCAAACTAACCTGATATCTTTTTAATGAAATTACAGATTTACTTGATAAAGATAATAGTGTTGATGTAATAAACTTAGATTTCTGTAAGATATTTGATTTGTTACAGTATAACTTTTTAATTAAAAAACCTAGACTGATGTAAAATTAGCTTTACATTAAATGGATTAATAGGGGCTAACTGATAGGTCTGATAAAGTAAAGGAGGAATGATCGAACAAGCGTGTTTTTAGGAGAGTCCCACATTGGTGGGAGTCATTGGTTCATGGCCCATGGCATTTAGTATTTTTATTAATGTCCTGGAAGAAGACATAAGATCATCACTGACAAAGTTTGCGGATGACACAAAGACTGGGGGAGTAGTAAATAATGAAACAAATGAGACCCCCCTCCTCCCTTCCATCCCACTCTCCTACCTCCTCCCCCCACCCCAGTACACTCAGTGTGGGTTAGTAGAGTCCATTATTGGGAAGCAATGACTCTGAAAAAGATGAGGGGGTTGTGGTGGATAATCAACTAAACATGCATTCCCAGTCCAATTGTGCGGCCAAAAGGGCTAATGAAATCTTGTGCTGCATACATAGGGGAATCTTGAGTAGGAGAAGAAAGACTAGCTTAGCTCTGTATTTGGCACCGCTGGAATAGAGTGTCCAGTAGTCGTGCCCACAATATGAAAAGGTTACTGATAGTTTGGAGAGGGTTCGGGGAAGAGCCACAGGAATGAGTAAAGGGTTAGAAAACTTGACTTACAGTGGTAGACTCAAGGAACTCAATCTGTTTAGTTTAACAAAGACAATGGCAAGTCTGTTAAGTACCAACAGGGGAAACACCACTTAACAGTGGGCTCTTCAGTCTAGCAGAGAAAGGTGTAATATGATCCAGTCCTGGAAGTTGAAGTGAGACAAATTCAGACTGGATACAGGTATGCATTATTAATAATAGGAATAGATAACCACTGGAAAAAAAGACTTACAAAATTTCATGACAGTTCTATCATGGCCAATATTTCGATCAAACTATGCTGATTTTCTAAAAGATTTGCTCTAAGAATTATTTTAGGGAAATTCTAAGGCCTCTGTTATACAGGAGGTCAGACTAGATGATCACAATAGTCTCTTCTGGCGTTGGAATATAAGAACCTATGAAACTACAAATTCTCCTTTGAGAATGGGAGTAGAGTGTGTGTAGCATCACTCAAAACAGGAGAACATATTCCCAAGTGCTACTTCCTCTCTTTCATGCAGCATAAATTAGTGCTTCTACATTTGCAAGGTTTGAATTTTTTCCAGTCTACATTTCCTTGTTCTTTCTTTATTTGTTTGTACTAATATGGTGCCCGTGTACTCTAGTCCTAGAGCAGGACCCCGTGGTGCTGGTAGCTATAGAAGCTGAACAAAAAATGCTCGATGCCCCAGGCAGCTTCATGCCTTTACTGTGCTTCCTTAGGGGACTGAAATCTCATATCTGTATATTGAGCAACAAAGGAAATGCACAAGTACACCACACTTCTCCAGAAGTCTTAGGGTGCACAGATTTGGGTCACACATAGCACAGGATTTTCTAAAGAGGATTCAGCATGCTTAGTTGAACTGCTGCATACTGTCACTGTCCCTATCTCCCCTGACTCTCAGTCGCAGATGACCGAGAGCAGCTGAGATGTGCCAATCTCACCTCTGTTGGAACATCACCTATGGGAAAGAACTTAAAAGTGATAAGTGATTTTGGGAGCCTGAGGTTTTGGGTGCCCAACTGGAGACCTCTTAAAGGGACATGGTCTACAGACAGTGCTGGCCACCAGCCCTCTGAAAGTCACTCTCAAGTTTGGTACCCAGCAAGGGCGCGTCTACACTGGCAACTTAGGTCAACTTAAGGACACTTAAGACAACTACACAAAGCCGCGTCCACACTGGGCTTTTATTAAATCGACTTAAGCACTTCCTTAAGTCAACTTAATAACAGCTTAAGTCAACTTAATAACACCGCCTCTGAAGGTCGATTTAAGCCTTAAGTCGACTTAAAGCCAGTGTGGACGGGGAATAGTGCTAAGTCGACCTTATTAAGTTGACTTAAAGCCAGTGTGGACAGCTATGTCTACTGTTAAGTTGACTTAACAAGGTTGACTTAAGTCGACTTAAAGTTGACCTTGTTAAGGCAACTTAACAGAGTCGACTTAACTTTACAAGTGTAGATATAGCTAAATTGACTAATCATTTCTGAAAATCTTGGACACCATGAATAACAGGCAGGACAAACTATTATACCGGGCCAAATTCTGCTGCCATTACTTGGATTAGTCTCTTACTCTGTGGGTAGTTCCTTCCTACCTGTGGAGTGAGGTACTACTCTGCATTAGTAAACAATTTAAGTGTTTAACAACAGTGAAATACTTTCTGGTCTTTTTCAGTCCCTGCAAAAAGCTGAAGCCAAAAATAAATGACTATTAGATAATTTTACACTTTGAAATAGTTAACACCAGCTCAATCCATTGAACTATTGCACTTACACTAGGGTAGCCCTCTGGTGGTGCTGGCCTCAGGCAATTGCAGAATAATAATATCCCCAGATGCTGGTTCTCTGCAAGAGAAACCAAAGGAAAAAAACCAACTGCATAAATTTAAAACTCACATTGAAAAAAGCAGATAGGCAGCTGCATGCTTTCTGTTAGTGATCCTTGAAATTTGCAGTTTCACTGAATTCTGTGCAAAATAGGCAAAGTGCTGATATTTATGGAACTTACCCACATTCACTTAATGGAGCATCCTCCTTCCTGTAGCTTATCAAAAAGTATTGCAATAAAAACCACAGCTGTTCTCCAACTTTAGCAGTTTCCAAGGCTATGCAAGGCCACAGTTGATTAGATTCTATTTGTTTTTCAATTCAACCACTCCAAGATCAGGTTAGATTTGAATTCCCAATGGTGTAACAAAGTAAAAAAGCATGTATTTCTTTTTCTTGACATGCAGACACTTAGTGAACACAGTGGCAACCTACCACTTTAAATATGGATCACCTGGAATTTATTAATTTGCAATAGGAAACTCTCTTCAAATGTTTGGTGAGCCACTGGTTAACATTCTGAAAAGGTAAGCAAGTAAAGAAACAGAAAACTTATCCTGCTATAAGACACAACATATCTGTGAGCTGACACACTGATCTGTCATAAAGGCCTCCATTAACATTGAAACATGGCCCATTTTACCCTCTGCAAGATCAGGAAAGCCACTCCTGCTCTATGGTCTGCATATTTTGAAGGGCTCTGAAAAATGGCACACACTATGGACTTAGTGTCCCCTGGTAATTGAACAAGCCTTGCTGTTTAATTTAGTTTAATTATGATTAGCACTTCTGTATAAGTATTTTTAACTGTTGTTAAATTTAAATAATGTAGATAATGGGCATTTGCTGCACTTGGTTACTGTGGTGCGAGCCTGGAATAAATTAATTGGGCCAGATCATCAGCTGCTGAAAAGATCTGTTCCTGAGTGTCTAAGTAGCACCTGCAAATTGGAGCAGCTAATTGGAGGGAGGCTGCACAGAGCAGCCAATCAGAGCCCAGTGGGCTCACATAAAAGGAGCTGCTGGAGGACAGTGAGTTGCTGCAGGGAGTCATGAGAGTGAGAACTGTGTTCCTAGTGGGCTGCAGGATGGGGAGCACTTTGGAAACAGCAGTTGTTGTCAGGGTTTGGAAGAGCAACACAGAGCTGGGACTTGGTGCTTGAATACCCTGAGAAGAGAGTAAAGAAGGTCCTGGGGTCATGGAGAAGTGGCCTAGGGAATTGAAGCCGCATTAGGGAAGAAATTAAAGAGGCATAGCAAGAAGCTGCTATTGGTCCCTGGGTCAGGACCTGGAGTAATGAGTGGCACTGAGAAAGCGGCTGGACTATTGGACTGAGATACTGACCCCCCAAAAGAGGGAAACAAAGATGGTGACATGGACAGAAGGCTGAATAATGAAAAGGATACTGCAGGACTTGGACTGAGGTGGGTCTGCAGATGGAGACAATGATGAAAGAGACATCACCTGGAAAAAGTGCACTGGCCGGTGGAGCTAATCCCCATGGTGGCCAGCAGGAAACTCTGCTGTGGTGATTGTACCCTGTCACATTTCTGTTTGACAGGGTCTTGGACTAGATTATCACAATGGTTACTTCTGCCCTGGAAAAATCAGTAGTTTTATGCAAATGTGAGAAACAATTTAGAAACCAGTGTATCTTTAACACTGGTGATGAGAAAATACAAATATACTAAATCAAGCCAGGTATTTTAGCACTTAGGCATATTTTATTGGTATATGGATGTAAAAGTTTTTGAAAATTTTTTCCCTAGAGTGATAGTTGAAAAGCCACATGAAGGCGCTCCCAGTGATATGTGACAGGGAGGAAAAATATATAATTAGCAATCTTTCAGACTGTCCTCCTACAATGGAGTTACTAAAGTTGCAAATAAACACTTATCCAAATCCAATTAAAACATCTTTGGACTTGCAGAAGATAAACAATATTTTAAAAATTATTGTTCAGAAAAAAGGGGTTTCTTAAATAAATGATTAGAAAATTTCTAATGACCCATCAGGAGATGGCATGAAGCCGAGCAGAACTAAGTTAATTTTGCATGAAAGATCAGAAGAAGAAATATTATGACTTTATAAGCACAGCAGGAAGATTCTCTTATTTGGCTAATAACAAAACCTACACATTTTTTCCTAGCAGGTGTCCTTGACCTTAGTCAATTTTAATTTGTAAACATCCTTTCTACAGCCATGTAAGCTTTGAAGTACCCCACTGCTTATCACTATCCAAATGTTGACTTCACAGCTCTCCTCTCTTTTTCTTTTGATTCATCTAGCAGCCTGAAAATACCGGTCAAATCCCATACTTTTAATTTGACATGCCATCATCTAACATGTGATGTAAAACAGGAGAATTAATCATTCAGTGGGCTCTTATTCTTTGGGGCATAATTGGGATTATGTGCTTTACTCTGAAGACCCTGGCTCCCATTGCATAGAATTAAACTCACTTTCATATTTGGGTATGGAGGAATTTTCTTTCTGGGCTTTACTAATGAGTTTTAATTTTCCTCTGCAAATGGAGAGGACCGTCCATTAACACCTGAGAGATATAACTCATAAAGCTCCTTTCCTGCTCTGGCAGTGGAAATCAGCTGTGGTTGACCCTGATGATCTTCTTTAGTTTTCTTAAACTAAGGATATTCCATTATGGTTATTTATATTTTATTATGGTGCGTGAAAGTATGCTAAGTGCCTGGACAGGGTAAACTATTGATCCAAATGGTCAAACACATATTCACCTGATTTAGACATGCAGATCTCTCAAAGCCAATGTACCAGTTAGGCTTCCAAAACTTTATGTGCACGTCTAAAAATCTGGGCCAATCTATTAAATGCAACCTCTTTCTAAGGCAGGAAGATTTAAAAATGATTAGCAAAAACTAAGAAATGAATGAGATTTTTGGCATATATGGTAGTAAAATGTCTAATAGTCGAATGTTCTTAGGACTAAAAAATGAGGTCAGTAAGACTCTGACTAGTGGCTTTTGTAATTTGCTTATTTCTATATCGGACGAAATGGCAAATTCAGCCCATAAATACTGTTTGGTGTCTAGCACTAATGTTGACGACATGCTCAGAGCTCTATAATTAGTACATAAATAATAATAATGAGAGTAATCATGTGGTGTCCCTTACTTTCAAACATAGGTTTAATTCTACAATATGGAGCCATTCTACCCTTTTTGGGGCTTGCAAGTTCTAGGAGGGAGAATTCACTGCTGTTCCTTCTTCACTTCACAGAGGGGAGCAATACTGTGTCCTGAACTCTTCTGGTTAGTCTGAGCTATTTCACTTTTTCAGTGTTGTTTTCGAACAGTTAAGAACTATGGAAAAGCACAATGAGGAAGGAGGCTCTTTCACCCAAGTGGGTTGGTGGGAATACAATTTTAGTCCTTGCTTCCTATGGTGGAGTCTAGGGTCCCAGGCTGAACCAGAGTGGGGAGCAGAGCAATATTGGGTTAGGGAGGCCTCATCCCTCAACAAATACAGGGCATGTGTTCAATCAGGGAACAGTTTAAAAGGGAACTAGAAGCCCAGAACAGAGGGGAAAAGAGCTGTGTGGGGTACCAGGAACCAAGATAGGTGCTGAGAGAGCTAAGTAAGGAGTAGCAACAGCTTTGTAAAGACTGCTCTGGCAGCAGAAACTTGGTGTTCTCCCCTCTGTCCCTGCTCATTCTTGGAAGCTGAAAGCCCTGACTGAACTGGACACTGAGAGACTGAGGAAAGTCTGCTAAGGTGGTGACCAGGCCCCAAACTGAGGAGCTGCAGAGAAGAAGGAAGTGACCCGTGATAATGTAACCTTCGGGTGGGCTAAATTCATTCAGTTGCCCTTCTCCAGTGCCCCATAGAAATCAATCCCAATCCCTGTGGGGAAAGCAGCTGGAGAACCAGGATCCAGTCTGTACAGGACTCATGGCGAAGCTTGCTCAGAGCTACACTCACACATTAAAATACTACTAAAAACAAACATAACAATGAACTTTATTAACTACTAACTAAATAAACCTTATCCTAAGAAAACAAACTACAATTAACCAAGAACAATCCCTTGCATGAAAGATACCCAAGAGTCCCAAAGTCTGTGTGGAGTTCACCCAACTCTCAGCTACAGTCTCTGTTCCAGTGTGGAAGCTTGAGTGGCAAGAAATAGCTGTCCTCTTCTTTCTTTGCTGGGATCCTCTGTAGCATTCCATGCAGGCTTTCTCTTCTCCTCTGCAACCAGCCCTCAGTCCCATATGCATGTCTGCAAGATCTGTCGCAAATGACTCCTTTACATGGAGAAAACATCTTGTTCACTCCTGGCTCAGCTCCTCTCCAGAACACTGAGCACATGGTCTCCCCTCAAGGCAGCTCCTGCCTGCTGTCTGCTCAGGCTGCTGCTCTCCAGTCATCTGACTGACCACATCACATCACACCAGCAGGGTACACTGTGGAGCATGCTCAAATTGCTACCACTCCCTGCTTCTGGAAGTTTCCAGTTGTGGGTCGCTAATCTGCCCAACAACAGTAACCCAACCTCAGCAGGTCTCTCAGAGATAGCCTTTTCAGGCATATGGGTTACAATAACAATTTGGGATAGCTCAATATCTGTATTGGATAATTTAGGAGACCTTTAGGGCCCTGGACTGGGACCCAGTAGAGTGGGTAGGCCTGGCTCTTCCTATATTGCCTTCTTCTTTACCTCCACACTGCTTTGTAGGGATGAGCTATTTGCGGGAGGTGGGGGAGCAATTAGAGTACAAGAGGGTGACTTGACTGAGGCCACAGTTGGGACTCCCTCTGGGATGATTAATTTGGCAGAACCTATAAGCCCATGAGCTGTCCATTACTAGGCCAGTTGATCACCAGACCTTCCCACTACACTTCCCTTTTCTGTATTTGATAGTGTTGCATTTCCTTGATATCTGGATGGCAGAACATCCAGCTTGCTTTCATTAATGTTGATGCCACCACAGTGAGGTGGATGTGCCCCTTTTGGAGTGCTGGGATAGAAATATGCTTGCCTTTTCCAGAGACTTACACTGCACCAACTTTTGAACATTTCTGGTCTCTGATGCCTCAGAATGAAACTGCCAGGTTCTATGAAATCAGTAGGCGTTTTACCATTGACTTCAGTGGAGCCAGCGTTCCCCCCTAGGGACTTGGAATTTGCTCTGAGACACCCAATTTGCAGAGCCTAAGGCTCTTCTATTTCTGTAATTGGCTTGTTTGTTTACACATAATGGACCAAATCTCAGGCAACGAAGCAAGTGTAGGAAAAGGCATCTTGAACAGAGTCTCTAAAGGTATTCTCAGTGAGGACACCCAAAGTAACACAGTTGTTGCTGTTGCCAAAATGGGCCTGTGAGTTATGCAGTCAAATAACTGAATTTTGGGGATTTGCTGGCAGTTCTGAAAATTGAAAAATCCCCAATATTCATTTTGGATTGAACAAATCATTTTTTTTTTAAATTAAAAGTAAAATTGAAGGGAATTTCAAAATGAAAAGTCACTTTGAATTGAAAAAAAAAATCCAGACTTTTTATTTGAAAAATGTCAAAAGAAAATATTTCAACTTTTCAATTTTTATTAGTTTGATTTTTCCTCTTTTTGAGGAAATCTTTCCCCAAATTTGCAAAATATTTCAGTGTCACAAATCTTCATGTTTCAGGAAAAGGGAATTTTCAGTCAGCTCTTGTTGCCGGATCCTAGCATAGAGCTATGTTGAACTATGAAACTGCTCCTGCTTCTAGTCAGCTGAGATAGGGCTGTGGCTGGGCTGTCGCTCTCTTCCAGGATCTTAGCCTTTTTTTGGCTTATGTTTGGAGTCTGAGGAATGTGTTTATTTACCCTTTAAGTCTATGGATAAATAACATTCCATTTCATTTTTCTGATCCAGCTGCAAGAATCCTAAAGTTCATTCCTAATGACTCTATCTCATCATACTGCTCATGGTGTTATCCTTCTGAAGTTCATAGGTTAGTTGAATTACAAGTTTTCTTAAAAGTAAAATGAGCTTTTTGGATCTTTTATCATGTAAAACATACACACTTACTGCTTGCTGTCCACTAAACTTTTTTAGTTTTTTCTTTACATCTCATGATGACATATATGGCAAAAATCTCATCATAAACCTTGCCAGATCGCTGTTGCACAATCTATCAGCAACACCATAACTTTTGATTAAGTTATGGGCAAGACACATAATTGCTGATGAAGTAAATTGGTCCCTGAGTGAAAAAAGAACCCAGCTATTTAATAAAATCAAAGTGCTCTAAGTGGGAGGTTGGTTTTCTTGGGGAAAAGAATTTAAAGCTTATGTTTGGTGGGACATGTATTTGAAATGGGTGTAGGAAGATAACTATTTTCCTTCTTGACTTTTTCCTGGTTGTGTTATTTTATGCCTTCTGGATATCTTTTGGCATAGGTGTTTGTATATTGAACAAACCCATGCACATCTCTGTTTCCATTTCAAACTAGAGAAAGCCACGCTCCCACAAATTTACATTGCTAAGTAGCAAGTTGAGTGTGAATCTAAACTGTAAAACAAACCTTCACCTGATGATGTTCACAAAGACTTTGTCTGCACTAAAAAAAGTTAGGTTGACTTTGTTAAATCGACTTAATAAGATCGACTTTAAGTCAACTTAAAGCCGACCTTATTAAGTAGACTTAACAAAGTGGACTAAGTCGACTTAAAGTTAAGTTGACTTAGTCCACTTCGTTAAGTCGACCTAACCGCCCTTAAGTCGACTTAATAAAGTCGACTTAAGGATTACTCCCCGTCTACACCGTCCTTAAGTCGACTTAAGGTTTAAGTTGACCTAATGGGTGGTTCTTATTAAGTCGACTTAAGCTTTTATTAAGTCGACTTAAGAAATTTCTTAAGTCGACTTAATAAAAGTCTGGTGTAGACAGGGAGTAATTTAGGTTGATTTAAGCCTCCTTAAGTTGACCTAAATTGCTAGTGCAGACATACCTGAACAGACTTAAGGGGGAAAATTCTTTGGTATGTAAATCTGTCTGGTATGTAATATATAGTTTTGAAATCCAAATGTTTAAATCCAGTGGTTCTGTTGCATTTGTCTGTCCAAACTTGAACTGCTCTTGAATGCATTTCAGATGTAAAGTAAAGAGAAATGGTGAAGAATATTAACACAAGAAACTGGAAGATTTTTACAAAATACATTTTTAAAAATATTTTATTCCATATGGGGGCTACAGAAGTTCACGACGCAGTTCATGTGTGTTCTGTGGGAAAATTATTTTGTAAGTGTGAAGATTGTATCTCTGAATCTGGGTTCCAGAAAATATATGTTGGCATTCTATCAGTTTTACTAGAAACTATGACATCATCTCTGTTGTGCAGGGCCATCTACTGAAGAGCAAGGCAATAACCTCTTTACACATGCCAAGTCTATCCTTTGAGTTTCCATTTTTCCACTTCAATTAGTCTGTACTTAATAGATTTCCCCACCCCACTTGATCAGATGTTGATTTTTCCTCCATTACAGCTGTGATTTTAATTCAAACTGATGGTTTCAGTGAAACCAGAGTTTTCGTTTAGCAAAGGGGCTGGTTTCTGAAATGTTAGGGTGTCATTTCTCAATAGATCCTTGTATATCATCACTAATGGATAAAATTACTTGGCATTAGGGCATCTTTGATAAAATCTGGTGTTTATTCAATGATGTCCCTTATTTTATCTAGCCCAAAGTGGCTATGAATTTCTGTTAACAGCTGCCTCTTCACTCTTGTCCACATTACAGCTTTTCATCACTTCCTCCATCCTGCCATTTGATCCACATAAGTGGAGTTCTGTGCTCAGGTGCAGCCACACTAGTTTCAGTGCAACTCTTTGTGTAAATTAGTTACTTCGCCGGCTAGCTCTGATGATGGGTTGTCAACACATTGAACTTAATTCATTTTCAGAATATGTTTACACTGCAATCAGGAGATACATCTGCACCTTGTGTAGGTGTACCCTTGAGCTAGCTTTCATTTAACTAGCTGTAGTAACAATAATAGGCGCTTCAGGGGTGGTGAGGGCATGGGGTAGGCTTCTGAGTACAGCCCTGATGGAGATCCTGGGTACTTGCTTGACAGGCTAACCTGTGCTGCCATCCATGCTGCTATTGTTACTTGAACTGGCTTTGATCTAGCTTGGGTACGTCTACATGAGTGGCAATGATATTTCCTGAATGCAGACATCAGTTTGGAACATTGGCAGATAGCAGTGTTTGCCCTTTCCAACAGTCCATCCCGCTAAATGCCTGGTTTACTATAACTGGTTATGTGTTCAATATATGCTAAACATGCCCACATGGTTTGGATTACGCCTCTGTGCTCTACATGACAGGATATCACAGAATGCATGCTGCTGTCTTCCAGGCACACTGGTCTCTGCTTAGGCACTAGGACTTGACTACTAAAATTTTCCCAGAATACATTGATACAAACATGATTAGGCAGCAGAAACTCAATCATGTTCTACGATGGCTGGGAGGCAGAGAACTTGCATTTTTGGATCCCAGTCAAACCATATTTCTACATAAATTGCTTCATAAAATTGACTATAATGTTTGCTTAAATACAGCATGTAAATGTGGAAAGTGACTTTAGCTTCCAAAAAGACCCCTTAGATGGTGCAACAATGCTGATTAATATAGAAATTATGTTTACATCATCCTGACAACACATTATTACTTACTGTAGTAGAAAGAAAGGATGGATCCTCCATTCTGCATTCACATATGGGGTACATATGCTATAAAAATGGCAATTATACTGAATCAGCTTAGTAGAGTAAGTTATTAGGGCATAAAGTTGACTTCCTAATTAGGAACACTAGCCTGAAAATTAATTATATATGTTTATGGGCTTATTTGCTGCCCAGGTGAATTTCTGTACAGATGCTTTAAGCAGTGAAAGTGCACGTGCATGCAACAGAGTATATAAATACACCCATTGAAATAACATTCATTTTTCCTTCATGTTATTTTAATGGGTCATCAGTATGAATTTTCTTTTTAAATTGACTAAGTTAACTTTTAAAACTGTTATAAGGGTTTCCCTGCACCCTTCGTAATGTTCATACATCTCTTTGTCAATTATAGTAACATTACTCAACAATTATATTTTCCTTGTGTTAGTAGTTCTCAGATCCCAAGGAACATGCACATGCCATGGCACCCCTTTCTAACAGATAGAAAAAGAGAGTCACAGATAGGTGAAGTGACTTACCTGATGTCACCCAGTGGACTAGGATAAGAAATCAGTCAGGCTATTTTCCTAACCATCATTTTCAAAGTGCAGCAGAAGTTTTGAGAAAATCCACAAATTTAAATAAAGAGATATGAGTAGGGGGCTAATTTCTTTGTTAGTTATTTTATGGATATTTGTCAGTAGAAGATCTGACACTTTCATACCAATGGGCTCATAAACGTGGTGTCCCTTTAATGTAAGATATGCCTTATTCACATTTAGTGCAGAAACTAGTCAGAAAAATAAGAAAGAACCTTCATTTTTTTTAGTCTTTTAGTTGCTTTGGGTTTGATGAGCTGATTCTTTCCTTGCTTGTTCAGTCCCTCTTTAAAGCCCTCATGGTTTGTCAGGGCGGACATGCTATTGTAAGTAGACCGTAAAAGACGACTCATCCAAATCAGTAGCAGAACAAATTGTTTTTCCACTTGACTTTGAAACGAATTAATGCTAAAATTATAATGAAATTAGTTAAACACATACTTGTTCCAGCCTTGTTGCAGTCTAATGGATGGAAATTGTAATGTTTCACATATGGTACAAAAAATAGATTTCTGCTCTACCATGTTAACATTTGTACTGGTTTCACTGAGAGGCTGATCCAGCATTTTTCTGAAACTGTCAGGAAAATACCACAGAATGAGTATCTCCTGTCGACTTAGTTACTTTGACTTTGACTTACCTCTGGGTCTTCACTCAGCTGCGGCAACTTGAAGGGCTCTCCCTTTGACACAGCGTTACTCCATTTGGAGGGGTGGAGTTACTGCATCGACGGGAGACAGCTTCTGGGATCGATTGAGCAGGTCTATACTGGCTGCTCAATTGATCCCTCTGCATCGATCTGTGAGGATTGATGCAGCATTTTCAGTATAGATAGGGCCTCAGAGTCAGAGACAAAACATAAGCTAGCCCCTCAGCCAGGACCATGTGTAAACAGGCCAAATGGGCCATCAACTGCTAAACAAAATTGTCCTTGTCAATACTAGACAACTTGTGTGTCTCTTGAGGAGAGTTTTGGGAAAGGCATGAGAGGACCATCAACACTCAAGTGAATTTACCTGCATCCTCAGTGAGAAGTTGGTCAGGTTCAGCTCAAACTCCCACCCAGCTGTGCAAGCAACGTAGGTTCAAGAAGCAACTTAGAACTTTGAAAGTTTTGTGTGTCGTTGCTAAATGTGTTGACCAAAATACATGCTGGAGCATGGCTAAGACAACCGTATAGACATACTTTCTGTGCGGCTAATAAAAGAGCAGCCCATGCACACAACATGAATTTTACACATTTGAAGTTTGTCTAATATTTAAAAGTGGGATTTTCTCCCCATCTTATATCACAATCATCCACAGTGCCCTACACTCTGTCTCTGGAAGACACGGTTCTTGTCTCACTGAGCTTTCTGTCTAAGAATACCAGACAAAGGATGAACAAAGGACTAAAACAGACAAGTGCAGTGATGAGGATTAGGGCTTCATGTCTCGTTCGTTCCATTAATTTTTCTTTATTCATTTTATGGGTGTATTTGCTATGGAGCAATAGCGGTATGAGGAGAATGGCAGGAGAAATGAGGGAAGAAGGGGAGGTGAAAGGGAAGGAGAGAATCAGAGGAAAAAATGAGACTAGGGAGGGGAGAGAAGAATGGAAGGTGGTATGAGGGCAGAGATGGTGACTCTGGCAGTGGGTGGACTGTGAGGAAATAGAAAAAGAAGAAGTAGATGCAATCACTCAAATGGCAGAGAGGAAATAATTTCTACAGATCAAGTTGTCAGTTTGCTATATCACTGGTGTCCAAGGGCTGCAAAGGCTAATGAGAGGCATGGGATGAAAACCCTGCATGGGTCTCCCTGCCCTGTTCCTGCTGCTACTCCCAGTCATTGCTGGAGAAGTCTTTGCTACTGTCAGGGCCTGGCTTCCACTCTTGGAAGTCCTGATGTGTATCCAACCAGCCTGTGCTAATTGCAAACCATGTGTGACAGTCTGTACCCCTGTATAATCCTTCATGTGCTACCATAATAATCTTGGTATGTCTTGTCTAAGACAAGTATGTCTTTCTAAGGTATCATTTGAAAACTTATAAATCGCTGGTCAATATTGTCCCAATAAATATGTGTGGCAACACTGTATGTAATGTTATAAGGTTCTACTGTAGGGTGTTACTAAGACATACTCTGACATACTCTGAATCTGGGGAGTGGCTAAACCAGTTCATCAGGCAAAACACAAGCTAACACCTCAGCCAGGTGTAAACAGACCAAATAAGTTATCGACTGCAAAATGGATATTCATTGGCAGGAAAAAGGGCTAAAAATCTACATCTCAGAAGGAACAGCTTGGGGTTCCAATCCATGCAGATTTTTTTTTTGTCCTGAACCTCAGCTGGAGATCCGTGGTGTCCAAGCGGGGAGAGGTAGGTGGCCAGGCCTCTAGCACCGGGCTGCAGGTTGGCACCAGCCCAGCACCCTCCCTCATGGCTGGGGATGGGAAAGTGTGGCTGCCCAAGCTGGGCTGGAGCCGTGGGTAAGTGAGGGGAGGAGGGGCATGGTGTGGCGTGCCTGGGCTTTCACAACTTGTGGGGGGAAGGGGATGCAGAAGGCATTGGGGGAGCCCCTTAGGACCTTCCTCCTCTCACATTGTGAAGGACCAGCCCAGCCACCCTCCCCTGTGGTGTCTGAGGCACCAGGCTGTGGGGCTGGAGCGGCAGGTATGTGTGTTTGGGGGGAGGTTGCTGCCCAGCTGCATCTTCTCACGGACAGAGGGCACAAGAGGAACTGAGGGGTGTCCCTCAGCATCCTCCATGTGTTGTGAAAGGCCAGCCCAGTCCCCACTGTTCCCCTGGAAGGGGGGTGAGGCTGCCCCATTAGAGCCAGTGCTGGGCTGCAGTGGAAGAGGCAAGCACTGTACACTGGATAAATGTGGGGCGGAGGGGGGGTACAGCAGAGCCGAGCCTGAATTTGCACCCCAACAAGCTTTCACCACCTGCTCTGCAAATACAGACTCCCTTTCCCAAGGCAGCTGGAGGATGGTGTCAGAACACCTCCTGCCCTGCATGGGTGTTTGAAGTGGGGGGACCGCAAGTGTAGACTTGGTCCTTG
The DNA here is from genome assembly GCA_007922175.1 of Pelusios castaneus. Classification (NCBI taxonomy): domain Eukaryota; kingdom Metazoa; phylum Chordata; order Testudines; family Pelomedusidae; genus Pelusios; species Pelusios castaneus. The sequence goes on along the minus strand of ML685784.1, from coordinate 12,430,734 downwards.
GGCACTGGAGACCCATGGTATGAGACTGCTGGAGTTGCTTCTTGAGGAAGGGAAAATCTATAAGAATTGAGGGCAGATGCCCCAAAATATTCTTCCCTTTCTCTATGCCAATGGTATTCACGACATGACAAACAAAGGATGCACCACTAGACTGTGGGAGGAATCCTGATTGAAAGAGGTTCAGCCAGTAGGACTGCTAAAACCTGGTAACAGAGGCACCCTTGCTTTGAATTCACTCTAGTTTAAATTAGGCGTTAGTGGCATTTTACTTTTATTTTTCTCGTAACCAATTCTGACTTTTATGCCTCATTACTTGTATTAACTTAAAATCTAATCTTATTGAACTCGCTTTGTTGTTTTGTCTAAACCAGAGTGTTTGAATTGAAATGTTTTGTGCATATTATTTTCTATTACTAAAATGACAAACTTTATATGAGCTTGTATTGTCCAGGAGAGAGCTGGGCAGTACAAGATGTACATTTCTGGGGAAGGTCTGGGAGTGGGTATTTGCTGGTGTCACTGTATAGTGTAATTCAAGAATGCCTGGCTGTATCAATCATACAATACTACTGGGAATAATTTACATGCTGGAGCCTGCGTGTGAGCACAGTGAAGAAGTGTAAAAAGTGCTGCAGGTTAGAGAGCTGAGGGGACACAGCTGTTCATCAGTCCAGATTGTACTCTGGGCGTGTCACAGCTGGAACTGCTACAGTCACTGATACCAGCTGCTTGAAAGGAAACCAGCAACATAGAACAACTACAAGCCTAAAGCAAACAACAGCTGGAAATCTTATACAGACTTTATGCCCCAGGACTAGGTGGGCTGGGCTGTTAAATCTGCCTTGACAGAGAACACACTTTTGCATATACATATTTAGGCATATTACGTTCTTTTCTTTTCCCTCACCCCACTTCCCAGCACAACCCATCAGGAATAACACTGACCAACAGAATTAACTCTTGGGCTGGGAAGTGAGGTACATGGACATGCCTATTTTGATGTTTGCCATGCAGAATGACATGAGGGTGAGGTTTTATCTTTTATTGAACCAAGTGCTGTTGGTGAGAGAGATGGGCTTTCAGCCAGAGCTGATCCTCAGTTGGGAAAGGTACTCAGAGTGTCCCAGCTAAATACAAGATTGAATAGATAGTTTAGCATAAGTAGTTAGCACATATTCTAATGAAGCATTCAAAGTGATGAGTTCCAAAGGGGTAGCCGTGTGTCTAGTTCAGCAAAACAAGCAAGAAGTCTGGTGTCACTTTTAAAGATTAACAAATTTATTCATTGGATGAGCTTTCATGGGAGAAAATCTCATGAAAGCTCATATGATAACTAAATTTGTTAGTCTTTAAAAGTGCCACCAGACTCCTTGTTTGTATTCAAAGTGAAGTGGCTCATTAACACTCCTGCAGTCAAAGGAACAAAAGGTGTGGGGGGATTAGTGGGTTACAGATTGTTGTAATAAGCCATGCACCCAGTATCTTTATTGGGACCTTGATATGTAGTGTCTAATGAAATTAAGCTCCCAGGCTTGTCTTTTGAAAGTGTTGTGCAGATTTCCTTTGAAGACGAGTCCTTATAGGTCAGTTATAGCATGATTACTTTGTAAAACAATGTTCACCCTGACTTGGCAGGGTTTGTGGGGGAGAGAGTTTGCCTTTATCATTTTCTTTTGTTTGTTCATTCTAAAGTGTGTGATTGTCTGGTTTCCCCACCTCATTGTTATTGGAGCCAGGGCTTTTTTTCTGTGATGGTGTTCAGGGTTATTGAGTACCGACACCTTTTTTTCACAGCAATGAGGCCCCAGCTCCTGCCACCACCAGGGTGCCCAAGGTCCCTGGCTGAGTACCGCCCCCCCTCCCCTTTTTAAAAATGAAATAGCACTGCTAATGGCATTTAGTGTACTAAATGAAGTATACCATGTGTTGTGATAGAAATGTGTAGGACCCATGGATCTTGGTATATTGCGCTGGGGGAGGGAGGTTCATTGTAGCAGAGGAAATATGTTTCCAGGTTTTGCATTTGTTTTTCTGTCAGGGTCTGGTGCTTCTTTGATTTGTTGGGTCCTGGTTTGCAGGGAGCTTGTTTTCAGTAATGAGCTTGAAGAGATTGGGGATCATTTGAAGACCAGAAGAGGGGGTTCAGGAAAGATTTCTTTCAGGAGCGATCCCAACTGAATATGGGTTGTAATTGTTTGATATTCTGTGTGGGTTCCAACTAGGGGTATATGGTCAGAGGGGTTTTATTTTTGTATCGAAGCATGTTTTTTTAGGGTATTTGAGTGGACATTCCATGATGTGATCTACTTCTTTGATGGAATGTACTTGATTGGTGAAGGCGGTTTTGAGTGTGTTAAGCTGTATATACTGGATTTTCGCCTTTGGCACATATTCCATATAAAGTGTCATATTGTGGCGTAAGCCCAAGTCAAGAAGAATGGAGAGGCAGGTGTAGAGGTAATCAATTTAAGAGCTTTATTAGTTTCATAGTAACAGTGATGCAGATAGTCTGCCCTACTTCTGGGTGCACTGAGATCTAAAACTAATTCTCTAGGTCACTGCCAGCAACCACAGTAAGTGAGGATGAACCCTAGAATTCCCCCTTCCCCCCCAAACATCCCCTGCTCACTGCATCTTTTCTCATATCAGCCATGGATTTGATAAGGGATAGGTATGGGGTGAACATGTCCTGAGAAGCCCCATACAACATGTGGAGAACTGTTCCAGGGCTGACTCACTGGAAAATGTTGCTTAAGTGGCCAGCTCTGTGGGGGCTGCACAATTATCACAATTTTTGCTGGAAGGTTGCCTTGTTATTCCCAGAAATTAGCTGAACAGAAGACATGGTCAAATACATACTGTACTATATGTCAAACTATACCCTAACACAAAGAAAAGTGGCTCTGTCTACTGCTGAATTAGTAGTACTTCAAAACTGAATATACCATACAAGATATTTCAGTTTTATAGCTCAGTTCTCTAACACAGTATAGCACAGTATTTCACCATCCTTGTGCCAAAAGTTACTTCAGAAAGGCGTAGAGTTCCATGTACTTACGTTGTGCTGAACATTTTCAAAGGTATGCTATGCAGCCTGCTACCGTAAAAATTGTCTTTCTCCTCTCAGATATTTTTGAAACTGCCATAGGAATTTCAGGGTTTTTAATATCAGATTGTCCTATCAGATTTTCCCCCATCCCAACCCAGCAGAAGTTAATGTTAGATAGCATATTTTAATACTATGATCACGCTCTTGAAAGCTGTATTTTGCCAAAATATGTCTGATTTTTATAACATTCATATTACTTATTATATAATATTGTTACTTTACTTTACAAAACCACCAAAAAGACAGCATCCCCATCCAAAGGAGTTTGTGATCTACCTCACAAAAATATTCTGCATAACAGAATATGCTGCATAACAGTTCCAAAAGAAAAAGTTGCTGGGTTATTGTTGGTGAAAAGATTTTAATGCTTAGTAGCGTTCTCTTTATTATTAGTTTATAATTAATCTTCAGTTTTTTGCTATGCATAAAACACTGAGAAAACAGTGAAAACAGAATATTAATTATAGGGATATTATATATTCTTTAGGGCCTCGATTCTGGAAAACACTTCAGCATTTCCCCAAGCTTAGGTCCATCTCTTTTGGTACTTATGTCTTAGACCTAAGCACTTGCCTGAATAGGGGCCCCAGACTGTACATGTGTGTACAACTCCTTGCACAATGCAGTCTTTAGAGCTGGGGCCTCTAGGAGCTACTGCAACCCATAATGATAGACAGATTCACATGGTCCTTTTTAACTAGTAATTCTGTCTATCTGCCTACTGCATCGCTGGGTATTCAAAATAATAATTAACAAAATAACATCTTTCTAGGCTTCATGGTGTCTGGTCTCTGAATTTTGATCATAGAGATTTGTATTCTGCACATTTTGCTCAGGCTGAATAACTTTGCTCACATGAGTAGTGCCTGTGTGCTTCAGTGGGGCTAATTAACTTGAATAAGGTCTGCAAAATTTGTCCTCTGGAAACAGAGCCTGCAACATCTAACTGATGTGAGTAAATCTCTCAAATTAAAAAATAAAGTGCACCATGGGTCAAAATTCTGCCCCCTTATTCATACCAAGCAGTGCCTTACATACCTAAAAGGAGAGTACCTTACACACCATACAAAATTCAGTCTTTCATCTTATACATAGCAAGTGCATTGCAGAGGAACAGCATTAACAAATCTTTAATGTTCATACAGAAAAGCCAAATGCCTTAGGTAGAAGAGCAAGCAGCATATTCTAAACATCAATCAACACAAAACCACAATGTGGAAGAATGAAGGGATCTTGCAACCTATGTTAACCCTGCACATTTAGTCGGCATCAAGTCTAAAGAAATTATTGCAGAGTGTTATGTTCACATTTCTATCATCTCAGTGTTAGTTCTTTTGGGGAGCATAAACTCATAGGTATTTCAAAATTATTTGATTTGAAGAAGGGTGGTCTCCATGGTGTTAAGATGTCAACGTACAACACATGGTCTTCCAACAAAGGCTCTTTATTTTAAACAGATGTATAGAAACAAATAAAAATAAACTCACTGGCATGGTCATAGATAGGACTAGGCAAAATGCTGGCTGGTGCTCATTTCAGCAGTGTAACAACTGCCTTTCAAAAATCCTTCACTAATTCATAATTCTGACTCTTATTTCAGCTCTCTATCAGCCACAGCTATCTCATACCCCTGCAAGCAGAGGCCAGATTAGCTTGGCTTTTATGCTTGGAACCATATTTTCTTGAATTCCTGATTCTTAAAACAACCTGTATTTCATAATTATGGAAACAGTCTGCATATATAAAGACAATGGGCCAAAACCTGACTTCAGCTATACCTGTGCATCTCTTAATTGCAATGCTGATGATGGGGATGAAATACTTCAATGTTGAGGGTGAATTACGCTTACTTGGATCAATGAATAAAATTTTCAAAAAGCACCATAGTGAGGCAGAAGCTGAAGTCCCGCCGAAAGTAGTTTATAAATTGAAAGCAAAATAGTATTCAAACTCTTCTGAAATGTTTATCCTGCATCTCTTTTTTGACAGCGTTTGCCCTGGACTGCTGTGCTTTGCAAATGTTTTACACATGCAGGCATGAAGATGCCATGCATGAGGTTTTTGAGAGCATACAGAATCTTACCATAATTCTGCTCCACTTACCAGAACCATCTGTATGAATAATGTTTCTTACATGTGGCACCAGGGAAAATAACACATATGCCCAATCTGTTCTTGGAATATTGATTACTCAAGGATGGAAGTCTCCTTTTTATTTTAGCAAAAAATATGAAAGGTCTCATTTTCTTTTAGCATCAGCACAAGAGCAAATTCTGAAACCTCCATTTTTTAAAGAAATGGTATTGTTCTTTCCCCAGTTAGCTCCAAACATAATGATCGGAATATATTCTTAATAATTGGAAAATAGTTCTTACCCTGGAATGGAAATATTGTTATACTAATTTTAATCAATAGGTTCATCTATAGATATGCAAATAGGATATTTTATAAGGTATTTGCTGGGTTATTGGGTATTTTTTAAACAGATACTGTCACAGTTCCAGAGGCACCTCTGACCTCTTTGAGGCCTTCTTGAGGGCATCCCTCTTGGGTCTTGGGCGTCTAGCAGTCACCTTTCTTGGACTGAAGACCCTTGAATTTATCCCTAGTCTAAGCTGGGGATTTGGGCTGCAATTCCTCTTGCAATTCACTATGATCACCTTAGGAGGTCTGACTTTAGTTCACAGCTGCTGTCCTGTTCTGTCAGGGACAATGAGAGGGTTCACCAATGACCAGCCAGCCCTCATAAAGCCGAATACTATTAACTGAGAACAGAAACGTGGCAGAGAAAGCATATTTTAAAAATAAGAAACAGCTTCTATGGAGGTCTTAGCTAACCAGGTGTTACCAATTGTCCACATACAGATCCTAGCAGGATCTACTTCAGGTCCTCTCATGGAACCAGTCCCTCTGGTTACAGATTCATATCAGTTCTTGGAGAGAGTGTGTGTGATGCTCGGTAACAGGCCAGTACTTCACACAATTTTCAATCCTTTGATTGCTAGGCCACTTGAAACAGCTCAAAGCAGAACATGCAGCATTCTCCAGCAGAAGACAGTTCTCCAGACTCGTTGACTGCCTAGAAATTTGCATCAATTACCAATCCTCACCTGGTAATTTTAGTTCCTTCAGGAAACTCCTGCTACTTCCCCATGGATCTAGAATACAATACCTTACAACGTTTATAAAGTTAGTAGAATAGTTTTTGGATAGTTTCTGTGTCCATGATATTTGTCTCACACAACGAAGTTAAGGCCAACAGTTTGGAGTGACTCATCTTTTTGTTGCTCATTTTGGCTGCTTAAAGGGACCCAAAAATGTATGTATGCAAGATTAGAAGCAATTTTGAAAATGTGGGCCTGGCAGTGTTTTGTCTAAGGTTACACATAAAAACAGTGGCAGAATCACAACTATAACCTGGGAGGCCTCACTGCCCTAAAGAGCAGATTGCATTGTCTCCCTTTTCTTCCTCCAAAAAAGCCAGTTAGTGTCTTCAAAGAAAACCTTACATCTCTATCTCACTAGTTGGAAAATGAAAGGTAGATCACAGTAGTGATGGAGTGATGGTTAAATGCATGTGCAAGGAATAACAGCATTTATGAGGCTAGTGCTGCATGCATTTAAGGACCTTTACCCAAATCCAGCTGGTGAAATCTGAGCCAAACATGTTTTATTTCCCTCCTGAACTCCTAATGAGGCAATGTTCACATGACCAGCATTCATGAGACAAGATGCAACTGAGAAAAAGGTAAGGATGTTATGCCTTCAGAGGTGGTACGTGCTCAGTATCCCTTGTAGAACGCTTTTTAGGGAGCCTACTCCTGTGATTGAAGTGGGTTGCGTGGAGTATGTTTGTAACTGATTTGGTTCTGTTGTGTGACAAAACACAATCACTTTGAATGAAGGTTTAATATAAATCTCTTCCACCAGCAGAGCCTGGTAATTGAATCAATATACAGCAGAGGATAGAAAAGTAATATGAAAGTTTGGTTTCAGGTTAAATGTGAAACAGATGTGTAGTGACTCTCCTCCTATGTCCTGCCAAGTGCAGGAAGGAAACACTTCCAGAACACATTCAGGCTCAGCAAAAACAGCAGTTGCATGATCCTTTGGCATGGCTAACAATGAGTTGTTGATAGTTTAAAGCAATGCATCATTTTCCTTAGAGCAAATGGCAGCGATTTTGGGGGAGGGATGGGTGACACATATACTCTGTGTGAGGCTATGCGGGAGGTGGGCAGTGACTCTTTGGAACGTTTCCTCTCTATCCCAAAGTTTGTGGAAAGAGGGTTGCGAACCCAAGATGATTATATAGATCACAACATCAAAGAGCGTGTGGCCATATTGTTGAGGATATCTGAAGAAGGTGCAGAAATGTACCCCGTCCATTCAAAGAATTAAAGTGTGCTAAGGAGGGTCTGCCTTGGCAAACCTAATCATGCTCTAGGGATATACCATGGGCTCCAGGAAAATATGCACGTGCTACCCATATTTGGCAGTGTATGATGTGAGTGGAGGTGCTATGAAGCATTCTGCATTCACATGATGGATGGAAGCAGAACACCTGAGACACCTTGAAAGGAGGGATGACACCAAACAGAGCTGATTGCACCTGCTGCAGTACGGTGCAAAGAGCAATACATGCTCACTGCAGCCAGTCCAACATCCATGTTGTGCATAAGAGGCCTTGATGTCTAAACTTGGGCATGTAAAAATGAAGATACCCAGAATTAGAATTTGAATCTCGTCCCAGGGCACAGAAAGGGTCAGTGTGAGAATGATAGATGGACCTCCTTGATTTCTGTCACCAGAACCAAAAAATCAGCTCCCAACCACCAAAATTCCCTGTGTAGGAGGTGATTCACTATCAAAGTGAGGGTAATATTACATTAGAGTTTGTCTAACAGTATTCCCTGCATATATTGCAGGGCATATTTCAGCATTTCCCACTGAATAATTTATTCCCCAGGTACTTTTGTGGCATTCTGCATGTAGTCACATACTATAGTGTAAGTGGAAAAACTGTGAAATGTGGTGAATAACAGCTCTGAAAAATCCTTTTTTCTGCTTTGCCATCAGCTCTAAGTAATATATAGCTTCATAATAATCTAGCCACCTCGGGCACATTTTAAACACAAAATTCTCTCTGATCTGCACAGCTGATCTGTTGGATCTTGTATGTTTGTTATGTTCATGAAGCTTCCATACTATAGTTCCTTACACTGAACAAGTATAGACTATGTAATGGATAAAAGATCCTCAATAGAGAGCTCAGGGGAGAAATCTGCGCTAAAGGTATTAGAAAGTAGCTACAAAATAGAGCTGTTAAGCACAGCATGCCACAAAACAGAGCTTATAAGAATAGCCAGCAAATATAGCACATTTCCTAAAAAACAAAAGAACAGATTTCCAGGGTCTCAGTTATAATGAAACACATCTGGAATTCACTCAGTGCATTAAAAAAAGTAGCGTAAAACTTTCTATACGGAGTGAGAGGATGGTCACAGAAACAATCACCTTTTATATTGGTATCAAGGTTGCAGTCTCTGTAAGATGCATTCTTCCCCCATCACATCACAGAACATCAGATAATCTGATGTCCCTAAAATCATTCATGAAACTTTATGTTCCTTGGGGGAATACTAGAGTAACTTTAGCTTTTTCATTCAACCTTCCTCTTTCATCCCCCTTTACTATGTCCGTTTTTCTAAGAAGAAACAGAGCATGTCTGTTTATTTGCCTGCGTGGAGGTGGTCTTGAATCTGGACCATCCATTGCTTGAAATATCCTGTTGTAAACTACTTCTTACCCCTTCGTTGCGAGGAGTACTACTGGATTGCATTTGTCTGAGTCTGAAAGGAAAGACTCCCATTGACTTTAGTGGACTTTGGAACAAGTTCTAAATGTATTTTGCTCTACAGACACCTGCATTATTATAATCTTAAGAGTTCTGGAAGGTCATGAAAATGAGAGGATTTTCATCATGAGGAAGGAGTGCATGTCCTGGGATACATGCCGCCTCATTAAAAGATCCAAACTCTTTTTAAGGGCTGGCCTACAGAGGCCTTGACTGTGTGGCAAGCTAGGGTGTGAATCTACTGCATGCCAGTCCCAACTGCTACACCCACTGACGGACCCAGAGTGCACGTTGGCTTTCTGCACTTTACAAATAGCCAAATGCAGGCAGGGTCTTTCAGTGCACTGTATCAGCATCCTCATGTGATGTTACTGAGTGTTAAGCTGGTCCTCTTTAGATGTGCCTGGCTTCCACAGAGTACCAACCATACAGATCAGTGGTTTTCATTTTTTTTTTCACCCTCAGGAACCAGTTGAAAAAAATCATTGATGTCTCTGACTTAACAATGACATCTTTGAGCAGTGCATTCCAGCCTTTTGGGGGTGGCAGCAGGGGGCACTGCAACCCAGTACTGGGGTCCTGACCCAAGATTTGGAAACCACTGATCCAGACAAAGCCTTTACAAAGTTGTATAGTGTAGGCTTGCAGTATAAGAGTACTTCAATGTCCTTGTTTATAGTGGTCTTTGAATGGAAGGTGCGATACTTCCTGGGGCCCCCCCAAGTTCTGAGACACCTTGTTACCACTTGCCCTTACCATAGGAAAGCCTTGTCTATATCTGCCAGAGGTCATCTCTCTGACACCCCCAGCCACAGGCAGCCTGAGCATTTCTGTCTCAGCCCACACTGGCTTTGCTGTGCCTCCACAGATTAGCAATAGGCACACCTCACTTATTCCCTGGACATTCAGAGGCTATGTCTATATTTGCAAGTTAGTTCGAATTAAGGAAGCTTAATTCAAACTAACTTAAGCCTTGGCCACACTAGGCTTTCATTAGTTCGAATTAAGGGCTTCCTTAATTCGAACTAATAAATTAATTTGCTTTGTTTGAATTAACAGTTAATTCGATTTGTTAATTCGAACGAAGTCAAATGTGGCCATATTAAGTTCAAACTAACTGCTTAGTTCGAACTAATCGGCAGATTGACCTTCATGCAACTGACTAATTCGAACTAAGCACGTGCCCTGCATGGACATGGCTAGTTTGAACTAGCATTCTAGTGGGGCCATGCTAGTTTGAATTAAGTTAAAATTAGTTTGCATTAGTTAGTTTGAATTAACTAATTCAAACCAGCTTTTGTAAGTGTAGACATAGCCTGAATCACAGACTTACCAGACTCACTGATCCCAAAGGACCAGTACACTGCAGCTTGCCTGTTACACAGCTCCGCTTCACGCACCACACTTAGATTTGTTTATAAAGGAAGCAAGTCTAAGGTTATTTAGAAAAGGACAGAGACTGAAAGGATAGAAAAGTAAAATTGGAAACACAGGTTTACAAATAAAATAAAATTATAACATGCACACAAGAGCCTAAACTTATCTAATAGAACATTATTATGTTATAAGAGCAAAAGCTCTCAAAATCCTTTCTGCATATTAATACCAGGATTGTCTGTGATCTTCCATTCATGAAGCAAGCCCTACTTTTTAGGTGCAAGATGTCCCTTTGAAGCCCCAGCTATATCAAAAGAGTCTTTTGATCTTTATTCCTAAACCGGACAGACACCCTCCTGCTGTGCATTGCTTTCTGTAGATTTTGTGATGTCGTGCTAATTTTTTAATTTTGATTTGCTGGTGGCTCAGTATGCAGATAGGTATCCATTGTGAAGAATACAATACTCAATTTGCATAGAAACCGACATCCCTGTCGGAAAGAAACATGTTTGTCACCTCTTGGTGATCATCTTTAACTTACAGACCTTAAGAACATAATTTCCAGTGTAGGTACATAAGTATTCTCCTTACAGATATTTCACAATGATTATAATGACCAGTGTGTTACTGACTCTCAGCCGATATTTGCATGCCACCCTGAGGGGATTAGTATGAAATTATTAAATATTTGGCCCAGGGGATCCTTGTAAAACTGTGCATGCTCTGTGCCTTTGGCCAGTTGGCATCCATAGGCTCCTGGGTCACAAAAGAACATGTCATTTTTCAAATCATCATGAAGTTGGAGAGTTGTACCCTTTTGTTCTTGCTGATGCTAGAGGAATAAAACCAGATATTTTGACTCAAAGGGCAATTTGCTATAGCCTTTGTTGTAATTAAAAGAAAGCAACAGTAGAAATGTTAACTCGCCACTCTGTCGTCATTACCATGCTATTACCAACTACTAGAATGAGGGGCTTAGAATGATAGGCGCCTTTTCAGCTTTAAGGAAGGTCAATGTGTTCTAAGGTCATGTGTCCAGAAATTACAGGAAGGATGTGGTTTCTACTCTTGACTCCACTGCTGATTCGTCAAGTAACTTCGGGGTCACTCACATAATCTCTCTGGCTATGTCTGCACTTGTTAATTTAAGTCGACTTAGCATGTCCACACTCAAATTTTGAGTCGACTTAGAGGGGACGCTACAAAATCGACCTAGAGCATCCACACTGGATGCCTAGGTCGACTTGTAGGGGCTAGGTGGACCTGGGACAGGTCCACAGTGGCAGGGGGGGCACCCCTTGCCAAGTGCTAGGGGGCTCAGCCTTTGCACCATTGTACCTTGGTACAATGGGGCAAAGGGGGACAGGGACCCTGGCAGGGCATAGGGGCAGGGTGGGCAGGGCTCTGCCCTGCCCTTTGGGGGGGCACGCCAGGCTGTGGCTATGCCAGCCACCCTGGCAGGGAGGGCAGTGGGGAAGCCCTGGAGCCCCCTAAGTCGACTTAAAGTTGACTTAAGGTTCCTCCACGTCTACACTGGTTAAGTCAACTTTCTAAAGTCGACTTAGCCAGCAAAGTTGACTTAAAAGGAGGTTTAAAAAAGTCAACTTAATTTTTCCTTAAGTCGACTTAAGCAGCTGCTTAAGTCGACTTAAGGAAAGTATAGTGTAGATGCAGAGTAAATTAAGTCGACTTAAGCAAGCTTAAGTCGACTTAATTTACAAGTGTAGATGCACCCTCTGTGCCTCATTTTACTCATCTGTAAAATGGGATACTATTTCTCTGCCTTTCCATGATTTTCTGAAACTTAACACCCCATCATTTGTAAAATGTTTTGAGATCCTTAATTAAAAGCCGAAGTTGAAGGTCACAGCGTCACAGAAAAGACCCCTAACACAGGTTGTTCTGAAAGCTGCCTCCTTCCCTACCTTCCGCTTCTTTCCTTACTCCTGATCTATTCAACAAAGAAAGTCACCCAGTTAAAGAATATGGTGAATGCATTGTTAGAGCCTCAGCTTTATTATTCTAAGGTTGGCCCATCACAACATATTAGATAGATATTTTACGCCTCCTTCCCCACTGCCTTGTATGTGCCTAGTCACGTGATTGTGAGCCATTGCTTTAAGTGAATGGAGAATTCTAAGCACCGAGGCTGCTCACACTGATGTCAGTGGAGTTCAGCCATTATTTTCATCTGGAGCAGGCAACTGATTTTACATCCACTCTGCAGAGGTGTAAGTGAATACACGAGGGCCAAGGCAGAGGAGATTCGAGCACTTTGTGCAGACCCGTCCTTGTGAGCATAAATAGGGATCACAGTAATTTCCAGTGCTATAATCTCAATGCATGCCTTCAAAAGCAGCATTTACAAACCACGGGAAGATGCCCAGACATCAATCTAGAGGGCAAATTAAAATCAAAGGACGGATTCTCAGAAATCTTGCTTGTGGTAGAAGTCCTATTTCTTGTTGATCACCTGAATGCAAAAGAGTGCTACCAATTTTATCTAAGTCTTCAGACACAACCTTATTGCTGTTTAGCTTTCAACTGGGATAATGAATTACAGCGATCTCTCAGCAACCCGCACAATCCATGTCTAAGCATCTGTTTTAAATTACTTATTTGACTCTATGAGACACAGTAAAGACATGACAAAATGGTAGTGAACATTGCCTCTGAGAAATTAATTGGCATGGAGTGACTGGGTGTTGCATTAAGTCATGCATATGTAGCATTTTTTCATAGTCTGTGTGCTTTACTGACTTGAATTCAATGGCTCTGTAGAAAAAAAGCAAATGTGGCAACTAATATGCTGTCAGAAAAATCCCACACAAAGTCTGAAGCCATGAACATTTCCAGTTAATCTTTGCTAGTATTTATTGATTCAGAGGAGGAATGTTGGCTAGGATGCTGGGTTATCCCAGACTAATGGAAAAGCAGATCATAGCCAACGGACATGAAAACTGGAGTTTTTATGAACTCCAAGCATAAGAAAATAAGGAGCAATTTAAAGATTGTGTAGCTGAGACATTTCCTATGGAAATACTATATTCTTTGCCTCAGACTCACTTCCTGTTCCTACAGTTAAATAATTCTAACACGAGGCAAGGAAAATCTCCTTGGTTTCAGTTTCAGATCTCCATGCTACTGACCTAAGAGCCACAAGAATCAGGCCTCCGCGATCTTAGGTCATTCAAACTATAGCTTCCAAAGTGCATGGATTACCTCGTAGTTTCTAAAATAGCTGAGTCTGTGTGTCGTATTCTAACATGATAGCAACTGAGATTGCCTTTTCATAGATGTATGGCTTTCCAGTGCCTTGACTGGCAGATGATGGCACATTCTCAAAGCCTGAAATGAACAGTCTGAACAAAATATTAGTTTTTATATTTCCTGTGAAAAAACAAAGCCATTGAGAAAAAATATTTAAATTAATAGTGTTTGTGCAATATACAAACCTCTGCTCCTGGTTCAGGAAATGACTGCACCTGTATAAACATTTAGTCTGGAGAAGTTAAAGGTCATGTTACCACTGCATAGTCCATGACCTCTGTAGGATAAAATATCATTTTACAAACAAAATATTCATGTCTTAAAAAGGGATAGGTAGGTATTCCTCTGGCTGTTGCGTCGACTGTTGGCCCCAATCCTATAAACACTTATGCACATACTTAATTTCAAGTATACCAGTATTTCCTCCCAGTAATATTCTGAGATTTCATTTATTAGTGTTTGTGGCGTGCTCACAGATACTTCAGTGATGCATCCTGGTGGGTTTCAGTGCCCAGAGTCTTTCAGGGCTGCTGCAAAGCCTATAGGGACAATAGCTGTCAAGGAGTACAGGAGGACTATCCTCAGGGCTAACCTGACATGAAGAAGCCCCAATAGAGAGTTGGTGGGAACCTAAAATTATTTATTTATTCAGGAGTCAGGTTTGCTTTTTTACAGGAGCCTTTCCCAGCATGCCTTTTTGGGGGCCAGCCCTTTATATTTAGCAGAGACAGGCAGGTACAGCCCCAAAATAGCCATTTTGAGACCAGCTGCTGCTTGCTGTTCCTTCATCTCTTGCAGCTGGTGAGTGTCCTTAACTCCTTGTGTGTTTTGTCCTTTTCAGTCCTCAGGGGCTGGCATATACTCAGATCTGCAAACAAGAAAGTTGCACAACAGCTTTTACAGTCTTTAGTCTTTAGCTTTTTTTGGTACAGCACCGTGGCACAGTGGGCTCTTAGGCATCATGGTAATGCAAGTAAATGTTAATAATAACATTCTAAGCAATTGTAGGGTGAAATTTTCAAACATTGCTATCTGACTTAAGAGCCTAACTCCCATTATCAAAAGTGATTTAGACATTTACAAGCCTAACTCTCACTGAAGCGCAATCAGAAGTGATTTTAAGCTCAGACAATATTACAGAACCACTCTGTACACATGTCAAGGCCTTGAGCAGCTTCACTAACACCTTCTACCGTGATTTCCTGTGAAGTCTATTAAAAGTAATTCTGGTGGGGAATCTCAAATCCAATATGTTAAGGGCCCTGCATCCAAGTTCATTCCAAGAGGAAATAAATTGAAATGTTCAGAGAATTAGCAGCACAAGATTAGCAACACATCTTCCATTACTGTTGCAGATTAGTAAAGTAGTGTTAATGGATGGTATATGGCTACATCGGAATCATGGTGACTAAGTCTGTATTCTGGGAAATAGTTCAGGAACTGGATCCATTTTATTAACAATAACACTGCGTAAGCTAATCTCTATGGCTATGTCTACACTGGGGAATTTAGGTTGACTTAAATAAGTCGACTTTAATAAGTCGACTTTAAGTCGACCTTATTAAGTCCACTTAGTCCACACAGGACTCCTAAATCGACTTAAAGTGGACTTTACTAACTTGACTTAGAGAGTCTACACTAGACTCTCTAAGTCGACTAGTTCGGTCCAGGGAGAGCCAGCAAGCCCCTGAGCAGTCCGGACCACACCAGCAAGCCCCCAGACCACTCGGCTCCCTTCTGCTTGGGACTTCTCAGGTCCTGGGCAGAAGGGAACCCTTCTAGCCAGGACTGCTCGGGTCCCGGGGAAATTCTCCCCGGGACCTGAGTGGGCCCAGCCAGGAAGAAGAGCGGGAGACCCACACTCCAGCTGCCGGCTGCTGAGCAGCTGGAGCGGGGATCCCGGTGAGAAGGGACCGCGGGGCTCCCTTCTCACCGGGACCACTCAGGTCCCAGCAAGAAGGGACCACGGGGCTTCCTTCTCCCTGAGACCTGACCGGTCCCAGCAAGAAGGAAGCCCCGTGCTTCCTTCTCCCCGGGGCCCGCGCTCCAGCTGCCAGCTGCCGAGCAGCTGGAGCGCAGGTCTCGGGGAGAAGGGATCCCCATGTTCCATCCCAGCCAGGGCTTCCCCTAAGAGCTGGAGTGCTGGCAATTGCCAGCACGGCTGCGCTCCAGCTCCTGGGAGCATGGGACTCCCTCCTAGCTGGGACTGAGTGGTCCTGGCCAAGGGAGTCCCTTGCTCTCTCCTAGACGGACCAAGCGGTCACGGCCAGGAGAGAGCGCGGGAGACCCGAGCTCCAGCTGCTGAGCAGTCAGCAGCTGGATCGCGGGTCTCCTGCTCTCCCTCCTGGTCGGGACCCCAGGTCCCGGCTAGGAGGGAGCATGGGGCTTACTTCTCCCTGGGACCATGCTCCAGCTGCTGAGCAGCTGGAGCACGGGTCCTGGGGAGAAGGAAGCACGTGGCTTCCTTCTTGCCAGGACGGAAGTGAGCCCCGTGGTCCCTTCTTGCCGGGACCTGAGTGGTCCCAGCGAGAAGGGACCCGTGCCCTAAATCAACTAAGTCGACTTAGGGCATCCACACTGCTTAAGTCGACTTAAAAAGTCAACTTAAACTTCAAAGTCAACTTTATATGAGGTGTTATAAAGTTGACTTTGAATTTCCTTAAGTCGACTTAAGCAGCAGCTTAAGTCAACTTAAGGAAATGCCAGTGTGGATGTAGAGTAAATTAAGTCGACTTAAGCATGCTTAAGTCGACTTAATTTACAAGTGTAGACGCACCCTATCTGGGCTTCCCAGATGCAGCTTTTGTATAGTAATTGGTTTATGTTCTGTTTTTTATTCATTTCACTAGATCTGATGGCATGATAGAGCATCAAAGTAGATCACTCAATGTAGTAGTAAGTCTCAGACAATACTGTATGTAAAAACATTGGTTCTTGCCAACAGTTGACTCACTGAAGTATTAAGCTTCCCACTAGCTTTAGAACAGGAAATAACTGTTGCTCTTGTGGAGTAACTATGAGCAACATTGACTTTTTAATGGTACTTCTGCAATCCTTTCCACAATCAAAGTACTGCACATTAGTATTTAACATTTTAGTGACCACTGTGTGCTAACCACCTTAGGGAAGAGAGATGCACATGTTCCTTGCCTAGATTTGCTTACAGTCAAATGGTACATGGTGCAAAAAGCAAGATTAGAAATAACAGGAGAGGAACTATGTGACTGGCAGGTGACTGGTACCAAAATGAAGTCATATGTTGTCTCATTAGATCTAGACACATCTGGTTCTCAATATGTATAAAATGCCCCTCACCACTGTATGCTAAATAACCACATCCCTAGAACAGTGTCCCTTTATCTCCTCTGCCCCTACCCCCACATTCCACCTCTCCATCAAAACTCTTGCTATCCAGTCACCTTTTGTTTCCCACCATATGGTAACACCATGTATATTATCCTATGAACCTTCCAGATCTCCTTTAACTTCCCTTTCATTTATCCCCACTCCCCTCCAGCTACCTTGCATTCAGTTCCACAAAACAAATACGTTTCCTATTGACATTGGTTGGCTGCAAACATCTTCTTGCTTAATGCCTCACTGCAGCAACTGACCTTGAGAGCTGCACGTTAAAAATATCAGTATAGCAAGGCTCTGAACCCATGCTGGTTCTCTGATATCTAGAAAGAATAAAAATAAAAATCAGCTCTCCTTTTTTGGGACACAGTTGTTTTACTTATATGGATATTTCCTTCAGCATGTGGACTGTCTTCCCCAAATGAAATAATTAATTCCAATATAAACTAACCCCATCACTTTACAAGTTCCAGAGGGGTAGCCATGTTAGTCTGTATATAGCAAAAACAATGAAAGTCCTGTGGCATTTTAGAGACTAACAAATTTCTTTGGGCATAAGCTTTTGTGGGCTGCAATCCACTTTGTCAGAT
This sequence comes from Pelusios castaneus, assembly GCA_007922175.1. Taxonomy (NCBI): domain Eukaryota; kingdom Metazoa; phylum Chordata; order Testudines; family Pelomedusidae; genus Pelusios; species Pelusios castaneus. Next base: position 12,413,174 of record ML685784.1, on the reverse strand, counting down.
GTATCTGACGAAATAGTTTGCAGCCCATGAAAGCTTATACCCAAAGAAATTTGTTAGTCTTTATGGGTGCGTCTACACTTGTAAATTAAGTCGACTTAAGCTTGCTTAAGTCGACTTAATTCACTCTGCATCTACACTACACTTTCCTTATGTCGACTTAAGCAAGCTGCTTAAGTCAACTTAAGGAAAATTAAATCGACTTTGTTAAACCTCATTTAACGTCGACGTAAGCCAGTGTAGATGTGGAGTACCCCTAAGTTGACTTAAGGCTCTCCAGGACTCCTCCACTGCCCTCCCTGCCAGGGAGGGTGGCACAGGGAGAGCCTGGCACGCCCCCCCATCCTGCCCCTATGCCCTGCCAGGGTCCATGTCCCCCTTTGCCCCATTGTATCGAGGTACAATGGGGCAAAGGCTGAGCCCCCTGGCACTTGGCAAGGGGTGCCCCCCTGCCACCGTGGACCTGTCCAAGGTCCCTCTAGCCCCTACAAGTTGACCTAGGCATCCTGTGTGGATGCTCTAGGTTGACTTTGTAGGGTCCCCCCTAAGTCAACTTAAAATTTAAGTGTGGACATGCTAAGTTGACTTAACAAAAGTTGACTTAAATTCACAAGTGTAGACATAGCCTAAGGTGCCACAGGACTCTCATTGTTTCATCATTTTATAGTTGAAAATTCTGTGTTGAAACTTGCAGGTAGCTTGTGTTTCTAAAAATAGCATTTGTGATTAATGTCTGTAAATTTAAACAGACTTGCAAATCTTAACTTGCTGTTAGCCTATAAAAGGCAAAAGTACAGAATACCCTTTTCCTGAGATCCTCAGAAATAGTTTTCTTGCATTCTCTTGCAGTTCAGGCATGCTACACACACATGGAATAACTGGGTTCAAATTCTTAGAAGGCCACCAGCCCTCACAGAAACTTGGATTTCAAAGTGCACCCTGATCTGATAAGAACCTCATACTGTTGGTTCTGCTCAGCATTGAGCAATTTCTATGTCTTGCATCTATTCTGTTAAGCAGTTACAGTGAAGGTTATCACTTAAAGGGACAGAAGGCAAAACCTGTCAACTACTAGAGCAAAGAAAAGAAAAGAAGAGTCCAGTTTTTACTTTGAAATTCAAAATTTTGACAAAAAATACACCAAAATTCTGAATTTTGAAAATTTTCAGCTGACTGTAATAAATACAGTACCAAGAGTTTTGCTTTCTATCTCTAGTAGCCTCTGCAGAATCTGACTTTGCAAATCTCTGGGAGATGAGGGTTTATTTACAAAAGTAAAAGGGCTCACAATGCCATTGAGCTACATTTTTGACAATGAGGAATTTTATGGTAAATGTGGAATATGAGAGATGAAAACCAGATACCTACACTCTGCATAAGTACTTGTGGGGTTTCTGTTTGTTGTCGTGCTTCACACTGCATGGGTGAACAGCAGGGTGGGGAGGGTGAAAAGATCCTCTCTCCCTTTGCACACCTGTGCAAGGTCTAGACCATCGTGCATAAGAGCTGACCCCTCTATATGAACATCATCTCAATAGGGGGAGGAAGGTGAGGGATAAGGTGGGTAGGAGGCACTTCCCTGGTAGATGGTATTGCTTGGGAAATAGATCCCAATGTAGCGATAAGGCTTTCCACTACTGATTATACCAGACAGTGCTTAAATGATACAATTTAGACCTCTGGGTATGTCAATTATTTAATGAGCATAAAGAATACATAAAAATAATGATAAAACCACACCTACAGGATGCAGCGGAATGTAGGAGAAAAGTGTGGACAGGACAAAGTATGTTGCTAACCACTTCAAAACCATGTAACCGTCCCATTTCAGCCACCTTTTTGAGCTATACTGCAGAGAGGACCAGGGGACCCATTACTGTCACACAGTAATGAAGAGAAAAACCTGCTCTTTATTAAAGTGACGTGGAATTAATTTTGTGGGCAATGGTATGTTTATGTTGGTAACGTAAGTAGCTTCTCTGCCTTCTAATAATAATAATGTCTTGAATAACCCAATGAGCCACAAAGCCCCAGAGTAAACCTCCACTCACACCTGCTGCTCTAAAATATCTCTTGTTCATCAGGTCGTTATTGTTAAAAATCAGACTTTTATGTATTTTGTTTTCCCGTTTGTGCTGGCTGAGTGCTAGTCTCTCATAGAGACATAGCCAACGTTTGCTCTCAATGACATGGTTGAAAGCACAGTCATAAAGTTGAAGTCAATAAGCAAGATTCGCTAAAGTACCTCATGATTTTAGGCATCTGGGTTTTTGAGTGCTCACCTTGAGACACCACGTGAGGACCAGATTTTCAGAAAGCGCTGAACACCCCTCTCTGAAATTCAAGCATCTCCAAGGTATCTCAAGTGGGGGACAAAATTCCCTCTTGCCTTTTGAAAACCTTGGCTACATGTTTCTGCATCTGTGCAGGTAGTAGCAAAATTTGGCCCAGGATGTCACATCTATTGCAATATTCTAGGCACTCCATAAGTCCAGTTTTTCTCAGATAACCCCTGCAGAGGTAATGGGACTAGATAAGCAGACCTTACAGACATCAAATTTATTGGCTCATAACCTTGTTTAAACAAGATCTTAGACATCTCTTTTTACTCCTCTCACTTTTCAATAAATCTTACTTTAAAATTATACGTTGTCGAAAGGGCAAGAGCCCTAAGAAGGAAGTGACTGAAAGAATCAGACAGAAATCGGAGCTGGGCTGAAGGGGAAAAATCTTGTGTTACCTAATTATTTATTTGTTAAATTCTAGAGTCAAAACAAGGTGACTTGGAATCAAAGATGTGTTGAGCTATAATAATAGAAATAATAGAAAACAAGAGAAGTATATGTCCAGGCTAGTAAGTTAGATATGGTTAAAGCAAGATAACAGATAATTTTGGAGAGATTATTATGTTTCTAGCACTTTTTAAATATAACAATGCTTTCTTCAGTCGGAACTACTAAAAGCTTTAGTAAGGAAAATCCTTAACACTTATAGATATTTAGATGGCATAATTCTTTATAGCTCCATTGATATCAAAGGAACAAAACCAGTTTGTGCCGGCAGAGAACATGGCCTTGTATCTATTTTTATATTTTGAAACCAGCACTTGTAGTGCTAACTGGGCATCCAGAAACTGAAATCTGATAAATTGTCTAATTGATATATATCTCACTCTCAGCAGTTGACTTCCTGTGGCTTTTCCAATTTTATTTCTGTTTCTATTGTAGCCCTTTAACTTCAATGGAACTGTATTTTATTAGAAGCTGAGGGCACAAAGCACTTCTCAGAAAGGTCTCAGCACCTCATTACAGCAGGCCTTTTGTCTGTATTATGTCTGGAAATAATAAAATTATCAACCACCCCATAGGTGACACATGCAGTGTGAACTGTATAGCATTGATATTTGCTGGAATTATAATGAGACTTCGCAAAATGTGACAGTTTGAAAAATGCTTTCCTACATATGCAATTAAAGTGACGACAGTCTCCTGGAGGTTTCAGTGTAAGATACTTTATTATGTTACAGTTTCTTTGCATTACATACCGATCTGATTTGTTAAACAAACTGCAATAGAACAAATTTCAAGTATTCTTTTGAAATTAGGTCATTATAAGTACATCCATATTTATATTCAAGATGTTGTATAGGAGCTGCTTTGTTTTCTCGTTATGTAGCTATTAGTCACACAATAATTTCTAAAATGTATTTTCAGCAACAATACTTCAGCATTGAACAACTAATCAAATTTACCTTTTTATCAACTGAAGACCTCAGAATAATTTTAAGATGCTTACACGAAGCACCTGAGCATCTGAGGAATTCATTCTTTCCTTTGTTCTTTAATATACTATAGTAAATACCTTGAATGCTACAAATACAGAGAATATCTTAACTGAACATATTTAAAGATAGATTATAATCCACTCTTACATGTGTGTGCACCTTATGTATATAAAATGCATCTTTCAAACTCAGTTTGATTCTTAAATCTCTATGGCTATGTCTACACTACAAAAAGTTAGGTCTGCTTTGTTAAGTCAACTTAATAAGGTCGACTTTAAGTTAAACCAACCTTATTAAGTTGACAACAAAATAGACTAAGTCAGCTTAACTTCAAGTCGAATTAGTCCACTTTAAATTGACCTAACCACCCTTAAGTCGACTTAATAAAGTCCACTTAAGGGTTACTCCACCTCCACACTGTCCTTAAGCCGACTTAAATCTTAAGTCGACCTAATGGGTGGTTCTTATTAAGTCGACTTAAGCTTTCATTAAGTCGACTTAAGGAATTTCTTAATGAAAGTCTCGTGTAGACAGGGACCTAAATTGCTAGTGTAGATGTACCCTATGAGATCTACATAATAAGCCAATTTTGAAGCAAATAGGTTAGTTGGTGTTAAATATATGAATATTTAAAGGTGAGTGTCTGAGAATTGTAGACAGACTGATCTTCTAAAGAGCTCTAACTTTTTGTTTTAAGTTTTAAAACTAAAACTAGAGAGAAATAGTAGGGGAGGTCATATCTTTTGTTTGACCAACTTCTACTGGTCAGAGAGACAAACTTTTGAACTTACACAGACAGAGCTCTTCTTCAAGTCTGGGTAATCTGAGTATCTTTTCCAGACCTGAAAAAGAGCACTGTTTAAGCCTGAAAGTTTTGTCACTTTCACCAACAGAAGTTGGTACATCCCTTGTGTGTCTCATATCCTGGGACCAACATGGCTATAACAACCCTGCAGGGAGGTAAAATTGGAAGTAATAGATATACAAAGCATTATGCCTGATCACGCATACCAAAAATTCTCATTGAAGGCAAGTAATCAGGTACAATGGTGCTATATACCATGAATGATCACGCCGCTGCTGTAACTTCAGAGGGAAAGAGAAGCCATATGCCATATATGTGTCAAAATAAATGTCAAACATTAAACTATATTTAAAAGCATGCTAGATATATATAGTTCTATCTTAGACATTTAGGTCCAAATTCTCAAAGATATTTAGATGCACACTGCCCATTTATTTCAGTGGGCCTTAGATTCCTAAACACCTTTGGGGCTCTAGGCCTAAAAAACGAATACAATTTTATACTTCTGTAACAGATGAGTTGCTGAGATACTCACTTTTCTGGTTTACAGCATTTATAGCCAGAGCCGTCTTAGGACTTGTAGAGGTACAGAACAAGCTGTGGCTTTTTAAAATTCAGGAACTACAGATCACTGCTGTACATGTGGGTGGTCTAAAAATCTACAAAGGCAGTAAAGTCAAAATGGCCAAGGAGATAACTGGAAACTGACAGCTTTTTGGAGTAACTAGCACGTATTCAGGAATTACAGGTTTTCCTAAGAGACTAGAAATATCTCAGTGTTTGGTTTTGAACTGAAAAACAAAGGAAAGACTTGTTTCTGTTTGACCTCCTGCATTGCAGCTAACCTTTCAGGGTGGGATTTTACACCTTCCAAAGCATCTAAAGGTCCATTTCAATTAAATGAAATGACAGCCACCTACCCCAGCCTCCTTATCCCAGTTTAAGTTTCAGCTATGGCACATCTAATTTAGAATTTCCTAGGGATCATTACTCTAGTAATAACTACTCAGTGTCAATCACAAAATGTCTATGATATCATATAGGAAATAGTGAGTGATTGAACTTAAGCAGTGCAGAGGAATGGCTTTGACATCACACAGTGTATAGCTGTGGAACATACTCCTGGTGGTTAAGATGTATCTTCCTCAATTTTGTATAGAACCATACACACTTATATAATACCCTGGTACCGTATCTCATAGAATGAAATCAGTGCTCCGGGAACAGGGGAAAACCACATACAAATGAGAGCACAACACATTCCCTCAGAGATGGGAACTTTCAAGAGAGAAACTTCCTTAGCAATGTTATCTCCCCAGTAAGAAAGTCTACCTCTTCTTTTCTGCCGCGTTAAGCCATTGATATTTGGATGCTCCCCAAGGCTGAAAATGGGGACCTACAGAGCTGAGTCAAAGGAAATCCCTGGCTGTAAGTGGTTTGCAAGGAAAGCCCCTTCAGCCATGGGCCATTTAGGAAGGCTGACCTTTATTGGGGGTGTATGAATGAATTTAAATTGTGATGAAAAAGCCCCTCTAATTCATTCCAGGCCAAACAAACTCTCCAGCTGGACTTAATCAATGAAGCAAGTTGATTTGGTTTGGAAGCAGGTTAAGAGGTAAAGGACTGATTTTTCACTGCCCCTCCCCAAATCGTTAAAGATTATTTAAAGTGCAGGTTTAGTGCATGGATGGGATTTTTTTCTTTCATCTTTAGATTAATTTTATTTTAAAAATACATAAATGCATAGAAAATACAAGGAGAAATGAAGGAAATAAAATAGCTCAGTTCAATGCTTATCTGTTTAACTGGTTTCCCAGGCTTCCTTAGTAGACTCAGTTTAGGGCTAGCGGACTGGGAAGAGTTGTTGACATGTTCCATTGATTTGTACATGTGCTTTTTACAAATATGAATAAACAAATGTGCTCTTCATGATGCTACCCACCCCCCCAACGTTCATACCACGGTTTACAGAATAAACAATGACTCATTAGATCATTATCTCCCGTAATGGAAGATCATTATCTATCAGTTCAATGACCTCAATCTAGTCTCAGTGGACATACATACGCTGCCCTAAGCCGCTGGGGCAGTTGGTACTTTTTGGAACCCACTTGGCTGCCTGAAAAGAAGGGGAAAGGTCAAATTGACCCACACAACTGAATTGCCTTTTCACTCCTACTCTCTCCTCTGTATTGGCAAGGCAGAATGAGGAGGCTTAGACCACTGCCTGTGTTGTATCTAGTGTGTAGATATAAATAAGGGATTTCAGTTGCCAATGCTGACAATGTGGCATTTTTCACAAGCACAAAGTTTAAAGACGAATACATAGACAGACACCTATCTATTGGACTCCAGATATTTGTAGAAGATTCTGGACTGAAAACCAATCTCATTTACAGTGGTGCAAATCCACTAAAGAAGGTGGAGCTATCTTGGATTAATACTGGGGGATATTAGAGCAAGAATTGGACTTCAGTGTGATGTTTAAGGGCATAGCTTTCCTCTGCAGTTTTATACTACATCTTCTAAGAAAACAATCACTTGCAAATAAACGCCCCTGTTAACAGCATATCAGCCCTTTCCTAGAAAGATGAAGGCAGGATTGATATTTAGAAAACTCTCCAATTCCAAGCAGGAGCAAAGAAAGAGAAATGACTTTGGAGAACACTTCCATGAAGAAGTGATGAGGAAGGTTTTGACTATATGCAACAATGGTATATCTGAAGTAATGAGAGACATCTCTTTGGATGCTAGTTATACAGCTGGGTGCCAAACGACTGCGTTCAAAACTGTCAAGAGTTTTGTATAAACTTTAATTTCATGTAAGTGGAAAAACCTCTGCCCAACTCTGACAATATATTCCGCCAATATAAAAAGATCTGTCTTTAGTAAAAATATCTCTGATAAATCACCAGTACATATTGTGATCATTTTATACCAGCAATTTACTTTGTCTGCAGTAGAGTGACCCCTAAGCTGATGCTGAAGCTCACGTGAACACTGAAAATATAGTGACTAGATTCTCAGCTCTGCTTCCGCAGCACAAAGGAGCCCTAAAATAAGCTTTCATGCCTCCTTGAGAATTCCTCCCTGCAGGGTTGTGGCTTCCTCTGAGACTTATCTTTCCTCTGGGGATTAATTAATTAAAAACATTGACTTCACCTTTACGATGTGAGATTCATGTTACGGTTCTAAAGGGGGAGTCATGTTAGTCTAGTTCAGCAAAACAAACAAGGAGTCTTGTGGCTCTTTTGAAGACTAACAAATTTATTTGTCACATCAGCTTTCGTGGGAGAAAATCTCACTTCGTCAGACGCTTTGAAGATGGGAGGAATGGGAGGAAAATAAATCCAGGGAAGTGTAAGACAGAGGATGGGGTCAGGCTGTAACAACAAATCAAAGCAGAGGTTAAGATTCAAACACTGGGGAACAGCATACAGAGGAAGGTGAGGTCAAATCACCTGTTGTAATGAGAAAAAGAATCCATAGTCTGTGTTTAACCCTGAGGCAACAGAGTCAAATCTACATATGAATTCCAGTCCTACAGTTTCTCTTTGAAGCTTTGATTTGTTATTCATTTGTTTGAGCAGCGCTATTAACAAGTCATCAGGGGAGTGAGCAGGGAGATTGAAATGTTCCTCTATTGGTTTTTGAATGTTGTGGTTTCTGATGTCTGCAATAAATACATTTGTTAATCTTCAAAAGTGCCACAGGACTCCTTGTTTGTTTTCATGATATGGTGACCCTGATGATGGGCTTACAGAGTGTCAACAAAGACTCATGATGGAGGTATTTATCAAGGGGCCAGTTTATTACTGGCCCCTATGTGGGGGCATAAAGGTAGGGAGGATTATGCAAGGGACTCCTCCCTGTCCCCATATAGGGACCACCATCAAAGTCATCGCATGGCAACGTGAGCAAACTGTACCTTCTGCACCCGCAAGCCTCCCCCACCCCCAGCTCCATCTAAGGTGATGCAGCTCTGTCATGCCCCTGACTCAGGGAACTGCTCTATGAAGTTGAACATGGACCCCATTGCACATGATCTGCTTTTGTGACTAGGCAAGCAGATAAACAAATGTCACGTTTCAAAGGCGTTACATTATATTTCATTTGACAATGATAGTTTGGAGTTATTAATGGTCACATTTCATGGAGGAGCATGTTGATAAATGGACTGACATGTTGCATAAAGTTAATAAACTCTTATTAATGTGAAATATTTCTAGAGAACTTCCTGCTATTGAGTCTTTTCTGTGAATTGGAGTGAGACCTCTGGTGGGCAGGAAAGGGGTTTGATACAATTTTTGGCTTTCTGTCATTATGAAGTCAAAAGTAATAAGTTTCTACTATATTCCTTAAATTCAACAAAAATGTTCTTGTCTTTGAACAAAGGATGGGTAAGGATAGCCTAAGAAATAGTTATACAGAAAGAGAGGATGGGGAGTCAGAGTGGGGGTGGGTGGGTGGAGAAAATCACTCAGCAAGAGGTCACAGAAATGAATAAGGAATACATTGATGTGGAAAAGGTTGAGCATATTACTATCATTATATGTCTCACAGGGCTGTTTCTGTAGCCACAATAAAGGGTTGATAGGGCTATGCACCACTGCATTCCTGAGTAGTAAGTAACTGAGTAACGTTGCAAAGAGCTTGGGAGGTGGAAAGCACTTTACCTACTAAGAATTATTATTATAAGACTAGTGGTCTGCCTTTTTCATATTTAGGAAGCACAATTTATGTTTGAACTAGTCCTGAATTCTATGGGAATCCCTTCTAGTGATTTAGACCCCAATATTGCAATCTTTGGGTGTGTCTACACTTACAAATTAAGTCGACTTAAGGAGGGTTAAGTCGACAAACTACTCTGCATCCATACTGGGTTTTCCTTAAGTTGACTTAAGTTGCTCCTTAACTCAACTTAAGGAGAAGTTAAGTCAACTTAATAACACCTCATTTTAGGTCAAGTTAACGCTTAAGTCGACCTCATTGAGTTGACCTAAGCCAGTTTAGATGCATAGTAGCCCTAAGTTGACCTTCATGGCCTCCAGACCTTCCTCCCTGACCTCTCTCCCAGAGTTCCTGGGACAGGAAGAGCCTGCCCTGGCCAACCACAGGGCAGGACTCACCCCTGACCACCCTGCTATTTGGGAGCAGGGCGGAGCAGAGCCCACGCTGCAGGTGGGCCCCATCCTGGAGCCACCAGGAAATCCTCGACCTGCTGGCCATTTGGGGGGATGAGGCAGGCAGCTCTCAAATGTGAGGCAGCCAAAGCAACCGGGAGGTATATGCCTCCATCTCCCGGGCCCTGGCTGCCAAGGGCCACACCCAGGACCCCCAGCAGATCCGGGTCAAGATCAAGGACCTCTGCCAGGGCTATCAAAAGGCCCGGGAGGAGACGCACCAGACAGGGGCAGCCCCTTCCAGCTGCCGGTATTACCAGCAGCTGGATGCCTTTCTGGGCCAGGAGACTGGCAGCATGCCAGCCCACACCATCAACTCTGCTGAGCCCCCCTCCCTCAATGATGACCAGGAGGAAGGCTCAGAGGACGAGACAGTGGTGCAGGAGCAGGGGTAGGCCAGCACTCAGCAGGAGCAGGAGGGCACCTCACCAGCCCTGGAGCCAGCTGCCAACCCAGAGCTCACCCCTGCCCTGATGGCGGACCCAGCCTCACAGGAGGAGGGAGAGGAGCAGGTTCCCCCCACTGAAGAAGACTCAGGCGAGGGGACATCGTGCCAGACACCTGCAGCACCTGCTGGTGAGTGCTCCCTCCCTCTGTTCCTCCCTCCCTGAGGGCAGGGCTGTGCATGTCTGTGGGACAGGGACTGCAGGGGGACATGGCCCAGGGACAGGCAGGGTCGGGGGGGGGAAGGCTCTCCCATGGGGCAGAGGGGCTGTGTGGTGGGGGGGAATGCAGAGGTGAGTGGTGCAATGTCTGGAGTTGGTGAGGGGGACTGTAGGTGGGGGCACCAAGGCCAGACAGCATGTGCCTGATACTGGTGGCACATGGCTTCAGGAGAGACCCCCGAGGCAGGGCTGCCTGTAGCTAACCACCATGGGCACTGCACCCAACCTGGGCAGCACAGCACACCGGCGTGTATCAAGGGGTTCCTGTCCTGAAGGACAGGGAGTGGGAAGCAGGCGGATGGTCAGGGGACAGCAGCTGCTGTCAGGCTGCACACCGCACCAGCTAATGGGAGGGACTCTCTTCTTTGCTTCTCCCCAGCAACCCTTGCGCCCTTGACACGCAGCACTCCCGGGACCCCGCCAGACCTGATCACGAGGAGAAGAAGGGTTCATCGCTTGCGGGACGAGCTCCTCGAAGACCTGGTCCGCATCAACGAGCAGATTGAGGCACACCTAGCGGTGCGGGAGGAGCAGGAGGATGCCCACTGGAGGGTCAAGCAGGGGCTGCAGAGGGGTGAGCAGAGGCTGCTTGAGCACGTGCTTGACCTCATGAAGTGGAAAACCCAGTCCCTGGAGTGCCTGGAGGAGTGCCTGTTCCCTCGGGGCCCTGCCCTGCGCCCCAGAGGCAGCCCTCCTCGCCAGTGTGCCAGGACATGGGGCAGACATCTGCAGGCCTGGGACCCACCTTCTGGAGGCCACTAGCACTGGCCCCTCCCCGATCCTCTTCAGTCCCCCCACCCCCTCACTTCCCCCCGCCCCCTTCACTCCCTCCAAATCTCCCAACCCCTGCAGCTCCCAACCCCCAATTCCCCCTCTGAATAAAAACCCTGAACACTGTTATATAGTGTGTCGTGCTTTTTATTGGTGTGGGGACGGGGGAGATGGGTGCATGGGGGGGGGCAGGCATGGGCAGGTGGTGGAGGTGATGGGGCCTGATAGCAGGCCCACCCTTCAGTTCTCCTCACTGTCGAAGTGGGTCCTCAGCGCATCCCGGATGAGCTGTGCTTGCCGCTGGACCCGCTGAGTCTGGGGCAGGGTGTCGTCGGGCTGCTCGTACTGCACAGTGAGCCACTCGGCCTCCCAGACATGGGGGAACCTTTCTCCCTGCAGCTCGCAGAGGTTGTGCAGGCAACAGCATGTGCTGATGATCTCTGAGAGGTTGCTCCTGCCGAACTGCAGATGGGTCAGGAGTGCCCTCCAGCGGGCCTTGAGATGGCCGAAGGCAAGTTCGACGATGCTGCGGCCTCGGTTGAGCCTCCGATTGAAGAGGTCCCTGCTGGCATCCATGCGGCCCGTGTATGACTTCATCAGCTATGGGAGCAAGGGGTAGGCGGCATCCCCGAGGATCAGGACTGGCACCTGAACATTTCTGATGGTGATGGTGTGGTCGGGGAAGAAGGTGCCCGCCTGCATGCACCTGTACAGGGCGGAGTTGCGTAGGATACGTGTGTTGTGCGCCTTCCCTGGCTAGCCCACATAGATGTTCTGGAAGATTCTGCGGTGGTCCACAAAGGCCTGCAGGACCACAGAGTAGTACCCCTTGCAGTTGACATAGTCCTGGGCATGGTGTTCTCGGGCTCAGATGTGGGTGGCATCCACAATGCCCCCACAGTTGGGGAAGCCAACTCCATCGAGGCCGTCAAGGAGTTCTTGCAGGTTGCCTGGGGTGATGAGGCGTGCTAGCAGGACCCAGTTGATTGCCCTGTAGACCTGCATGATGGCGATCACCTTGTGGCCTTCCCGATGCCAAACTGCTGGGCTACGAAGTGGTTGGAGTCTGGAGTTGCCAGCTTCCACACGGTGATGGCCACTCGCTTGTCTACAGGCAGGGCAGGTTGGAGTCTGGTGTCCATGTGCTGCAGAACCACGGTGAGCTCGTGGACCAGCTCGTGGAAGGTCTGCTTGCTCATCCTAAAACTCTGCAGCCACAGGTTGTCATCCCAGGTAGTGAGGACGATCTGCTCCCACCAGTGTCTGCTGGCCTCATGTGCCCAGAAGTGATGAGGCACAGAGCGCAGTGCTGTGAGCGTGGCAGCTTGCTGGGGCAGCAAGGTGGGGGGCAGGCTGTCGTCTTCCTCTGTGGCAGCTGGCTCCAGGGCTGGTGAGGTGCCCTCCTACTCCTGTGGGTTGCCAGACAGGCCTGCTCCACAGCCGAAGAAGCCTTACCACTAGCCGGCAGGTGTCTCACAGCTGCCTGGCAAAGCGCAGGAGAAGATGCTGGTCCATGACCTGCCCAGGCTCAAAGTTGCCAGGCACAATGGGAAGGGGCTGAGTTCACTTCCTCTTTTGAAGCTGTAGCTGGGGGAGGGAAGACCTTCTCTGCTGCCAGGCTGACAGACTTCCCACAATGCACCCCTCTAGCTCCCTCAAGTTGACTTAAGAGTCCAGTGTAGACTCTCTAAGTCGACTTGGTAAAGTCTGCCTTAAGTTGACTTAAGAGTCTAGTATAGAGTAGTTGACTCTTAAGTTGACTTAAGAGTCTAGTATACAGTAAGAGTCTTAATAAGGTTGACTTAAAGTCGACAATAAAGTTGACTTAACTTTCTAAGGCTATGTCTATACTTACCAAAGTTAGTTTGAATTAGTTAACTAACTAATTCAAACAAATTTTAGTTAGTTCGAATGAACTTAATTTGAACTAGCAAATTTTAGTTCGAACTAAGCAAGTGCCATGCATGGCACTTGCTTAGTTCGAATTAGTTAATTGCATTGAGCTCAATGTGCCGGTTAGTTTGAACTAAGTGCTTAGTTCGAACTAACATGGCCACATTGGGTTAATTTGAACTATCTAGTTCGAATTAACCCTTACTTTGAAAAGTATAAGCGAATTTATTAGTTTGAATTAAGGAAGCCCTTAATTCGAACTAATGAAAGTCTAGTGTAGCCAACGCTTAAGTTAGTTCGAATTAAGCTTCCTTAATTCGAATTAACTTGCCAGTGTAGACATAGCCCAAGTGTAGACATAGCCCTTGATGCTGGTGCAGACTAGAGCTGGCCAAAGAGTCAGATTTCTCATTTGTGAGAAGTGTTGATATTTTGACATTTGGTTTCATTTTGAACTGGACCAAAACCAAATACTTCCAAATGTCGTGTGAACCACCAATACTAGCAAATTTTCCTGTTGGAAACGTTGATGTGTGAGGTTTCAGAAGATAAATTTGCTGCACACAGCATACAGCTAAAGTTGCAGTTGAGTCAAGGAGCCTGGAAACTCTGGAATCCCTAGCTGTGGACCAGCCACATGCTGGAAGTGTCCAGGAGCTGCAGAACATGGAAGCCCATCTGAGGATATCCATTCTCCCAGTTCCATGGTGGTGAACCTGGAAGTCCTGAGAGTTCTGGTTTCAATTGGGGTTTTCAGGCCTTCTGGAATCCTTCATTGAACCTGGGAGCCTAGATCCTGAGATCATGGTCTAGAGCCAGGTCTCTGAGGGCTTCCATGATTTTTGCTATGGAACTGGGGGATTCAAGACTACAGCTAGTTCTGTTGTAGGAAGCCTTGAAAATCCCCAGGGTTCCCCAACTGTGAGATCCATGGAGGGAGCCTGCCAACTCTTGAGGCCTGGCAAGGTCACTGTAGATCCTGGAAAACTGAAGTCCCTAGCAACTCTCCAGGCTGGCTGACAGGGAATTTGGCAAGTTTGGTAAGGAATCCTGCCTGGCAGACAGGGTTATCTAAGTCCTGTCTATGATTTGGCAAAAGCTTTTGGAATCTGACTTGCTACTGCCAGATGTTTTGGGTTCAACAAAATGGTGTTTTCCAAGAAAACTGCGTTTCTTCAGAAAATGTCCATCTAGCTTTTGTGCTGATCTTTATGCCAGCAGTGAGGCCCTTTAAGAACAATAAGGGTGCATCTACACTGGCAATATACGTCGATTTAAGGAGGCTTAAGTCGACCTAAACAAAGCCACGTCCACACTGGGCTTTTATTAAGTCAACTTAAGCATTTCCTTAAGTCAACTTAAGGAAAGCTTAAGTCGACTTAATAACACCTCGTTTTAGGTCGACTTAAGCCTCCTTAAGTTGACTCCTTAAGTCAACTTAAACCCAGTGTGGAGGGGGTTTAGCGCCTAAGTCAACCTTATTACGTTGACTTAATAAGGTCGACAAGGGGCTATGTCTACACTAGAAACGTTAAGTTGACTTTGTTAAGTTGACTTAATAAGGTCGACTTTAAGTCGACTTAACAAAGTTGACTTAACTTTTCTAGTGTAGACATAGCCTAAGAGACTATCTCAATATGAAGGTCAGTGTTGCAGTATCGGTTTTGCAAGCCTAATGGCTCGTCTACACTTTGCAGGTATATTTATGTTGGCAGTGCCCTCTACTGGAGGATGGAGAAAATGGATGGTTGGAGTTCTGCTGACGTGGCTAAACTACTCCTGAATGACATTAATTGTGCCCACAGAAGAACTCTTCTACTGGCATAGTTGCATCTATGCCGGGGTTTTGCTGGCCCAGCTATGTCAGCTAGTGGAAGCTGTGATCTTTTCATACTCCCAGCTGATATAGCTCTGCCAGCAAAACTTTTTAGGTTTAGTTTAGTAAACACGGCTTGAGACCTTAACTGGGAATTTGGGGTGCACAAGAAATGCAAAATCAGGCACCTTGTAATTTCCAAGCTCTTAATATACAGTGTATTCGGTATGAGAAACATGGGCAGAATGACGGTATGTCAGCAGAGACCAGGAATCTCTAAGCTAGTGACGTTTCCCTTCCACCTGTTTAAACTGCATGGGTGTTTTCATCCAAAACAGTAAGGCTTGCTGGAAGACTCTGATCCCATCTCCCTGGAAAAAAATGGAATTTGTTTCTTCTCTTTGAACTCCCTCCTTCTCTTCCTCTCACCCCCACAACCTCCATTTCCACCCCTTCTGGTAAATTTAAGGAGATTTATATGTCTTATCTTAGTTTCCTGGATTGGTTTCTGAATTTGGATAAGATTCATTTATTTATTTATTTAGAAGAGGAAAGGCGATTTCAGAAACCACTTGCACAATGCCAACATTATCAGATCCTTCAGCATAAATCTAGTAGTGATAAAAGCATTGTAACTTGAATGGCTATTACTCTGCTCAGAAATGAATGTAACTCATTTTAAGTGTGCTGTCTAAACGTTGCTGTTCAGCCAATCAGATAGTTCTAAATTTTAAATTCTGTGGGGTTTAAAATAAGATTATTTCCCTTTTTAAGACAAAAAAGTTGACCCAGTTTCAAAATCAACATTATTTTAAAGCTCGTTTCTTCTGCAACAGGATGTGATGCTGACATGTGCCAGGAGTAGAACACCTGCTACTTGGATTTTTTCTGTGGGAAATGAATTAAAAATGACTTTCTGTGCCTCTCATGGGGAGCCTAAGCCATCAATTGTCTTAAAGGTTTAGAATATGATAAACTCCTCTTCTGACTTGAAAGTGAAATGCTCTTGTTGCAATAAAAATTGTGAAAAAAGTAAAATTGTATGCCTACATTTAGGGTTCAAAGTCCATAGTTAGGAATGTCAGAGCTCCTGAGCATAAAGCAGTTGCTGGATTCCTCTTGTTTTTGAGAGTCTAAGCCACTTAGGTAACTAACATTTGGTACTTGTTTTTAAAAGTCTTGGCCCAAATGTTAAACAACTGTGAAGATTGCAATATTGTATGGACAACCCATTTGGAAACATGCAACTAGGAATTTCCATGTGCAAATAATCTGTTAGTATAAACTGGTGAATTAGATGGGTAGCTACTTGATTGATGCTGGTAAATCTATTCATGTAAATTTTTTGTTTGCGTACCAAGTGACTGTGAATGGTCTATTGCATGTGGATTCTAGGATCATCTTCCAGTGGCAAGAACCAGTGCGAAACTCCTCTGTTAGGACATTCCTTGTTATTGGTGTAGAGGGTGTGACTGGGGGAAAGGGAAGATGGCAAAGACTTCCTTCTGCCCCAGCAATCTCAGCTGCTGTAATGGGCCTTTACAGACATTCTTTGCTGGGTTGTTGTAGCTGAGCTGGTTTTCAGACAGGAGACAGATAAATGGGTGAGGTAAAGTTCTTTTATTGTACCAACTTCTGTTAGTTGAAAGAGACAAGTTTTTGAGCTATGCAGAGCTCTTCTTCAGGTCTGGGAAAGATAACCAGAATGTTACAGCTAAATAAGGATGGGACCAATTGGTAACCATAAAGGGTTAACACATGTTGCTAGAAACGCCTTAAAACGTAGTGGACTATTAACACTTCGGCAGTGATAGGACAAAAGAGGTTTAGTAGGTTACAGATTATTCGACTGAGCCATAAAACCAGTGCCTCTGTTGAGACCATGATTTTTAGTGTCTAATAGTTATGAATTTAAGTGCCAAGCCTCATCTTTGGAAGATGTTGTATATGTCTCCTCGGAGGATGGGGACTGATCAATCAGATATTGAGTGAGGGCTTTGTGAAAAGTATTTACCCATGGATGACACTGGCACACAGCCTACTTAGAGCCGTCTCAAGGTGTTCTAACTTGCACATGGGTCAGATCATGTAGTTCAAGATCAGGGCAATGCAAAAGTGATGAAAAACTGCCTTTAGCCCTACACTAATTTACCTGGTATGATCTTGGTCCACAACCATGAATCATGGCAAATTAACAGTAAGAAATAAAACGTAATGCCTGCATATCAGAAAATAAAATATTCTAGGTCTTAGTTTTTCATACAAAATGCTCAATGAAGTTTCTTTTCTCTTTTTAAGGAAAGTAGGGGGGAGTGTGGGGTCTAGTATATGAAGCTGTAGATTTGTATTTATATTTTTCAGAGGCTTTTTTTAATACCCTAGAGATTTTCTTATGGAAATGAATTAAAGCAAAGTCAGGCTTTATGTTATTTTGATTCCTGGATGCTGGAAATACTGGGAAAATATCAGAAATTGTGGTGCTTTGACCCCATAAATGGTTCTCAGAGGCATTAAAAAAAAGTCAGTGATGAGCATAAAATCCAAAGACCCGTTTCTGTGAGTTTTCCCATAATTTATAGTCTGACATTGCTAATGTTAAACTGATGCAATCACAAGTTGAACCAACCTCACTGCCTATGTCTACTTTGAACCAGCAAAATCACCAGAATGGAGCTTGTTTCTGTCATGCAGGTGCTTTTAAACAGTAATGTTGTAAAGAAATGTGTTAGTCTTTAAAAGTGCTACAAAACTCCTTGTTTGTTTTGTGAACTAGACTAACATGGCTATCCCTCTGGAACTTGTCATGCTGCATGTTAAAGACTGCATCTCTCCTGATGTCCTCACTCAGTCCCTTCCTTAGGAAAACGCCTGTTGATGTTAATAGACGGGTTTCCTAAGAAGGAACTAAGTAAAATCTGAAAAAGGACCTAAGGATTTAACTAAAGGAGAATCAGATCCTAAACATCCATTTTGTTAGGATGTCTTGGGCCTCTTGTGGGAAATGGTGGCTGCACAGACATATGATATGTCAGCTTCCCAAGGAACCTTCTCTTTTGAAAGTGGAGACTTCTGTCTGGGAAACACTGAATTCCATTTACTCTCCCTCCATCCTGTTATCTCTCAGATGTCACAAACTTGTTGTTTACTTCCTGTTTGTCTTGCTTTTCCTTTCAAACATCACACACAATGACGATAGATAGATAGATAGATAGATAGATAGATAGATAGATAGATAGATAGATAGATATTCCAAAGCTAGGAACACTCCCCAACAATGTTAAAATGGATCACTTGGGCCCAATATATAGATCCTATCATCTATGGGCTAAACCCTGACAGTATTCTTATTCAGGGCATCACTTGAGCACATGGTTAAAGGTAAGATCATGCTTACATACTGTCTTGAGTAGAGAGTCTATGACACATATGCTTGAGTGCTTTTCTGAACCGGCACTGCAGTTTTTAATCAGTCAAGTGCCTGTTGACATTAGTTTGAGTCAGGTCTTCAAGGCTTGGCTGCATGACCCTGTCATGCAAGATATTCTAAGCTAGTGGAACCCTGTACCCAGAGAGAGACCTTCGTAGCCAGTAGGTCTCCATATGAATTCAAGGATCTGCCCATGAGCAGTTCTTTGCTGGGGGTCTATAAGACCAAGTTCTAAGTTCTTTGCTGGGGTCTATAAGAACAACTGTTTTGGAAAAGAGGCATTTTTGCATTTCTTTCTTGTGACAGTGTGTTCCCAGCTACAGTTTCAGAAGTCTGATAGATCCAAGAAGTGAAGAACAGCACAATATTAACTTTTTTTTTTCTGATTGGAGACATGGGAATGGGTATTTTGGAAACTTTGAAGCATATTGTGTAATCCTGATGCCAGGTGTAGCAATCATCCTAGCCTGGACAAAACGCAGGACAAATACAGTCTAGTCCTGAAGCCTTTTGCCCCCACCCCTAGCTAGCTCAGCAGGGGAGAGCTTGTTCAGACCCTGCTTATACTTGCTAACGTAAACTGTTCCTTGATTCTCATGTAATTCAGGGACCATCAAGTTGATCTTTTCTGCCTGTGCTCCAATGGTATTTAAAATGCTGCAACTGCATAGGATGGTTTAAATTAGCTCTGAACAATGGTGCCTATTCATGTTTTTGGTGAACCTTCTAAACCTGTTCTGGCTGGAAATAAAAAGCCCTATGCTTAATGTTCCTGCCATTGAAAAAATAATAATAATAAAATCTTTATAAGCTCAGATTTTAGTGGTAAAACGATGCTGAGCAAATGTCTTTTCATCTGGCTTTCATTTGTATGCTCCAATTAATTATTTTCCATGTAAATATTTCTCCTACAAAGTAATTAATTGTCCTGTTTTATAATCACAATAAACAAATATAGTGTCAGAAAACACCAAAAACTAAAAGTAAGGCATGCACTATGCTTGGGGCTGGGGAAAATATTGTAATCATTTTTTATTTGAATCATATGCTGAGGTAAATTAGTTGCCTGGCTTTGTGTAATTCTCCTACTCTTCGGCATTCTGCATCTGAAGGCAATTTCCAATGATTCATTAAACTAATCTCAGAATTTTTTTAGCTGGAATGGGTGACTTAGTTCTGTAAGAGTTGGGTGTGAAACATGTTGGCTTCCTAGAACTACATGCTCATATCCTGACTCAGCCCTTCCTCCTATTGAGGTCTCATAGATAAACTGAATACCAAATACCAGAGTGCTACAAGTCCCTTTGACTTACATGCTGGCAACACTTGTATAGCTTGTTGTGCCAATAAAGTCCCATTGAACTGAACTGAATACCATCCAGTGTTGGCTTCTTAAATGGTGACTTCTTAAAAACCAAGATTAGTTACCATGACTGCTTGTGTGACCTGGATAATTCCACAAAAAGCAGCAGGTTCACACGTAACTGGTCATTTGCACATGGAACTATTCAAGATATTTGCCCCAAACTAAGAAAATCATTGTTGTGTTTGTTAAGAGCATTGGCCTTTAGCCTAAAATTTCCCCTCTTCCCATTGTTGTGCAGTTACACTATTGCTATTCTCTGTGCTAGAGGCTGCTACCTTTCAAGTATGTACAATTATTGATTTGGACAGCACTTGAAACAATGAAGTCCTGGTCCATGACCAAGGCTCCTATGGACTATCACAATACAAATTATTATTATTATTTATTATTAATAATAATCCAATTCATAGGTGCACCTTGTTCTCTATATATTTGCTGAAGTGATCCTATGGAATGACAAATGTAAATAGAAAATAATATTCATCCATACAAGGAGGTATACTCCCTGACCTCAGGTGGAAGCTGTAGTGGAGTGTAAATCAAAGCCTGAGAAGAATCAGGAGAAACAAGTACAGTGTTAAAAATTATACCAGAGATAATGAGCACAAGACTGGGAGCCAGGAACTTCTGAATCTGAACACAGATTCTGCTGTGACTTACTGTGTGAGACTTGATGCTGTCAGCCTCCATTTCCACATATTAAAGCTGGCTAATAGCATTTGCCATACAGCATGATGTGAATTGATTACTGCTTGAAGAGCATTGCTATGGATAATTAACTTAAGCATAACATAATATCCAGTAGGGGGCCAACATTGATCAGGCACTGGATTTAGAGAGCTTCTTATCATCGTTAAATATAAGCAGATATACAAGTTGTTAAAGAAACCTAATAATATATATAAGTAAATCTACAAGCTTGGAATTCAGCACATTAAATGCTATTAAGCAATAACAAATGGCAGACTAAGAAGAACTGATGGCTCAGGAAAAGGACACTTCAAAATGTACAACATATAACCTTATTGCCCTTCTAGTTCTGTTCATAGATTCTTAGGCTATGTCTACACTACAAAAAGTTAGGTTGACTTTGTTAAGTAGACCTAAAATTGACCTTATTAGGTCGACTTAACAAAGTGCTTCCCCTGAACGAGGACTTAGTAAATCGACCTAACTGCCCTTAGGTTGACCTAATAAAGTGGACTTAAGTGTCCACACTGTGCTTAGGTCGACCTAAAGAGATGACCTCAGGGTTAGGTCAACCTAACCAGTGGTCCTTATTAAGTTGA
Source organism: Pelusios castaneus (assembly GCA_007922175.1). NCBI lineage: Eukaryota > Metazoa > Chordata > Testudines > Pelomedusidae > Pelusios > Pelusios castaneus. Next base: position 12,392,178 of record ML685784.1, on the reverse strand, counting down.
CCTAACCTTTCATTAAGTCGACTTAAGGAATTTCTTAAGTTGACTTAATGAAAGTCTGGTGTGGACAGGGACTAAGTTAGGTCGATTTAAGCCTCCTTAAGTTGACCTAACTTGCAAGTGTAGACATAGCCTTAGATTATAAGGCCAGAAGAACCATTGTGATCATCTAAGCCATACGAGTTCCATGATGGATTCCTGTTTGAACTACTGCTTATCTTTTAGAAAAACATCCTAGCTTGGTTTTAAAACGGCCAGTAATGGAGTGACCACACCACCCTGAGGTAAGTGGTTCCATCAGTTCGTTATCCACTGTTAAAATTTTGCCCTTTATTTCTAACCTGAGTGTATCTATTTTCAAACTGATGCAAATAATCAAAGCTCAGGACTTTTCAATATGCAGACTTGCACCAGCTGAACTTAAAGTGGGATTTTGGAGTGATCTATCTCAACTGATTCAAACTGATTCATTTAAAGCAGTGCAAAAATCTCCCTGGACACTCTTAGTTCAGTCTAAACCAGGCTTGTTTTAGTTTATCTTAAATCTGTTAGGAAGAGAACTGAGGAAGCCAGTCTTAAACCAAAACAGGAATATCCACTCAGTGTTGCACCAGTTTAGCTAAACCAGTTTACTTAGACCAGTGGAAGCTTGTGCATAGATGAGGCTTAAGATAGGAAGGTAAGGATTCTTTATACACTTAAATGTACTGTATTAGGTAAAGGTTTGACCATTCTATTGTTGCTCTTTAGTCCATTTTCTACATGCATCTGATGAAGTGGTTTGGAGCCCACGAAAGCTTATGCCTGAAGAAATTTGTTAGTCTTTAAGGCTCTGTCTACACTCAGGAATTTAGGTCGACACAGGACTCTAAAGTTGACTTAAAGCTGGCCTTACTAAGTTGACTTAGAAAGTCTACACTAGATTCTCTAAGTTGACTGGTTAGGTCCAGGGGGAGGCGAAGCTCCCTTGGCTGCGGCTCCTTTCTCGCTGAGACAGCCTGCTTAAGTCGACTTAATTTACTAGTGTAGACACACCCTAAACTGCCACAGACCTCTCGTTGTTTTTGCCATTTTCTACCGCTGCCAACGTCAGTAAGATTGCAAGCAAAATGCACACTATGACACTTAGAATCATAGAAGATTAGGGCTGAAAGGGACCTCAGGAGTCATCTAGTCCAACCCTGAGATGACTTTGCCCTTCATTTTCTAATACTCTTGCACAAGAGCTGGCCTTAAAACAAGATTTTGGTTTCATGAAAATCTGAGGTTTCAGAATTTGGTTGCTGAAAATCTTTAGAACAATTTATTGAATAAATGAGAAAGTCTTAGCTCTGAATAGCCAATAGGCTAGTGGTTAGGGGTCCTGGCCTGGGGTGTGAGAGACCTAGCTTGAAGTCCCTCCTCTGAAATACAGATGGGTCTCCTACATCCCCAGGGAATGCCGTAACCTCTGAGCTATTGACTATTCTATTCTAGATCTGGGAAACATTCCCTGGGAAAGGTTTTTGTCAAAACCAATTCTATTCTCCCACCATTTCCTGCACTCTTTCAAAGCTTGCTTGTCTTGTGTATCCCCTCTAGTGGTCTGTTGATCTGTGCAGGTACATTCCAGAATTTCAACAGCACTCAGATACTATCTTATACCACTGAGTCATCTATTTCTTTTAAACCAATAAACCAAAACCCAGAGCTCTTTCCCATGCTCTCAGCATGTCCCAAAATGATTCCCCATGCCCACATCCTCTTCTGAAATCACAATCCTTTTGTTGTAGCCTTCCATTTAAGTACCCCACTGTCCATATAAATGCACATTGGGAAATGCTTCCCCAGTCACCCATCATTTTAATCCTAATTGAGCTTCTTGATTATTGCTTGCCCTTTCCTCTAGTCAAAGTCAGTTTTCAGTCCCTCTTCAGTTCTCCAGACCTATTCCTGTCCTTTGGGACAGTAAAACTCAGGGCTGCTCCCTAAATTTTAGGGTTTCCCTATGCATTTTATGAAGAAGCTCTCAGAATTCATTTAAAGGTTGCTAGCCTGGAATCTGTAAACAGATCTCCAGGGCTAGAAGTCTATCACTATAATTATTCTCAAAGAATATTAATGTCCCCTACCATTTCAGCCCCTGGGACTGACCTTTGGACCTCTGAAGCTCACAGGCTCTTTGATTATTTTAGGGGACACCAGGCCATTTTGTAGCTGAGGGGACACTGCTCCTCCTGGGGCTAGAACTATAAGAAACACCCTCTCCGACAGCTGCTTGAAGCTGATTTGGCTTCTCTGCCTTTGTCCGTAGAAGGAAAACTGAATGAATAGCCCATGTGAACTAAGAAGAATAAGGGACTCCTGCATTTTAATCCCGACTCTTACACTGATTCCTTCTGTGGCCTTATTCCTCTCATTTAGGAGCTGATTCAATGGCCACTAAAATCAGTGGAGAGATTCCCACTGACTAGTGAGTCTTGGATAGGGTCCTTAGGCCATGAATTTTCAATTGTTGAGGACCAAAATTTTTCACCCAAATCTATATTTAAGTAGCTCACTCAGTAGAGGTGGCTTAATTCCTAGAAGTGCTGAGCACCGGCAGTTTAGGGGTATCTCAAAAAAGAACCCAGAAACTGATTCAAATTTTGCAACTTTAAAATATCTGAGCCAAATTCCCTGCACTGAATGCCCTTGAACTTTGAGGTGTTCATTTTCTGGATCTGAATTTTGTACCTGGACCCCATCCCTATAGGATGCTATAGGCCTACTTCTGCCTGTTTATTCACAGACAATAAGTATTACCTTATTCCATGACTATTCTCTGTGAGTAAGGGGACAAGCTGGCCCCTGAGAAGGCAAGGATTTGATTTCTGGACCACAGAGATTGAAAAGGATATCTGGATTAAACCCTGGCTTTGCTGGTGCTTCTCACCTCCAGTTTCCAGACACCAGCAGACCTGAACACATAGAGAAATTGATCAAACACATGTAGAGAAATTGAATAGGAGTGGAGAATACAGTGACATCTGATGTGCATGAACAATTTCTCATCTAAACTAAATTTCAGAGAAAGCGTATAGCTCTCATCTCATCCTTAAATGAGCTAGAGTCTGTCAAATAAAGTACTTAGTGAATGTAAGAAATGTGTATGTATAAGCAAATGTTGTGTCTAGTCATTTTGTCCATTAGCAAGGATACGTAATAAGATCAGAGGGTCAGATTCATTAGCAAGGATACGTAATAAGATCAGAGGGTCAGATTTTGTAAAATAGCTCAGCACACAGCATCAGAGCTAGATTCTCAGAAGAGCTTGACTCCCCTTTAGACACCAAAATAAGAGGTCAAATTTTCCAAGCTGTTTGGGTAATCTGGTAATAAGTGTCACAACAGGGACTGTTGCATGCTGAGCCCATTTAGAAATCAGGTCCTTATTTAGGTGCTAACAGCTATGTTTACACTATAATTGAAGGAATAATTGCAGATCAGGTAGGCCTCTACCTATGTGATTTTTAGAAACTTGTGGATTAGCGCTACCACCTTAATGAGCTGTTTATAAATTAAGGGACAGACCCTACAATTCGAAAATGAATAGGAATTTTGCCTTAGTAAGGGAATATTGGACTGGCAGCTAAACAGAGTTGCATGGGTAAACTTCAGTTAATTAGTTTCTATTTATCATTTGGCCAGCATGGGGAACTATAATAGTTACTGGTATCCAATGCAATGGGGGAAGTGCATCAATTGTCTTATCTTCATGGTAATGCCAACTCTTTGACACTGACTGACATCCTGAAACAAGGAGCAGAATGGCTCGAAAAGAGAGCAAGTTGCTCACTGAAACAATGGCCGTCCTAAAATAAATGGAGCCGTTTTGCAGCAGAAGGCCTGTTCCTGTCACAGGAACAAAGCTGAACATTTGCATCAGCAAAATGAGGCTTGTGCTTTGTGAAGTCTTCTGGAACTGTAAGTATCACTATGGGCACCCACAGATAAAGCACAGATGATAAGGACTGAGATCACCAAAAGAAAAAGGAAAGAAAAATGAGATGTGCACCCGATTTTAAATTACCGTGACAGCTAATTTAAAATGATGTCATTCCTCCATTGCCTTTCGACTACTCCAGTGTTTGTCTCTGACCAATCCTTTGTGATCCATTGCTTTTTTTCTTTCACTGGTATAAGCAGAGTGAAGCTACTTCAACTGTCCTCACAGTGGAGCCAAACTTCTTCAAGCATCAGCATTTGAGTGCTGGTTACTGCATTTCACTATGAAAACCAAAGAGATGCTGCAACATTAAGCACTGAATAAAATGCCTAGGAATACAGAGAGTAGATATTACATGTCTTAAGCTTCTCCTTGCTGCCTGCCATTCTGCCTCTGGGGTTCTTGCTTTTGCCTGATTAAAAGTGGGGATTTTCTGCATCTGTTTAGGATGAATGGGAAGTTTCAGCCTAAAATACAATACAGCTTCACAGTAAAAGGAGCAATATGAAATATAGGTGAACCTTGCTATATGTGGCCAATGAATTGCTTGTTCATGTATGATAGCTGCTACATTTTCCAAAGCGAATACAAATAACAGTAAATCCTTTGAACTATTGTAAATGGGACTAACATTTTAACTATTTTCAGGTGTGCAACAAAACTGTAATATTTGCTTTGATACCTATAGGAAGTGTGTAGCATAATAGGAAGGACAGTATTCAGGTTTTCCTCTTGTTCAGATAAAAATATAATGCTTTCTATTATCCTCATATAGGCCCTGATTCAAGAAGGTACTTAGGCATGTGCTTCACTCCCATTGCAACTTGAGGTTAAGTATGGGTTTAGCACTGTCCTCACTAGACATGCTTTCCTGAAATGAGGATTTATCCTGACAGCTATCATCATTTCTCTAAGGTAATGTACAGCAGAAAAGACCTTCAGTCTAGGATCTGTTGCTACTATTGTGTTTGCTTCTTATATTAATTCCAGGGTGGAAGTATTTCTCCATCATGCAACACAATTGACTAGATGGAGCTTTTAGATGGGAAGCTTTGGTTTTTCTATTGGTTGTGTTTCACAGTAACATTTGTCAGCTTGCTGCTGGGAATTTCTTGACATTGTAAAAAGGAGTATTACAAACATAGTTTGCCATTTAGAAAACTGAAGTCTTGAGCTGAGCTAAAACTTCATTTGGTGAATTTAACCTCTTTGTCTGTTCAAAGCTTCACAGCTTCCAAGGCCAAAAGAGTCCATTGTGATCCTCTAGTCTGATCTGTACAACAGAGGCCATAGAACTTCCCTAAAATAATTCCTAGAGCATATCTTTTAGGAGAACATCCTATCTTGATAGAAAAAAGGTCAGGGATATAGAATACCCCACGAAATTGTTCCAATGGCTAATTATGTTCTCTATCAGAAATGTACAACTTATTTCCAGCCTGAATTTGTATGCAATTGGCTCATGTTACACCTTTCTCTGCTAGTTTGAAGAGTCCTTTATTAAATGAACAGCTACCAACAGATCACTACTGTTTCCAATATATTTGTTATTCAGAGAATACCTTTCCAAAGTTTTGCTCTATGGCAGGAACATACCTACCGGTGGGCCTGGGTGGGTATGTGCCCACCCGGTTGGCCAGCAGGCCCACCCACCCTGTCTGCCACAGCATCCAGCAGCGGCATAAGCTTGCTTCCTTGATCGCAGACCAGCCAGCAGCGGGCAGTCACAGCCGCAAGAAAGGGCGCTGTGATGGGCAGACGGCAGGGTGGGCGGCTCTCTGCCTGTGGCTTCAGCCCTAGGCAGCCTCTGTGGCCTTTCTGCGAAAGGGGCTGGGCTGTCTCTCCCCTTCTCTCCTCCACCCAGAACTTGAGCATCAGCAGGTAGCTTCTGGTCACATGCCCAGTAATAGGCCTAGCTGGGCCCACCCTGGAGAGTCAAGGACTGGCTAGTCCCCTGCTTTATGTGCTGGTCACAAACATTCAGAATTTGAGCAGCGTTGCTTAGTTGTGATTGGCTGCATAAACCACATAACAGTGATTCTGCTCCCTAACTGGCTGAGCACCCAAGCACTTCTAGTGTGAATACTTCCACATGTTGAATTGAAATTCAGTTTTCCAGAAGAGTCAAGTGATTTGGAAATTTACCTTGCAGATCATGGAAAAAGAGCAAGAATCCATTTAAAATTTCAATTCACATTATTCTTTATCAACAATAACCAAATTTCAGGACTCAAAGAGAGTAATTATTTGAGGGCATTGGCAATGGACACTAAAGCTTTTATCTCAGGATTGTAAAGTCAAATCCAGCCAAAGTCAGTAGTTGTTCCCAATCAGTATACTGAGCCCTGAAATGGTGAGAAAGAGACTATGTCTACACATTAAGTCGACATAGGAAATTCCTTAAGTCAACTTCATGAAAGTTTAGGTCGACTTAATAAGAACCACTGGTTAGGTCATGAGCTTTCGTGGGAAAAAATCCCACTTCGTCAGTGTCTGAATCTTAATATCTGCTTTGATTTGCTGTTACAGCCTGACCTGATCCTATGTCTTACACTTACCTGCATTTATTTTTCTCTCATTCTATAAGTTCTCCATCTTCAAAGTGTCTGACGAAGTGGGATTTTCTCCTACGAAAGCTCATGCGATAAATAAATTTGTTAGTTTTTAAAAGTGCCATAGGACTCCTTGTTTGTTTTGCTGAACTAGACTAACACGGCTATCCTTTTGGAACTTATCTTCTGACAGTGGCCAGTGCCAGACGCTTCAAAAAGAATGAACAGAACAGGGCAATTATTGAGTGATCTATCCCCTGACATACAGTCCCAGCTTCTAGCAGTCACAGGCTAGGCACACCCAGAGCATGGGGTTTCATCCCTGACTCTTTTGGTTGACAACCTTTGATAGACCTGTCCTCCAGTGCTTAAATTGAGTTGCATGAACAAGTCCCAGTGAAGTAAAGAAACTTAGGGTGCGTCTACACTTAGAAATGAAGTCGACTTAAGGAGGCTTAAGTCAACTTAATTTACTTCGTGTCTACACTGGGCTTTCCTTAAATCGACTTACGCTGCTCTTTAAGTCGAATTAAGGAAAACTTCATTCAAATTAATAACACCTCATTTTTATTCAAACTAGTGCTTAAATTGACTTTATTAAGTCGACTTAAGCCACTGGAGACAGGGATTAGCACCTTAAAATGACTTAAAATGTTAAATCGACTTAATAAGGTCGAAAAGGGGCCACATCTACACTTGAAAAGTTAAATCAACTTTTGTTAACTTAAAGTCGACATTATTAATTATTATTATTATTATTATTATTATTAAGTCGAGTTCATAAAGTTGGCCTAACTTTTCAAGTGTAGACATAGCTTTAGAGACTAGGCATATACTTAAGTGCTTTGCTGAATAAGGCTGGACTTAAGCGTTGCTTAAATACTTGGTTGCATTACCAACTTGCCAAAGAATTTGGATCCTATTAAAAATCATAGTTATCCCTCAGACTATTATACTATAGTGAATTTTTCAGGCTTGTGTATTGGCTTTGTAAATCCTTTTATGCTGCTTCACTTGCTAGAACCGTATATTATTAGTATTGAAAAATAGAAGGGTGGTTCTGTTTGATATTTTTTCTTTTGTGGCATTTTAGTCACTGTGGATAGAAGAGATATGGGGAATCATTCAATTAACAGGAGTTTGGGAGATAATTTTCCATATCTGCGTGCAGTTAAAGGTTAAGTCCCCTGGGCTGAACATGGGTGTGTTGGACATTTAGGGAGGTGATTCAGAGGGAATACTGCTAAACGTATGAGCAATACTGCTAAGCTGTTGACAACTGAATCAGTTTGCTAATGAAATTTTAAAGAAAATGGGACTTATGGGGAATAATTTTTTTGGCAGATTTCCTGTTTACCCTGAGTAGTGGTTTGCCATTTCTTCTTTTTTTCTGACTTACTTGGATCATAAAGGAGGCAGACTGGTATTTCTCCCAAACCTTTCACCATTTCTGCTTTAACATGCAACTAAACCAATAACATTATCTTCCTTTTATGCCTCTTTGCCTTTATCAGAATTCAGAGATGTTTATTTGTTATGCTAAACACAGCAGTGAACTGAGGTCCAGAGATCCTGGGATAAAATAGAAATCAGATTGATTAGATTGTTGCTTCTTTTAAGGCCAAGATAACATGGTAATTGGTTTTGCTGGAGTGATTGGTAACAGATAGTGGGATAGACTACTAGGATTTCATTCTTTGAGGTGCTGGTCACCCACGGTACTTACTGAATTCAAATGGAGTTGAAGGTTCAGGGCATTTTGGAAAATTAGGCCATATATGCTTGAAATAATGTATATTTCTTTAAGTGTTGGGTGGCTTTCAAAGTAATTAAAATAGAAGTATCTCTGTGGAATCCAGACCATTAGCAACCTTTATAATAATAAAATTAACACTTTTTTCATTCTATCATGTGGGCTCATGAGTTTCTGGATTCAGTTCATTATCTTCAGCTATTTATTTCTATATAGTTATTTCAATTTATAGTAGTAGCAACAAAAATTTTATTTGATCCACCAGAATATCCCTGGAAGATTAGAATAGGGAGCAGAAGATAGATAAATCGTGTGTTACCTTTACATACTGAAATTAGTTCTGTGTGTTCATACTAAGAAAAGGGAAGTAGACCTTTATTGGTGGCATGGTAGTGATTAATGGAACAGCTGGAGCACGAATGCATTGTGTTGACTTTAACATAAATACTGTGGTCAGATTGGTAGGTACAAAGTATTTCTGTAGCTGGTTACAGAGTGCCTGCTTAGAACAGCATTTAATAGAATAATAAGTTAAGCTGCTTATGTTGGTTTAGAATAATTGCTACTGCATTTTGTATCTACTGTTGGTTATTTCTCCTGCTCTAGGTCTACTCTCATCAGCTACTTTTGATAAAAAAATATCGTAGGAACTTGGTGTTTTACTGAATCTGGTTATTCTGTCTAAGAGAGCCTGAGTTACTATAGTTTGATTGTTTTCTTTAAATTGTCATCATTGTAGCCAAGAAATAGAAGGTAAATTTTCAGTGTAATGTAGCTCACTATCCATTGGCTTGCTATGTAGCCTGAAAAATAGACCATAAAGATTATGGGGATAATTCTGTTGAATTTTTTTTTCTATGGGTAAAAATCGTGGCTCAGAGAAACTTTGGGTAAATATTCAAAAGCAGCTTAAGGTCTAGATACCCAAAGGTATTTAGGCACCTAACTCCCATTGAAATCAATGAATGCTAGATGACTAATAACATTGAAGATCTTAACCTAGGAGCCTAAATCACCTTGAAAAGCAATGAGACTAAGATTTTGGATTTTAAGTCTTGTGGGTGCTTGAAAAGAATATACTTGGCCAGATTTGTCATGGCTTTGCAGTCACTTTTCACTACAATGCTGATGGAAAGAGGTTCTAAAATTGGCACACTAGCATTGGAAGGATCCTCCTTCAGATCTGATGGTGCAGATTTGGTATCATACCTGCTCATGATTGATCCATGTGATGAGGCCAGGGAAACGGGAATATGGCTGTGATTCGATGCATCCTAGTTGTCACCGGCTATTATTATTAGCCCATTGGAATTTTTAGCTTCAGGCACAAGTTAGAGAAGCCTTCAACCCTGCATAAAATCAGCCTAGGAACGGTCACTGGCACCCCACTAACAGCCATAGATCTGGGCCCTGGAACCTAATCTTGACTGAGAAGTTCATCTTTGTGTCTTTCAGGATCTCTTACTTTTTTGTCATTGCAGTGGGAGCTGAGGATACTCATCGCATCTGAAAATTTGACCGTTTATTTAAACCTGCTTATTAAAAATAGATGAAGATCCCTAATTTTAAGTACCTGAATTTAAAGATGTTGAGCTGAAGGGTACTTTCAAAGAGTGAAGCTCATGTCCTTTATGCTTCATTATGATATATAGAGAAGGCATGTATTTTACAAAAGAATGCCAAGCAGGTCTTCTCAGGGCTTGTTGGTGAGACTTGTGGGTGTCTCATATTAATTGATGGGCATAAGCTTTTGAGTCTTTTCAAAGACATGTTTTATCCAAAGTGGTATTTTGTCGTAGAAGTAATAGGCATTAACATAAATAAATAAAAAATAAAAAGCCTGAATCACCACTGTGTTATAGCTGTTAAATACCAAAATATTAGTCCTGAGCAAGCAACAATTCCTCAGTATATAAAAAAACCACAATATATCATTATTGGATCCATGCACTTGGCTAACAGGTGAAGGTATGCATAAAACAGTCCTAATAAAATCTTTTAAAACTCTAAAACACTCTTAAAGTAGTTTTTATAACATATTTGCTATGTTCATAATGGTGTGGATGTCATGACATTTTATCAGCACACATTCAGGGTTATCTGAATAACTCATTTATAGATTCCTTTTTTGAGTAATGAGACCATCACAAATTTATGCCTACTGAAGTCTTTGTAACACATACACAGAGACACACACATGGAAATGTCAATGCCATAGTCTAGAATTTATCTTCCCAGAATCAACACTGGATATTTGATTTGGCATATGTGTGCAATGTATGGTCACTTATTTCACAGACTAATGATGTGACAGTCAAGCAAATGCCTACAAAGGTAGCTGGTGAAATCTTGGCCTCAGTGAAGCCAATAAGAGCTTTTCCATTGCCATTGATTTTCATGAGGCTGGAATTTTACCCAGTGTGTCCTAAGAGTAATATCCTATAGGTCCTTTAATGATGACATTATCTATAGCTACAGTGAAATCAATAGCCCTTCATGAATCATCCTTATAGGAGATACAAGTTTATTACACTTAGTTAGTAATTTTGATTACTATATTCTTCATAAAAGAGCTATTTTCTAACAGCAGTAACTTACCCATATTTCCCTTTATTAACATTCACTAAAGGAGTAGTGTGGACATTTATGCAAAATATAACTTTTTGGGAATATAATAAAGCTATTTTAAATTAGCAACATTCAAAGAAGTTTCTGATGCTAGCTAGTTAAGTGCCATATTTATTTAGCTCCACTGCCTAAGAGTCACTAGATCTAATTTTCTTCCATTCAGTAAGGTAAAACTGTTTTGGTGTTGAGAGTACACATTAATTTCAAACCCAAGTGAATTTGTATAGCTTATTTATAAACCCCACTGGAAGAAAACCCATAGAACAAAAGTAGCACAATTTCCACTATTGTTCTGTATTGTGCAAAACAAAATATGGCAAAAAAATGTTCATAGACAGATATTCAAATTCCCTCTAGCCATTCAGTGTCACTGTGTTCATGGCCTTCCTTGTTCACTTTGGCTATGTCTACACTTGCTAAAATTAGTTTGAATTAGTTAGTTCAAACTAACTAATTCGAACTAATTTTAATTAGTTCAAATTAGCTTAATTCGAACTAGCATGGGGCCACACTGTAATGTTAGTTAGAACTAAGCAAGCACTTAATTAGTTCGAATTAGCAATCCCCATTGATTTCAATGGCTGGTTAGTTCGAACTAAGAAATTAGTTTGAACATGGCCACATTGGTTAATTCGAACTAGTTACTTCGAATACCCTATTCGAACTTATTAGTTCAGATTAAGGAAGCCCTTAATTCGAACTAACTAAAGCCTAGTGTAGCCATGCCTTTAGTTAGTTCGAATTAAGCCTCCTTAATTCGAACTCACTTGCCAGTATAGACATAGCCTTTGAACTTACATGCAAATGGAGTTTCTTTGCACAGAATTTGGAGAATGGCTATTTGTCGTGCAAATACTCATTTTTGCATGAGACCCGAGCCCCAAATGGGGGCCAATAGGCACTAGCATAATACAATAAATAAGAATAAGTAGAAGAAAGTATTCAGTATTGGTGAAATTTATTTCTGTGCAGAGAATTACTCCCTGCACCAGGAAAGAGAATGATTCCATACAGATGACTGAATGGTAACTAGCACATTGTGGCCCTGACTTCCAGATGCTAATATAACCTTCGGGTGGGCTAAAATTCATTTAATTGCCCTTCTCCAGTGCCTCACAAAAATCAACCCCAATCCCTGTGGAGAAAGCAGCTGGAGACCCAGGATCCAGTCTGTATGGGACTCACAGCAAAGATTGCTCAGAGTTACCACCCCACATTAAACTACTACTAAAAATAAAACATAACAATGAACTTTATTAACTACTAACTAAATAAACCTTATCCTAAGAAAACAAAATACAATTAACCAAGAACAATCCCTACAGAAACCCCCGCAGGGAAGATACCCAAGAGTCCCAAAGTCCAGGTGGAGTTCACCCCACTCCCAGCTACACTCTCTGTTCCAGTATAGAGGCTTGAGTGGCAAGAAATAGCTGTCCTCTTCTTCTCTCATTGCAGGAATCTTCTGTAGCATTCCATGCAGGCTTTTCCTTCCCCTTTGCAACCAGCCCTCAGTCCCAGATGCATGTCTGCAAAATCTGTTGCAGATGTCTCCATGGGAGGGAGAAAACATCTTGTTCACTCCTGGCTCAGCTTCTCTCCTGAAAACTGAGCACATCGGCTCTTCTCAAAGCAGCTCCAGCCTGCTGTCTGCACAAACTGCTGCTCTTATGTCATCTGACTGATCACACCAGCAGGGTACCCTGTGGAGCATGCTCAAAAATGCTACCACTCCCTGCTTCTAGAAGTTTCTGGTTGTGGGTAGCTAATCTGCCCAGGAACAGTAACCTACCCTCAGCAGGTCTCTTAAAGAGATACCCTTTTTTAGGCATATGGGTTACACTAATATAATAGAAATTATTTAATTGATAAATTATAATACTAGTGTCTGCCACATTATAAAGCTTAAGTGGGACATGTATAATACATAGGCCTAATACTGGCATCCTGCATAGAGGAAAATTTCATCCCAGAAGTTTATCTTTCTCCTATTAAAGTCAGTATTAAAACTCCCAGTGACTTTAGTGGTTCAGAATCAGTCACTATTTAACACATGAAGTGCTTCTACTCAATTTATAGACATCCAGTAAACCAATCAGGGAACAGAAGCAGTGACATGCATCTTAGGTGCCCATTCTTAATGAATAATGAAGAGACCAAGGTTAATGCACTGGTGTATGTGTGTTACAGGTCTCCCTCCGTGTCTGATCTGCATAGTATATGAATCTGCTACAGCTCCCAGCAGCACTGGGTTGGCTCTTTTGCTCAAGCTCTAGCAGCTCATAGGCTATGTCTACACTGGCAAGTTAGTTTGAATTAAGGAAGCTTAATTCGAACTAACTTATGCCATGGCTACACTAGGCTTTCATTAGTTCGAACTAAGGGCTTCCTTAATTTGAACTAATAAATTTGAATATGCTATTCGAACTAAGGGTTAATTGCTTAGTTCGAACTAACCGGCCCATTGAACTCAATGCAATTCGCTAATTCGAACTAAGCAAGTGCTATGAATGGCACTTGCTTAGTTCGAACTAAATTTTGCTAGTTTGAATTAAGTTAATTCAAACTAACTAAAATTTGTTTGAATTAGTTCATTCAAATTAACTAATTCAAACTAACTTTAGTAAGTGTACACATTAGCTCTGAGGATCTCTGGTTCAATCTCTGGTGTATTTGTGAAAGATGGCAGTCAAGCTTGGCAGGTCAAAGTAAGTAGTTTTCAAACAGTCTGTAGGCAGAAATATGTGTGCAGAAATGAAGTGCTCAATAAATAATTACAAATAATGGATCAATCAAATGAATAAATCTGTAGAAGTCAAGGTCTGTATCCTGGAATTCACGTTTAGGTAAAAGGGCTAAGTGCCAGATCTATGTTTTGCTCTGCATATTTTGCCAATCCATATGAGTATAGAGTGGCTGGAAAAGCTTACATGAATGAGTTAATAGTTTCCATGATCAATGTTCCATACCATTGGGTCTGGCCTTTATGGAATGGTGTTATCTTGTGTCACCACTTGTTTCCGGTCTGAACTAGACCCTTGTGACACATCAGAGGATGCAGTCTGATGGGTCTCTTGTGATTCCTCTTGCTCATATCACATAGCACTCTGTCTGTAGCTTTGTTTCTACCCATTCAGAGATACCAGCTATGTTTCCATCCATTACTGCCCCCGCTTACTTCACTAACACTACTGTGCACTTGAGCTTTTATGCTGTGAATTCTTAAGGCAATAGAGAGAAGCAGTTTCTCACTGGTAGTGCTTTGCTATGTTATGACAAGAGAATACAGACCCATTTGACTAGAATTTAAAAAATTGAATATGTAGAACTTTCAGTAGAACTTGATGAGATCCTAAAATCCTTCTGTGTATTTTTGTTTAAAAATACTAACAGAGAGGCAGTGTTTCATTGTGAAAGCCAGAGCTATTGCTAACTTTATTTTATTCTTTACCTCTGGGTTCTCTGCATACACTGGTGTTCTGCTGACATTTGCAGGATATTACTTAGTGACCAGGAGTCAGTAACCCTGGGTTCTGTTCTTAGCTCTTACATGCCTTGCTACATGACGTTGGGCAAGTCATTAGGGTCGACGCTTTCAAACTCGAATACACCAGTTCAGATTATCCCCTAATTTTTGGTGCATTGGATTTTGGGAGACCTTGATTAATAGGAGTTGTGAGTTGGCATCTCTTAAAATTAGGACCAAAGCATATAGGATAAACATCCAAGCATTGCAGAGCCCTACAGCTACTTTTGAAAATACAAGTCTTGTCATCACTGAATGTCAGGTTATTCAGACATCGTATATCCATGTCACGTCCCCAATGCTAGAGTGAATTGCTTAATTAAATTTAAATCAATTCCCTGCTTCTGCAGGGGCATGGGTTTGATGCTCCTCAGTCCCCCTTGTTATCTGCCAAGGGTTGATTGTAGACCAAATGGCGCACCAGGCAAGGGGTATCTTTGGTGTAGTCTCCGCCTCATGTGTTAAGCTTTTGAAAAACTTATTTTTATTGCATTTGTAGCCATTTCACGACTTTACTGCATGATTTTCAGGCATGATTTATCCCTCTCACTTAAGACAATAAATTTGCACACTAGGATATGTAAATCTATATTTATTCATGACAAATATAAGCAAATAAAACATGTTTCCTTTAAGCTTATAGAAACTTTATCATTTTAAGTATAACTGAAATGTCCTAACATTGGGAAATTGAACTGCCCACCAACATTGAGTGGATTAGTATTAATTAGTGTTACAAGAGGTGAGAGCATTAGAATACTAACCCTCGTCTCTTAACGGGCAATGTTAGGGAGAGCATAAGTCTATGTTCTGTAGTCTTAGAGAGTCAGAAACAGGGCAAAAGAAGTAACAATATTTCTTTTATATTGTTGCATAGATAGGAGTTCAACAGATATCTCTGGAGCCTCATTTAATACGCCCATCATAAGTTGCTGCTTCCACTCTCCAACGCTTAAAACACAAGTACACTTTCACAATTACACAACAAAGCAAGGTTCAAAATATCACTGCTGTTCAAAATTTCACTTCACTTCAGTGTGTTCACTGACTGATCGGTGACACCCTGCCCTTTATATGCCTACGAGGGCATGGCTGATAACATTCTAGAAGGTTCAAGGAAAATGTAGTTCTCAGAAAGTCTGGAAGGTTCCACGAGATTCTACAAACGTCCAAAACATTTTAGGAGGTTAGTGAAAAATAAATCTATATTCAGAATGCCTACAATATTTACTTCAAACATTGTATTTTCCCTTTTTTTGTATTAACAACAATAACAGCACCCCAAGCCTAGCATGTCCCATGCTCAGCACCCTAGGCAGTCACCTGGGTTTAGAGCCTGCCTCTAAATCCAGGTCTGTCTCTGCCTGAGACAAACAGTAATTCAGCCCCTGAGGACAGTGAAACTTCATACTAACTTTGATTGCAGGGCTTGATGTGCGAGTTCTGGGTGGTGTTTAGTGGTCTGCGATATACAGGAGATCAGATTAGTGGATCTGGTGGTCCCTTCTGGCCTTAAACTCTGTGACTTTATCAAGGGCTTTGAAAAAAGGTGCTATCATGCAGCATAGTGTACACAATATATCAGTGCAAAAACCATAATTACTATTAATGCACAAATAAGGAGTGTTATGGCATTTATAAAGACTAATAAAGGTATTAATTATTAATAAATGTGTTAGTCTTCATAAGTGCCACAAGACTTCTTATATGTTTTACTGAAATAGACTAACACTGCTACCCCACTGGAAGTTATTAATACACACATTCCAGTGAGCTCTGGGCATAGCTTCAGAATGGTGGATATGAAGGAACCATTTATGACCCTCTGAGCTTGTGGCTGGTTCTATCCTGGTGCAGTCCTTAGCATAGTTTAGAGCAACCTGGCCCTTTCCTGGCTGCCAGTGACCCCCCAAAGGTGTTTTCAACACCTGAGGGTAGATGAGCAGAGGGACAGCTATGTTCCCATCATACATCTATGCTCCCTGTTCAGACCCCCTGCACTGGGGGCATGATGTAGGAGCTAATTCAGCAGCCCTTTGACATGTGAAGATTCTTCTCACAGTAAGGAAACACTCCACTAGTCCGAAGAGCCTTTTAAATTCTGCTTTGAAACAGGTATACAAGCACAAGATCCTAGATGTAGGACAATCAATACTGCCATCTTCTAACTAAGCTGCTTAAAGTTGGCCATCTTCACAGGACTCACTAAGACCAGGTCTACACTCGCTGCGGAACTTGGCAGCAGTTGAAGGAAGATACACAAGCTATGTAAAATAACTTGTGTATCTCCCTTCGACTTCCTAACACCAATTTTTTGCAGGCTGTCCATTGTACTGAGTTAAAGGGAAATGGCGTCTCTTTGACTCAGCTCTACTTTTCTTGAGACTGTGGACTTACACCGCATCAGCTTCTGGATCGATTGAGTGGGTCAATTGGAAAGATCAAACTGATGGTGGGGAATTTGCGGCTGTCTTTGTAGACTTGGCCTAAGGATTTCAGGATCAGACTCCCAGTAGGACTGCTTGACCCACCATTGAACTCCATACACTCAAGGTTAGCTCAGCCTTTCCCTCTGAGGTGCCACTGAGTACAATGAACAAATATTTCAGTAGTGCATAGCCATGGCGAATAACTTATAGAATGATTACTTTCAGCCGGAAGCAAATCTGTTAAGTGTCACATTCGGATTTTGTAGGGGGGTTAATCAACTGTTGTTATTCTTAGGTTTCTGTGTGGTGATTTGATTTGACCTCGGGTTACCTGTCAAGTCTATGTTTTTATACAGATACTTTGAAAAGATTGTTATAGATTGGATATACTACAGAGTATTTAGAAACCCAAGTAAATAAATTGAATATTTAAAAAAATATTTATTATTTATCATTACTATTCACATTTGGCACATCGTGTTGTTTGATTCATAGCATATAGTCAGGATAATAGATACAAGCAAAACACTCCAGTAAACTCTGCTAGGAGGTCTCCTCTCATACACACAACTGTGGAATTCAGTGGAACGTTGAGTAGATTGACACCATTCTTTGGAAAAGGTACCTTGTAGTGAGGGAGTGTGGCCCCTCTCGGAGATAGACAGCCTGGGCCCAGTTATTCCTGGGTGGGCGGAGCTGGAGGCGGCCTGTCCGTCAGGCCGGAAGCAGGGGGGCGGAACAGGAAGTATAAAGGGGAAGCCTGAAAGCTCAGTGGGAGGGAGGCAGCCGAAGGGGAAGGGTGTCTCTGTGCTCCCTCCCCAGCACCCGCCTGACCACTACCCCGCTGAAAACCTGCCTGCGGCCTGGGGCCCCGATGGTCAACTGGACCCCGGCGGGACCGCCCACCGAGACCGGCCATGCAGGAACCTGAACCCAGAGGAGTTCCTGGACCTACCGCTACCCACACAGCCTGTGGACATTTCGGATGACAGCCCCCCGGCACCGAGCTGCGACCTGGAGGAGCTCCCTCTGGCCAGTGAGGACGCACCACCCCCAGAGGCTGGCTGCGACCTGGAAGAGTTACCCTTAGCGGATGACGTGGACGGGCTTTGTGACCTCCCACTGGGTGACTACCCTGAGGAGGATGACGACGGGGGCCCAGAACAGGGACCAGCAGGGATGGGGGCAGGAAGTGGCCCAGGGGACCAGGAGGCCTATTACGACTCGGTGATGCCCGAGCCTGAATCCGTGTGCCCTGGTGAGGATTCTGCCGGGCCCGTGGTAGACCCCTCTGCCATGGATAGGGACCTGGGCTGGGATGCAGTGGAGTTGGGTGGGCCTGCGTCCCCCTGCCTCCCCCCTTCTGGTGAACCCCCAGAAGCCTTGGCTGGCAGCGAATCTCTCCTTCCTTCTGTGGAGACTTAGGTGCCTGATTGTTTTTCCTGTCTGCCCCGCCCAAGGGGCCAAGGACAGTTTGCTTTCTGGCCTGCCCCGCCCAAGGGGCCAGGGACAGAGTTTCTTTGCCCGTCTGCCTGCGGGGCGTGAGGCAACCCTGCTTGCAGGTCTGCCTGAATCGGCGGGCAGAGGGACTAAGAGAGAGGCCAGGCACCTAGCCGTGGAGGGCCGGTCGCCTGGCTTACAGACCTACTGCGAATTGGGTTAGTGGGTTTATTTGTATGTGAACAATCAAATATCAAAACTATGTGAAAATCAAACCAGAAATAATACTGGGCTAACTAAATACAGCAGAATTTGCCAGCCTGTGAGATGGTTTGAGTGGCCTGAATAATCTGATTTGCACCACTCTGGTGAAGCAAATCAGACATAAAGCCAGTTGCATGTCTACTCCCCTGAAATATGGGAATCGTGTATCATTTCCACCAGTGTCACATATCACTGCTACCTAGTCATGCCCACCATCCATCTCCTGACCAAGGAGAGAGAAAAGATGGACCTGCAGGTCTCCTGAGGGCTAACAAGCTTAGGTTATTATAGACTAAGATGGGTTGGGAATTCCAAAGGGCCAGAGCTCCAAACAAATCCTGGTTTGGGTTTTCTGAATTGCTGGATTGGAATTACTACTTTAAACCATTATACTGTACTTTTTTATTCACTGTGGACAAAATGTCTATTTATACTAGAAGGACAAGTTCCATGTGTAAGCAGATACAAACTTGACTTCAGTAAAGCTACAAACTTACACCAGGTCTCTTCATCTCTATTCCTTCTGTATAATTATGTAATTATTTGTACTATAGCAATGCTTTGAGTGTCAGACAAGGCTCAGTGAGTTAGGTATGGTACACACACATGATCCCGGTGCTAAGAAGCAAAGCATATGAAAGGTGGGAGGGAAACAGAGGTAAAAAGAGATGAAGTGACTTGACCAAGGTCACCCCAAAGGTGAGTAACGGTTTTGAGAGTAGAATCCATCTTCCTGAGTCTGAGGGTAATGCCTAGTGCCACGAAACCAGGGGTTCTCAACCTTTTGGGCTCGAGGGCCACAAATATAATTTTGACAACCCTGAAGGGCCATCAGTCTAATTAATTACAATGTAATTAATTAAATTCAAAGTAAGTTTAAATTTTAAATAATTAATTAATTAAATTTGTTTATTTATTACATAGAATGATGGTCATTCAGGTTTGTAAAAAATTTTATTTTTGGCCCTTGAGCCAAAAAAGTTTTTTTTAAAAAAATATTTAAATTTTTTTAAAGGTTTTTATTTTTTAAAGGGCTGGATGCCCATAAACAGCCAGAACCTCCCCTGCCTCCAGGCCAGCTCAGATGGGCCCCCGAGGAACTGAGCTGGCTCTCTCTCCCAGTGCTGATGCTGCAGGATGGATACAAGCCCAGACCTGGGCTGATGTGAGCCCCTCCGTTCCACTCCTCTGGATGTATGGGGGGGCAGTGCCAAGTCCTGCTCAGCCTGAACTGGCCCCAGAGCAGCACTCCCTGCAGCCTGGGTCTAGTCCAGATCCCTCCCTCCAGGGTTTCCTGCCCCTCTCAGGACCAGGACAGGGTGCCCCGTTGGCCCTCACCTGTGCAGCGCCCACTCGGCCATGGCCCTGGTCCAGCTGGCTCTCTCCCGGCTCCGCCCCTGGCCAGCCGGCACCACCATCCCTCCTCGCTAGGGGCCCCTGCCTCTGCTGACTGGCTGGGGAGAGCCCAATGCTGGGGGGAGGGAGGCGGCTGGCTGCAGTCCAGCTCCAAGCCCCAACTCTTGGGGCTCGGGCCATTTAAAAAAGCCCCGCGGGTAACTTTTGGCCTACAGGCCAGGAGTTGAGAACCCCTGCACTAAACCATATCGTCTTCTTCTATAGAGGACTCCAGCTTCAGCTGTGACATTTTAGAATCACTGCTGTGTTAGTTGTAGCTCCTAAGTGGGATAACCTTACGGGGAAAAAGTAGTTACTCCAGCTTATAGTTTTCCTTTTAACAAAAGCTACCTACTCTTTTGCCAATGTATATACTCTTTGATATGTAGGCCTGTTGTATTGAATGTATTGCTTCCAAAAAGAGATTAATTTATTATCCTTCTTCTGTGGCCAGAGGAGATATTCTACTCCATATGGCAATATTTCAAACCATTGTCTTAGCCAGATACCTCTTTAGAGACTACTGGAATAAAGTGCCAGTTCCTAAGGAATTTAGCTGAAATCTTCACTGACCTGGGCAATAATTCAAGAAAACATGAGTTTTACTGTGTTTATGTCTGCAACTTTGTTATTAGGCCATGACAACGATACATCGAATACAAATGGGCCTTGATTTGAAAAACAAATTGCACAATTGCTAGTGTGATATACAGGACCAACTTTAGTTCTGCAGTGAGGCTCAAGCTTAGAATATGATGCCATCTTTATCTAATGAAGGTCAATATAGGCACTGCTGATTATTTAGGTTAAAAAGAATTGGCAGAAATAGGGGAAAAGAAAACAGGGCTTGAGTCATGGAAATTCCTGCACTTACTGTAGTTAAATACATCTGTAATGTATAGAAAAGTGAGAAGAGGTAGGCTGCTGCCTATATAAATAGTTAGCTAGAATGCAGAGAAAATAGCTGCTACTCAAGGTCTGGGAAAAAATCAGGCATAGATACTGTCCTGTATTTTCTTCTATTTCCCCTTTTGCTGTTTGCTGGCTTTTTCTACCTGACCCTCGAGCCCCTCATCTATGCCACCTTGCTCCCTTGTGTGTTGTTTGGTAAACTGGAGGGAGAAGGAGACTGGTTGGAATGCTAATCTTTGGGCTGGTATGCTGAGCAACCCTTCAGACATCAGCATTCTAGCTCAAGCTGTGGCTATACTACAGATTAAATTGACTCAACTTCTGTCACTCAGGGATGTGAATTAGTCCACCCCTCTGAGCAACATAGCTTAGGCCGAGTTAGCACGGTCCACAGTGGCGCTTATTTCACTGATAGAATTTCTCCTGCTGGTATAGATACTCACACCTGCGGAGGCTGGAGTAAGTCAGCTGACAGGAGACAGCTCTCCCATTGGCTTAGAACAGCTACATAGAATATCTTTTGTCTACACTAACATTTATTCCGGCAAAACTTTTGCCATTCAGAGGTGCGAAAAAACACACCCCTGAGCAATATAAGTTTTGCCAGCATAAATGCTTGTGTATGTACAATGCTATGTCAGTGGGAGGTGCTCTCCCAACAACATAGCTGCTGCCACTCCTTTAGATGGTTTTATTATGTCCGCAAGCGAGCACTCTCCCCCCAACATAATGTGGCTACACAAGTGTTCTTACAGCGGCTCAGCTGTACTGATACAGCTGTGCTGCTGTCAGGGCCAAATTAAAGTGTCCTGGGCTGCCCACAACCATGCCCCCCCCCCGGGCCCTATCCCCCCACCACCAAGGGTCAAGCCTAGGGCACTGGCCCCCCACCACGGTGGCCTGGGAGTGGGCCAGCACTGAGGGGGCAGAGGCTGGGGCCAAAAGCCACTCTCTATGGTGCTCCTGCCCCACCCCCAGGCTGGCGGTCTGCCCCTGGAGCACAGCAGACAGACACAGGCCTGCTCCACCCCTGGGGGCATATCAGCTGGCCCAGAGGCAGTGTGGGAACACCATGGATCCTGACCCTTGCCAGTGTTGGGCCTGCTCTGCCCAACGCTGGCAGGACCCCCTCCAGGACCCCCAGGTCTTGCCTGCACTGTGCTGGCCTGAGTGGGATAATGGGGCCAGATCAATGCAGGGGCCTTAAGGGCTGCAGCCTGGGACCTCCCTTTAGGCTGGGGCTCTGGCTGTTGTAAGTTTTAACTGTAGACTAGCCCTGAGTTTCACTTTACTAGCAACACATAGATGCTAGAAGCATGGCAGGGGAATGTGATGAAGGATAGATTGTCATATTGTACAGGTAGCACTGTGCTACAGAATTAAAACACAAAAACATCCAAACAAAAGCCCCTTTCTGGTAACACTGGATATTCCTGGGACTATCATTATATACATATTTATATATACTCTGTCTTCTTTGAAGATTTCTGCAGAACAAAACTCACAAAGCAATCTTTTCCAAATATGGCACAACAGGGTGCATATAAATAACATGCCCACAGACTTTATGCTCGCAATCTCTTCTGCACATCATTGGCAGACTTTACATGCATAGAATCCATCTATCCACAAACATTTCCTAGTGATTGTACACAAACACTTGTGTAAATGAGTGATAACATACTCCAAGTTGTACAGCACATATGGAATCCAGGCTGAGACCCCTTTTAAAAATCTAGCCTATTGTTTAGAACATGATTTTGCAATCTGTGCTGGTGGGTGCTGCCACGCCCCCTGGTTTGACATAGTAATAACAAACACCAAGTACATGGTTTCCATCATCAGCACCCCCACTCTAAAAATTGTTCCAGAACCCATTTGCAATGACAAGCACTTAGGGGGTATTTCTGTCTTTAAAGACAATAGCCCTAAAGTCTCTTCCCATTTCTTTTATTTGGACTGCAATGCTGAGTTGACAATTAAGGCTTCTTTATGAAATTCATTCCCTATGAGATCTGGGAGCTGCCTACCTAAAACATCTCCTCTTTCCCCCATGCCACTCTGCAGTCAAGCTAGAGCCTCCGAGTTTTAAAAGCAAGAGGGCATTTTCTGTAAAATACTCAGGCTCTGGAACTCCTTGATGCAAAGTAGGCTGAATTTGTTAGCCATTAGGAAATGCTGCAAGACCCATTCATTTTCTTGGAGAGGATGAAGCGATTATGGTTTGGAACCTTTGAAAGTACATTTTCAATTGTCCAGGTGGCTGATTTTTATTGCTATGTGAGTTGGAGTAGAAAAGCTGAATTTATCTTTTTTTATTATATATTTTATGATTAAAGTGACCAGAAACTAGAATAGATTATGTTAGGGTGTGTGTCTGCCTGTGTGTTTGTGTCTACATATATCCATATAAGAGAGAGAATAAATATCACAAAAATCCTTTCTTGATTTAACTCTGCACTTCCTACGTTTTCTTCTCTCATGATTGGAAGCGGTGAACAAGTTTGAATTGTATCTTTTGGAATCATTGTTCCCAGCAAAGGCCAGACTGAAAAAATACAGTAGAAGATTATTTTGGGTAACATAGAAAGTAATAACTTATGCTGACGTAGAGTTTAAGAACCTTCAGCTATACTAGCTTTTAAAAAACTTCTTTGTATTCTTGACAGATAGATTTGGCCCAGTAGCTAAAATGTCTTTAAAAACACTTAATGCATTACTTCCACCTACAAAAATGGAATCACGTCCCACATAAATACATATTAAGAGGAAAATAGAAAAAAGGAACAAAGTGATGTGGGAAAGATTTCAAAACTACTGATGATACATGCAGATGTCATTAGGATTCCACATGGTAGAATCTATTTTTTTAAACAACCTAAGAAATTGCACAGAGAAAAACCCTACATTAAAAAAATATTATTCAAGTTGCAAAGTTAAGCACTCAAAAGTCAGGAGATGCCAGAATTCAGGCAGCCTGTGAAATCTGAATTCGGCTCCTGTACATATGCTTTACGATACAATCTTTTATTATGTGTCACATACTATTTTCTTCCACTGGATTCCTGCCTCGGTCAGTGCCTATTAAAAACAGTTGACATCACAAAACTGTCTCAGCGAATCGGCACCCTGATTGACAATCCCTGCAGTCATGCTAGGGGTGATAACTTTATTATAGGGAGGAAGATATGTCAACAGAGGAAAGTTTACATGGGATCATGTGTAACCCATATGCCTAAAAAGGGCTATCTCTTTGAGAGACCTACTGAGGGTGGGTTACTGTTACTGGGCAGATTAGCTACCCACAACCAGAAACTTCTAGAAGCAGGGAGTGGTAGCATTTTGAGCATGCTCCACAGGGTACCCTGCTGGTGTGATGAGGTGTGGTCAGTCAGATGACATGAGAGCAGCAGTCTGTGCAGACAGCAGGCTAGAGCTGTTTTGAGAAGAGCCCGTGTGCTCAGTTTTCAGGAGAGAAGCTGAGCCAGGAGTGAACAAGATGTTTTCTCCCTCCCATGGAGTCATCTGCAACAGATTTTGCAGACATGCATCTGGGACTGAGGGCTGGTTGCAAAGGGGAAGGAAAAGCCTGCATGGAATGCTACAGAAGATTCCTGCAATGAGAGAAGAAGAGGACAGCTATTTCTTGCCACTCAAGCCTCTATACTGGAACAGAGAGTGTAGCTGGGAGTGGGGTGAACTCCACCTGGACTTTGGGACTCTTGGGTATCTTTCCTGCAGGGGTTTCTGTAGGGATTGTTCTTGGTTAATTGTATTTTGTTTTCTTAGGATAAGGTTTATTTAGTTAGTAGTTAATAAAGTTCATTGTTATGTTTGTTTTTAGTAGTAGTTTAATGTGGGGTGGTAACTCTGAGCAATCTTTGCTGCGAGTCCCATACAGACTGGATCCTGGGTCTCCAGCTGCTTTCTCCACAGGGATTGGGGTTGATTTCTGTGAGGCACTGGAGAAGGGCAATTAAATGAATTTTATCCCACCTGAAGGTTACACATGCATATGCTGTGTTGGAGAAAATGGGAAGTTGATTTCAATATATAGAGCTCTGACAGTTCTTCTTTTGAACCAACTTCACACACATGTACATACACACACAGGCACACCTGCAAGCACAAATCCAACCCTAAGAAAAAAATATGAATAAACTTAGCAAGAAGGAATTCTGAGAGAAAGAGAAAAGGCAAAATTCCCATTGATTTCAGTGGACCCAGATTACCACCCATGGCCCTTTGCTTATATCTGGGGTCACATAGCAACATCATTCTTCAAGCTTGGACGTGAACAATAAATTTTAAAAGTTTGCACCATCTCTTTGAGCAGATTTATCTCCTTCACCTTCCCCTCCTATATGAACATGTTTCTTCCAGGCCAGCCAAATCATCCGTTTCTACATAGTAACACGGAAAACATTCACATCTTTAAGCACTTTGGCCAGTATTCCAGACTGCTATCTCCTAATCCTTAGTTACAAGCTTCTGTACACACACGCTCTTTGTGCAACACAACCATACTCAAGATAAAAGTACTCTTAAAGAACTTCCTGTCCTGTTAGTGGTCTTTCATGTGGGAGGTGATGGGGCCTTTCTAGTGACTGGATTTTTCTTCTTAAATCTTTCAGTCAGTGGAAGGTAGAGTTGGCTTGGGGGGAGTGAGGGGGTGGAATGGAGAGCTATTAGGGTATTTCTCTTCTGCCAAAAATGATCCAAGACAGTGGATGAGAGTTATCTTGCTATAACCATAGAAACAGACAAAAATCAGTAAGCCCAGGTACAGCCAGATCCTTCTCAGTTTCTGGTAAGGCAAAACCCCTCTATTTTCCTCACTTGGTGTGGTGACCATATAAATAAATTTTGCTGAATGATGGTATATCTGTATATCTGTAAATGCTGTTATCCATATCTTGGCTATTTTTCACTGAAAAAAAAGTTTAAAACAGCAATTTTTGATTGGCTATGGTAT
Source organism: Pelusios castaneus (assembly GCA_007922175.1). Classification (NCBI taxonomy): domain Eukaryota; kingdom Metazoa; phylum Chordata; order Testudines; family Pelomedusidae; genus Pelusios; species Pelusios castaneus. The sequence continues at coordinate 12,366,340 of ML685784.1, read as the reverse complement.
CTATTTAAATTGTGAACTCCTAGAGGCAAGGTATTATCTTCCTCTATGTCTGGGACAACCCAGAGCACAATGTTAGTTATTAAAAAAGGATGGGATATGGAGAAAGCTTTCTTCTGGATTTATGGTATATTATGTGACCAGTTCTTTACTGATCACTAGAGCTGGTCTTAACGTGGGAAATTTGGGGTGAGGGGGAATTACTTGGATTTCTTTTCATTGACATTAACTTTTGAAAAAAAAAAAAAAGTAAAATTTTGAACAGCTTTGCTCCTAATTTTTTTTCCAATGTCTCCAGGGGTTATAAAGGCTTCCCAACATGGAGCAATGTCTTTTAGCATACAATATGAGCTGTAACAACTAGGCAAAAATAGCATGTGTATCGTAAGGACAGATTGTTATTCTTAACTTTGAATTTCCTTTGTTTTGCTTATTTGTCTTTTAAAAAATAAAAACCACACGGGTCTGCTCTGTAATATCTCCTCTTTATGAAAGGCATACACATAATTCATGATGTGACTCTTATATACAACTGGATGCAGCACTAAAAATGATACTCAAGAAACTAAAGTGTAGTTTATGGGAATAGCTATTGAGTTTACGTTATTGTAAATAAACTCTGCAGAAACAATGACAGCTCCAGACATTGCATGTTGTTGACTAGTGCCTCCTAACTAAAAATATTCACTTGTAAGCACTGAACACAGAAATCTGTATTTATGACCCCCACTAGAAAATCTGGCAAAATTAGTATGAACAACTGTGAACTTATGTCCAAAAAGTATGTTTTTGTTTGAATTCAAAACTTCATAGTACATAAAACTCTGTGTAGTTTCTATCTATCTATCTATCTATCTATCTATCTATCTATCTATCTATCTATCTAGGGGCTGTATTATATGTGCATGTGTGTGTGCTTCTTAGATTGTAAGCTATTTTGTGGCAGGGGCTGTCTTTCTCTTCTGTGTTTGTACAATTTCAGGCACAATTCGTAAACTCAAAAGCCAGAGGTGACCACCGTGATCATCTACTCTGACCTCATGTATTGCACATGCCCAAGAACTTCCCCAGATTAATTCCTCGAGAGTCCATCTCGTGGTCCGTGACTGGGGCTCCTAAGCACTATTGTAACATAAATAATAATCTCCAGGCTCGAGCCTGTGCTCAGTGTCCTAAGAGATGTAGCATACAAGGTGTTTCACTTTTGTGCCACCTGGTTTCTGAATTGCTGCAGACAGTCCCTGGCAGTGCTGTGATTCACAGAGTTGTCAGCACAGCTCCCTCCGGGCTGCATTGTACCTCAGAATTGCTATCATGTTGATTACTGTGATTACTTTCTCGTATCTCTGATACGTCTCCTGCCAGCGCCGTTAATGACAGCCTCTTACAGCAGGACATGTGTGGGCAGACTGCACAGGACCGCTTATATCAGTCTTGTGCTCTTTCTATAATGAGGAAATTCTCCCCCAGCCCTTTGTAGATCATTTACCACCCCTCTACCTCAAGAGAGTGTATATTCAAAGAAGGCTCCAAATCGGATCCTCATTTTATCATTGCTAAAAACTGGAGAGAACCTGCACTGCGCTATCATGCAAAAACAATGCGAGTCCTGTGGCGCCTTAAAGACTAACAAATTTAGATTCATAGACTCATAGACTTTAAGGTCAGAAGGGACCAGTACGATCATCTAGTCTGACCTCCTGCAAAATGCAGGCCTCAAGACCTCACCCACCCACTCCAGCAATAGGCCACCAACCTATGACTGAGTTATTTACTTCCTCAAATCATGATTTAAGGACTTTAAGATACAGAGAATTCACCGGTAGGTGAACCATGCCCTGTGCTACAGAGGAAGGCGAAAAACCCCCAGAGCCCAAGCCAATCAGCCCTGGGGGAAAATTCCTTCCCGACCCCAAATATTGTGATCAGTTAAACCCTGAGCACGTGGGCAAGTCTCAACAGCCAGTTACCCAAGAAACAATTCTCTGTAATAACTCAGAACCCACCCAATGTACTCTCCCCTCTTAGGCAAAAGCTTTCATGGGCTCCAACCCACTTCGTTAGATGCATGCCCTGCTCTATCATGTTCAGTGTTGTATAATCCAGCCAAAAGCATAAGGCTTACATATAAAACTTAGTGTACTTTAAAATTCCCCACTAGAGGGGGGACCCCCAAAAAGGGTGTAAATCAGGGTTTACATAATTCCTGATTTGCCCAGTATCCAGGACAACCATGAATGACAATGCTCATCTCCTATCTGTTTGCCACTTAGACCTCATTGCTCTGACTTATCCCAAGTGCTCCAAATTTCTGTCAGATCCTGAGGGACCTTCTTAGTGTTTTCTCAGTCCTTACTAAGACAAAATTGACATTGAGACTACCTAGAGGATTTGGCCTCTTACCATGGTATCCTGTGGAGTTCTCATATTGGTCTCTATTCACCAATATGAATAAGTAGTTCGGAACCTGAAGCTTAATATGCTGCTTCTTCACTGCAGAACTGATAATGGAGGGGTTATGGTGCCAACTTTATTTTCCTCACTCCATTCTGAGACAGGGAAAATCTTTTAAATGTTTCCATGGCATTTGTTACAATCAGAATATTTAGAATTTTTTTTTCCTCTGGCAGCTGTATGTTCAGCATAACCATTTAATGTTATCTTCATTTTGAAAATGGATATATTCTTTCTGACATCTGTTATTCCCCCCACCCCTTCAGGGCCCCCCCCCCCACACTTTCCTGATAAGAATGGGGGCTTCTCTTCCTCTTACTGCTTTTCTTTGTTGTCCCACTTCCATCAACAGAAAAGATAAATATTTGGTATTCCATGTTACGGGGCATGCTGCTATTATGGTATTAAACCACTGAGGATGGGTTAATGTTAATGGGCCTTTGGATTCCAACCAGCTATGAAATACACTGGTAGGAAGGAAATAAGTATTAGAACTTTCTGAAACACAAAGAGATAGAATCAATTCCTTCCTTAGGTTCCATCTACCCTCCTTGACCATTCTATGTGTTAGCAGCTAGCTGGGTAATTGACTCATTTTTGTTAAGGCACCATCTGAAGGAATATAGCTGTTGTTTTAAAAGAAAGCTGAAATGACATAGATTACAACCAAACTGAGAATAACGAGGCTTTGTCGACTCATTGTGTAATAGTATCATAATGTTTGTCATTGTTTCTGCTGTTCAAATTGCGCCTTGCTCTGTACTATAAAGTCCTTATGTGAGCTGTTGGGGTTTTTCGCCACAGCGGACATTTGAAGGCACTATGGTTGATAATGCCTGGTGATTTTAACATCCGTTTGGTTCATGAATCCTCTGGACCAGCTCAAGATTTTATGGCCAGAGGACTATCCTAGACTGACTGACATAGCCGTTGACCTAATGTTTACGTTGATACTAGAGGTGAAGCAGTTAGAAATTTTGCCTGTCATAAATCAGCCATTACTTCCTATCATTTGATGGTGGAACACAAGTAATCTGTCAATGAGATACCACTCTGACAATCTACCCTTTAGGGAATATGGAACCAGAAAAGTGCTGAGGGGAGGTTTCATCCATTTCATCTGACAGACAACTCTCATGGTGGGACCTTATAAACTTTCACTTTTAACAATTGATGGGATGAGCCTATATGTCCTTTTGTCTGGCTTTGTCCTCCCCGCTCACCTTAATTAATAGGTTACCTGTGTCAACTGAATATGGAGGAGAGATGTTTTTATCCTGTGTTTGTACAACACTTAGCAGAACAGGGTCCTGGTCCATGACTTAGTGCCGTAGGTGCTAGCATCATACAAATTAATAGTAATTAGCAAAGATTATAAGAATGCTAGCTGGTGGCAGAAGTGTCTTGCTGAATTCAACTGGCTGCATCAGCAATTTTTAAAAATTCCGATGCCATGGTTGTGCAGGAGGCAAAGACGAGCTTAGTATCCACAAAGTTTCAATCAATGGATCTGAATACAAGCTCTGGACAGTCTGGCTAATCCGTGCTGCCTTGATTTGGTGGCTGATTCAAGTTCCTCCCTGTGTCAGGAAATTTCTCCTCAGATGCCATCTTCCAGACCAAAATCTTTCTGCTGAAAACTAAAAGTCCTTAAGAATGCGCAGTGTGTCTGAAATCTGGAGGAACAAGGCACTTTGGTCTTTCTGTCCATTTAGCAACAGTCCCACATTTTTCATGCTGATTGGGTACAGAATCATTTCTGTAAGAGAAAGTGTAGGAGCCTCAGCCAAGTATGTACTGAAGGAAAGCTAGGGGGAATCCAGGCTGGACTTCAGCAGAATAATAACTTGACATAATATCAAATGAATCAGACACTCTAAATTAATGTTTTGTATGCTTAACTGTCTCCTGGACTAACCAAAAGCTGTGACACATTTGGGGCAATGGCATGTACCATGATGACTTGTGCTCATTTGAATTTAATAGTCAGATTGGAAATCTCTCCTATATTCATATAAATTTTTCACTAAGAACATTAGGGCTCCTAATGTTTAAAGCAGGTTTTCTCTCTTTTTGCAAGGGTCATTTTCAAATCCAGTCTGAGCATGAAGGGGACAATCTTGCAAAGCTGGAAGGACATATATATATATATATATATATATATATATATATATATATATATATAACTGCCTAACCACTACTGAATAAGAAATATTTAACAAGGAAAACACCTTATAATTATATATTGGATATTTAGAATATTGTTCATATAATAGAATATACAGTAGCTACTCTATATGCATTAACAATATGACAGTTGATCATTTGCAAAACACATCTGTGCTGAGCTCCATATTTTGGTCCATTAAAGGCACTTTGGAATCTATTCAGCAGAAACGATACACGACCTGCATTGCTGTGCAATTCACAGGAAGATCATAGAATCATAGACTCATAGGGGTGGAAGGGACCTCATGAGGTCATCTAGTCCAACCCCCTGCTAAAAAGCAGGACCACTCCCACTAAATCACCCCAGCCAGGCTTTTGTCTAACCGGACATTAAAAATCTCCAAAAATGGAGATTCTACCACCTCCCGAGGTAGCCCATTCCAATGCTTCACCACCCTCCTAGTGAGAAAGTTTTTCCTACTATCCAAACTTGACCTCCCCAGCTGTAATTTGAAACCATTACTCCTTGTTCTGTCCTCTGTTACCCTCGAGAACAGCCTAGCTCCCTCCTCTTTGGAGCACCCCTTCAAGTAGTTGAAAGTTGCTATCAGGTCTCCCCTCAGTCTTCTCTTCTGTAGACTAAATGAGCCTAGTTCCTTCAGTCTCTCCCCATAAGTCATGTGCCCCAGCCCCCTAATCATTTTTGTTGCCCTTCGCTGGACTCTTTCTAATTTGTCCACATCCTTTCTGTAGTGGGGAGCCCAAAACTGGACACAGTATTCCAGATGCGGCTTGACCAGTGTCGAATAGAGGGGAATTATCACATCCCTCGATCTGCTGGCAATACTCCTACTGATGCAGCCTAATATGCCATTGGCCTTTTTGGCAACAAGGGCACACTGTTGGCTCATATTCATCTTCCCATCCACCATAACCCCCAGGTCCTTTTCTACAGCGCTGCTACTTAGCCGATCGGTCCCCAGCCTGTAGCAGTGCATGGGATTTTTCCGTCCTAAGTGCAGAAGTTTACACTTGTCTTTGTCGAACCTCATGAGATTTCTTTCGGGCCAGTGTTCCAATTTGTCCAAGTCTCCCTGGATCCTGTCCCTGCCTTCCAGAGTATCTACCATTCCCCCCAGTTTAGTGTCATCCGTGAACTTACTAAGCACGCAGTCTATTCCATCATCAAGATCATTAATGAAGACGTTGAATAGAACTGGCCCCAGGACCGACCCCTGGGGTACTCCACTCGTTATCAGTTGCCAACTAGACATCGAGCCATTGATTCCTACCCGCTGAGCCCGTCAATCTAGCCAGTTTTCTATCCACCTTACAGTCCACCCGTCCAACCCATACTTCCTTAACTTGCCGATGAGAATGCTGTGGGAAACCGTATCAAAAGCCTTGCTAAAGTCGAGGTATACCACATCAACGGCTCTTCTTGCATCCACAAATCCAGTCATCTCATCATAGAAGGAAATCAGGTTGGTCAGGCACGATTTGTCCTTGGTGAATCCATGTTGACTGTCCTGATCACTCTATTTTCCTCCAAGTGTTTCAGGATGGATTCTTTGAGGACCTGCTCCATGATTTTCCCAGGAATTGAGGTGAGGCTGACCGGTCTGTAGATATAGAACTTGAATTTGTAGGAGTCTTATCTGATCTGTTTTGCAGAAAGCCCATCCTGATATGGAAAGTCTTATCTTTCTAGGGGTGCATCTACACTTACAAGTTAGGTCGACTTAAGGAGGCTTAAGTCAACCTAAACAAAGCTGTCTCCACACTGGGCTTTTCTTAAGTCGACTTAAGCATTTCCTTAAGTCAACTAAAGGAGAGGTTAAGTCGACTTAATTAACACCTCGTTTTAGGTCGTCTTAAGCCAGTGTGGACAGGGATTAGCTCCTACATCAACCTTATTAAAGCATTAAATCGACTTAATAAGGTCGTCAAGGGGCTATGTCTGCACTAGAAAAGTTAACAAAGTCGACTTAATTTTTCTAGTGGAGACATAGCCTAGGAGAGATGGAAGTCAAATGCTTGTCATAAATAGCTAAAATTATCTTTCTCAGGCAGTGTTCTTCAAAATGGGAGGCATACTCCTCTAGAGGGGGAGGGGAGGAATGCATAGCGAGACTCGGACCAGCCCTGCCGGGGAGCAGATAGGGAGTACCTCCCAGTCCTGCTGTGACCCCAGCCCTGCCCTGGCCCTAGCTACACCACTGCTCCATTGCCAGTCCAGCTTTGGCCCCAGGCACAGCTCTACTCCACACCCAGACTAGCTGTGCCACCATTCCCTCTCTGTCCCCAGGCCAACTATGACTCTTCGAACTCCTGCATCCCCAGCTCTGCCTTCGGTCCAAGTTCCTGCTGAGCCAACTGTGCAGTAGTGGAAGGGGTATGTCTACACTAGGGCTGCATCTACACTGGCGAATTAAGTCGACTTAAGCTTGGCTTAAGTCGACTTAATTGGCCCTGCGTCTTCATTACACTTTGCTTAAGTCGACTTAAGCAGCTTGCTTAAGTCGACTTAAGCAAAATAAAGCTGACTTAATGAAAATTAAGTCGACTTTATTAAACCTGCTTTTTACTCGACCTAAGGCTTAATTCGACTTTCTAAAGTCGAATTAAGTCAGTGTAGCCCTGGGGTAGCCCTAAGTCGACTTAGGGCTACCCCAGGACTACACCAATGCCCTCCCTGCCAGGGGGGGCACAGGGGGAGCCTGGCATGCCCCCCAAAGGGCAGGGCATGTGGGCACGGTGTGACACTGTCTGGATTTAGGGAGACAACAGAGTCTTGTGGCACTTTTAAAGACTAACAGATTTATTAATCTCATGAGCTTTCGTGGGAGAAAATCCCACTTCGTCAGACGCTTTGAAGATAGGAAAGTTACAGAGTGGGAGGAAATTAAATGCAGGGGAGTTTATGACATAGCATCAAGTCAGGCTGTAACAGCAAATCAAAGTAGGTGTTAGGATTCAAAACACTGGGGAACAGCACATAGAGGAGGGGGGAGGTCAATTCACTTGATGTAATGCGAGAAAAATCCATAGTCCCTGTTCAACCCCAAGGCAACTGAGTCAAATTTGCATATAAGTTCGAGCTCTGCAGACTCTCTCTGAAGCTGTGATTTGTTATTCATCTGTGTCAACACAGCTATTAACAAGTCGTTAAGGGAGTGAGCAGGGAGGTTGAAGTGTTCCCCTACAGGTTTTTCAGTATTGCAGTTTCTGATGTCAGATTTGTGTCCATTGATTCTTTGGCGCAGAGACTGTCCTGTCTGTCCAATATATAAGGCAGAGGGGCATTTCCGGCACATGATGGCATAAATCACATTGGTGGATGAGCAGGTGAACGAACCCTTGATGGAGTAGGTGGCATGATTAGGCCCTGTGATGGTGTCATCAGTGTAGATATGAGGGCAAAGTTGGCAGCGTGGTCTGCTGCAGGGCTGTGTTCCTGCTTTAGTGTTTCTGTTCTGTGATCTGTAGTTGCTGGTAAGTATCCTTTTAAGATTAGGGGGCTGTCTGAAAGCAAGGAGAGGTCTGTCTCCCAAGGCTTGAGAGAGTGAGGGATCATCTTGTAAAATAGGCTGTAGATTTTTGATGATGTGTTGAAGAGGTCTGGCTTGGGGGTTGTAGGTGACGACCAGTGGCGTTCTGTTGTTGTTTTTCATGGGCTTCTCCTGCAGTAGTTGACTTCTGGGTACCCGTCTGGCTCTGTCAATTTGTTTCTTCACTTCTGCGGGTGGGTACTGTAGTTTTAAGAATGCCTGGTAGAGATCCTGAAGGTGTCTGTCTCTGTCTAAAGGGTCAGAGCAAATGCGGTTATATCTTAGGGCTTGACTGTACACAATGGATCGTGTGGTGTGTCGAGGATGGAAGCTCGAGGGATGTAGGTAACTATACCGATCAGTAGGTTTGCGGTATAGGGAGGTCTTTATGTGCCCATCGCTAATTTGCACTGTAGTGTCCAGAAAGTGGATCTCTTGTGTGGAGTGTTCCAGGCTAAGTTTGATTGTGTTGTGGAAATTGTTGAAATCTCTGTGGAATTCTTCAAGGGCATCTTTACCATGGGTCCAGATGATGAAGATGTCATCAATATAGCGTAGGTAAAGTAGGGGTGCTTTGGGATGAGACGTGAGGAAACGTTCTAAATCGGCCATAAAGATGTTGGCATATTGTGGGGCCATGCGGGTACCCATGGCAGTGCCACTGACTTGAAGGTATAGATCATCTTCAAATCTGAAATGGTTGTGGGTGAGTACAAAGTCACAGAGGTCAGCCACAAGTTTAGCTGTGTCATCATCCTGGATGGTTCTTCTAATAGCTTGTAATCCATCCTTGTGGGGAATGTTAGTGTAAAGAGCCTCTACATCCATAGTGCCACAAGACTCTGTTGTCTTTCTACAATAGACTAACACGGCTACCCCTTTGGAATTGGATTTAGGGAAGCATTTATGATATTATTTTCTATGGATATCTCATAAATGCTCTATAATCCATAGGAACTATGTCATGTTTGGTATCAATAGAAAGGTAGTAATTTGCTGGGAATTATTATATAGTTTATGTTTATGAATTCTATTTCGATTAGAAGTTAAGAATTTGATGTTATATCCATACTTTAACTTGTGTCCTTCTGGACAAATTCCTTAGATGGGAGGGTGTGAACAACCATTGTCTCCTTAATGGCTCATCAGGATACTCCCTGGGACCATATCACCTGGCAAATTCCTTTACATTAAGGAGACAATGGTTGTTCACACCCTTCCGTCTAAGGCATTTGTCCAGAAGGACACAAGTTAAAGTATGGATATAACATCAAATTCTTAACTTCTAATCGAAATAGAATTCCTAGACATAAATTATGTAATCATTTCCAGCAAATTACTACCTTTCTATTGATACCAAACATGACATAGTTCCTATGGATTATAGCATTTATGAGATATCCATAGAAAATAATATCATAAATGCTTCCCTAAATCCAGACAGCATCACACACAGGGCTCTGCCTTGCCAGGATCCCTGTACCCATTTGCCCCATTGTACACAGGGGGTGCCCCCACCACCACCGTGGACCTGCCCAAGGTCCTCCTTGCCCCACAAAGTCGACCTAGTGCATCCAGTGTGGACGCTCTAGGTCGACTTTGTAAGTTCCCCCTTAAGTCGACTTTAATTTTAAGTGTAGACACACTAGGGCGACTTAACTAAGTCGACTTTAAGTCGACCTAGTTAAGTCGACTTAGTTAAAGTCGACTTAAAAGTGCAAGTGTAGACATAGCCTAGCAATTTAGGTCGACTTAAGGACCCTTAGGTCAACCTAAATTACTCCATGTCCACACTGGGCTTTCATTAAGTCGACTTAAGAAATTCCTTCATATCTTCAGTAGCTCTCCTGCCCCACTGCAGCTAGTTCAGGCAACTTGATCTTGTTTAACTGAACTTTCCATGTACCTATTTATCTGTCTCAGCCTCTTAGGTCATTTATGTCACCCCACGAGGTTTTCATTCAGCTAGTCATTGATAGCCATGTGCCCTTACCTGTTTTCATTTGTTCCCTTATAACTATCTCTATGCTTTTTTTTCGGTGCCACATGTTATTGATAGAAGATACTCCAAAAATGATTCTCTAAGCAATTCCCCACCTTTCACCTCATTTAGATCCTCCTTTTAGACACGGTTCTGCCGCGATATCCTTAAGAAGTGATTTGACCAAGACATTTTTCTAAGACATGTATTTTATTTACAGTGCGTTTTCTTTCCTTTTTCATCCCCACCTCATTATAATGTTTGCCCTTTCCCTGTGTTCTGTGTGAAATTGGATTGTTGGTTCTATGGGGCAGGGATCAGATTCAATTTTCTTTTGTGCCGTGGGGTACCTGAAGACATTTGGGGCATTGTAAAGTCCATACAATATAAAAATAATAGCTGGTGATAAGCCCCTTGTTTGGGAAGAGGGAAGTCAAATTTATGGCAGGAGAAGCCTCTCTATTTCCTTCACTGGAAAACATTGCACAGGTCATTGTCTGATGATAAAAAGAAGACTATAGGATCCAAAATTGTCTATTTGGCTGCTTGTGATAGCACTGACATTCATTAAAAAGACTATTCAATAACAGAAATTAGTTATTTAATCTGGAATTAGCTTCTTTAAACCAGAAATTCCTCTTTCTTGCATGGTTTCATCTTTGCAGTATGCCCATTCTTGTTCTCTCTAATGGTGGCTGAGGCTAATGGAGCCACAAATTGCCAACTTGATGTTACTGGAGAGCTGACTTATCCAAATACCTGATAAGTACTATAGCACATTTCAGTGGATGAAAATTCTCTGCACAACATCATTTCTTTTTACCCTAATGTGTTCCAGATCACTTGGACCGCCCACTTAATGCATCCCATTTTACTGCAGACAACATTGTTTGAGGGGTTGCCAGCAGAAGATTCTTTGGCCTGCCTCTTGATGAGCAAGGTGAGATAAGAGAAAGCAGTCTATAGTCTATTCATGCCGATTGAACTATAATGAGGTGCAAGTATACACTATGTGGACAACGGTTATGACAGGGATGATGTGTTTAAAACTCTTATATCAGTCTCCTAGCATATTAAGGAAAGACATAAATGAAATTTAGGCACCCAACGTGAATAACTTCCACTAGGAACTGGGTGACTAACTGCACTTTGGGCCTTTGAAAATCTCCACTATGATTTATTGCAAATCATTCTGGCAAAAAAGTTACTGTATACAATTATACTGTAAGAGTACTATTATTGTTGCTTCTTCTCTCCCCTGCAATTTTAGGAATCTTGTAGAGGTGACAGCGGCATTCTTAGGTCTGGTCTACACTGCTGCCTGTGGTTGATGAGAGATATGCAAACTACCTCATCTGCTGTCGATGTATTTACATTCATGTAGTGCAGAAGTAAGGCTACGTCGACTGGAGGGCATCTGCTGTTGATGCAGTGCCCTCCAGTCAATGTAGCCGTACTTCTTTAGGAAGGTGTATTATTGGTGTTGACTGATAAGTCCATCTGGGATTGATTGAGGGTGTCTCCACAACTTGCTTAATTGATCCTGCTGCATCTATCGCTGCAGAGTTGGCAGAGTAGACATACCCTGAAGCTGGAGGATATGGACCAACTTGAGTAATAAATTACCTGAATTTCATAGGTCAAGAGCACCGGTAGTTCCTATCAACTTCAATGGGAGTAGTATGTTTTCAGCGCTTCTAAAACTCAGTTACTAAGTACCTAAATCTGGGCACCCAAAAATGAGAAGCCTGTTTTGAAAATGTCAGCCACTGTATTTCTCCCTTCTAGACAAGGATCTGCTAGCGCAGAAATAGTCTCAGCCAAATCTGAGAATTTTATGTTTGTGCTGCACCAAGCATTGTGGGGTCCAGATTATGTTTTGCCTCTCTGGTCACAACTGTAATATAAATACATATTTAAACAATAATGAAAATCATGTTACCACCAGTGTGTTGCAAAGATGACCAGAGAGCACATCAGAGGTCAAAATATTTACTTTGGATTCAACCATGCACAATGGCAGTAATTCCCACAATTAATAGTTCAAGAAAGAGATTTTTATTTAAATCTACCTGCCAGATGGCTGAGCCTCTAGACTAGACATCAAGCCAAATTTTTACTTGAGAGAAACATACAAACTATCCCAATTTAGATCTGCCAGTGACAACTCTTTGCTTATAAAAGTGCCCATTCATCACCAACATATAGCAGTCAGATGAGAATGTCCAGCTCATTTGTTAAGATGCTGCTTGTGGCTCTCACCTTCTGTGAAGGTATTAATTAATTAATTCTTGGTATTAATGTTCAGCAAATTGTTCTCAGGGGAAATATGGCCAGTGTAGCCTGACAATAAAAGTACAGAAAGGCCCCTCAATGTAAATAAGTTACAACAGGTGATAAACTCAGCATTTTCACAGCGTCCTAAAATATGAGCTTGGTAATAAAAATAATAAACAGTATCTAACATTTAGAACACTTTTCACCTCAAAAGATCTCAAAGCACTATGTCCACTTCACACACTGATTATGTGCTCAGATTTGGCTGAGACTATTTCTGCGCTAGCAGATCTTTGTCTAGAAGGAAGAAATACAGTGGCTGACCTTTTCAAAACAGGCTTCTCATTTTTGGGTGCCCAGATTTAGGTACTTAGTAACTGATTTTTAGAAGCGCTGAAAACATACAACTCCCATTGAAGCTGATAGGAACTACCGGTGCTCTTGACCTATGAAATTCAGGTAATTTATTACCCAAGTTGGGCATCCAGAATTATTGGAGATCTTTTGAGGGTGTTTAGCTCAGTGCCTTCTCTGCTTGTGTATACATTGCTGTCTCATGCGCCGATGTTCTGAGTGGAATAATATTGTGCTCCTATCTCCTGGAAAATGTTGCCATATTAATTAATTCTCAAGATTCCAGGTAACAAAGAAACAGAATCTAATATGCCTCAAGACTCACTTTTGAAAGTCACTGCAGAACACTAATAATATTTAATGAATGTCTATATTTGAAATCCATGCCTTAGTGGTATTACAAATGATCAAGCCCCAAATACCCCTAAATTATTGCTAAACCTACCTTTGGACATCTTGGAGGAGAGTTTCAAAAGCTCTCGGGGAAGCTAATAGCACAAGTCCCATGGAAAGCCTGTTGAAAATTCTCTTTCCTTGCTGTTAATGTACAAACAATCTACTTTTGTATTTTAAAGACATTGTATTAGGTGAGTATAGAATTCCAGGGAGCAGACCCTTACAGGTAATTATAACTGTATATTGTAAATACTGTGTTAAATAAAACTAATTTGAATGTGCAATGCCTCTAACAATTCTTCAGCCCTTCATTCCATGACAATCTGCTCTCTGAAAGAAACCTGTTAGATCATTCTGTAAAGGAGAAGGCATACTTTCCTTTTCCCACGGGTATATAACTGCACATTCTGGATACTCAGTTACCATGACCCATGAAACAGAAAATGGAAATGGTTGAAAGAGGACACACTGCCAAGTACTGTTTCTTTTTCTATGAATTTTTCATAGTATTGTTCTTTTTTCCCCCCTGTGTTCATTGGCTATGATTTGATTTATGGGGAGAAAAACATTTATATAAGATATTTGGAAAATTAGTTTGTGCAATGCCTTCCACATATGTCTGTGTAGTTCTCAATCTGTTCAGTAACACGGCACATTTCAATGAGACAAACAATTCCACGGCACACCCACTTTTTTCAGCTGAATTGATTTCTCATAAACATCACATTTACTTACATTTACTATGGTTACGGTCTTACTAGAGAAGTTTGCAACATAGTGCATGCAACAAGCTAAAGAGGGATCAAATGCATTAATGTTTCAAATCCACTGGAAAAAAATACATGTCATCTCAATTTTGCCCTTTGGCTACCTGCATTTAGAATGTTCATGTTTTACAATCCAAGACTAATATCTCACTTTTAATGTGATGATTAATTTTCACAAGTTTTATGAATTGTAATTTTAGTTGGATAGAATATTATTTAAGATGAAACAATGTTTGTTTTACATTGATTTTCATTACCTTTGTACAAAATTTCATGGCACACTTAGACAGTTCTCATGGCACACTTGGACAGTTCTCACGGCACACCAGTATGCCATGGCACACTGGTTGAAAACCACTGGTCTATGGTATAAGAACCCAGTATTGGGTATTACATTCTCTGAAAGAAGGATAAATGCATAATAGCAGTTGAAAGTCTAGGTTAAATTCTTGATGTATTTCACTATATCAGCATTCACATTTCAATGAACCAGTAAATAAATCAAAATGTTGACATAAATACTTTTTAAATTTTGGACAAACAGGACAGTTTAACTTTTTTTTGGAATTAAGCAATATGTATGGTTCTATAGATATGACCGGTATAAGGGAGAATCAGTAATTTGTGTGTTGAATATCTAAAATGCTTTGACATTTAAATCCTTCTAAGGATGACTGAATAACTCACACCACTGCTTGAATTTGAAGGAAGGCCTTATTGATCCAAAGGCTATGGAAGGATTTCACTTAAAGAATGTATTTCATGTTAGTGGCCTTCCATCTCCCATTCTCTATAACTGAAATATGAGTGCACATTGCCACTTAACATTGGTTAAGAGCTTATTCTTTGTTATCTTGTCCACACTAACGTTGAGACACCGTACAAATCCCCAACAGCCTCTATTTCTGCTCATGGTACATCCCAGCTAAAACTGTGCCCCATTCTTGGCTCAAGCTTTTCCTTTACTGCCCCCTTTGTCTGCTTCATCCACTCCCAAATTCATATGTTCATTTATGCTGCCTTTTGTGCTTTGAATAGCCTTTACTAATTTAGGCCAAGCTTCTTCCCTCTGTTTCTTCCAATCATTTTTATACCCCTACCTGGTTTGTGAACCCAACCCATGTTAATTAGCACATCATTATGATTTTTTTATATTGGGTCCCCTTTTGCTTTTTTTCCCCTCTCTCTATTTTTGTTTGTATTCTTAATTGCTGTAACACTCTATGCATGTTTTCATTACTACATTCATCATCGCTGAAAATTGAAATGATAGCACCTATAAGAAAGACAAGATGATTTTCATTAATTCATCTTTCGTTAGCTCTTTATAGTTTATCATACTCCATAATTTCAGTATACCATATCACATCATGCCTTTGCCATACCCAGGCCACTTTGAGATTATATCCACAGTTGAAGTATGACACTCACAATACATCAAAATCAGTGCAAACTGCCGTGCTTTTGATATTTCTGGGTAGCTGTTAGCTGGTCAGATGGCTAGCATTGTTACTCTGAGAGGATGGATGTCAAGCTGAGCAATGACTCTGGAAAAGTTTGGGGGGTTATTATCAGCTGAATGAGGACATCCAGTGTGACAGTGTGGTCAAAAAAGCTAATGAAATCTTTGAACACATGAAGAGGGGGATCTCCTGTAGGAGCAGAGAGGTTGTGTTACCTCTCTCTTTGACATTGGATTATTTGCTGCTGGATACTCTGCACAGTTCTGGCGTCTACGATTCAAGAAAGATACTGATATATTGGGGAGGGCTCAGAGAAAAATCATAAGAATGATTAAAGGATTAGAAAACAGGGTCGATTTAATAATGGGCTCTTCAGTCTAGTAAAGAAAGATATAATATGATCCGACAGCTGGAAGCTGACACTAGACAAATTCAGATTGGAAATAAGGTGTAAATTTTTAGTGGTGAGAATAACTAAACACTCAAACAATTTACCGGGTGTTATGGTGGAATCCCCATAACTGATGCTTTTAAAATCAATAGGGGGCATTTTTCTAAAAATATTCTCCAGGAATATTTTGGGGAAGGCCTATGGGCAGTTGTTCAGGGAGTCAGAGTAGAAGATCATAATGGTACCTTTTGGCCTTGAAATCTTTGAATCTTCGATAAAGACACAGGCGTTATTATAACTAAGAGGTGCCAAAAAGAAGCATCTGAAATTGCTAAAAAGAACATTTCTCTGGTACTTAAAACAGGGCATATTAAGGAGTATACGAGAGAAAACAATTCTGCTCTGGCAGAGTAATAGATAAGATGAATCTACAGATCTTTTCCATCCCTGACGTCTATGAGTTCCATCAGTACTGGAAATTACCATTGTGAAGCTCAGTTTGAATTAATACATTTTTGAAAGGCTGGATTTATCATAGTAACACTAACTTATCTTTTATTACAGTGATATCTAGTCATTGCTGAAGAACAAACTCACAGGCGAAACATGAAAACCTGTGAATGGATTGGAGTGATGATAAGGGAAGAATTCCATGTACCTGCAAATGAGCGTGTCCAGTCATTCAAATCCTACCTAACTGATTTGTGGAAAGGATCAAGGAACTCAGCTGTTGTTATGGTGACATAAGATTAGGTATATTAACCATGGTGTCCTCAGCAAATTACAGCTTGATTGGAATGACATTCTTTTTTAATATCAGTGACCACTTTGTTAATATCAGTGGGGTGCAAATTGAATGAAGTATATTCACACGCTGTAGATTTGCTGTGCACAATTAAGCAGCTCATGTATTTCAGCACAGAGGTCCCTGTGTTTCAATGGTGTCTGAAGTGACTTTGTAGATGCTAATGAAAGGCCCTAAATATATTAAAAATATGTCAGTTACAATGACCATAATGTCTGAAAGTCCAATGAAAATGTCCTTACAGTAGTTATGATGAAAATTTTTTTGCAGAAATTAAGTGAATATTAAGGACATAAAATATTTGGACTCTAAAAAAACCCCATTTTATTTCTATAAATCTTTGTCATATCTCCAGTTTTTGGCATCTACTTTATAGCTTCAAAGAGAGAAAAAGCAAATAATTTATCTTCTTATAGTACTGTGTTGGCCCATTGGTCTGACAGAAATATTTTTTCACTTAGAATCTGTTTAGAATCCAGACAAATGGTTCTGTTTTTGGCAACTCCCACACACACATTCTAAAGGACAAAATAACATCAGCCATTGTGTGGGAACAAAATAAGTGTTAGGAATAGCATTTTTAGAGTTGGGGAAAATGGGTTTCAGTGCTTTGCCCAAGGTTACACAGCCTGCCATGAAAGCACAGGGAATAGAACCCTGGTTGCCTAAGTCTTGGGCTAGTGCTCAATCCCCCTTGCTATAGGAAATTGAACTTGAAAGGGTAACTGTGGAAAAGTCTTTTCATCTCTCGACATCTCAGTTTTCATCTTTCTAAATGAAAATAATGATAGTGACCTCTTTTGTAAAGTGCTTTGAAGTCTACAGAAAAAAACCACTATAAGGCTATGCCTACACTGGCAAGTTAGTTCGAATTAAGGAGGCTTAAGTTGAATTAACTAAAGCCATGGCTACACTAGGCTTTAATTAGTTCGAATTAAGGGCTTCCTTAATTTGAACTAATAACTTCGAATAGGCTATTCGAAGTAAGGGTTAATTCGAACTAGTTAGTTCAAATTAACCAATGTGGCCATGTTAGTTCGAACTAATTGCTTAGTTCGAACTAACCGGCCCATTGAATTAAATGGAAATCGCTAATTCGAACTAACCAAGTGCCATGAATGGCACTTGCTTAGTTTGAACTAATTTTTTCTAGTTCGAATTAAGTTAATTTGAACTAACTAAAATTAGTTCAAATTAGTTAGTTCGAACTAACTAATTTGAATAATTTTAGCAAGTGTCGACATAGCCTAATAGAGCAAGATGGCAGTAAGTGTCCGACTACTGTACATTTTAAAACTGTGTACTATCATTCGGTATGTCTATACTGGAGGCTCTGTTAAGTTGACTTCACCAAGGTCAACTTTAAGTCGACTTAAAGTTGACCTTGTTAAGTAGACTTAGAGAATCCACAGCTCTGCGTTCATAGTGGCAGGTGCTAGGTCGACAGAGGAGTGGCCAGGAACTCTGCAAGGGGGCCTGGAGGCCAATTAGGTTGACTTAAGGGCTATTCCCCATCCACACTAGCTTAAGTTGACTTAATAAGGTCGACTTA
>ML685784.1:12337467-12348173 GCA_007922175.1 Pelusios castaneus | reverse complement strand
TATTCCCCATCCACACTAGCTTAAGTTGACTTAATAAGGTCGACTTAAGCCTTAGGTCCGTGTTAAGCCTTCGGAGGTGGTGTTATTAAGTTGACTTAAGGAAGCGCTTAAGTCGACTTAATAAGCGCCCAGTGGGGACGCAGTGGTCTGTAGGTCGACTTAACTGTCCTTAAGTTGATCTAAGACTCCGTGTGGACATACCCATTGTTAAGCTATAGTCCAAGTGCTGGAGGAAGAAAGCAATAATTTGTGCTTGAGATGTAGAGTATTTAAAGAAAGAGGACTTTGATCAATTGTCAGTAATCAGTTATTCTCCATGTCCATTGGAACTAGGACAAGAAGCAATAGACTTAGTCTATAGCAAAGATTAGATATTAGGAGAAATTTTCTAACTATAAGGATAGTTAAGCACTTCAATAGGCTTCCAAGGGAGGTTGTGGAACACCCATCAGTGGAGGATTTTAAGAACAGGCTAGACAAATAATAGATCTATATTTCTTTGGTCCTGCCTCAGCACAGGGGGGCTCGACTAGACCACCCTCAAGGTCTCTTCCAGCCTTACATGTCTATGAGTACATCTATACTGGAGGCTCTGTTAAGTCGACTTAACAAGGTCAACTTTAAATTGACTTAAAGTCGACCTTCTTAAGTCGACTTAGAGAGTCCACACTGAAAACTCCAGTTGACTGACAGCATCCACACTGGCAGATGCTAGGTTGATGGAGGAGTGGCGGATTATGGGTAGCTGTCCCACATTGCGCCAGGGCCTGAAGGCCAATTAGATTGACTTAAGGGCACTCCCCATCCACACTGGCTTAAGTCAACTTAATAAGGTCGACTTAAGTGTTAAGTCAACCTTCAGAGGTGGTGTTATTAAGTCAACCTAAGGAAGCGCTTAAGTCAACTTAGTGAGTGCCCAATGTGGATGTAGTGGTCTGTAGGTCAACTTAACCATCCTTAAGTCGACCTTATGGCTCCAGTGTGGATGTACCCTATAATCCTACATAATTATTGCCAATGACACTGCCTTTATTAATACCTAGTTCTTATATAGTGTTTTTCATGAGTAGTTCTCAAGGGCTATGTCTACACTTACTAAAATTAATTCGAATTAGTTAATTCAAATGAACTAATTCAAACTAATTTTAGTTAGTTCGAATTAACTTAATTTGAACTAGAAAAATGTAGTTCGAACTAAGCAAGTGCCATGAATGGCACTTGCTTAGTTTTAATTAGCAATTTGCATGGAATTCAATAGGCCGGTTAGTTCGAATTAAGCAATTAGTTCGAACTAACATGGCCACATTAGTTAATTCGAACTAACTAGTTCGAATTAACCCTTACTTCAAATAGCCTATTCAAATTTATTAGTTCGAATTAAGGAAGCCCGGGCTTTAGTTAGTTCAAATTAAGCTTCTTTAATTCAAACTAACTTGTCAGTGTAGACATAGCCAAGGTGCTTTAGAAAAGAGGTTTTACAAATGGAGAAACTGAGGCAGAAAGAATTGACATAACCTGTTTAAACTCACTCAGCAGGCCAAAGGCAGAGTTTTAAATAGAACTCAGGTCCCCAAAGTCCCAGGATGCTGCCTTATCTACTGGGCAACATAGATTGATAAAATCTTCTTGCTTGCCATTTTGAGGTGCATGACTAAATAAAGGTTACCTTTAGTGCCAGATACAGAATTTTTAAACAATATAGGGCCAGATTGTGATATCTTTATTAACTATTAGTAGAACCATCTCCACAAATAGTTCTATTCACTACAATGGAGTTTCTTATGGACCAAGGAACTAGTGTAGAGGATAATAAGTGTAATAATGTGTAGCTCAAAATCAAGGTAAAATATCAGGAAATAATCAGAATAGAAAAGACTGATACTAGTGGCTTACCACTTAAACCTTATTTCTACGCGTCTTTTTTTAAACCTATCAAACATATTTAGGGTGCGTCGACGCTTGTAAATTAAGTCAATTTAAGCTTGCTTAAGTTGACTTAATTTACTCTGCGTCTACACTACATTTTCCTTAAGTCGACTTAAGCAAGCAGCTTAAGTTGACTTAAGGAAAATTAAGTCAACTTTACTAAACCTGGTTGAAAGTCAACTTTAGGCTTAAGTCAACTTTCTAAAGTCGACTTAAGCCAGTATAGACCTGGGGTAGCCCTAAGTCGACTCTAAGTCATCTCAGGGCTCTCCAGGACTCCCCCACTGCCCTCCCTGCTGGGGGGGCACAGGGGGAGCCTGGCATGCCCCCCCACAGGGCAGGGCAGAGCCCTGCCCACCCTGCCCCTATGCCCTGCCAGGGTCCCTGTCCCCCTTTGCCCCATTGTATCCAGGTACAATGGGGCAAAGGCTGAGTCCCCTGGCAATTGGCAAGGGGTGCCCCCCCTGCCACCATGGACCTCTCCCAGGTCCACCTAGCCCCTACAAATCGACCTAGGCATCCAGTGTGGATGCTCTAGGTCGACTTTGTAAGTTCCCTCCAAAGTCGACTTAATTTTATAGTGTGGACATGCTAAGCCGACTTAGCTAAAGTCGACCTAAATTAAAAAGTGTAGACATAGCCTTACTGACTACCTAAACAAATACAGTAATTCTCTATGTAAGAGAATAATGAAAAAATTAGTTATTTGATGTAGTCTGCATAAAAATAGTACTTAGGACATAAAGAACAATCCTCATCTTTACAGTGCTTCAAAGACATTAGCTTAATGGCCCTCAAAACATCTTTCATTAGCTGCTCTTGGTTTCAGGGATTGATTTATGAGCAAAGATGAAGAAATGTGACTATGCAGAGTTTGGTCAAATGGTCATAAAAGCAGCTTTGATAACTGTTTGTAAGTATTGAAGAATATAACCATAAAGAAGGAAAATAATTATTAGCATGCTGTGCTGCAGGACACCTAGAAATAAAGGGGTTAAAGGGAAAACTGAACTGCATGAAAGAGAACATTCTTCACAGTCGGTTCATTCTGAGTGTAGAATAATCATCTGAAGGAAGTGGTAGATGTCTGAGTCACTTAAAATGAGACTGGAGAAAGCCTTTGAGAATTTGCTCCAGGGAGCAGCCTTTCATTGCAGAGGGATGATTTAAGAGGTCTTTTCCATCTCTGATTTCTGTGACTCTATGGTTATTAGCAATGATTAGTCCTCTTTTTCTGAAATATCTACATATATGGTCTGATGCCATATGCCTTGTGAAGAACTTATTTTAATGTGGTTTAGTTTGGAAAGGGGCCACAGAATTAAATCCTTAATCACGTATAACATGGGGCTTTTATTGTTCCTGATAGGCATGCAAAGACATACAATAAATGTCTAAATTGTGTTATTTTTGTTTCCCTTATTACTGGTTAATAAGAGAATCCATCAGTTCTTTCACTCAGTAGGGGAAAAGGTAGAAAGTCTAATTATAGATAGAATTTTTCATGTAGGAGCTAGTTATAAGTAGGGCTGGTTGACAAATTTCTAGCAAAAGTGTGGATAATTTTGACAGAAACAATTTTTTTCATGTTCATAAAAAATTTTTCATTGATGAAATTCCCATTTTCCAACCAGCTTTAATTAAAGGAATGGGAAGGGTGAAAGACAAGGCATTTATTACAAAGAAAGGAAAGCTAAATACATAGTATAAAGCTAAAGCATTTGAAACAAAGAATAATGGTTGAGACATGTTCTGTAATATAATAAGATCAGATGTCCAAGAGTGAAACCCAACTAAACACAGTCAAATGCAACAGATATTTTGTGCAACATGCCTTATATTCCCTCTTTTGTTTGTTTTGTCTGTATAGATTAAAAATTCTTTAGCCAGTGACCTCTAATCTATTGTATGAATGTAAACCCTCATGAACATTTATCTATGTGTTTTGAATAATAAACTACATACGAAACACTATGTAAGGAGAAATTTATTAAGATTGTAAAGTAAAAATTATTTCCTTCATTTGTCTACATTTTTTAAAAATGTTGCTATTACTAATTAAAATAGTCTTTAGTTATAGGACCACATACTACTTTTCCCCATAGAATCTCTGTAGCTCCATACCACACCCTTTACATGAAGCCTGTATAGACTCTTAAAACCTGGTAAGTTGTCATGTCTGCCTTTTTTCTGGTCCGTGATTTCAGGAACATGCTTATGAATCAGAGTTATGTGTGCACTCACATAGCAGCACAGAATTCCCTCAGTTCTGTTTAGACCATAGTTTGTATAGTCAGATAACAGGTTTTTCCATAGCTTTCATCTGTTTAAAGTATTTAGCTGCTTTTTAAAAAATAGAATGAGTGAATTAAAGTGACTTGTATTTAATCTCTAATAATTTGCTCTGAAAATCATGATCAGAGATTCAGAAGAAAAGAGGCACTATATAAATCATAGTTTTAAAGCTAAATATGGGCCTAATCCAAGGCCCTTTGAAGTCAATAAAAATCCTTTCCATTTACTTCTATGGGATATGTATCATGCCCTGAATGTGCGTATTTTAGAATCTGATTTTCAAATCTGATTTCCATTTTGGGGTAGAAATTTTGCTCCAAAAATGGAGGATAAGATCAAGATTACTGGTGTTAAATAGCTGGTACAATCACTGTAGGTATGAAAATGTGTCCACATGCAAAAATTGAGAGCTGTTTTGAAAATCAGAGAAAGAGCATTTGTATTTTTTATATTGAAGTCAGTATGACAGGGTCAGACTGCAGGATTTCTCGAGAGTACTAGAAGGTCAATGTGTTATCCACAGGCTCAGCAAGTCCTTTGTCCACTTGTAGCTGAGCAGAGGTTACTCCAGATTAATTAGCACACCTAGAGCTAATCAAGCTCCCGCCCAGGACTTGTTAAAAGCCTTCCCTCCAGAGAATGGGTGTGAGAGTAAGGAGAGCTATCAGTTTGTGTGTGAGAAGATAAGATGCTGTTAGAAGGCAGAAGGATCTTGGAGAAGGAGCAGAACACTGGTTAGGAAGAGCCCTGCTGATACAAAGATCCAGGAGAGGAAAAACCCCTACCTGAAAAGGGCAAAGCACCTTTTCCAGGTCTGGAGGCCTGATGGAAAAAAGACCCTGCCAGGAGGGAAAGATTTAACTGAGCACTGCTACACATAGATGGATTGTTAGGGTGCGACTACACTTAGAAATTAAGTCAATTTAAGCTTGCTTAAATTGACTTAATTTAATCCGCGTCTACACTACCCTTTCCTTAAGCTACTTTCCTCCACTTTCCAAGCTGCTTAAGTTGACTTAAGGAAAATAAAGTCGACTTAATGA
Organism: Pelusios castaneus; assembly: GCA_007922175.1. Classification (NCBI taxonomy): domain Eukaryota; kingdom Metazoa; phylum Chordata; order Testudines; family Pelomedusidae; genus Pelusios; species Pelusios castaneus. The sequence goes on along the minus strand of ML685784.1, from coordinate 12,342,909 downwards.
AAATTAAGTTGACTTTATTAAACCTTTTAATTTGACTTTAGGCTTAAGTCGACTTTTTCAGGTCGACTTAAGCCAGTGTAGACCTGGAGTAGCCCTAAGTCGACAGGGGAAGCCTGGCATGCCCCCCAAAGGGCAGGGCAGAGCCCTGCCCACCCTGCCCACCCTGCCCCTATGCCCTGCCAGGGTCCCTGTCCCCCTTTGCCCCATTGTACCCAGGCACAATGGGGCAAAGGCTCAGCCCCCTGGCACTGGGCAAGAGGTGCCCCCCTTGCCACCGTGGACCTGCCCAAGGTCCCCCTAGCCCCTACAAGTTGACCTAGGCATCCAGTGTGGACGCTCTAGGTCGACTTTGTAAGTTCTCCCCTAAGTCGACTTTAAATTTAAGTGTGGACATGCTAAGTCAACTTAACTAAGTCAACTTAGTTAAGTCGACTTAGCTAAAGTCGACTTAAATTTACAAGTGTAGACATAGCCTTAGAGTCCAAGGACCAGCACTGGGAAGGAGGCCAGGAGGCAGAGCCGGATTAAGACATACTGAGGCCTAAGCTATATTAACATTCAGAGGCCCCATACCATAAAAAATGAAGAGAAAAAAGTGTATTACAGAAAGGGTAATGAAAAAATAAATTATAAGCCATTATATTTGCATATATACATAGGCAAAGATGCAATGAAAAACAACTAACTAAAACATACATCTTGCAAAAAGCCTTATTTGCATTATCAATTTCAATTATGATAAATCTTCTTAGTTATCTCCAACATATTTACAGCCCCTCATAATGTGAGGCCCTAAATCATGGCTTACTTGGCTTATGCCTAAATCCAGCACTGCCAGGAGGGGATCCTGTCCAAACAGAGGCCGAATATGAAGTCAATGGGGCACAGGAAAGTAACCCAGGGAATCTAGCTGGCTTCCTGAAGCAGCAGTGTGAGGCTACTGCTTGTAAGCTTCCTGGGTTGTGGCATGGAGTTGAGGGTGGAACCGGGCCCACCTCTACCTCCACCAGCCATCCACTGGAGGGACAAAAGTCCTAACAAAGACACAAGGGCCTATGAGAACCACGGTAGGACTGGAAGCCAGAAGAGAGCAGTTGTCTTAGTAAGGCTATTTTACCCTCAGTCACCTTAGAAGGGGAAAGAACACAGTGGCAAAGCAGTTCCCCGTCTTACTGCTAGTAGGAAGCACTGAACCCACCAAGGTAGACCCACCAAGCTTTGTCACACCAGCTAAAAACTGAGCTTTCCATGCTTCCTTCTCTTTCCTTTCTCTCCTGAGTTCTCTGATCTTCTCAGAGAAGCCAAGCAAATTTACAGATTGTGATAAGAAATGACACAAAAAACTAGTGTGCCTTCCTGCCTTCTTTTTTGGTGAAGGTTATTAGGTCACTGGGTTCCATTCTTTAGTTGTATAAAATCAGCATAGTTGCTTCAATGGAGCTACAGCAGATAACACTTGCTGAGGATCTGGCCCACTGTTCTCAATTTTTGTTTTGATTTGAAAGCACGTGTACGCCAAGGGGCATTTGGCTTAAAACTGTATGGACAGTTTACCTCTCCCATTAAAAAGAAAGTTAAAGGCTGGATAAACAGTGTCTTCACTTTGCAGTGTTATTGCTTCTCATAGGAGCAGTTAATAAAAAGAAAGTTTACTGATTTTTTTTTCTTCAGTATAACATTTCATCCGTTTATGGTCACAATGGTTTCAGCCACAAGGATTTCTCATCATTCTCACAGGGATACAATTCTGTGATGAATCCTGATGAAAGCAGCTTCTCAGTGGGATTGAATGTATCCTGCAAATATTTATTGATTCACTGATGAGACATTTTCCTGGCTAGACATCAGAATCAGAGGTTTTGCTCTGTGTCTTTTTGCTCAGAAGGGAAGAAGTTAAGAACATGTTGCTTTCTGCTTTACAATGATGGAGCAAAGATCTGAATTTGGAAGCTTATATAATAAAACATTTAAAAGCTCAGATGGGCTAATGGGGACTTTTTCATTTTTAGCAAACTAGTAAAAATGCTTGTAAAGTTCCACTTTAGAACTATTTTTTTTCTCTTTATCCCATGTTTCTTTAATGGTGATTTTCCTGGAAGGCCATTCAGCCTGCAATGAAGTTAATCACCTGACATCTGGAGTTGCAATTTCACAGTATTACTTATTTGTTTGATGCAAAGTGCAATAGTGTTTAGTGCAGTTGTGGGAATTCTGGACTTACATATGCCAAAAGACTATGATCCTCTTTAGAGGTTTTTCTTAACAAAGGCAAAAGCATTTAACCTTTACATAATCACAGCAATAGTAAAGTGGTGTTTGTCACATGAGAACAATATTCAGTACATCAGTATGTTATGAGAGTTTCTTATGGATAAACTTTTCTTGGCTGCATGTACTTACTATCCAGTTACTAAGACCATTTAGATATTTCATTTTGAAAGGCTTTGTAAAGTTAGTAGAGGAAAGATTTGGTTCATAGTATGTATCACAGTTCAAAAGAGCTCACCTAAGATCCTCTTCTTGGGCACCTGACTTGAGCGATACGGTTCTGGTATTACTTTCTGCTAGCAAACAGGAAGTATTCACTACTGATATGAACAGGGTTTCTGGGCAATGGAATTTAGGAGCTGTCATGTTATTACTCTGGGCTAGAGAGATTACTAGTTTGATCTGGTATGGCAATTCCTATTTTTCTCAATTTCAAATGAGAAATTACTCCATCTTTCGTCTTTGCATAAGCTAACACGAATTTCATTGCTTTCTACTTAGTGCTTTTACCTTGTGCTTGTTGAGAACCCATTGAATTGTTTCTGGAGAGAACATGTAGGCATCCAAAGATGTCAACCAAGTAGGCTAAGTGTACCACCAAAGAGGAAGATCTCAACAGGGAAAACTGCAAGTGATTCAGGAAAATTTGTATTTCTGCTCTTAATTTGAAGTGAGTGAGCTCTTTGTCACTCAGCAGCAATCAGGATTTTGATATTTGAGTGACGTTTGACAAAGTGATCCTTGCTCATTAAAATGTAGGGGTTTTTAAAGGAGACTTTTGGTGGGGGACTTTTGATTTAATAAACTGGGAAAAAATGGTTGTCACAGTTGCATGGCTATCTGCACCTCTATCCCCTCTTTTCTTTCTCTGAGTGAACCCTCTCAGGTGCCAGGCTTTGTGCCTTTATCTCTCCACCGATGGAATCAGTATGATGGATTTGGAGCTGCTTTGTCATAATTTATTACTACTATATGGATGCGTCTACACTGGAAAATTAAGTCGACTTAAGCTTGCTTAAGTTGACTTAATTTACCCTGCATCTACACTACAGTTTCCTTAAGTCAAATTAAGCAGCTTGCTTAAGTCGACTTAAGGAAAATAAAGTCGACCTAATGAAAAGTAAGTTGACTTTATTAAACCACCTTTTCATTAGACTTAAGGCTTAATTCGACTTTAAAAATCAACTTAGGGCTACCCCAGGACTACACCAATGCCCTCCCCGCTGGGGGGGCACAGGGGGAGCCTGGCATGCCCCCCAAAGGGCAGGGCATGTGGGCACGGTGTGACACTGTCTGGATTTAGGGAGACAACAGAGTCTTGTGGCACTTTTAAAGACTAACAGATTTATTAATCTCATGAGCTTTCGTGGGAGAAAATCCCACTTCGTCAGACGCTTTGAAGATAGGAAAGTTACAGAGTGGGAGGAAATTAAATGCAGGGGAGTTTATGACATAGCATCAAGTCAGGCTGTAACAGCAAATCAAAGTAGGTGTTAGGATTCAAAACACTGGGGAACAGCACATAGAGGAGGGGGGGAGGTCAATTCACTTGATGTAATGCGAGAAAAATCCATAGTCCCTGTTCAACCCCAAGGCAACTGAGTCAAATTTGCATATAAGTTCGAGCTCTGCAGACTCTCTCTGAAGCTGTGATTTGTTATTCATCTGTGTCAACACAGCTATTAACAAGTCGTTAAGGGAGTGAGCAGGGAGGTTGAAGTGTTCCCCTACAGGTTTTGCAGTATTGCAATTTCTGATGTCAGATTTGTGTCCATTGATTCTTTGGCGCAGAGACTGTCCTGTCTGTCCAATATATAAGGCAGAGGGGCATTTCTGGCACATGATGGCATAAATCACATTGGTGGATGAGCAGGTGAACGAACCCTTGATGGAGTAGGTGGCATGATTAGGCCCTGTGATGGTGTCATCAGTGTAGATATGAGGGCAAAGTTGGCAGCGTGGTCTGCTGCAGGGCTGTGTTCCTGCTTTAGTGTTTCTGCTCTGTGATCTGTAGTTGCTGGTAAGTATCCTTTTAAGATTAGGGGGCTGTCTGAAAGCAAGGAGAGGTCTGTCTCCCAAGGCTTGAGAGAGTGAGGGATCATCTTGTAAAGTAGGCTGTAGATTTTTGATGATGTGTTGAAGAGGTCTGGCTTGGGGGTTGTAGGTGGTGACCAGTGGCGTTCTGTTGTTGTTTTTCATGGGCTTCTCCTGCAGTAGTTGACTTCTGGGTACCCGTCTGGCTCTGTCAATTTGTTTCTTCACTTCTGTGGGTTTGTACTGTAGTTTTAAGAATGCCTGGTAGAGATCCTGAAGGTGTCTGTCTCTGTCTAAAGGGTCAGAGCAAATGCGGTTATATCTTAGGGCTTGACTGTACACAATGGATCGTGTGGTGTGTCGAGGATGGAAGCTCGAGGGATGTAGGTAACTATACCGATCAGTAGGTTTGCGGTATAGGGAGGTCTTTATGTGTCCATCGCTAATTTGCACTGTAGTGTCCAGAAAGTGGATCTCTTGTGTGGAGTGTTCCAGGCTAAGTTTGATTGTGTTGTGGAAATTGTTGAAATCTCTGTGGAATTCTTCAAGGGCATCTTTACCATGGGTCCAGATGATGAAGATGTCATCAATATAGCGTAGGTAAAGTAGGGGTGCTTTGGGATGAGACGTGAGGAAACGTTCTAAATCGGCCATAAAGATGTTGGCATATTGTGGGGCCATGCGGGTACCCATGGCAGTGCCACTGACTTGAAGGTATAGATCATCTTCAAATCTGAAATGGTTGTGGGTGAGTACAAAGTCACAGAGGTCAGCCACAAGTTTAGCTGTGTCATCATCCTGGATGGTTCTTCTAATAGCTTGTAATCCATCCTTGTGGGGAATGTTAGTGTAAAGAGCCTCTACATCCATAGTGCCACAAGACTCTGTTGTCTTTCTACAATAGACTAACACGGCTACCCCTTTGGAATTGGATTTAGGGAAGCATTTATGATATTATTTTCTATGGATATCTCATAAATGCTCTATAATCCATAGGAACTATGTCATGTTTGGTATCAATAGAAAGGTAGTAATTTGCTGGAAATGATTACATAATTTATGTCTAGGAATTCTATTTCGATTAGAAGTTAAGAATTTGATGTTATATCCATACTTTAACTTGTGTCCTTCTGGACAAAT
>ML685784.1:12310472-12332467 GCA_007922175.1 Pelusios castaneus | reverse complement strand
TCGAAATAGAATTCCTAGACATAAACTATATAATCATTCCCAGCAAACTACTACCTTTCTATTGATACCAAACATGACATAGTTCCTATGGATTATAGCATTTATGAAATATCCATAGAAAATAATATCATAAATGCTTCCCTAAATCCAGACAGCATCACACACAGGGTTCTGCCCTGCCAGGGTCCCTGTCCCCCTTTGCACCGTTGCACACAGGGGGTGCCCCCCCCCCACTGCTGTGGACCTGCCCAAGGTCCCCTTAGCCCTACAAAGTCGACCTAGAGCATCCAGTGTGGATGCTCTAGGTCGACTTTGTAAGTTCCCCATAAGTCGACTTTAATTTTAAGTGTAGACTCACTAAGTCAACTTAAAAGTGCAAGTGTAGACATAGCCCAGGAGCCTAACTGTTGTTGAGTTTTTTGAAGGCATCACAGCAAAGGAGAATTTGGAGGAGGAATTTGGAAACGGCGAATGAGGCAACTTTGTGGATGTTTATGGAGAGCAGCATGGGAGAAAGCATGAAGTGCTTGTTTGACAACTTAACAAGTGAATAGTGGAGGTTGTTGCATCGGCTGATCAGGGTGAGTGTTAACAGCTTGATAGTGAATGAGAGAAACTGTGGTAAATGCAAATACCACTATGTGGTAACAGTTCGCAAATACTGAGTACTATAAATGGATTTTTTTTTCTTTTGTTGCACATTTCTATCATGTTTTTTTCATAAATTGTCTCATCCATTATAAATTATTGTTTATTGGGCCTAATCCTACTTTCTTTTACTCAGTCCCTTTGGACAAACTCTCATCACAGTGAGTGGACCAAATCTTGATTATTGGGAATTTTCCATTCATTTTATGGAAAGAAGATTGGAGTGGGGAGGGATTTTAAGATTGTTTTACAGTTATTGTTTTAGGCTTCTCTGTTGCTAAGATCACAGCTGCTGTCACATTCTTTTATCAACACTGGTGCATCCAGCAGTCAATTCATAAAAACCTATTGTTATACAAGAATATTTCAGTTTCCATACAATGAGAATTGCATCTCACCTTCTGAACTTCCAAATTCTGAGCTGAACAAGATGGGTGGAGTTTTTCTTTATTTCATTATGAAAACAGAATGGAAACTGCCTGACATTTTCTGACACCTGGATCTTGAACTGCTTAATATTACAAAGTCGTTGTCATCCAGATTTTGACTGCCATCAGGAGGCTTGGAAATTCCATTCCACAGTTTATAGATGACAAGTAATCCTTCCCACTATGGGAGTTTGCAGTGAAAAGTGGGTCTGATTCTCATTTAAACTAAAGAAATGTGTGAAATAGTTTTAAACCACATTAGTAAGTTGTTACAAGAATTCCCTGTGATTGAGTCCAACTTCTCTCTTGTTTCTTCTTCATCAATTTCATCACCTTACATAGATTGTCCTAGTTCTTATATCATGAGGAACATTTTATTAGGAAGTCATGTAAAGTAATTTGGCTTGTACTTCTATGACCAAGTTGACTTTCCAGAGGAGAAACTCTACGTCCAGACATTAGAAATTCTTTTGTAAGATGCCAAAAAAAAACCTTTCTGATTGAACAAGTTTTTTTTAATGAGCCTAATTATTCTTAATTTGGCCATCCAGTTATGAGTTACCTCAGGGTCCCAATAAATACTGCAAGGAGCTAAACTTTGCAACACATACAAGGACTTCTAAATTACCTGTCTTTATAGCCAACTGGAATAATTATCATTTGGACAACTGCTGATATTTTTCAACCCTAAATGAGTTTAGAATAGGTCAATGCTAGTAAATGAAGGAGAGGAGACAGGGAAAATACAAGTGTGAAAATTCAAATTGTAGGTTTGGCTTGAAGCTATTGATGACTCTTCATCCCAAACAGCTACTATTTCAAGGTTTAATAACACTGTCGCTAAGATTATGTTGTAGATCAGAAATTCATAATTTCACTTTAAAAATATTCTAACAAAAGGTCTTTAGAAGCGGACGGATTTAAGAGTTTACTAATGCAATGTGGAAGCATTTACATGTGGTCATTATTTCACATTCAGCCCAGACTGGGAATCACTGAAAGTTTGTACTAATCTTAGACCTACTGGTAGGTTTATAGAATCATAGAAACATAAAATCATAGGACTGGAAGGGACCTTGAGAGAGCTTCTAGTCCAGTCTCCTGTACTCAAAGCAGGACCAAGCATGAATGTTTATCATCTTCTCCTTCCTGGCCACCCTCCCTTCCCCCTGGATTTACTTCTCTCTATTACCATATAGAATAATAAAGTACCTTTCTGTAGTGTCAGGGAGCCCTACTGAACATATTTAAATAGTTACATGAGGCAAATGAGTAGTAAATAAAGCTTTTATCATCTTAGCAGGCGACAAGTTGCTAAGATGGTAAAAGCCTTATATACAGATCATTTGCACCACTCTAATTATGCTTTTGCAGTTCCTAAAATCTTTGGAAGTTTGAACCTGTTCCTGAGTCTGGCAAATTCACAGAATCTATTGTTGGGTCAGAGATGTTCAGATGCCTTGAAAGTTGCATGACTTAAAATAATTCATTTTGATGAGACCATTCATAAGACATCTTGAATGCTTTTGGGGCACCCCTCCATTAAGTGTATAAACTACTTGCATCTTATACTTATGCTACAGGAGGAAACCTACTGAAAAAGCTTAGTATAGAGCTGTATATTTTGTTATGGTTCTCTTTGGTGGATACCGCTGAGCTATTGTAAAGGTGCAAAAAATAGTGAGATTTTAAAATAATGTTTGATCACATGTTTTTATTAGCTAGGAAATGGGTATGTTTCTGTACCATCTTCACAACGGGCTATTAAGTTTCTGAGTAACAATGAAACCACATGTGGGCAAAGATGACCTTGCACTGCAGGCAGGCAGAAACTTTTATTTTAACTCCATTTGGTTTTGATGCCAAAATGATGGTTTAACTGAAATATTGCTTGAGGCAGAATTTGAGAGTGTCTAACAGTTGCAATTTTGGTTCATGCAACAGAACATGTTTTGAAAAATTCAAAATAGTTCATTTTGCAAGTTTTCTGCCAATGTCTGGGTTCATAGAACGTTTTCTTCACAAAAAGGGATATAGGAGAAACTGAGTAGAAAAGCGAAAAAAATGGCAAGGTAAATTTAAATAAACAACAGGACCTGATGACTCCCTTTGGGCCAGATTGACAGCTGGCTTGCGTAGCTACACTAGGTAAGAAAGGAGTGCAATGTGCTCCACTCTGACCTTGAGTCTGCTACCTTTACTGCTGCTCAAAGTATAGGAAGGGAAGAAAGTCATTGAGCCCCCATGTACTCTCTGTCCACAGAGCCCTCTACTATCCCCTCCACTTCACCTGCATGGATGAAAGTGCGTGGGAAGGAGTGGAGAACAGGCAAAGACTTGACCCTTTGCACAGGGTGGCATAATCATGCAAGTCAGATGAATTGTTGTTGAGGGTCTGGACCCGGGATGAAGACTTGGTCCCACTGAAGTTTTACCATTGTCTTCATTGGGGCCAGAACTTCATTCTGGATATAGTTTACAGTCCACCATACCTCCAGCAGTGGAAAGCCTAGGAGAGAGTCTGAATCCCAGGCTGCTTAAGACCTTGCCTTTTATTCACGGCTGGCAATTATCTTACGATCTAGTTCTTTGTGAACTATTCCATTGCTGATAATTCTCCTTTCTCTTTAGGAGCTTGCCAGAAAGGAAAAAAAAAGCAACAAAGAGCTCTACTGTTCTACTATATAGGGTCACCTGAAAACTAAGTTCAGTTATTTACAATCATATTAATCATTCAACAGCTGGTGAAGATCAGGTACACAAAAACACGATCAGCTCCTGCTGTAACAATATGCTGTTTTCCCATTTCTGCCCACTGTGAAAGCTTTCACCTTTAAGATACAAATGGGGTGGGAGGAGCAAGCCCCCTGGGTCAGCATTTCTGCTCTATAAATATTGTACCAGATTAGTTAGTCATCTCCATTTTATGTTATAATCATCACGTTATCAAGCATGCAAATCCAATATGGCCTGCTTCTTTAAACAACAGGGGTTGGAAAGAAGGGGAGCCCAGTCTTTTCTCTGAAATTGTATACCTATGAGAATGAAGGCCACAGACCTGGCACTTAACAGCTTTCCCTATTAAGACTCAGATATAGTCACACAGTCAGTCTGGGGTCAGCACTAGAGGAATTATGAGTCTGACAGTTTTATTGCTGGTTATGGATTGTACAAACAGTACTGAAAGATTATCACTTTGGGTTGCAGCTTTGATTCTGCTATCACAGAAACAGCAGTTTAAGGTTAAAATAAAGTACCCAGATCATAAAATCTTCACTAGGGCAGAAATAATACCATACACTAGGCCTGAGGACGGCTGGTCAGAAAGAGAAGGGCATGAAAAGCTTAGGATGTTTGGACAGACGGGACTAAGCCATTGACAGCAGTGAGGAGAAAAGAAAAACCATGTAAGGGCCTTGGGAAAAGGGGATTAAGAATGGGTATCATGTTACAAGTATGGGAGTGACTATGGCTATGTCTACACTTGTAATTTTAAGTCGACTTAGTGCATCTACACTTAAAATTAAAGTCGACTTAAAGGGGAACTTACAAAGTCGACCGAGAGCATCCACACTGGACGCCTGTGTCGACTTCTAGGGGCTTAGGGGGACCTAGGGCAGGTCCACGGGGGCAGGGGGGGCATCCCTTGTCCAATGCCAGGGGGCTCAGCTTTTGCCCCATTGTACATAGGTACAATGGGGCAAAGGGGAACAGGGATCCTGGCAGGGCATAGGGCAGAGTGGGCAGGGCTGTGCCCTGCCCTGGGGGGGCATGCCAGGCTCCCCCTGTGCCCCCCCTGGCAGGGAGGGCATTGGTGTAGTCCTGGGGTAGCTCTAAGTCGACTTAGGGCTACCCTACATCTACTACACTGGCTTAAGTCGACTCTAGGAAGTCGACTTAAGCACTAAGTCAAATTTAAAGGAGGTTTAATAAAATCGACTTAATTTTAATTAAGTCGACTTTATTTTCCTTAAGTTGACTTAAGCAAGCTGCTTAAGTCAACTTAAGAAAACTGTAGTGTAGACGCAGGGTAAATTAAGTCGACTTAAGCAAGCTTAAGTCGACTTAATTTACAAGTGTAGACGCAGCCTATGTGAATATGTTGTGGGACCATCCATAGATTTCATGGAGTTTATAGATAGAGAAGACCATTAGATCATCTAGTCTGACATTCTGTATAATACAGGCCTTTAAATTTCTCCCAGATGCCCCTATATTGATTCTAATTATGTTAATTGGTCCAAGACACTTCAGTTCTTAGGTGACTAAACTATTTTGTGCCACAGTTATCAAACAGAAGAGTCCTTCAAGGTCCCTGATCTATTCAGTTAACATTAGACACAATTCACAACTCCAATCATTACTGGGATACAATAGAGATGTTACAATAAGGGCACTAGCAGGTACAAATAGCAGAAGTGCAAGAGTATGTTAGATCTAGTCTACCCTAGAAAAGCATTGCCTATATAGCTATGCCTCCAAGCCTAGACACCATTTCTACAATTAAATAGGTGAATATCCTGATCAGATTGGTAACACTTCAGTAGAACAGCAACAGATCTTAAATATATTTTGTAAGATCAGACACTTGGAGCTGATAAACAAACAAGGAGTCCTGTGGCACTTTTAAAGACTAACAAATTTATTTATTGCATGAGTTTTTGTGGGAGAAAATACGAAGTGGGATGTTCTCCCACGAAAACTCATGCGATAAATAAATGTGTTAGTCTTTAAAAGTGCCACAGGACTCCTTGTTTGTTTTGCTGACCTAGACTAACACAGCTACCCCTTTGGAACTTGGAGCTGATAGCATTCTTTTATTTCTTTTGGACCTAGCCATATAAAGAAGTAGTAATAACTGTCTTCATGTAAAATGAATAGCAATAAATCACAGAAATTTTATATCCCTACAGATTAATAAAAATAGGTGCCAAAGAACGTCAACAAATTGAGCTACTGGCACCTGTACTAAAATTTCATGCAATTGTACTGTTTCAAATTGTAAATTTTATTTTTCATCTCACTGACAGTGTTTGAATCAAGAACAAATGTAGAGAGCTTCAAATTTAAAGTGGTACCAGCACTGCTTGTTTGGAGACGTTTCAATGTCTTCTCACCAGCATTATTTATGCAACATCTTTTATAAGGGTATTTTATAAGAGTTTCAGACTTCAAAAAGTTTCTCAGAGATTTCTTCATGTAATGCAGCATATCAGAGTTTATGAAAAACTGAGCCAAATTCTGAAATTAAAAATGAATGACTTTGAAACTTCTTGGCATTCCCCATTTTTATTCTTTAATTTGAAGTTGCCTGACTCTATGGGCCTATCTCATATCTGATGTAACTGCAGTGATTTGCGCCCTGCTCGGAGACTGATCACAATCTAAGCCATAGTTTGTAAATCCTGAAAAAGGTTACTTGCATCGAAGTGGTTATTTCATTTTGTAACATTTATTGTTCAATTGTTATTTTTGATATTCAACTTATTTATTATATTAAATCTGAATTAATGCAATGAATAGTCATAAAACCCCCTTATTCTGTCCATGTTGGGCTGGATTTGATCCTGTCTTGCAGTTGTGTAGCCATTCACATCTCTACAAAACGAAAGTAAGAGTCAATAAAGATAAAGTAGCAAGTTTTAGAAATGTGTATTGGTCCCATCCGTTCCCTGTAACTGTGCTGGGAAAAGAAGTGAATGTTCTTGGGTAAAATCTCCAGGGAAATCATGTTAAGAGGGAACAATGTTGTCAGATCAGTTTAGAGAAATAAAGATTAGAGAAGCTAAAGATTTAAACTCATTCCCAAAACCACCGCCTATGTTTTAGGGAACACTGCAGAAAGCTGATGCCAAGCTACCAGACGTGGAGCTTTATTGGAGCCAGTCAATTATAACCACATATACAAAACCAAATGCTATCACTGTTTTACAATCTCCATATAACTAAAAATGAGTTTAGAATTACATCAGAGATGGATGAACAAGGTCAGAAAAAACTGAACCTCTCATTTTTCTAATCATGTTTTTAAAACAAGCCCTTTTAATAAAGTTCTTAAAGAATTAGATACTTTTTTGCACTTCCTGTTTTTTAAAATATTAGAATTTTAAGTGCCAAAATACTTCAGAAAAACGTTTCTACAATAGTTCTGTCCACAATCCAAAAACCAATTAAGGTAGTTTGGATTGTACTTTGGTATATGTAGATATCCAAATCCAAACTTTGAACACTTTTCGCTTCACTGATCACTACTAGTTCACTAAAAACTAATATAAACCTGTTACTGACTTTGCAGTTGCAATATTCAAGCAGTATGACATTGCAGAGTAAATATTTTATCATTTGTTCATGGTTTCTGTAGCTACATGTCAAAGAGCTAAAATGTGCAGTCGATTGTTAGCCACAAGATTAGATTCATCCCTATCTACAACTGCAGTTCATGGGTTTTTTCCTCTTTTGTGGAAAAAGTTGCAACCGTCAGATATTTTAGATTATATATTTTGTGGCCTCAAAGTTTAAAGCATTTTTTTCTATACAATGAGAATATAATGAGGAGAAGAGAAAAGGGATTAAGGAGGATAAAATTCTAACATTGATGTGGCCAGCACAGATATTGAATAGATTTAAAATGTCCTTGGAGATGAATGAAATTGTATGGAAAACGTCTGTGAAATTATAATTTTCTTTTCCCAAGGAAGTAACAGACGTTTTTAATTTTTATTCCAAACCCTGATGACTGAAAGAAAATGCAAAGAAATAACTGAATAAATTACAGTTAGGTGTATAGTGTTATTTAGGAATATGAAAAAAATACTGCAAGCTCTAATAGATGAGTCAGACAGCCAACATTTTATCTCCACACAAACATTTGTAATTGCTATAAAAATTTGTCTTGGAGATCTTTCTTTCAAATTGCATGCCAAGTTAGGTACACATTTGAATTTGAAACACCATTTGACATAAATTAAAGATACAGTATATCAAAATCATTTCTGTTTGCAAATTTATAGCTACTATTGGCCAGAAATAAGCATTGTGGGGAACAATCCTCTCACTTTTCAGAAACTTTTACTCCTGTACTTACTGCCCTTCAGCATGCTTTATTCTTCACCGTGGCCTTGTCTTAATTAGAAATTTAGAATGCATCTCTGAGGAACTGACTACAATTTTTCAGCCAACAGAGACTGGAATAAGTCATGATTCACATCAGGATATCTGTTTGTAAGTAAAACTTATTAGGACGAGAGTTTTCTCATAACCAGCTGACACAATAATGAATATAACTTGTCTTGTCCTCAACGACTGCAATGTTCTGGACAACATTGTATTAGTCAAAACAATTCCTTGGGGCTCAGTTCTAGCTCATTGTAATATTCTAATCAAGACAGGCCTTTACTTGTGAGACTGAACATATTCATAAATCATTGAAATTAGACAGTACTTATCCTGTTAGATAATTTCCTTCATTCTCTTGCCTAATCAAGATTGTAATCTATAGTATATACTCCAAATCTTTGACTAGTCTAATTTCATATGCTTGAAGCCATCCATCACTTCTCTCAGAACCATTTCTGGTGGAATGTAATACAAAATCTTCCTACATTTTCCTTTGTTCAGCCTCATCCCATTACTCTCACCTATACCACCCTGAGCATACCTAATATCTCAAATCTTGATATTAAAGCCTTCAAATACCGTCTTTGTAGTGCACAGTCCTACAGTTTTCCAGGTTGTCAGTTAGTCAAGCTTAAATTGCTTGATTGGTTTTGTTTCTCTTTTCTGGTTTCCCTGAAGTTAGTTAGTATACATCTAGCCCTGACAAGACCCAACATGAATTCAATATTGCACAGTGAGTTTCTTTCATAAATAGAATAGGGTTGTGTGATGAGATGCCTCTCTGTCAAAAGCCACACATCACACTGATAGTTTTGGCTATGAAATCACACTGTACAATGCTATTAACTTTACTGCTTAGTAACCTCCCTAGCCCCAAGGCTTTCTGAATGCCTGTGTTTCAGATTAATTTTAACCAGATGTATTAGCATTCATTTTTCCAGGTGAAAAACATTTTGTTTTCTTTATTGATACTTTTAATAGAGTTGGATGAAACTTTCTCCATCAACATATTAGTTTCACTGGAAATTTTGACAGGCAGATTTCCCTGGCCCAGGAAAGGGAGGAGGAGTGTGGATAGGGGTGCATATTTACCAGAATAACTATCTAGTTAGGATTTTCATCTAAGGCACTTATTCCAAGAGAACAGGGATTACAGTCTGTGTCTCCCCAATGAGTGCTTAAAATGAGGCTATTAAGGAGTCTTACTTGGGCTTGCTTTTGTGAAATATTTTTGAAGGTCTCAGTTTTGTTCCACATCAGAACAAAACCAAATTTTGAAATCTCCATCTTTTTTCATGAAACAGAATTGTTGGTTTCCAGTCAGCCAGAATATCTAACCTCCTTAGGTTCCTTGATTTTTTCTTTGCCTGCACAGGTGTTTGAAAAAATTTAACATCAGCAAATAAAATCAAGATGCTGCAGTTATTCTAACGATTATTTAAAAAGTTAGATGAAACTGGGCCTAATGTTAGTGCAGGCAGAGAATTTTGAAATGCAGTGAAATGTATATTAGTTTGGTGGGGGGAGGTGCAAGTAAGTTCTTATAATACTTAGGGACAAATATTGCATTGATTCACAACTTGTGCAATCCCACTGCAGACAATATAGTTACCAAGAGTGTAAATCAGCACTGAAATTGGGCCAAATTTGTTAGGGTTCTGTTATCCTCTAGGCCCTGATTCTGTGAGGTACCTTTTAATGACTTAATTGGACCTGGTGGGCACTAAGCATCTTGCAGGATCATGCACAACCCGCCAGATTTTTAAAAGGTATTTAGGTTCCTAAATATACAGATAGGGACCTTATAATATTTATTTAGGGGCCTAACTCCCATTGATTTCAGTGGTAGCCAGCTGCCTAGGTATATTTGAAAAATAAGGCTCTTTGCATATGATGAAAGCTGAGTGTGATTTTTTGACCATTTCCCCCCCAAATATGCTGATTTGATCACATCTAAACCTTTAATGAATGCGTGTCAGTTTTACTGAATTGTTCATTCTAGAAAAAAGAACCACAACCAATTGAAATACTCAAAATGATTCATTTTGACATTTTCAGATGAAATGTTTCAATTTCAATTCAAAATGACTTACTTTCAAAATATCCTTTAATTTTTATTTTTAAAAAGCAAAAAATCTAAAAAAAAAATGCTAAAAATTTAAATGAAAATTTTCATCTCAGGTTGAACAAAATTTTAGTTTAATCCAAAATGAAATTTTTGACTTTTTGTTGCGTTGAAAATTTCTGGGTTTTCTTCACTCCCATTTTTTCTTTAGATTTTTTGGCATTGGCACTGAACCAAAAAGCCTCTGTTGTTTGCACAATTCTCTTTATAATATTTGTTCTATTATTTAATAAGGACTGAAGCTAGATTTACCAGGAGGTAAATGTTAGGATTTGTTCTTTCTCTCCTTTTTATTTTTGCTCAACCCTAGTGAGAAACTGAAAATGGCAAACTCTTGGTTTTCTCACTAACAAAGTGGGTTCTATCATGACAGGATTTGATGTTTTTCTGTACATAGGAAATGGAAATGGCCAGAATATTTATTTTAAAGGTTTATTAATTTATACAAAATAAATATATTTGAGTGAACAGCAGATGTCTTTCCCAACTGTTCTCAAACACAATTAATAAATACATGAGGAGTTCAAATTCACCCCTTCCTTGGGTTTAGTTTTTTTAACATAGACATTAACAATCAGATAAAGTTGTTCTCCAAGCTTCGCTGTTTCAAGGGTTCCTTATTTCGGACTGCTCAGCCCAAACCCTAGATCCTCTGACTATATCTTCAGATTTCAGACTCACAGGATCAACAGAACCCACTTAACATTCCCCAGCAGGATAAAAACTGCTAACATAATGAAATGGTTTAGTCAAATATTGCAAGCCCATTTGTCAGACATAAAATAGATACATATGGGTGCATCTACACTTGTAAATTCAGTCAACTTAAACTTGCTTAAGTCGACTTAATTTACCCTGCATCTACACAACAGTTTCCTTAAGTCGACTTAAGCAAGTTGCTTAAGTCGACTTAAGGAAAATAAAGTCGACTTAATGAAAATTAAATTCCAAAGGGGTAGCCGTGTTAGTCTATTGTAGAAAGACAACAGAGTCCTGTGGCACTTTTAAAGACTAACAGATTTATTTATCGCATGAGCTTTCGTGGGAGAAAATCCCACTTCGTCAGACGCTTTGAAGACAGGAAAGTTACAGAGTGGGAGGAAATTAAATGCAGGGGAGTGTATGACATAGCATCAGGTCAGGCTGTAACAGCAAATCAAAGTAGGTGTTAGGATTCAAAACACTGGGGAACAGCACATAGAGGAGGGGGAGGTCAAATCACTTGTTGTAATGCAAGAAAAATCCATAGTCCCTGTTTAACCCCAAGACAACTGAGTCAAATTTGCATATAAGTTCGAGTTCTGCAGTCTCTCTTTGAAGCTGTGATTTGTTATTCATCTGTTTCTGAAACAAATAAATAAATCTGTTAGTCTTTAAAAGTGCCACAGGACTCTGTTGTCTAATGAAAATTAAGTCGACTTTATTAAACCTCATTTTAATTCGACTTAAGCCTAAAGTCGACTTTTTAAAGTCGACTTAGGCCAGTGTAGACCTGGAGTAGCCCTAAGTCAACTTAGGGCTACTCCAGGACTCCACCACTGCCCTCCCTGCCAGGGGGGGCACAGGGGGAGCCTGGCATGCCCCCCCACAGGGCAGGGAAGAGCCCTGCCCACCCTGCCCCTATGCCCTGCCAGGGTCCCTGCCCCATTTGCCCCATTGTACCCAGGTACTTAAGGCTTAAGTCGACTTCTTAAATTGACTTAAAGCCAGTGTGGACGGGGAATAGTGCTAAGTCGACCATATTAAGTCGACTTAAAGCCAGTGTGGACAGTTATGTCTACTGTTAAGTCGACTTAACAAGGTCGACTTTAGTCGACTTAAAGTTGACCTTGTTAAGTCGACAACAGAGTCGACAACTTTACAAGTGTAGACATTACCCTTGTGTGTTCATGTTGGCTCTCAATAACTATCATTTAGTATAATTATCTATGTTTATTAGTTGACTAATATCCTCCCCCCACTTGAGAATTAAAATATATTGTATTTAAGACAATTCCAGTGGTAACCTAGCCAATGAATAGGATTTTAAGGCATTTCCACAGAAGGTACATAAATATACTTCCATTATGAAACTTCCACCATTTTTGCTTCTCATCCTGAAGAGCCTTATTGGATTCCATTACATTCTGTAATTTTTGTTTAATTTGCATCATTATAAAACATAATTCAATCTGTTTTGTTGACTTAAATCTGTATTATGCTACTTATGCCAATGTTGCATTGGTACTTTCTCCTTTGAATAGTATATTACTGTAGTTAACACTTGTTTTATATCCCTACTTGATTTACACCATTTTTCCATTTGCTTTTCCACTTTTCCACTGATATTGATTTTCTGACTTACAGCTAACCTATAACATGCCATCAGCTTGTCAGCTGCTTCATTTGTCTATATTAGGCCTCTTACGTATGTTACAAATAATCATAGAAAAGTAGGGTTGGAAGGGACCTCACAAGGTCATCTAGTCCAGTGTTTTTCAAACTTTTTTCCTCAGGACCCAATTGAAAAAAATCATTTATGCCTGCAACCCAACAATTACATCTTTAGGCAATTCATTCCAGTCTTTTGGCGGCAGCAGCAGGGGATGCCGCGACCCAGTGCCTGAGAGTCTGCGACCCAGTGCTGGGTCCCGACCCTAAGTTTGACAACCACTGATCTAGTCCAACCTCCTACTCAAAGCAGAACCAACCCCAACTAAATCGTCCCAGCCAGGACTTTGTCAAGCTGCATCTTAAAAACATCTAATGATGGAAACTGCACCAGCTCCCAAGGTAACCCATTCCAGAGCTTCACCACCTTCCTAGTGAAAGAGTTTTTCCTAATAGTAATGATATTTCTTCATATTTAGGTTCTTATTTAGCTCCCATCACCATAGTATCTGAGCATCTGCCGGGCAGTTCTACATCACCAAAGCATCTGTTCAAAAAGCAAGTTGTGTATTCCAGGAAAAGGGAGTGAAATTCTGCTTTTCATTGTGCTGATGTAAACCTGTGATGGCTCCTTTAAAGGGTTTTCTCTGAATTTACATCTGTGTAACTGAGAAAAGCAGATGGGGATAGAAGGTGCCCATATTTGTCAGGGCCGCAAGATTCATTCACAAATTCTATGTAGGGAGAAAGGCTTTGCTCTAATATTAGCATCCAGAGGAAATTCTTTATTGCCTTTCCATGTGAGGCTCTGTTCCTTTGTAAGGAGGTTTATTTGAATAAACTGAAACTTTCTCACAGATTGTTTCCCACCGTTGTTTTTGTTGTGCATTAGTAGGTCTAGTATAGAGTGCAAAAGTCCCTTTTGTAAATATTCGTCAAATTTTTGAATAGCTATTTGAAATTAAATTCATAATCTGTTATTTGCTATTGCTAGTTAAAAAATTTTGAATGACAAGTTTTTTCACTGAAAAATGTTCTTTTCTCCAGCAGCCCTCCCCCCTTGCATTATCAAAATTTTCTTTCTGGGGGGAGGTGATAAAGTTACGCTATTTATTTATAACTATTTGTTACATGAAATTAGTTGTTCCATTTACAAAATTTTAGTTTTCCAAGGAGGAAGCAGAACCAATACTATGTAATTTGGATGACCAGTCATATGCCTTGGCTAACGAAGGATGAATACTCAAAACAAAAAGGATAAAGTCACTCTATAAGCTAAGACATGTTTGAATATCCCATTGGGCAAATATCTGTAAATAACAAATGCAGTTACAGAAAGTGGGCTTGATTGACAAACATTTTGCAAAGAGAAAAAAGAATTTAATTAATTTGATACTATATTAGCTATGAATGAAGAGACTAGCTCAGTTCCCTAAATTCACCTGACCTCTTCTCTAATACCTGGCTGAGTTCTGCCTCCTTATTTTCGGTCTATCACAAGCAAAGTTGCTCTCCCAGCTCCACAGCAAACTTCTAAACTCTGTTAAACAAGTCACCAACTAACTTTAAAAACTCTTAGCCAAAGCAGCACTATGTTTTCTGCAACCCCACATCTAAAAATATAAAATCTATGCTTGACTAAGAACACTCTTAAAAATAACTCACTCTCTTTGCTGCCTCCTTCCTTGAACCTAAGATCACCTAATTGTTTTGCTTAGAGCTGGTCAAAATTTCCAGCTCCACATATTTTTTGTCATAAAATGGAAAATGTAATTTTTTGTCAAAAATATTCCTTTTCCAAATAAGTTTAAAATGGAAAATTGACTTTATTCTGATTATTTATTTATTTGCAAATATCCAAGTTGTGGTTCCTTATTCCCTCAGGAAACTTTACTTAGACCTGCTGGAGGCTTTTGAACACAGCATATTTAAAAAAACCTGTTTTTTGTTTTAACATGAACTTGCATAACAGGCTGCTTTCCTCACACTTCCTCAGTTGTAAGAATACTTGAGAGTGTTTAAGAATATGCTGCCAACGTCCTCCAAGACTGAAAGCTTCAGTGTCTGAATATTTCAGTCTTTGTAATTCGATGTTCCACCTTTCTGACAGAGCTAGCTCTATGTGATAAATGATAGCAATGTTTAGAGCAACAGTGATCTTTGTCAGTGATAGGATGAAAGCAACCATGCAGGCTATATGTAAAAGTGACTTCCAAAAGGCCTTGCACATGATGGAACAGGGATCGGCGACTTTACTAAGGGTCATGCTCAGATCTCCTCCCTGCCTCTCTCCCAGTGCTGCAGGTAGGAAGGGGGTCATTCCAGAAGCATGTTAGTGGAGGGGGCAGATCTGCAGCCCCCTTTCTAGCACAATGTTGATGAGCCCCCGGCTTCCAGGGGCCATGTTTGCAGCACTGGAGGCAGGAACAAGACACGGCATGGCGTGCCACTCAAAATCAGCTTGTGTGCCACTTTTGGCCCACATGCCGCAGGTTGCCAACCTTTGTGATAGAATGACAAATTGACAGTGAAACACATTGATGCTCAGGCAGTTAAAAACAAATGATGTGTAATTCAGGGCGTTTTTCTAAAGGCATTGTTAAGTTCACAAATGATGAATTTTCGGGACCTGTTATAAAGGAACAGTCTGGGGAGTAATTGGTTAAAGAACCTCACTCAAATCTAGCCTAGCTTTGAGGGGACAGAGTGCTCACCAGCTGGCAGCTGTTTATTGACCTATGGTACCTCGGATATGTTGGTGGTCTTGATCTAGTTGGTAATGGGAATGTGCTCACATCACACAAGCTTCACACTTCACCATCAGAACTGGCACTAATTGACACCCTCATTGACAGCCTCAGCAGAGGGCTGCTGGGGATTGTCTGGCAAGTCTCATGAGGAAATAATTATCCGGCAAGTCTCATGAGAAAATAAGGAACAAAAATGAACGTACCTAGGAAAGGGAAGATGTTATTTCATTCAAATGTCAGCCCTCCAGGTTTGTCTCGTTAGCATTTGATTTCACCCTAAAGAGCATCTAATTGTTTATTAAATGACCTTGCTGTTCTTGCCCCTGTAACCCTCTCGGGCAGGCCACTGCACACATTTATTATTCTCTGAATGAAAATGTGCTTTCCAACATCTGTTCTGTATTTGTTTTCCTTTAATTTCCTTTAACTCCCCTCTCCTTCCCCCTCCCCGGTCTGAACAGAGTCGTGTGGCTTGATGTTAATACAGGGCTATTTATCTTAGCTTTACCCCTGCTATGGCACAACCTTCTCACCTCTCTGTGCCAAGCCAGCAAAGTGGATAAATGTAAAGGGAGGCAGGACTGTGCATCTGCCTCCTCCCTGTCCCCTTTAGATGAGAAACACCCCCAAGGTACCAGCTTGCTGCCCTGCACTCCACTGAGATTGATTACTATAATGGTCACCCTAGTGCTGGAATGGAGAGTGCAATGTTCATTCCCACACCAGCCCTGCACATCTGTATAACGGTCTGGGACAATGCAGCTCATACTGGCTATGTCTACACTTACCAAAATTAGTTCAAATCAGTTAATTCGAACTAACTAATTCAAACTAATTTTAGTTCGTTCGAATTACCTTAATTCGAACTAGCATGGCCCCACTAGAATGCTAGTTCGAACTAAGCAAGTGCCATGCAGGACACTTGCTTAGTTCGAATTAGTCAGTTGCATTAAGCTCAATGTGCCGGTTAATTTGAACTAAGCAGTTAGTTCGAACTAACATGGCCACATTGACTTAATTTGAACTAGCCAGTTCGAATTAAGGGTTAGTTTGAAGTAAAACAAGGTTTTACTAATTCGAACTAACTTTTCCTTAATTCAACTTAAGGAGCTGCTTAAGTCGAATTAAAGGAACTCAAGTCTAGACACAGAGTAAATTAAGTTGACTTAAACCTGCTTAAATCGACTTAATTTACAAGTGTAGCCGCACCCACTGTCCCTTGTACATAATCCCATACACAGCTAGTTCATTGACCAAACAGCGACTCCTTCTCTAACAGAATGTCATGCGTTTTTTTTTTTAAAAGTGTTGTCTTTAGAGAGTGTTGTGGAAAATGTTTAACAGTACATTAACAGCTCAGGAAGGCACTAAGGAGTTGGTTGCATTTAGAGTAATAAAAGCTTAGGGTTGGAAGGGACCTCAGGAGGTCATTAAGTCCAAACCCCTGCTCAAAGCAGGACCAACCCCAACTAAATCACCCCAGCCAGATCTTTGTCAAGCCATATCTTAAAACCTCTAACAATGGAGATTCTTCCACCTACCTAGGTAACCCATTCCAGAGCCTCACTACCTGCCTAGTGAAAATGTTTTTTTGTAATATCCAACGTAGACCTTACCCACTTCAACTAGAGACCATTGCTCCTAGTTCTGTAATTTACTACTACTGAGAACAGCCTAATTCCATCCTCTCTGGAACACATAGGTAGTTAAAAGCCGCTATAAAATCCCCCCTTTCTTCTCTTCTGCAGACTAAACAAGCTTAGTTCTCTCAGCCTCTCCTCAAAAGTCATATCTCCAGCCTCCTAATCATTTTTGTTGGCCTCTGTTGGACTCTTTCCAATTTCTCCACATTCTTTCTGTAGTGGGGTGGGGGTGGGGAACTGGACACAATACTCCAAATGAGGCCTCACCAGTGCTGAATAGAGGGGAATAATCATTTCCCTTCATCTATTGGCAATGCTTCTACTTATACAGCCCAATATGTTGCTAGCTTTCTTGGCAATAAGGGCACACTGTTCACTTATATCCAGCTTTTTGTCCACTGTAACCCCCAGGTCCTATTCTGCAGAACTGCTACCTAGCCAATCGGTCCTCACTCTACAGCAATGCATGGGATTCTTTCATCGTAAGTGTAGGACTCTTCACCTGTCCTTGCTGAACCTCACAAGATTTCTTTTGGCCCAATCCTCTAATTTGTCGAAGTCACTCTGATATCATCTGCAAACTTGCTGTAGACACAATCCACTCCATCCTCCAGATCATTAACGAAGATGAACAAATCAGGCCATAGCACCGACTCCCAGGGCACTCTACTTGTTACCAACTGTCAACTAGACATTGAGCTGTTGATCATTACCCAATGAACATGATGATATAGCCAGATTTCTATACATCTTATAGTCCATTCATCCAACCCATACTTCTTTAACGTGCTGTTAAGAATATTGTGGGAGACCATATCAAAAGCTTTGCTCATGTCAAGGTGTATCACATCCATAGCTTCTGCCATATCCACAGAGCCAGTCATCTCATCATAAAAGGAAATCAGGTTGGTTAGACATGACTTGCTTTTGGTGACTGTTCCTGATCACCTTCCTCTCTTCCAAGTGTTTCAAAATGGATTCCTTGAGGAATTGGGCCATGATTTTTCCAGGGACTGAGATGAAGCTGACCAATCTTTAGTTTCTCAAATCCTCCTTCTTCCCTTTTTTGAAGATGGGCACTATATTTGCCTTTTTCCAATCATCTGGGACCTCCTCCAATCTCTACAAGTTTTCAAAAATAATGGCCAATGGCTCTGCAATCACATCTGCCAACTCCCTCAGCACCCTCGGATGCATCCTGCCCCATCGACTTGTACATGTCCAGCTTTTCTAAATAGCCCTTAACCTGTTCTTTCACCACTGAGGGCTACGCACCTTCTTCCCATTCTGTGCTGCCCAGTGCAGTAGTCTGGGAGCTGACCTTGTCTGTGAAGACAGAGGCAAAAAAAGTATTCATTACTTCAGCTTTTCCCACATCACCTGTCACTAGGCTGTCTGCTCCATTCTGTAAGTACCCCACACTTTTGCTGATCTTTTTCTTGTTACTAACACACCTTTTGAAATCCTCCTTGTAATCCTTTACGTCCATTGCTTGCTGCAATTCTAGTTGTGTTATGGACTTCTTGATTTCACTCCTGCATTCTCAAGCAGTATTTTTATACTCTTATCTTGTCATTTGGTTAAGCTTCCATTTCTTGTAAGTTTCCTTTTTGTGAGGTCACCGAATATGTCTTTGTTAAGCCAAGCAGGCCAACTACCATATTCATTAATCTTCCTGGACATCGCAATGGTGTGTTCCTGTGCCCTCAATAAGGCTTCTTTAAAAACAGCCAGCTTTCTTGGACTCCTTTCCCCCTCATATTAGCTGCCATGGGGTTCTTGCCCATCAGCTCCCTATGGAGTCAAAATCTGCTTTTCTGAAGTCCAGGGTCCATATCCTGCTGTTCTCCTTTCTTTCTTTTGTCAGGATGCTGAACTTAATCATCTCATGGTCACAGCTACCCAGGACACCATCCACTTCAACTTTCCCTACCAATTTTTCCCTGTTTGTGAATAGCAGGTCAAGAGGAGCTTGGCCTCTCATAGGTTCTTCAATAATTTGTACCTGGAAGTTGTCTGCAATATTCTCCAAAAACATCCTGAATTGTCTGTGCTCTGCCAGTATTGGTCTCCCAACAGATGTCAGGGTAATTGAAATCCCCCATGAGAACCTGATCCTATGATCTGGACGCTTTCACTAGTCTGTAGAAAGCCCCGTCTGCCTCATCCTCCTCGTCTGGTGGTCTGTAACACCATTACATCACCCTTGTTGCTCTTGCCTCTAAACTTAACTCAAAGACTCATAACAGGCTTTTCTCCAGTTTCATATAGGAGCTCTGAGTGATCATATTCCTCTTTTAAATACAGAGTAATCACTTCAATGTGTTCAAAATAAATCTTTATTGTTGTCCTTCTTACCAGTGCACCCAGCATCAGTAGTTATCAACTACAAATCCCAAACCCTTCTAATTAGCACTGTAATGAAATGGTCCAGCTGTTTCAGGGAGATTTACTGCATCAGTACACTCAGGTGAGTGCAGGACCAAAACCACATATCTGAGCACCCCAAACACCGAGGAGAAAGGAGGTGGCACAAAGGTCATATCCATATCCATTTCCATATCCATACCTACCAGCACATTTTTAATTAAGATAATGGAAAGGAGAGCTCAATGAGGGAGGATAATGGAATCATAGAAGTGTAGGACTGGAAGGAACCTTAAGAGGACTTCTGGTTCAATACCCTGCACTCATGGCAGGGCTAAATATTATCTAGACCATCTCTGAGAAGTGTTTGATTTGCCTTTCTGTGGAATGAACCATGGGGTCTGCTCAAAAAGCTCAAAGATCCAGAGAACTGCATCAGGACCATGCATGCAGAGACCTTGCGCCATCACACCTACTCTTCCAACCTGGTGCTCTTATCTCCCCTCCATGCTCCCTTGATCCACCTGATTCTAAAGGTGAATTATATATCCGAGGTGCAGCTGGAGGGAGGATTGTGCTCACCCCACCAGCTTGACCCCTTAGCCAATAGAGAAATGGAGCCTTCTGGCCCCTTGCCTAACCTCCCCCCCTCCATCATGGAGTATCCTGCTAGCTTCCCAGTTGTTTTGCACAGACCAGGAAACACCATTGTACAGAGGGTCCTCTCCACCCATGGTTCAGAATGCCATGGATTTGGTCTTCAGATATAGATCCAACATTTTAATTTACCCTGACCTCAGGACCTGAATGTTGCCTTTTGAACCTTCCTGTATTTACACATTGGAAATAAGAGCTTACAATAGCTACAGGGAGGTTTTATTTTAGACGGTATAAATCCAGTATTTGACCATCTTTAAGAAATAATGCAAAACCTTCTTCTCTGATTAAGCTTACCTCCTCACCCCCCTTAATCAAGAATGACATTCACAATACGCAAGCCTCCTAAACCTGCACACAACCAAACACCCTGAAACTAATGACAAATCCAAGCCAGAAAAAGAGTAACCCTACCCCAAGCAGCATCTTATACCCAGAAAAGTGAGAAGAACCAGAGACTCTAAGAAGTCCACTGGGGACTTTGGTACTGCTGACAGGTGACAGAAAAAAAAACCCTCCCAAAATATAAGTATTATATTAATATAAACCTCTGTAGAACAGCTAAGGCCATTTAGCACCTAGGAATTCTCTGTGTGTTCCTTACCCTGATATCTGGATGGCAGCAATATTCTGAATGGCCTCTTCCATTTTAAGTTATAATAACCACTTTAAACTCCCAAGATTATAAATGTTTCGTGTCTGGTTCTAAATATTGACACTTTTTAAAACTGTCCTTTGGTACTTTTATCCATCTATGCTCTCTTTATTAGGTGGACTTAGGGTGACCAAGATGGTGAGTCTGAAAAATCTGGACATCTATATAAGACAAAGGCCTGAAATATCAGACTGTCCCTATAAAATCAGGACATGTGGTTACCCTAGGTGGACTCCAGTAATGTGGGTTAACTGAGCCGTATTAATATTCTATTACTCATTAAATACCTATGCAGCTAGTCTCTTATTAGGAAATTGATACTGTAAAATACTACATAGCTACTCTTAAAAGTTAGACTGGTACCTTGAATACATTAAATTAAATCGATGGCCTTTTCTTTTCCATTTTACTTCTTGGGCCTGATCCTGGCTGCAGATTGCAAGTGTGTGTTGCTGAATCCCTCATTAACTGAGCAACAGTGCTTGTGTATGCATGCACTATGTAACCTATAGAGCTAGTCTGCTTTTTTGCACATATATATTTTTCCCTATAGATTTCAGGTTTATAGCTAATGGGTATCTCCAAAACAAGAGTAGCCTGCAGGCCACATCCTGCATGAAAAGCTGAAGCAGTGAGGTTATATATGTTCAGGACCTTAGATCCAGAGAGGAAATGAGAAGCTACATTTGTGGTTATGATTTTGTCTCCCTAGATAAGTCAGGAGGCATTAATGCAGAGGGAGCTGTTTATGCCCAAATAAACTGCACACGTACACCACAAAACCCACAGAAAGGGCAAGAAATAACAAAGGCAAGATGAGTGAACTTCCTGGAACCATCTGGACAGAATATTAATATATCATTAATACACATGCACCTACCAGCCTATAGAATAAGTGTACCCCAACAATTTGTGGGTGAAGAAGCCGAATTTGAAATTAGAAGGACCCCTACTATGTAGGGCTATGTCTACACTTGCACTTTTAAGTCGACTTTAGTATCCTGATGAGCCATTAAGGATACAATGGTTGTATTCTTTATGTCCTCAATGGCTCATCAGGATACTCCCTGAGACCATTCTACCTGGAAAATTCCTAAACATTAAGGAGACAATGGTTGTTCACACCCTCCCGTCTAATGACACAAGTTAAAGTATGGATATAACATCAAATTCTTAACTTCTAATCAAAATAGAATTCCTAGACATAAACTATATAATCATTCCCAGCAAATTACT
>ML685784.1:12261232-12310072 GCA_007922175.1 Pelusios castaneus | reverse complement strand
TTCCCATCTTCAAAGCGTCTGACGAAGTGGGCTTTTCTCCCACGAAAGCTCATGCGATTAATAAATCTGTTAGTCTTTAAAAGTGCCACAGGACTCTGTTGTCTCCCTAAATCCAGACAGTGTCACACTGTGCCCACATGCCCTGCCCTTTGGGGGGCATGCCAGGCTCCCCCTGTGCCCCCCCCCCCCACCAGGGAGGGCATTGGTGTAGTCCTGGGATAGCCTTAAGTCGACTTAGGGCTACCCCAGGGCTACACTGGCTTAATTCGACTTTAGAAAGTCGAATTAAGCCTTAGGTCGATTAGAAAGGTGGTTTAATAAAGTCGATTTAATTTTCATTAAGTCGACTTTATTTTCCTTAAGTCGACTTAAGCAAGCTGCTTAAGTCGACTTAAGCAAAATGTAGTGTAGACAGAGGTCACATTAAGTCGACTTAAGCCAAGCTTAAGTCGACTTAATTTACCAGTGTAGACGCACCCTAGGGTATAAAAGGGGCAGACCACATTACTAAAGTGCGATCATCAACTACTTCTTCCTTAAAATTCTTTTAGTTAGTGTTTGCTGGAGTCTTTGTCCTCGGCGTACACTTAAGTATTACTTATAGCTCTTAGCTCTCTAGCATAGCCAAGTCCTCCACCCAAGAGTTGAGGAACTGGACACCTCTCTCAACCAGATCATCAGTGAAGGGTGTGAATATATTAATCCAAAGCATACAGTATAAAAATATTTATCATATGTGCCTTAGAACAAAACTGTAATCCACTTGATTATTCATTTTCTTTTAACCATTCATTTGTCTGTCAGTTTATGCTATCTTACTAAAAACATATAAAATTGTGCAAATTCAGTTACCAGTGAGCATTCCTGCTGTGCATCCTGGGTGTCTTTGTGAAAAGTCTCTGGAACCTGATTCTGGGACATGAACCTCACTATCTTCTGATCAGGTTCACTGGCGAGCCTATAAGCCCATTCAAATTTCTAAATATCGAGAAATCAGGCAACAACTGTAGACATTTTATAAGGTATGAACTGGTGCACCACACTGAGTTGATATATTATTTAATGGTGCAGTGACCGTAACTGAATATACAGTGGACTTCTCATAGAAATATGTAACCCCTCCCAAACTTTCTAGACATATGTTTTTATGCTGTCAATATATACCAGCTTTGAAAAGAAAGAGTCAGTTCTCAGCATCATAAAGACATTTCAAGTCTACTGTTTCTCGAAGGTCCCTTTCAAATCCTTCTGCTTTCATTTAGTTTCCTTCATTTGTTAGGCTTGAGCCAAGTGTATGTTCATTTACTTTTGTCAATGTTAAATTTTATTTGCCACATGGCAGCACAGTTACAGAACAGACCCAGCTCCATTTCTTGCTCCCTCATTTCATTAATCAGTGAATGTAGCTAGCATACAGTTTTCAATCTGTTTCAGTCATTTATATAGATTAAAAACAGCCAAAGTCCAAGTAAAGGACTGTTGTGGGGAGAATTCCCCACAGCTGGGAGTCTTGTCTTACAAGTAATTGCTTTTTGCTTTGTTTGTTTTTTATAGACACTGAATTCTCCATTTGCATGTCTATAGATTCATAGATTTTAAGGCCAGAAAGATTATTAGATCATCTCATCTGACTTCCTCTGTAACACAAAACATTGCATGTTATCCAGTTACTCCTATATTGAGCACAATAACTTGAGCAGACCTGGTCTAGTTTTTTCCCATACCAGAAAAGTCTTGAGATTATCATGAATTAATCTCATTAGGATCCTTATAAAATACCTACACAAAGGTCTACATTTTTCAGGCCTCTTTTATTGTCATAATATTTGGAACCTGTAAGTACCAACATTACGTATAAGCATGGTTACTTAACTTCTGTATAAACATGTTTTCTTTCAAAGCCCTGAACTGACATTTATTAATTCATCTTTGCATCTCATAATGTGTGTGAGCATGTAAGTATCGGTTTATTTCTATATTTTGCAAGTTATTGATGATCATATTGGTCCCTTCTAGCCTTAAAATCTATGACTCTATAGCTCCATTTTTATAGATGTGAGGATCTGGGCCTAAATTTTCAAACTTGGCTGCCAAACGTTAATGCCTAAAATGTTTTACTCGTTGGGTATTATTTTTAATATTATTCTAATTATTTTAGTATTAAGATGAATCTATATAATAAGGTTACAGGATTGTAACTCTATCTGTGGGTCACTCGGAAACATAGAATATCTGTTGAGACAATGGGAAGTGATGGGAACTGCTGTACACATGGCTGAGAGCTCTCTGTGTACAGAATATCATGCGGCTGACTCATTACAGTGATTCACAGTGTATTGCCATCCAGTTTTTCAATTCTCAGTGATTTTGACTTTTCAAATTATACCTATGTGTACAGCTAAGGTAAGGCATTTATCTATGCCATGCCAGGGGTCCTAAATCATTGTGAGGACAAAGGTAACTCCACCAGTTACCACCCTTACTTATTTTACATCTAATTTGCATACAACAATTTTATTGCTTGTATGATGGAGACTGCACAGATGGTGATTACTTGGCCCAATTGCCACATCCATGCAACAACATGGGCTTTCAGCAACTAGAGTTTAATTTAATGCACCAGTAGCATGTTATTGGCCTGATTCTCTTCTTCCACCAGAATAAATAAGAACAACTCAATCAAAATGATTGTAATCAAGTGGTATAAAACTACTGAGAAAAACACTGGAAGCAGGTCCTTAAAAATTAAAAGTGAAACCCTGATCCCATTAAAGTTAATGACAAAACTCCTGTTGATTTCAATGGGATCAGGGGTTCATCCTAAATGAATGGGGCTTTATATTAGCTGAGTTCCAAAATATTTAGAAGGCTACTTCCACAGCTCTTAGGTTATAAGAAGCTGAGGGTATAATGGATGATGTTTTAATTTGGGGTAGGGATCTTAAAGAACACAGTAAAAGATTTAGGCAAATTTTGCAGAAAGCAGGACAGAAAGACTCATTTTTCCAGGTACACTGAGAAAAGAAATACTTGTTCCAGTACATATTACTCAGCTATATGTTGCTACATGGAAAGAAAAGATAAGAAAATCTTAGGCTATGTCTACACTTACCAAAGTTAGTTCGAATTAGTTAATTCGAACTAATTCGAACTAATTTTAGTTAGTTCGCATTAACTTAATTTGAACTAGCATGGCCCCACTAGAATGCTAGTTCGAACTAAGCAGTGCCATCTGTGGCACTTGCTTAGTTCGAATTAGTCAGTTGCATTAAGCTCAATGTGCCGGTTAGTTTGAACTAAGCAGTTAGTTTGAACTAACATGGCCACATTGACTTAATTTGAACTAACTAGGTCGAATTAAGGGTTAGTTCGAAGTAAAATGAGGTTTTACTAAATCAAACTAACTTTTCCTTAATTCAACTTAAGGAACTGCTTAAGTTGAATTAAGGAAACTCAAGTGTAGCTACAGAGTAAATTAAGTCAATTTAAGCCTGTTTAAATCAACTTAATTTACAAGTGTAGACGCACCCTTTGTTTCCAGCCTCGGATGAGTGCTCAGATATTAGTCAGTGTGATCTGTAAGATCACTTCTCAAAAGCAAACACGGGAACCAATGTGAAATTGTGAATTTCCAGAGAAATCCTGCCTAAAGATAGAAAAGGGAGGGGATTTGAATTTGATGAAGAAACCTACTGGTATTTATTGGTTACTACTGTCAATTGATGGAAAATTCAAAACTAACAAAAGCAAGCAGTGAAGTTGTGATTATCCATATTAAATCAACTTACAGTATGCAAAGAATTGAATATCAGAGATTCTGGTTGCTGAAAACTGACCACAAAATGTAAATAATTTGCTAAAACCTATCAGTCTGAACCCTTACACCTTATACGTAGGTTAGCAGTATGTTTGAGAGACTTATTCATACAGTGAAAGATTCAACTAAAGGAAGCTAAATGTTATGTGGATTATAAACTCCTTGGTACAGAAATGGTCTCATTCTCTTTCTTGGTACAGTACCTGCCAACCTAATTTTGTTTAGACTCTACAGTAATACATATGATAATAATGACAATAATTATTGTCATATCTAGATGTGTTGGATATTAGAAATACACCAGCAGATGGATGGTTGCCCCTATCAAAAGGCAAGCATCCAACTAAGTAGACAGATTAAAAGGATTTTGCTTCCCAAAAGACTTGAGTGAGGAGGAGGTAAAGCAGCTGAAACTCTGAAGGTCCCCAGGAACTGCAGGATAAGGCATATTCATAGCAACAGAAATAGAAGCTGTCCTCCTGGATATGAGACACTTGGAAGCCATTTTTAAAATGGCAATGTCCTTTTAAGCATAGCAATAAATTTTGAACTGTTTATCTTTTCTCATTTAATTTATGTTTTGAGGTAATTTATTGCTTTTTTTCCCTTTGGGTCTGTTTTATCTGTTGAAATTTCTTTTTGATTTTCTAGCTTTTACTGACCTTAGAAGCAGATGGAAATAAATATCCTCCTGCAACTTGAAAGGTCCACTGGCCACATTTTTCTAGTCAATGTACAGGGCCCCACTGTTTGAGTCACTCAGAAACTGAAGTTTTAATTAAGGAATGATCGCATAGAAATCAATCATTAGCAGCAAGTAATGGCTTGCTTTCTCAATAATAGCCTGAGGCAAAGGAGTTGACTCTAACAAACTGGGGACCTGACTCCCACCTCGCTCAGTGCCCAATCCAAAGCATTTTGAAATCAACAGGAAGACTCCCACTGGTTTCAATGACATTTGGATCAGGCCTTTTAATCTGTGCCACTAATTAACTTTAGATCTGACTTAAACTGGTGTAAATGAGAAGAGAATCAGGCCCTGGATGGTCCCTACAGTTCTCAGCATCTCCGAGAGAACTACATCTATCTCAAACCCTAAATGAAAGGGTACGTCTACATTGCAGATGGAGATGTAATTTCCAGCTGAAGTGGAGCTATGCATGCTAACTTTGATCAAGCTAGTACACTAAAATTAGCAGTGTAGCTAAGGCAGTAGGGACAGTTGCATGTGCGAGCAGTCTAGGAACATACCTAGGGTCTCTGGCAGGACTGTATTTTGGCATTTGGTATCTGCACCATCATTGTTAAATGGGTATTTTTAGCATGCTAGCTTGATCAAAGCTACTGTGTGTACATGTGCACAACTACTCAAGCTGTGAATTATCATGCTAACTGCTGTGTAGACATACCCAAAGGGTTCTTTTTTTATAAAAGCAGTAATCCATTTTTAAAAGCTTCACCATCAAGTGTAACGCAGTATTTGTTGGCTTTCGTCCTTTGAGTTCAAAGATGACCGTGACATCACTGATTAGTTTGGTTTCTGTGAACACATGAATGGCTGATCAGGCCGTCTGAGCTTTGAACAGTCTTTGGCGCACTGAACAAGAGATGCTGCTAAGGGTTACTTGATTAACAGCGGACATGCTTTTGTTTTGAAATTTACACTACTCGTGCTTCTGCTCTGCCTCCGCGGTTCTCCTCTGCTTATAGACTGTGGCTACGGTAGGCATGAGACTCACCAGGGAGAACAATCCTGAGTGAGATCTTCTCATTTCAGTAATGGCATCTCAGTAATGCCACTCATCTTGATATTTTTAAAAAATAATAAAATCACTGTATATTTTCTACTAAAAACATTTATT
The DNA here is from genome assembly GCA_007922175.1 of Pelusios castaneus. Lineage (NCBI taxonomy): Eukaryota > Metazoa > Chordata > Testudines > Pelomedusidae > Pelusios > Pelusios castaneus. The sequence goes on along the minus strand of ML685784.1, from coordinate 12,304,393 downwards.
TTATTTTTTACTAAACAACCAAATACCATATCTCTTGAAATATTTGGCCAGTGAAGAGAACAATACAGGATAGTCCCATCTATCTGATGCTTTCTTGCAGCCGGATGTTAGTAATAGGAACCAAAACCAATAGTTAGTCAGCTTCAAAGGCTCACAAAACAAATGAGCCAGATACCACTTCCCCTTTTGTATTTTATTGGTGGAATTAGTTAACATCAAATCATGAGCTATGAAAAAAGTGCCATGGATAGAACATCTACTTTTGATTAAGTAGAAAGATTTTGATATACCATATGGCCCTGGTCCTGTGGTTGAATTAATTAGGGCAGTAAAGTTGTGCCCATTTGGAGACCCACTGATTTCAATAGGGCTCCATAGGGGAGCCTGTGTATGTCTGATTGCAGGATCAAAATTCATCATTATATTTAACTGTTGTTATGGCAAAAGCAGATAGCTTTTCTCAGTGTCATAATGCCTCCATAGAATATGTTTTTGTATATATTCTTATTTGAACTGTCAGAAATACAATATTTTCCATGGAATGGAAATTTTTGAAAAATTCCAGGCAGGGATACAGGCAAACAAGGAGCCAACTAACCAAGGAAAAGGGCAGCTGGAAGCCTGGGGACCTGGACAGCTGGGAGCTAGCTAGTTGAAAGCCCAGAGCAATCAGGCAGCTTGCTCGTCAGGTGGCCAACTGGCAGACTACCTGCAGGGGCAGAGTACTGCATGGGCCAACGGGGCCCATGCCCAGGTGCCCACCACAATGTGGGGGCCCTTCACCCTGCTGGCACTGGGGAAGGGAGCGGGGCAGGCCGGTCCAGAGGCTGGGCTCTGAGCTCCCACACCACCGCTGGGCTGGCTGGTCCACCACCGGTGGCAGGGTAGATCAGCCACAGCCTGGCTCGTCAGCCCCCGGGGGTAGCGGGGCCGACTTGTGTGTGCAGTATGGCCTCCTGCACAGCCTTTGGGCCACACCAGAAGCTGCACCATGCGCACCAGTTGGCACCACCATCTCTGGGGGCCAACTGGCCAGCCTGCATCTGGCCTTTGGCCCCAGCACACCTCCCCTCCCACTAGCGCTGGCTCGCTGGCCCGCTGGCACAGGGGTAGGTCCACCAGTGGGAGGGAGCCCACCAGTGTGGGATGCCCAGGGGTTTCATCTGCCTCTGGCCACCTGGTTATCTTGAAAGTTTGACAGAACTGACACATTCCCATGGAACAGTTCAGTTCTATCAAATCAGCATTTTCCAACAGAAAACTGTCCCTTCAGAAAAAAATCACTCAGCTCAACTCCTAAAGCATTTAGGTGCTTTTGAAAAGTGTACCCTGTGTCCCTTTTAGTGGTTACTCCTCACTCACACTTATTTCTAATAGTCTGAGACTACATTGCTATTTGTATTATAAAGCAAAGTCAGTTTTAGACTGAAAATGGGCTGCCCTGTTTCTGACTGGAGTCACTGGGATGCCTAAAACCAACATATGCATGTGAAAACTCAAATGGTCTGAGTCCTTTTTGAAAAGGATTTTAATAATTTATTGCACCTGGTTAGATCAACTCCATAGGGACTTCAGCGAATCAAGGAAAAGGGTCTTCAACCAATTATCAAGGGGCTGTTCTTTTAAGGGATTGTTATAGTGCCTGTAAATCTGCAAATACATTTCTTGGAAAGTCAAATACCACTTTAATCAGCTCTCACGTCAAATCCGTTCCGATGCCAGAAAAACAGTCTCACATTCCCAGAAGGATTTTTTTCTGTCTCATCTTATTCTTTTCTATCTGTTACAGGGGAAAAAAAAATAATCAAGACTGTGTTTATTCCCAGAACATATTTTGTCCAATATTCCCAGCATTTCTCACAGGTTTGTCAAATCAGCAAACCTAGGGCTGATAATGATCTAGGACAGTTAAAAACCCTGCTTCTCCATCATACCTGAAATGTGGTTGGCATAGTAACAGAGATGGAGGTATTCCCTGATGTCCTATTTGCTGCCTTTATAGCCACTGTGGTGTAAGGCAACACAATATTGGTCCCCAAACTGGTTATTAGAAAATGCCTGCATGTCATTGGGACTGATTCTGTTCTCAGCTATGCCAATATAAATTAGAAATAACCAATGAAGTCAAATGAGTTACACGGATGTAAAACCAGTGTGAGTTCAGAGTAAAGCTCCTTAGATAACATAAGAGATATATATCACTGAAAAAAGAGGTAGTGGTGCATGGGATTTTTGTAGTAATCCACACAGCTATACTTTAAGTAAAACGTTACTGACACAGGTGTTAAAAAAAAGAAGTTGCCCATCTTTATGCATTCATAGGTTTTCAGGCCAGAAAGGACCATGGTAATGATCTAGTCTGACCTCTTGTATAACAAATGCAATGAAGTTTCACCAAGTGATTCTTAAATCATGCCCATAACTTCTGGCTGAGCTAAGAAATAGAGGCTTTCTAAACAAATTACCAAGCAGACACCAATTAACAATCTCTGTGTTCTTCCTTAGACATTTATTTGAAAGGCTAAAAAGCACAAAGTAAGCAGTGAGAAATCAAACAATTCAAAGGACAAGTAAGGCAATCTATTGCAAGTACGGTTGAGCTGAGATCTGGGGAAATCCAAAATTCTCTAGGTGCCTTGGTTTATCCAGTTCTAGAATAGATATAAAAATTCTTTCTGTACCAATGGCACTCATGAAATCTGATATTTGTAAGCACCAAATAGGCAATTACATCACCATTCAAGACCTCATGTATGTAACTACGAGGCAGTTGCCTATTTGTGATCTGAAATGCAGGTTTCAAAAGTGCATAAACATTTTTGCTGGTGTCCCACTGTGCCATTCTTTGAACATTTATCCCAGTGATTTTGGTTGCAAGAGAGGGAGGATGACTTTGTTATTCAGGCACCGACCTGGAAAACAAGAAACCCAGGTTAGATTCTTAGCTCTGACTCAGACTTCTTGGGTGACCTGGGGCAGGCAAGTCACTTAGACCAAGATTTTGAAAGGTGACTAGTGAGTGATTTTGAATGCCCGAACTGAAACACACTAACACAGCCTGGTTTGCAGAGAGTGCTTAGTACCTGCCAAGAGAGGGAGAATTAGGCCTTTTTTATTTTGTTGCAAATTGGGCACTCAAAAATTGCAGCATACAGAATCACTAGCCATTTTAAAAAAATCTTTTTCTGAATCCATTTCTAGCTTAGTTCTTCATCTGCAAAATGGGAACTGTAGTATTTCCTTTCTCCCACCTTTGCAAGTCGGAAGGGACTCAGACTTCCAGGGTAGGTGTACTCAGTCTCTAATCTAAGATTCATCAATACATTATGTACTCCAGAGATGGAATGAGAATGGCAGGAGAGAGAATCCAGAGGGAAACCACTCCTGCTTCCCATTCTCCAGAGACTGACTCCAAAAAGCACATGGATCTTGGCTGTCAGCCAGTTCTTGGCATCTGTACTCCAGCTGAGACCAGGCTATACATATTTGGCCCTGCATGATCTAGTTCAAACAAGAATTATCTCAGGAAAGTCCTATGGCCTGAGTTGTACAGGAAGTCAGATTAGATGATGACTATGGTTCCTTGTGCTTTATAGTCTATGAATCTATGCCATGAAGTAAAAATGATCCAGCCAACATTTTGCTTATTAATCAATTGGTCATTTTATAATTCAAATATCCTTGGGCACCAAATATTTTCTCTGCAAAGATTAGAGCCTATATATTCTCTTCCCTCCATGTAAAATGTCTTGAGTGCTTAAGGATTTGATGTGGAGGGGTGCTGAGAACAGGCAAATTCTTCTGATGGCAGGGAGAGGTACAGGTATCAGATCCTCAAAGGTGCCTAATCTTCTAACTGCCACTGAGCCTAACTCCTTGTCCCTTTTAATGCTCATACCAAAGAATTGTAATGTTAGCTCATAACATGTTATGCTCTAGAGATCAAACTCGAGCCTAGTAGCGGGAATCCCCATGTCTAAATCTTTAATCCCTACTTAGCTTTCGGCATTTCATTGTTCCGCTCCAGAGTCGAGACCCATATGGTAAGTGTCAGCCATTGCACTTCCTTTATGACTCACATACAATGTCTGGAGCTTGTCACAAATAAACTTTCTGCAGAAGATTAATGTTAAATAAAGGCAGATTTCGTTGATAAATTGTGGCAGCTTTTTGAGCCTTTTCAGAGATTCTCACTGTTCATGTTACTCATTAGGCTTTAATTGTTAGTGGTGTTACACCAAAATGTAGAACCTGCCTTCAGGGGTACCTTCCTGGTCCCTATAATCCTCTTTAATGTAGGAATATTTTCCCAGCATGCCTTTCTGCGAGCTGATCCTTTAAATGTAGCATAGCTCTGGTGGCAACCATTTTGCTACTGCCTGAGGACTCCTGTTCCTTCATCTCTTCCAGCTGGTAAGTACTTTTTAATTGCTGTGACATTTTCCCTTTTTTACTTCCTGAGAGATGGCATCTTGCATAGACACTGCACTTGGTGCTGTGCAAGACGCAAAGGGAGGAGATTTATATCCCTATCTTGTGCTCCTTCTGCTGCAGTGTAGACATGAATCAGACCCAACCAGACTATTCTGCGCTTGTGTAGCTCAATGGGAATTTTGCTATTGATTTAAGTGACATATAGAAATGGATTTAAAAGGAGGCACAATTCTTGCCTTTCACTGCTTGTAAGCTAAGGGCCCAAATACACTGTAAAGACAACTTTGATTTTGTAGCCAGATTCTTTGGAACTTGATTTCATCTGTCCTGGTTACACTAATCACAATCGTTATATCCCACTCAGTAGTGTTGTTTTGCAATAAAGTCATTTGCCAACCAAGCTTGTGTGTCCACACCCACTGTGCTGCTTAATTATGTTTGTATCTGTCTAGCCTGGGAAGCTCTGGATAGATATTCCATCATGTCTCACCAAAGAATAGAATGCCAGTGGCAAAGGTTCACAATAGGATTGTCAGAAAGTGGGGCAATACATTGGGATATCCTACCTCCAAAAGAAGTGGGAGGAAAGCGAGGCAGGAATGCTTATGGGGGGGGGGGGGTCCATCTACACTGCAAAATAAGTCTAATGAAAACTTTAATACAATTATGGGCATTCTGCAAAAACAAGATGTCAGCTATCATAGCTATTGGGGCAGATTACCATGTGGGCCAATGGGGCCCGTGCCCAGGGGCCCACCACAACATGGAGGCCCTCCGTTCTGCCAGCACTGGGGAGAGGAGTGGGGCAGGCTGGCCTGGGGGCTGGGCTCTGAGCTCTCATCCTGCCCCTGGTAGGCAAAATAAACTCCTCACCTCATTCTTCTCTTACCTGAACCAGTGTAAAGCAGAAATAACTTTACTGCTTTTGGCAGAGTTACACTGATGTAAAACTGGTGTAGAGTAAAGGAATGGAAAATCTGGCTCTCAGGACTCCCCCAAGGATATAAAAAGTAGATATTCAGAGGGTCAGATTCTAATCTTGGCTATTCTGGTATAAACAGATCAAAATCTAACCCACATTTCAACCTGGCATAGTTTGGTACACCTCCCTTTCTTATTATTATAGTAATGTGCATATTAATTGTAAACAAGAACAAACAAATGGCCACACCGGATCAGACCAATGGTCCATATAGCCCAGTAATGTGTCTTCTGACTGTGCCATAGGTGGATAATTGGTAATATTATATTATATAGGGTTAGATGTCAGTGGACCACATGATGTTTGAATTTCCTCAAAGAGAGCTCATCAAAAAGCTTATAATAATTCCATTCATTCTTCTTCTGTACATCAAAGCTGAAAAGATTTCCATACTGAGCAGTAGAATATTTCCTTAGCTGATAAAGATGGGGTGGGAAGATCTTGGAAGAACTCTATGTTGTCCACTACGTTTAAGAAAAAGCTTCCCCACCCCATCCTCCAAAAGAAACAACAAACAAACAAGCCATCCTTTTAAAATGATCCTAAAGTGATTTATAATAAAAACCCCAGACAAAGTTGGAAGACATAGTTATGGCTCCACTTTAGAAAGTCATTTAGCTCTCTCATCTCCCTCAGAGTAAACAAATTCATCAACTACAATGAAAGCATCGGGTCTCATTTTTTGACAACGCCCACATTTTCACTGTCAATCTGTGGTCCAAGAGAAAGGGGATCTTCACACACCCACCTTCAGAGAGTCTTCCTATGAGGATCCTAAGATATTAACAACCAGCCATGACAATCCTTTGGCTCCAACTCTGAGGAATTCCTTAATAGAAATAAAACCCTAAGGGCCTGAGTCATCGAAGGCAGATGAATAGTGCTCCCAACAATGCAATCAGTAAGAGGTGACCAGTGAGAGGTCAAGGACAGTTTGCTACTCAGTTCAAGACAACCACAGAAGTTATCTTCCTTGAGGGTTAGTCTTTTTTTTTGGCATTGTTTATTATAGGAGGGAGGAGACAGAAAAAACAGTGGAAAAGGAAAGGAATAGGGGCATAGAGCATGGACTGAAAGCAAAGGATTATAGAACAGAGAATACAAAAGGAGATAAGAAGATTGCGATGGGACTCAGGACTTTCTAATATCCATGATTCATGATAAAATCATGAGAGTTGGCAACAATGCTGCTTGTGTGCATAAACATTATGTGTTTGCAGAATCATTGGGTCATAGGCATAATATCAAAAAGCAGAGATAGGTCATAGGAAGCACACTAGCAAAGGAATAAATCCCAAGTAGTTTATGGTCAGGCACTGGACTAATGATTCTTTAATATGCATTTATATAAGTGGATGGATATTTATTTAGGCATATACATATTTAAATATATATGTGTCTGTGATGCATATACAACAAACATACAGCTCTAAATATCTAAATGCATATAAAGTACTGTATCTATATATTTAACCTTAATTTTTTTTTTAGTTCGATAACAGTGAGCATTTCTCCATTGCTTTGTTTAACTGTGTGTTGTGCATATTAGAGAAAAAATGCAGGGACTGGGAAACAAGGTAAAAATATTCAAAACAAACAATCCTGTTTAGAAAAGAAGACAATGGTTGAATGTTTTTTAATAAAGATCTCTGTGTGGTTTTTTACCTTTGAATGGTTTTCCACTTGCCAGAATGCTGCTATACATGAATGTTATAAGTCTTAGTAGAAAGACAACAGAGTCCTGGGCACTTTTAAAGACTAACAGATTTATTTATCGCATGAGCTTTCGTGGGAGAAAATCCCACTTCGTCAGACGCTTTGAAGCGTCTTCAAGGCGTCTGACAAAGTGGGATTTTCTCCCACGAAAGCTCATGCGATAAATAAATCTGTTAGTCTTTAAAAGTGCCACAGGACTCTGTTGTCTTTCTACAATAGACTAACACGGCTACCCCTTTGGAATAAGTCTTAGTGTTATCCTTGCATTCAATTTGTCTGGTATGAAACAAGGTAAAAATTGAAAGCAAACAATAAAATCCTAGTTTGGTGTTAATTTACAGGGCAGCAATTAACTAGTATCAGGTTAACTCCAAACTATGTAAATTCTTGCAAGCTCTTCCTTTTCTACTCTGGCATATAAACTTACTCCCTACATCCAGTAGGCTGGTGGATATGAATTGGTACAGTTTGAAAGAAGGAGCCATTATGGTCTTAATATGGTCTTAATATGCCAAAGCTACTGGGAAATATCCCAATAAGCAAATTAGTGACTTGGACAGTACTATTTGCACACAGTAAAAAACAAAAACAAAAACCTGAAAGAATTTGTTATGATTGGTTGTTTCTGTAGATTGGCAGCAACTCGTTATACCTAGAATAATGTAACCATTTTGGGCTTGAGTGTGACTGTGGCTCAATGTTGAGCAAGGGAGGGGCAGGGCAGAAGCCATGTTGCAGGTGGGATGCCCGAGTACGGGCTGGAGCTAGCAACAGTTCGATTAGGTTCGTTGCCCGAAGTGCGCAGCACCAATAACCACACCAGTGCAGAGAAGCACACTAAGATTTATTTGAGATCTCAAGCAGGCACACGGAGACAGGCACATCTCAAATCATGCGCACCCCAGCCCCGTTGCAGTGACCCTTATATAGACAGGTTGTTTGCTTCAATACTTTTCTCCTTGTACGCGGTGGAAGTACTCTTCCCCTTCTCTTAGAGAGCACGCTTTGACCGAGTTCCACTGGTACTTTCAAGACTTGTTATCTATTTTGCTTCCTGAAACCGGGGGAACATCCTTATATGGTTGGTGTTATTGTGTCCTGGCTGCCTCTGAGTCTGGAGCGAAGGAGCTTCATCGGCGCTATGGCCTTCCACTCCTTCGAGTTACCCAGTGCGCAACCCCAGATGCAGCCAGGGGCATCAACAGCCATATTGCCTCAAAGGCTAAGTTGGCTTACTCCGCCCACCCTAAGTCTAGCTGGCAGAGGGAGTTGGGAGGATGGAATCTTAGTTCTTCTTGCTCCTCACCTGCTGGGGGAGCATCAGGCACACAGCCCTGTCTCACTGGGCAGGAGTAATACAGTGATTCTGGGGGTTTTCTTTCCCCTTCTCCTATGTATGGCTGTGTTGGACCCAAACCTAATCGAGTTTCATTATTTTTGAAGGGCCATTGTTTTGCATAGTCCTTGCAGGTAGCTGCTAAGGGTTGAGAATTTGTAGACGTGCCTCCACCCTGCTGTTCCCTCATCTTATACCATTGCAGCTGTGGTTAGGGTTTCCCCCTCCCCCATCGGCAGCAGTACCATAGCAGCCTGGCTATAGCCAATCACTCTCCTCAGCACAGTTTTCAAGAAACTTTGGACCCTTTCTGGGTATTCCCCACAACTCGTGCCTTCTGTGTCAGCATTATTCCCCTCACACCGCCACTGATGAGCTGCCAACCCCTTTCTGAAAACAGGGCATGAGGGAGGTTCCTAAGATGGCAAAATGGTCACTGTTGGAACATGCTCACTAGGGATACATCTACACTACGCTCTTCCTTTGTCCACACGTAGAGAACTGACATACGTAGCCGCCCTGGAATGACTATAAATAGCAGTGTAGAGTAGATGGTGAGGCACGGTGTAGGTGAGTAAAGAAATGTGAGAAGAATGTGTGTATATCGCTGAGTGCACACCCTACATGGCTTTCTACCTGCTCAAACCTTGCTTTCCCACCTACCCTGCTATTTTTACCAGTGTAGTGTCCCACTGTCTCCCCTCTGCCAGAACTTTTCACTGACACACGCAGCTATACATTGCAGTGGGGACACAGCCTGCCTTTCGCTGCAGTGCGTAGCTACGTTTATACTGTACGCTGCCGCCAGCGTTGTGTTGTGTAGGGAGGGACAACCTAAAAGAAAAGTAGAAATTCTGACAGGAGTCATGTCCTGACATAACACCAATGCTATAATTTGGGGCCTGATCCAGCAGACTCATACACCTCAGAAATGTTGTTCACAGGGCATAGGCCTCTGTATTTGAGTAAAATGACCTGATGCCCTTCTCTCCCCTCCTTCCCCCCAAATGGCGTGAGGTTTAGTTCACTGCAGACTAAATCCTGCAATCTTTACTCAGATTGCATTCAGGCAAAATTGCTATTAACTTCAGCAGACCTTTGCCCAAACAAAACTGCATTTGTCCTGATACAAACTAATATCCTTGGTCTTTGGGATGGGAGGTGTGAAAAAGACAAACCAAACCAAACCAAAAAACTCAAACTATTTTAAACTTACAAAATCCATAAAAATGCTGTAAACATGCCATAACTCAAGTACAGTTCTGCACGCATCATTTATTTTTGGAGATAGTTCCAAAATGTTTTTATTACTTGGACTGTTTGTATGAAGACAGGAGAATTGTTTCGTACAAATTCGTCTCATTCAGTAGCTTATTGGGCCACCTGAACTAATGACCTTCTTTGGATCATAATTACCAGAAGCTAGCAAGCAATTGTGATATTTGAAACAGAGCTATTATTTCAGGTTGGAAATAAATAGAAGCACATGTAATTATTTTTATGGCTTTATAAAATGTACACTATCTAAGATGTATTTGGATGCTTCTGTGTTTTATCTTGTGTGTGCTAATTGCATACTATATTTTAAAGGGAAAAGGGCATTTCCCAAAACAAAACATACCCCCCTCGGCCATCCCCAGTCCTGTTTGAAGCATCTGCCATTGTCATATAAGGAGAAGGTTCAAAACAAATAAAAGGAAGTTCTTCTTCACACAACGCACAGTCAACTTGTGGAACTCCTTACCTGAGGAGGTTGTGAAGGCTGGGACTATAACAATATTTAAAAGGGAACTGGATAAGTTCATGGTGGCTAAGTCCATAAATGGCTATTAGCCAGAAAGGGGTTAAGAATGGTGTCCCTAGCCTCTGTTTATCAGAGGATGGAGACGGATGGCAGGAGAGTGATCACTTGATCATTGCCTGTTAGGTTCACTCCCTCTGGGGCACCTGGGCACTGGCCACTGTCGGTAGACAGATACTGGGCTAGATGGACCTCTGGTCTGACCCAGTACGGCCTTTCTTATGTTCTTATGTTCTAAGGGGTGTGGATGTAGAGACAGGTTAACCTCCATCTTAGAAGGTGAGATTCTGGATTGGGGGGGTGGCATTCTGCAGCATAAGACAAGCTCTGGCTGCTGTGTTATGTAAAATACTCAAATTAAAGTAATATGATTGTCATACAGGAATTCTTATTGCCCTGATCCCATCTAGTGCTAGTTGGGCTACCTTTATATGAACCTTTTTTCTTTTCTTCAGACACCATATTAATAGCAGCAGCTGTACCAGACCTGTTGCGACAAGAGTGTAAATAATGACTTTTAAACAGGGAAAGAGGCATGAAATCAAAGCAAAAATATAAGCACAAACATGAAACCAACCAACGAAACAAGGAGTCATTCCTATAGGATGTTGTAAGAGAGAATAAATAAATAAATAAATGACACCGTGGGAGAATGCAGCTCCTGAGCTCCCTATCTAACCTACGGCTGCATTGGCCCTTTAGACAATGTGGTACTTTGTGTTAACGTTCCCACTCCAGAGAAGCTGTGTCCAGAGACACAAAAGGATTGATCCATTTCTTCTTGAAGTCAGTGGAAGCCTTTCCACTGGTGAGAGCTGGAATGAGGCCCCAAAAGAGGGAACTATGATATCTATCTCTTTATTTGTCTTTTGATATCATTATAAAACATCAGTCAACAGGATATTTAGAGTATAGGAATTTTAAGTATAATCTTGGATAGCTCTTGTGAGTAGGGGACAACTCCCCTCAGCAGGGGATAACTCACATCAGTCCCCTACCCACAGGACCTCTTTCCCCTGGCCTGGTAACGGGGAAAGGCTCTGAATGAGGAAGTGCCCAGCTCTGTTTGGAAGCTGAAGTAGCAGCTGCATGGCAGCAGGAAGCTGGAGAGAAGCTGCAGGTGGGAATGGCTGCAGAGCCATGTGCGGAGCATGCTATGAGTACTGGACATCACATCTGTGTGTGGGTCTGTGTGGGATTTATGAGGGAACCTCAGCAGCTAGGCAAGGGGGAGCCTGTACAGAGAGGCCCCAGTGAGAGACACTGATAGCCTGGTCTGGAACACTGGAGGCTCTTTATTTGCTTGTAATAGATTCTTGACAGGAGACGTTACCTCTGGCACTGTCCAGAAGAACCCTAATGCTTACTTGGCTTATCCAGGGACCTCTATAGTGCACTTTGAACTCTAGCCATTTAAGCCTCTGAACCTAGGGATCCACAGCCTTTCCTGCCAGTCCTACGAAAAACCTTTTCCATAACCATAAGTAACTCAGTGGTGATTGGGACCCAGCGTCTATAAGCCCTAGCTGCTGAAATACCCGTAGCGCTTGCTTTTGGGATGTGGTGCACCAGACATGCTACTGACACCCTAAAGAGTTGAGATACAGAGTAACCCCCCAAATTAGATTGCGTTCTCTGCTCCAGCCCAGGGAAATTCAGTGTTACTGCAGGTGTTGCCATGAACACAGTCTGAATTCAATTCCATGGCTCAGCACATTTGTAAGGCTGTCATCTTGTTTTGGAGAAGCTCATCTTTCATTAAAAATAGTTTCTAGCCCTCAGGGTTGCAGAGAAAACCTTCTAAACATGGACCCATTGTGACCAATTAGAAATCTGCCAGAATCTGCAAACTTCTTGAGACAATAGCTCTGAGAGGTGTGAACTTGACCCATGGATCTCAATCGGTTGATTTTAAAAGACCACCCACACCTCACCAACTGGGGAGGGAAATTGATGGGGCTGGCAGTGAAAGGGGGACAGTCCCAATAGCAAGGGAAGGAAACACTTACTAAGGGACAATAGGTAGCTCCTCCCCCTGGGAGTTTCTGACACTCATTGGCCAGCTGGGGAAGAAGGGTGCTGATTGGTCAGCATGGTCATGGTCCCATGATTGAGCCACGTGGAGCCTCTTTTGGCTCTGTTCCAGATGCTCATTCTACCTATGTGAACTAGAAATGAGACTCCGGCCTGACAGATGCTGCACGTCTAGCCAACTGCCTGTTTAGGGGGTCAGAAAGAAATTCGTTCTCTCATGGACCAGTTGGCAGAGGACCAAAGAGGTTTTTACCTTCATCGAGGTACCTTTAAGCCACTGCGTGTTAAGTAGGCACACACTTATTTCCTAACTGAAGTACTGGACTAGTGGAGTTTATTCATTGCAGCTTCATTACACCCCTGACAAAGTAAGTTGCAGGCCATGAAAGCTGATGCCCAAAGAAATTTGTTAGTCTTTAAGGTGCCACAGGACTCTCATTGTTTTTGCTGTACACAGACTAACACGGTTACACCTCTGGAACTTGTTATCATTGCAACTTGTGGCTGATTTCTAGGGTGGCTAAGAGAATAAAATGAATGGTTGCCATTGGGTTCATATAATAGGGTGAGACCTTCTGACCTTCATGGACTGAGGTCGCCACCCTGCTGCACCTTCTGTCCCCCTCGCAGTGAGGAGGATGCAGAGAGCTGAGTTCTGGGGGGTAGGCTGAGGAGAGCCACCTCTCATTACAGATTATATGGTTAAGAGCATTATTACCCTCACACTGGAACCAATTAAATTCCTGGTAGAAGAGATCATGGGTAATGCGCAGGTAGCATTCCTCACCTGTGCTAAAGTTTAATAAAAGTTGTGGTCTTCCACTTAATTCCATGCATGTGTCTGTCCTCATTTTACAGCTATGGTCCATATAAATGTCACTGAATTTGACTTGTGGGCAGAAACAGGGAGTGTATTGCTACATTTGTCGTACAACCTGAGCCCTGCCCCATGCGTTGGGGTAGAGGAGATTATGTGGCCCATCCACCATGATACCAGCGCTCATGTACAGTAGATACATATATTTATGAAGATCCCAATGCCCAGTTCTAGTCTACAACATAAATATAGACACTTTCATTTTACAATTGAATTGGGCCTTAATATTACACGGGCAGTACAGTCTAGGAGTTTGTAACTCTGAAATATTGTGAAAAATGTTCCTAAACCTTACTGGGTACTTTGCTTCCACAAAGTACTTTAAAGTTGTCGATTTTTCAAAAGGAAAACGGACAGCGATAGAGAAAGAGACGGAGTTTCCAGCAGGTAGAACAAGCATTCTATTTCCTCTCTCCATGCTCTGGCAGTGACCTCAAGTCTTCAATAACTAACAGGTCACATCTGTCCAAAATAAACAGAATTTAGCATGAACACAGGCTCAGGATAACAGAAAATGCAATGCTTGACAGCACAGTCCCAGGAAAAGGTAAGTGTTCACACTATGATGAGGTCCAATAAAAGATTCCTTTTTAATTCCATGTGCTGTGAAATTGGATTGGTTTAAGTGAAGGAATAATTTAGTACAGTGGGCATAGAATCAGAAATCTAGGACTCAAGAAGGGACCTTATCTAGTTCAGTTCCTTGCACTCAAGGCAGGACTAAGTATTATCTAGACCATTCCTGAAAGGTATTTGTCTATCCTGCTCTTAAAAAACCTCCAGTGACAGAGATTCCACAGCTTCCCTAGGCAATTTTTTGCAATACTTACCTACCCTGATAGTTAAAAAGTTTTTCCTTCTGTCCAACCTAAACCACTCTTGCTGCAATTTAAACGCATTGCTTCTTGTCCTAGCCTCAGAAGTTAACGAGGACAGTTTTTCTCCCTTCTCCTTGTAACAATCTTTCATGTACTTGAAAACTGTTACCATGTTCCCCCTCAGTCTTCTATTCTCCAGACTAAACAAAGCTATTTTTTCTATCTTCCCTTCTAAGTCATGTTTTCTAGACTTTCAGTCATCTTTGTTGCTCATCTCTGGACTCGCTCCAATTTGTCCACATATTTCCTGAAATGTGGCACCCAGAACTGGACACAACATTTCAACTAAGCCCTTACTGGCATACAGTAGAGTGCAAGAGTGACTTCTTGTGTCTTGCATACAACACTCCTGCTAATACTTCCCAGGATTATGTTTGTTTTTTTGCAGGAGTGCTACACTCTTCACTCATATTTAGCTTGTGATCCACTATGACCCCTTAGATCCCATTCTGTAGTACTCTTCTCTAGGGAGTCATTTCCCATTTTGTATGTGTGCAACTGATTGTTCCTTCCTAAATGGAGTACTTTCCATTTGTCCTTATTGCATTTCATCCTATTTACTTCAAACTATTTCTCCAGTTTGTCCAGATCATTTTTAATTTCAGTCCTATCCTTCAAAGCACTTGCAACCCCTCCCAGCTTGGTATCATCCACAAACTTATAAGTGTACTCTCCATGCCATTATCTAAGTCATTGATGAAGATGCTGATAGAACCAGACCCAAAATTGATCCCTGTGAGAACCCACTTGATATGCTCTTTTAGCTTGACTGTGAATCACTGATAATTACTCTATGGGAATGGTTTTCCAACCAGTTTTGCACCCATTTTAAAGTAATTTCATCTAGGTTATATTTCTTTAGTTTGTTTATGAGAAAGTCATATCAGACAGTATCAAAAGTTTACTAAAATCAAGATATACCATATCTACTGCTTCTTTTCTATCCACAAGCCTTGTTACCCAGTCAAACAAAGCAATTAGATTGGTTGGTTTGACATGATTTGTTCTTGACAAATCCATGCTGACTGTTACTTATTTTGTTATCTTCTAAGTGTTTGTAAATTGATGACTTGATAATTTGCTCCATTATCTTTCCAAATATTGAAGTTAAGAGGAGTGGTCTATAATTCCCTGAATTGTCCTAATTTTCTTTTTATAGATTAGCATTGTACTTGCCCTTTTCCATTCCTCTGGAATTTCTCCCATCATCCATGACTTTCCAAGGTAATCACTCATGGCTAAGATATCTCCTCAGTCAGCTCCTTGAATATTCCAGATTTATTTCATTGGGTCCTGACAACTTGAAGACTTCTAATTCATCTAAATAATTTTTTAATATGTTCTTTCCCTATTTTAGCCTTGGATACTACCTTATTTTCACTCACATTCACTATTTTAGATTTTCAATACCAGCTACTAAAACTTTTGCTGAAAAGTGAAACAAATAAGTTGTTTAGCACTTCGGCCATTTTCACATTTTCTATGATTCTTTTTCTGCCCTCATTAAGTAACTGGCCTCCCTGCCCTGGTCTTCATCTTGCCTTTGCCCTAACTAGTTGAATCTATTTTGTGCCTTGGCCTTTTTAATTTTTCCCTCCATGCTTGTGTTGTTTGTTTATAGTCATCCTTTGTAATTTGACCTAGTTTCCACTTGTTATAGGACTCTTTTTGAGTTTCACATAATTAAAGATTTCCTGGTTAAGCCAAGCTGGTCTCTGCCATATTCCCTATGTTTCCTATATTTACTCTTGTGACCTTAATAAAGTCTTTTTGAAAAACCTCTCTCTTGAATTGTTTCTCTCCTTAAACTTGCTTCCCCTGAATCTTACTTACCAACTTCCTGAGTCTGTTGGTCGTCTTCCTTGAATTCCATTATCTTTATTATTAGAGCCCTGCAAGGATACAAAAATGTGGATCCGGATCTGATCCGCATCTGCTCTGTGTCAGTGTCTATCCAATTTGCGATCTACATGTCATGTTTTATGTGTATCCGTAACCGCTTCCACAACTGAACTTGGGCTCACAGTCAGCATTTTAGCCTTTGATTGGCTCATTCCTCTCATGGGTCCTGACCACCTTTTCCTTTTCTTGTTTACAGTTCGCGTGCTGTGCTGTCAATCAGATTTCCTTGGCCACCCATGAAATTTCTTAGAATCTTGAACTCTATCCTTTCATGATCACTTTTACTGAAGGTGCCTTATGCTTTCAAATTCTCAGCCAGTTCCTCCCTATTTGTCAAAATGAAATCTAGAATAACCTCTCTGCTAGAAGCTTTCTTCACCTTTTCAGCTAAAAAATTGTCTCCAAAATACTCCAAGAACTTGTTGGATAATCTGTGCTCTGCTGTATTATTTTCCCAATAGATAACTGGGTAGTTGAAGTCCCCCCATCACCACCAAGTCCTGAGCTTTGGATAATTTTGTTAGTTGAAAAAAAAAAAAAGGCACCATCCACTCCTTCTTCCTGGTTAGGTCGTCCGTAGTAGCTCACCAACATGACATCATCCTTGCTTTTTAACCTTTATCCTTACCCAGAGACTTTCAATAGGTCTGTCTCTTATTTCCATTTCAACTTCAGTCCAAGTATATACATCTGGGATATATAAGGAAACATTGCCTCTCTTTTTTCCCTTGCATATCCTTCCTGAGCAAATCATAACCTTCTATACCAGTATTCCAGTCATTTCTATTACTCCACCAAATCTCTCTGTGTCATAGCTGTGTTCATTCACTAGCATTTCTAGTTCTTCCTGCTTATTTCCCATACTTCTTATATTAGTATACAGATATCTAAGTGTGTCTACACTTACAAATTAAATCAATTTAAGGAGGCTTAAGTTGACTTAATTTACTCTGCACCTACACTGGGCTTTCTTTAATTCGACTTAAGCTGCTCCTTAAGTCGAATTAAGGAAAAAGTTAGTTCAAATTAATAACACCTCATTTTAATTCGAACTAGCACTTATGTCGACTTTATTAAGTTGACTTAAGCCAGTGGAGACGCAGAGTAGTGCCTAGGTGGACCTTTTTAAGTTGACTTAAAATGTTAAGTCAACTTAATAAGGCCAAAAAGGGGCCACACTTGAAAAAGTCGACTTTTGTTAAGTCGACTTAACGTCAACCTTATCAAGTCGACTTCATAAAGTCGACCTAACTTTTCAAGTATAGACATAGCCTAAGATACTAATTTGATTCCCCCCTGTATTTCTCTCATCTCTCCATTAGCCCTGCTATAATGGCCCATGCTACCCCCAAATGCTTACTCTTCTCCCAGGTCTCTACATGTTTATTATGATTGTTTTACACTTATTTTAAAAAAGCTCCTGTTATTTCATTAGGACCTCAAACTCATGTAGTCTCTAAAGCATGTTCATTGTAAACTGCAATAGGGTTTGTGTTTATGAAAGTAAATGTCAGGGTCAGCAATTGTTTCAGCAATTCTGAGAGGATCTTTTAGTTTCATCCATCATCTGAGAGTTTGGAATGAAGCCAACTTGGATTTAAGTCTTTCTAGTTTTGTTGACAGTTGATGTAAGTACTTGCTATGTTATGAAACATAAACTTGCCATTCATCACTCAGCAGACAGAGATTTCATTTTTATTTAGGCAGCTTGCTCAGGCTTTCTCGTCATTGCATTTCCTTTCATTCTCTTGAATGCATATGGCCCTCCAGCTAGTATCAATGTCCCACAGCATCTTGCACTGATGGTGGGGATCTATGGCATTCTGTCTTCCTTACAAGAGAGCTGTGTAATGTGGATCACTTATCTGCCTTGCTCTGTGGCACCAACTCCCTCTGCCAACTTGCAAATTCTTTATTTTTACAGTTGTTATGATTATGAAAATGCTAAGCACAACTTTGTGCCACTCGTCTATTTTTCTCTTAAATGAAGCTATGGATTAAATTTGCCAGGGTCAAGTTTTATGAAACGCTTGCGATGCTAACCTGTAATTATGATAGTTTAGCATGTATAGACTATTTTATTTGCAGTGTTGTAGCTGTGCTGGTCTCAGGAGATGGGGGATAAAGTAGGTGAGGGAACAGCTTTTGTTGACTAGCTACAACAGATGCAAAACCTGCAGACGCGTCTCGACTGCAGCAATGATCAATACTTCCTACAACACAACTTTAAAGATTTATAGGTCCTACACATGCTTATCACAACATGTGAAGTACCTCATCCAGTGCATCAGATGCTGGAATAACAACTATATGGGTTGAAACCAGGTGATCACTAAGCTCTGAATGAACTCACACAGAAAAATGATAGACTAAAACATCCTATCACCAGTGGCCAAACACTTTTCACAAAGCGATCATTCCATATCTGATCTGTCAATACTTGTCCTCAAAGGAAATCTGAATAACACCTTCAAAAGTCAAGCTTGGGAACGTCAATTCGTGTCTCTGTTATGCTATGTTGACTTTAGAAATATTATGGTGGCACAGGCACAGTACTGGAACTACGCCATGGTAGCACTTTAGTGTAGATGCTATCTATGTTGACAGCAGGCGTTCTCAAAACGATGTGTCTCAGGGATGTGAACTTTTCACATCCCTAAGATATGTGGCTATGCTGATGTAAGTTCCCAGTGTAGATCGGCCCTTAGTCACTGAAAGCCATAGATTGAATAGGGACAATGGTTTTATGGATCATTACAACAATTTATAATTCACCTAAGTCCAGACTACAGTCTGTTTTGTATACTAGTGCAAGAGGATGCAAAGGTACCCTCTTATTTCCTTCTGCTGGCTATCCATATCACAAATAGCAGAATAGGTGGAGAAGTAGGTGGCAGGTGGGCAGGAAGGAGAAGAAGGAGTCTCTGTCCCCAAATGCTCTTTTCCAGGTATATATTGCTGTGTTGATTTACATGAACTAAATGGGCCAAAGGTGTTAACATATACCCCAGTCACTGTCCAGCATTAAACAGTATTAAACGAGCTTTGGTATTACCTACTTATTACCATGGCATACACGCCATTAAACTGCCTTTTAATCT
This sequence comes from Pelusios castaneus, assembly GCA_007922175.1. NCBI lineage: Eukaryota > Metazoa > Chordata > Testudines > Pelomedusidae > Pelusios > Pelusios castaneus. The sequence continues at coordinate 12,285,332 of ML685784.1, read as the reverse complement.
TTTAGATACAGAAAAGAAGGCAAAATGGCTGAGGCACCTGAAATGTAAAACATTGTCAGACTTCCATTTTTACTGCATTTCTTGCTCCCTTTCCCTTTAACTGGAGAGTTCCAGAAGTCAGGGGAGGTCAACCCTATTTTGATGGTCTTTTAGATGGTATCAGAGACAATAATTGTCCTTTGGGGGCAAAGAGAAGAAGTTAAGTGAGATGAGCTGGAGCTGTTTCTGCTGCCGAGTCCACTCCCATTTTATCTCAAGTGGTGTTCAGGATTCATTTGGAACTGGTAGGGGTTGCAATATCATCTGGATCCCTCTTTGGCCCAAATTGGTCAGCATATCTCTCAGAATTATAAGGACAATGGCCTGCAGTCCCAGGAGATGGTGGGGATGGCAGCCAGGAGGTTGAAGCTTGTTTCCATCTGTTCTTCCACCCTATTGCTTCTTTCATTAAGGACCCCCTCTCCCCCCCAAAATGGTGGAGGAAATAGCCCATCCCCTTATTATTTTGTCCATTAATTAGGCCTAATATCTGATTTACCAATTTTGATTCATTAATATCTGGGTCCACAGCTTCTGTTTTGTACTAAGCCTGATTGCAGCATTATCCTTGAATTATATCAACATGGCCTTTTTGTTTGGACTAACTTAATCTGTCTGGTTCTTTTGCTCTGTTTATAATAATTTCTAAAGGCCACTTGACTGACTTTGTTAGCATTTGTTGTTAGAGGTTATTGTAGCCTTTTCTCAACTTCCATATAGTTCTTAAAATTGAGTTTACATTTAGGATAAATCTGTAGGCCCAATTCTCACAAAAAGACCCAGTCATAACTATTGTCTCCCTGGAGCACTGGGTACATTACCACTCATGATCTTCTCCCAGGCTGCTCCTGAGACAATATAAAGTTCACCGCTCCTTACTCTGGGGTCATGGCAAAGTTCCAGTGGAACCCAAGTCATATAAATATTTTTGGCTTAAAGCACTATGTAAGGAAATGGAAATACAACTGGCAACACAGCTAAACAAAATAAAATTGTCTCTTTTCACGGCAACAATCCACTTCTGCAAGAAATATTAAGAATACATCTTAGTGCCAAGCTTTATTTAGTCAACCTGGTGAACTTTCTCCAGCCTATGTATATTAAAAGTACAGGAATCTTGTGATACATACATCTAGCTGAAAGCTAAAACTCATGAAGGAAGATCACATCACAGACATTAATTAGTCAAATTAAAAGCCACTTAGGAGCCAGACCTGATCCAGTCCTCCTTTAGGAAAGAAGGAATAACATGTACAGACAAAGCAGGAGATGATGGAATTGCCACACATTCCAGAGAATTGCCATGTTAGGGAGAGAGTTTGCTACACAGAATAGACCAAATATTTGTGTACATATTTTAGAATGCTGTGTGTTGTTTAGAATGTAGTGGTTAGCAGCCAGTCTCTGCCAGTGGCCACATTGTATGGTTGAGTACAGGCCTGAAACAATTTAATTAAAGCTTGTCAGGAATTCATTGATGCCATATTTTTTTGTCGGGAAATGCTGATTAGTTGAAACTGAAACATTTCCAATGAAATGTTTCTCAAGTCAAGGATGGACTTACTCATCAAAAAGAGAGTGAGACCTCAAAATTGCTAATAGTCCACTGGTCGGTTACACATAGTGGCTGTGAGGAGCCTCTGTTCAGGCCCTACTCTGTTGGATTCAGAGCAGAGACTTAAATTTGGGCGTCTTATGCTCCAAGCAAGTGCTCTAGCCACTAGACTATTAGCTATTGTAGATGCCATCTTCTCTCTATCTCTCGTTCCACATTGAAACAAACAAAATTAAAAAGCAGCTGAAGGGGGAAAAAACATTCTTTATTGGCCTGAAGATGTGCATTAACTGTATTAAATTGCAAAATAATTATTATATGAACTACGGGCATAGTCAGAAGTGATTTTCCAGGAGGGCCTATGATTGACGCAGGTGGGCCCGGGCCACTTCCTGCTTCAGATCACATGATCAGAAGCAGAAAGTTTGGAAGCTGTGGATGCTCCAGTTACCTTAGCAACTGGGATGTTGGGCAGCTTAATGATTCTTGGCTGGTCTCATTCCTGAACTTCCTGCTTCCGGTCATGTGGTCAGAAGCAGGGATTTTGGGTAATGACTTGCTGAAAGCTGCCTAACACTCCAACCTGAAGCAGGGCTGTTGGCAGTGGAAGCAACAGATTGGATGGCCCTGCTTTCAAAGTGGGTGGGCCATGGCCATCCAGGCCCAACCACAGCTATGCCACTCTTATGAACGTTCAGAGTTTTGGAATAACTTTTAAAAAAGAATTAATATTTGGTATTTGTATTGAGGTAGTATCCAGGGTTCCCAAACAGGATAAGGACTGTGCTATAAAAGGATAAATTTCAGTGGGACATTAAAAGTTGCTACTATCCTGCATGATGCTACATAGTGTTGTGCTTCCTGCTGATTCTCTCACAAACACACAGGGCCAGGTTGATTCTTGAATTTGGGAGGTGCCAGTATTGGGATCTGAGGGAAGTGGTGAGAATCGTCTCTATTTAGGGGCAGCCAGGACTTGCTGTGGCCCACAGTGCAGGCTAGAGTAGCCCATGCTTTAATGACCCCTCCAGCCCTTGCAGGTGCACAAAATTGCACAAATCAGTTCTGTTTCATTAGCAATAAGTGCCAGAGTTGGCAGAGTTGTAAGAATTAGATCTTTATTGAGTGTCATGCATAGAGGCCAATGTTAGATGTTCAGAGGCTTGTTTTTCTGGGTACAGTGAGTCCCCCACTTGTGCATCTTGGCCCCAGATATCACACTGAACTCTGTCCCTCCTGAAACCTGATACTTTCTCCAGTTCCACTCATATTACAAGCCCTAATGGAAACCCATCCCTCTTGTGGCCTGTACCAGAATGTTCCTTGCACAGCCAGCATTGGCCAGTACCAGATGCATCAAAGGAAGTAGCAAAAAATGCTGAAGTAGACAGTTATGGTGTAACCTGCCTCCAGAGAAAGTTTCCTCCTAGCCCCTCTTGGAAGTTAGCTTATTTATGTCTTGAAGAACTGACGGCTTAAATCCCTTCTCCACACTTTTTCTTCTCTTTTAATAAAACACTCTCATAATCCATATAATCAATCTTTTTTTTTTAAATTTGCTGAACTCTTGGACTCAGTGATTTCTCATGGCAATGAGTTCTACAAGCTAATCGTGGAGAAGGTTCTTCTCACTGTATTTTATTCTTCTTCACAGGAAAGAAAAAAGGAGAAGTGCTCAATCATTCTTTTAGCCATATATAGGAGAACACCCTTTTACCCATAAACATTATTTTACTCATATCTAGGAGAGTTCAATCTCTCTCTCTCTCTCTCTCTCTCTCTCTCTCTCTCTCTCTCTCTCTTTTTTTTTAAGCGTGTACTTCTCATTTTGTTGCAATAACATAATGTGCCTTTTTTATATCTATAGGACAGTAAACAAAGTCAGATGAGTATGAAAACTGATTGTCCAGTTATATCTTCTAAAAAAAAAAAAAAGCTAAAAATATTTAAAACTGTCAGTCTGCAATGGATGCCGATAAGTAGCCTCACACCGCAACACCTTATTCTGTGCCAGCTCTTGATTCAATTGTTTGTTATTGTTTGGTTTCCAATTACATGCAGTAGTTGTGGGGGCCCCGACTTGTTTTTATATTATCAATTTACAGCTTTGTTTTTGTTTCCACAACATATTGACGTTGGATGCACTAGAAATCCTTATTCTTGAAGCGAGTCTGTTATGTTTCCATGTTTTCAATCACTTTCTCTGCCAGATGATCTTTCTTTCACTTTGACTTTAAAGTCATTGTGATCTGGTTATCCTCCCAAAGGCCAGTTGGGGGCTTCACACTTTTAAGTGCAGTGTTCTGACTACTGGTAATTTGTGGTCTCTACTACTGATTAAGAAGTTGTGAACAGCCTTTTAGAGTTTGTTGGGAATGATTCTAGTTTTTCTAAGAAAAATGGGTGAATGTGAAGGAATTTCAATTTTGTTGCAATTCTTTAGGCTTTCTTAAAATATTTTTAGTTTTCTTAAACTGAAAAGCAACATTTTTCAGTTATGAAGCAACAATTTTCTATTTTTTAATTGAACTTGAAATAGTAGATCAAAATTTCCTCAAAAAGCCATTTTCTATTTGGAAAAAAGTACCTTTTGACTGAATTTGTGGCCGCTTCCATTATTTTTGTTTTCCTATCTTCCCCACTGTCCATTTCAGTCTATTTGTGTGTCTTGTTTTGTCTTTAGACTGTAAGCTCTTTATAGCAGGAAGTGTCACTTATTGTATGTGCAGCACATGGCAGAATTGGGCTTTAACATGGCTGACCATCTAGGATCTACCATTATACACATAAATAACAACATTTGGTAAACTGGAATTACGTATGTATAGTCTGTCTACCTTGTTTCTCACATAGGCGGACTGGAAATGGAAGGGCGGGTTCAGTAGTATAGATACAATAAGCTACTCATTCATTTTTGAACAAGTAAGACTACCAGTGAAGATCCAGAGCTCTTCTGAAGGGCTGATGACCTATAGCTATCTTTGAAGTGATCTCATATTTAATCAGCTCTTTAGTGTGATCATTCATCATGAAGGCTGCTTATTTCATCTGGATTTTTTTTCCCATACTTGGCCATCAGAGTATGTCTGGAAAAGGGATGAAAATACAGTGGCCATCTGGCCACCAAACTTCTTTTGGTTGTATCTGTCAGAGTATTTAAGGGAAGATTCTTGAGGAAGGATGAGAGGCATAAAGGACAAGTCAACGGTGGATTTAGCCCTATGTATCTGTGCCTGTACATTTCTTGGACTGGGAAGTAGAAACACAATTAGCAATCAATCCTATTTACAGATGTCTTGCTTGTTCATCTAGTTCCACAAACAAAATGTGTTCAGAGAATCTGTTGGTACACCGTCTTTTCACACCTATTCAGAACATCTTATACTCGATTTAGCACCTTGGGTCTTGATTGAGCAAGATACTACCCACATTCTTAATGTTAAGCACTTCACTGAATGCTTTGCTGGATCAGGATCTTGACGAAGATTCTGGGTCAGATCCTCCAACTAGTGTAAATCATAATCATCACAGTTCTCTTCAAGTTGCACCAGTAGTATTCTGGCCACCAGTATTTCTCATCCAGGTCAATATAATGCATCCTTTTGTCAATAATAGAGCAGTTTACGGAGCTCTGAATATCTATGAATTATAGGACCTGTCAGCGTGAGGACTGGCTTCAGAATATTATTCTGTTTACCCATTACAAAAGGGGAGCTGTCCTAACCACCTGCCTGCTAATCTCCCTTCCTGTGACATCTAAAAGCCCAGTTGTAATGGAGTGGCACTGACATCTGCAATTAGCCTTTATGTTAATCAACAGCCCTGGAGATCACAATGATCCATTTGTCCGCCGAACATGGCTGAGAGCAGTGCTGATGTTTGATTTAGTAGGGGTGGGGAATTGAGGCAGAGAGGCATAGCTTAAGAGTTCTCAAGGAAATGGGAGGGATAAAAACTAATTCAGGAAGCCTGAGGAGAAATGGAGTTTTCCTGATATTTCTGAATGAAGAAAAGGGGAAGACAAAGTGCCAGTGAGCTGTTCTCTTCACACAAGGAGAAAGCCTGGATATTAAGAATCAGCTTGATGGGGGAGCAGGGCTGCCATAAAATATTCTGAAAGGGGTAAGACCCTTTGCCACCTCAGACTTCAAATTTACTGTGTCCTTTCCCACAGGTTACACATCACATTGCGGGTGCATTTTAAAAAACATTCTGTGATTAATAATGGCTAAATAAGTCAGGGTTCCCCACTTCTGAAGTCTCTGGCCTTCATCTGAGATTCAAGGGTCTTTTCAAATTCAGAAATACCATCCTACCTTTGATGTACATGTAGGGAGAAACCAAAAAATCTGATGGTTTCCTTTTCAGTCAGCTTTGTAATAGGATTTCTCACTGTTCATGATGGAGTAATCATAGAATCATACAATATTAGGGTTGGAAGGGATCTCAGGAGTTCATCTAGTTAACCCCCATAATAAGAGGATAATAGTAAGATAATCCCAATGTAAAAATGACTACCTCCTTATCTCTGTAATAAATACCCAGGCAAAAAGAGTGACTCCCAAATGAGTCAAGTCATCATCATACTGGGAATTAATGTGTGGTCTTTGGAGAGGGTTCGCGTCCGCATTCTTAACTGTAAACAGTAGAAGTAACAGAGGATACTCTGAAAAGAGAGAGGTCAGAAAAGAGTGGTAGGTATTAAAGGCAAATTTGATTTTGACAATTAAATCCTTGATGCTTAGAATACTGCTACTCTTATATTTGTTTGGGAATTCCTCTGTCCCCCAATGGAAAGAGCTTTCTGTTATTTTTAATCTTATTTTGCTTTTTCTATTTTATTTCTGGTTTTGGACTTGAGTTCTTATTCACTGAGGGTGAAATCCTGGCCTCATGAAGCCCGAGGGTCTTGTCACAAATTTCAGCAGGCCCGAGATTTAACTGCCAGTTCATGGAAAGATGGGTACAGCTGGAGCTCTGAATGGCTTTGCTTGACACATCATTAAGATAGCAACAATGTGAGTGCAAACCAAAAGAAAGTTTTGATCTATGCCCACAGTCTTCCTAAGAGTGTTCCTAAAGTTATCTAGCCAACGGCATATTTAGCACCTGAATAATGGCCTGATTTTCAGAGGAGATTAGCACTCAGCAGGTGGTAGCCATTGTATGTAATAAATATAGTCATAAAAAGTTACTAAGAGGGTTTCTTGAGCTACCACTGGCCTCTTACTCACTCAGTAGTTACTGAGAAGTGAGAGCATACCCGATCCTTCGCTATGAAGAAGAGTAACAAAAGGATTAATGGGGAGCACACACACTCTTCATATTTATAGAACAATAAAACTTTGGAGACTGCTTTGGCTAGGGTTTCCTATAGAATAACTTTGGAATTAACTTACTCTTGTTAATAAAGAGAATTTTGTGATGATTCAGTTATGCACTAGTTCATTTCCACCATCAGGCATCTGTATTTTGTATACTGACAATCTCTCATTGTTTCTTTGTGCCCCCTCATTAGTCTATCTGTATCTTTTTGTTGTTTCTTCATAGAATATTAGGGATGGAAGGTACCCTAGGAGGTCATTTGTCCAACCCTCTGCTCAAAGAAGGACCGACCCCAATTAAATCACTCCAGGCAGGGCTTATTCAGGCAGCACCTTAAAAACCTCCAAGGACGGAGATTCCACCACCGTCCTAGGTAACCCATTCCAGTGTTTCACCAGACTCCTAGCGAAAAAGTTTTTCCTAATAACTAACCTAGACCTCCTCCACTTCAACTTGAGACCATTGCTCTTAGTTCTGTCATCTGCTACCCCTGAGAACAGTCTAGCGCCATCTTCCCTGGAACCCCCTTTCAGGTAGTTAAAAGCTGCTATCAAATCCCCCGTCTTTCTTCTCTTCTGTAGACTAACCAAGCCTCATTTCCTCAACTTCTCCTCATAAGTCATTTCTGCAGCCCCTTAATCACTTTCGTTGCCCTCTGCTAGACTCTCTCCAATTATTCCACCTCCTTTCAGTAGTGGGGAACTCAAAACTGGATAAAATACTCCAAACATGGCTATCCCAGTGCCAAACAGAGGTGAATGATCATTTCCCTACAACTGCTGCCAATCCTCTTTTTTTATGATCAAATCATATGTTCTTTTGGAGAAGGGAATAGGCACGGCCCACAATGAGGCTTTGATCCACGAGTGCACACTCAAACACTACAGTAACTAGTAACTAATAATAGATTGCAAACTCTAGGGTGTGGCAAAGTTTTTCTTTTATTTATTTGTTCACTTTCATCACAAAGGAGCCATCATCCTCTATAGGTGTGTTTGCAGTGTAATTCAGAATACATTTCTGTATTAAATTATATAGATCTTTGATATAAACAGCTCACTCTTGCCTGCAGAAATAAGGACAATTCATCAAATAGTGATCAAATCTGACCTGAGTGATAGTAAAACGAGGCCTTAGGGGGCAAAAATCCCTAAAACAGTACATAGGTAGATGCACATGTGTCTATTTCCTCAGGTCAGAGGTAAGGGTTGCTGTTCAGTGGGGTGCATTCTGATCTGATATTAAATAAAACATTACCTTACAACCATCCCATTAATGCCCACAGTATTTTACGTGATTAAAATATCATTATCAGGTATTCTATAAAGTAGTGTTCAGTGTGCACTAGCAATACCTTGCTAAATTACTGATAACTGGAAAACAGCATGACTGTTTTATAAAATCAGGGTGTCACCACTGTCTGAAATAAAATGGCAGCCATGTATTAGGGGCCAGTCCTGCCATCCTCACGCCTGTGACTGTCCAATTGACAGCACGCTAATGTGAGTAAAGGTTGCAGGGCTGGATGTAAAACAGAAAGTCATAAAATTAAAAATTGGGAATAAATGTTCTGCATGTCAAGGATTATTGTGCAACAAAAGTTTCCATGTACTGTAGTGCTAGTGTTTAAAAAAGGTCTGAAATATCCTCAGCCTTTTCCTTCTAATATTCAGTGAGCCAGCAGGAAAATAATGTGTAAACCAATGAGACATCAAGATACTGCGTTAGGCATTGTTTAGGCATTTTAACTAACAATCTTTAACAATGGCGTTCCTAATACTTCCATTATGAAGGAATAGCTCTTTCCCCACTTTCAGGATTGTCATTCTTGGCATGAAACGACAGCATGGTGAATGTAAATGATATGTGAGAAATTCTGTTGGCATGATGATCAGTTGTGGCCACAGTGATGATATATTGTGAAATACGAATGAATAGCTCATTATGGGGGGTAGGGAGGGGAGCTTTGCTTCAAGTTATTCAGCATCAAGAAAACCACACACCATTTGGAGGGAGAAGAGAATGTTCTATTGATTCCTTGAAAAGATTCAACCCATTGCTTGCGTGGGCACTCGCACATTGTTGTCATATTATTTTCATCTTCATTTCAGCTATGCTAAAAATGTTGACCATTTCAAACATTTTGTTCGTTATTTTATACTGTCAAAGATTAACACATGCAAAAAAATCTTGGGGATATAGAAAGGCAATGGGAGCCCTCTTTCCTCCTTTATCTTGTGCTTCTCTAGACTAGAAATTGTAACAGTATAGTTAAAAATACACACGTACCTTAATGTGGAAAGTGTTGTACCAGTATATAAGTGCTTATACCAGTATGGCACATTCCTATAGGAAAAGCAAAATAAGCTATACCATTATCAGATACCTTTATACAGGAAAGTTGCACCAGTATAATTAGAAACCCACACTCCAAATCAGCATATTTCTACCAGTTAAACTTTTCTAGTGGACAGGAGACGGGCACAATGGAGACTCAGGGTGAAATCTTGGCTCTGTTGCAGTCAGAGTTTTGCCACAGAGTTCAGTGGAGCCAAGATTTCAACTCTTGTGTAAGTTCTAAACTATGGAGTTGGCTAGTGTACATAGTGCCTATGACCACCTTGGCCTTTTTCCTTGCTTCATGCAGAACAGATGTTCCTGTACTTTTAAGATGGATTCATTATTTTAAAGAGACTTTCTATAGAAGACATTTGCCATGCACACTGGTGTCACAGGTGGCTTCTTTCTGAGCAGTTGTAAGTTATCATGACGTACGACATTGTATCTCTATTGGAATGTTCTGTGAGATACCTCATTGTTGGGTAACTAAACAAATTTTTGAACAGTACTTGGAAGAAGAAAGGGCTGTAGCAATATGGAATATTCTCCTTTAACTCTAAAAATAGTTCTTACCAGGGACGTAGTCGGGGGTGGGCCTGGGTGGGCTGGGGCTTACCCACTTGGACATGAGGCCTGCCCACTGCAGCACCCGGAAGTGGCACAAATGTCGCTGCTATGGCTGTGGGGCTGGCCAGCAGCCAGCAGGTGTGGCTGTTAATGAAGCAGAGGCGCTAGTCCTGGTGCCTCTGCCCTGTTCATGGCTGCTGGCGAGTCCTGCAGCTGTGGTGACAAAGTTTGCGCTGCTGCGGTGGACAGGCCTCATTGCATCACCCCTCCTCTTCTCTCCTCCCACAGCTCCACTTGGTAATTAACAATTGGAGCATCTTGGGGCAGCTTCCGGTCACATGACCAGAAGCTGCCATTGGCTGGGCCCATCCTGCAGAATCAGGGGTCCAGCCAGAAACTGGGGGCTGGCTATACCCGTGGTTGTCACTGATACTTACCACTACCTGCCATACTAGATTCCCTACCTCCTTATAATTTCCTACTCTAATGGCAAATTGCACTGCTACTTTCCTTTTGATATAAACTTCCTGCAGAGAAAATGGTGGTGTTCTTTATAGTTTGCTTGGCAAAACGGTGGTTGCACTCTTCCCTTTCCTCCTCATCAGGAGCATTGCTTACAGATGTTTCCCCTCACAATTTCATCTACAGTGTTCCTCTTTTTTTTTTTTTTTGACATCTAGTTCTTGAAGACTGCTTTCCTCTCGGTCTGTATACCTCCTGTAAAAGCACCATTTAGCCACCATATGATACTCTTTGCACTTGCAGTCCTGGTCATTCTCATCCTGTCTGCTACTTCTTACTGTGTCTCCTTTCACCCTCTCAACATTATGCAGATACAAAGAAGCTTGGAAAAGCTGATTATATGAAGCCAATGTTTCATATGTCTACCTAAATTAAATCCAGCTACAAACGTTAGGAGGTTAGCCCATCACTATATTCCCCCCCCTTTTTTGTAACTTCATCTCCATCTTCTCAACCTTTATTTCTCCAACTCCCCATGCTGATTTTCCCCAGCAATATAATCTCAATGTCTAAATATCATACACCTCTATGTAGTATTTTTAACACTTAAAACATAACAAGCCTTTGACTTTCCACACATCTCTGTTTCTAACTGATCTATGTTAACATTATAATTAATCCATTTTGTCTTAAGCAATGACAAGATAAAGTAATGTATGCATTTTAAGTATAGCTGGTTTAAATTCAGAATTACTCATCCTACCTCTGTGTTTCTATTTCCAGGACAAGAATTGTGGAGATACAGTCTGTGGTACTTGCACAAGCCAATAAATACAAGAATCCATTATTTTAAGGGACTCTTTAGGACTGTAATGTGTTTAACAAGCCTCGCTGGGCAAATATTTAGCATGTGTGGCTCATAGAACCCTCTAATTTACCACGTGTCCTCAGTTTCATATAGACCAATATATGACTGTCTACCAGTATAGCTCTGTATAGTTCAAGGAGTAATAGTTATCAGGTGTTTTTTGTGCAATCCTTACTGGCTTCAGCTTCCTAAATAACTAATTTGTCTCCTACTTTAAGGTTATATACCAAGACCATACTTAGTAGTGCCTACAAATTGTCTTACCATATTCACTATCACTTTCATTAGAAAAACAAAACAACGTTGACTAATAATCACATCATAATTTTAACCTCGTGAATACAAAATTTTACACCCTCACAATTGTTAAGTGTGCGTGTGGGAATGGAGTTGTAGAAGTCCACATCAGAGCAGAAAACGTCTCGTTGCAAGATCAAAAATCTGCAATTTTGGTTATTTGAAAAAATAATTGCACAGTGGATTATTTTCATGATGAACAATTGTAAACTCACACAGCAATTTCTGTACGATCATGAGTGGAAGCAGTTTACTTGGTACAAGTTTGCTTAGCTCCCAAAAAGAAAATGTGTCTTCAAAGTCTTCACCCTCTTGTTTTTTTGGGCTTCCCTTAAAGAAATATTTGTGGTAGACTTGATTTTTGTGTCTTGTAAGTATTTTGTTTGATATTATTGCTTTGTCTAGTGGTTGATTGGAAATGTATATCTTTTGGCTGACACTGAGATCCTGAAAAAACAGAACTGGTAAGGAAGTTAAGTGTGAGAGGCTAGAGTACAGGGGTATATGTGTATAGGGGAGAAATCTGAGACACTGACACTTTATAGGCCTGGACAACAATGGAGTAAAACAAAGACTTGTCTTCCATTCTGAAATTACGTCAAAGTGGGGTGACCAGATGTCCTGATTTTATAGGGACAGTCCTGATATCTGGGGCTTTGTCTTATATAGGTACCTATTACCTCCACCCCCTGTCTGGATTTTTCACATTTGCTATCTAATCACCTTACTTCAAGGACAATTTTAATATATGGACAAATGATATTTCAAGTCAATCTGTTTGCTTTGCAGAAGGTTGTGTTGTGGTGGCAAAATGTTTATTTTTAGGGAAGCATTCCACTCAGGTTTATAGAAATCACTATGTGAATAGAATTGTGTGTGCTAGTCTCTCTCTCTATGCACGCATGCACGCACGTGCTAAAATATAGAGTAGTTGAATTTGTATGAGTATTCTGTTTTGTTACTGACTGAACTGGTAGATTTATGCGCTGATATTTCATTGGGATACACTAGAGAGACCTCTGTGCCTATTCACGGTCCATTTTTAAGTCCCCCCAGTTCATCATTCTAACTTTCAAACATTTCACAGGTTTCCCCAAGGAGCCCAACATGGCACTATATTGATAGATCCCAATTAAGTTTGGTCCTCAGTCTGTTGTCATGGTTATTTAATATTTATAATTTTTTTTAATCACTGATGAACCATTTTCTAGGCTGACTAATTTGCACATGAAATGTTTCTGCTGGGTGCAGGTATCATCATAGCTGAGAAACCACTCTTTATACCTGGGATTGCTCTTGATTGTACACCTTTATTGGTAGAGCATCTCACTGTGCCAGAGAGATGCAGAAAGCAAGAAAACAAGGGAATGATGCTGAACAGTGATGTCAAACAGGGAATGTTGGCGAAATTGCATAAAGTGCTCTCCTATAGAACAGGAAGCCAAAAGATAGTTTAAACTGGACTGCAAGGTTCAAAGTCTTCAAGGGATGATCTATAGTTAATACCTTCCATTTCTTCTACCCCTAAATACACATACCTTCCATATTCCCTTTGGGCTTGAGGAGATTGTGATATGAAATCTTTGGCAAGCTACCTTGAAGCTATTATGCTAAGTGGAGCTCTGAGGCTTTAGTTCACTTCTAAAGGAATCAAAGCAGCATGGATTTTAGGGTTTAAATTGGTTTTATTACTTGATGCTGCTGAAAGGTGCTCAACCTGAAACTTTTGAGAATACAGTCCTCATAAAACAAGCAGCTTCAACACAAGTTTCCTGACACTTCACTGTCAAGGATCCTCCAATTTCCTAAAAACTGATCTGGATGAAACATTGAGCAATAACTCATTTAGTCTTTGTCTTCTCTTCTGAGGGTACCATTTGCCATGCACTCTAAGGCTATGTCTACACTTGAAAAGTTAGGTCAACTTTATGAAGTCGGCTTAATGAGGTCGACTTTAAGTCTTCTTAAGCTTTTTAAGTCTTGTGAAGCCTTTTAAGTCAACTTAAAAAGGTCCCACTAGGCACTACTCCACATCTCCACTGGCTTAAGTCAACTTAATAAAGTCGACTTAAGCACTAGTTCAAATAAAAACGAGGTGTTATTAATTCGAACTAACTTTTCCTTAATTCAATTTAAGGAGCAGCTTAAGTCGAATTAAGGAAAACCCAGTGTAGACACAGAGTAAATTAAGTCGACTTAAGCCTCCTTAAATTGACTTAATTTCTAAGTGTAGATGCACCCTAAGATTAGGACAGCTTTCCTAGCAAAACAGCCTTTGTCACCAACATGTGGATGGCATATTTCACATCCAACACCAGGACATCTAATTAATGATGGTGTTATTTTGGGTCTTTGTAGCCAAAAAAAAAGATATCAGAGGGCAAAACAGGGAATATATATATCCAAAGTGGCTTTATTCAGAAGAAGACTAAAAACCAGTACAAACCATTTTGGCCTAAACCCTAATGGTCTAATTCTATATTACTAAGGCAACCAGTGAGCTGGCAATTCAGTATACAACAGATGGGATTTTTCCTGAAATATTTACACTGTATGTGATATATCATTTTAATGATAGACCATCTCGCTCAATAAGCATAATGAGATTACATAGCTTTCCTACCTAGATGTGGTTTAGCAGATAGAGAATACTGTCCTTTTATTGTGTAACAATCGTACCTCCTTATGGCATAAGTATACACTACTTAACTCATAGACTCTAAGGTTAGATATGATCATCTAGTCTGACCTCCTGCATAATTCAGGCCATAGAACCTCATCCACCCACTCATTAACGTAACATAATACCAACAGACTCATTCAAAGACGACATTGTTTCATGAACAATAGTTTGTATGTGGGGTGGGGGAGGAATATATATTTTAAAGTAACCAAATCTGATGTGACATTCATATATGTAATATATGTTGGTGACTTTCTTGTAGAATTTAGATGTTGGATTATGGGGAAGAGTTGAGATCTGACTGGTGCTAACTGAAAGTGGTTAGAGGACATATTAATAACTTTGTAGTCTTGGATAGAAATGCAAAGATTAAAAGGTCTTATCTACCGCATTCTAAAATGTAGTTCTGTTCCTCTCTCTGAACAGCTTTAAAAAAATCAAAGCCAGAAAGTAATATTCAATGCTATGCTCCTTTTTAGAAAGTTAGATTGTTTAAATTTTACTTGTATTAGTGTTGTTGAAGAAATATTTGGGAGAACACAATGACAACGGAAGATACCTGTCTACTGTAATGAAAGTACAATGGAAGAGCAGTACATTGATCTTATAGAAGGTGCTGGACTATCTTTCCTGTCAATGTTTTTGAAAATGCTGTCTACAGAAGATGCTATGTCCAGGATTATGCCACCAAAAATGCTGAATCACTGGCACGGTGCTTTCATTATACAGCCCCAATGTTTGCTATTTCAAAACTGCTCTCATGTTTTTGTTAAATATAGCTAAAGTCATATTTTTAAAATGTGCAGACAGATCACATAGAAGAATATGCAGAAGAAGAGAAAATAAAATGGAATGGTGTTTGGTTTCATGATTGTTTTCAAATTGAAGTTTGAAATTAAAAGGGTGTTTTGAGAATAAATCCTAATATTAATTTGCAACTGTAGTCAACACATTGCTATCTGCACATCTCCTCTGCTCCTGTCCTCCAAATTGGCTGAGAAGAGACTCAGGGCTTAGTAAATCTTTGCTTCGGTTTTTGTTTTGTTTTGTTCTGTTTACTAAGCAGTAGAGAATTGTTGAATCTAAGCAGGGTCAAGGACTCTGTTTGCGCTGAATTTACGTACTTTATTGCTCAATGTTTCATCTATTGTTTGGCTCACAAACCTTTCTAACAAATATGGTGAAGATATGGATTCCTGAAAAAGATGATCAGACTTTAGCCTATGGTGTCATTAGGATGATTATGCTTTAAAATACTTGCAATCTGCATGTATACCTAACAGACGCACTGAATTATCAGTAAGCTCATTTGAATGACGTACTTGCTGATGTGCAACTCTGACACCCTTTTTGGAAGACGATATCTCAGAAAATGATAATCTACTGGTATATTGGCATATCTTGCACATGTAATTCCTTCTGAGAAGCATGACCTTTCAGAATGAGGTTCCAAACCCCATTTCCCCCCCAAATATCCTT
Organism: Pelusios castaneus; assembly: GCA_007922175.1. NCBI lineage: Eukaryota > Metazoa > Chordata > Testudines > Pelomedusidae > Pelusios > Pelusios castaneus. The sequence goes on along the minus strand of ML685784.1, from coordinate 12,269,717 downwards.
GCAAGTTTAAATATCGATGTACTTACCCTACTCCCATCTTTGTAGATAGAAAAATCCCTGTGGAAATTCATCTAATTTTATTTCTCCATTGATTGGGAAAGAGAAAAGTGCATACATTACTCTCTAGTATTGTTCATTACTAATAGTCTAACCTGGGGGAATTATTTAATGGGAGGTAGGCATCTTATTCCTCTTTGTCCCTTCAAAACTCCCTTCCCCTTGGGTTTTCAGAGACAAATGAATGGTGCCCCAGATGAGATAGTGTTTTTAACTCTGGCAGCAACCACTATCGTGTCAGCACATCCTGGGTCAGGGTCATCCTTTAGATCTGTCAAAAGCTTTTGAATCTGCACAGGCTCTTTTTGTCTTTGTCACTTCCCAGGAAAAGATCATTGATCTCTGCGAGCTGTGCCATTTCAATGCGACATCTAGCTTTAAAACCAAAAAGAGGCCAAGGAAACCTGAGAACTCCAAGTTTGGCACACTGCTGCACTGCAAAGAGTTTGGATAATCTGCTCTGAAAAGAAAAGAAAAGAAAAGAAAAAGGGGCTTAAAACTAGGGAGGTAGTCTCCATTGAGAAGTCTTCTGAATTAAGTTCTGTATATTGTGGTAACATGTTTTAATTTGGGGACATGAGTAGTTACTCTATTGTAGATCACATAATTGTTTTAAAGGGATTTTGCGATGGATGGGGCACTACAAATCTATGGAATTAGGGGCCTGTAGTTATTGATTTATTGTAGGTGAAAGTCATCTCCTACGACGGCTACCCAATACTTCCCATTGTAATTTTTTCAGTTGCTTATAATTTTGACAAACTCTAACTATTTAGACTGGAAATTTCTATGTCAATTGTCTGCCTCAAACTGAATCTTTATGGAAATCTTGAGCCAAAATGATTCTGGTTTTTCTGAGAACGAAGTTAGGGATGACAATACATTTAAGCTTATGTTCTTTAAAAATTCCGATGATCTTTTTGTTAAGAAGCTCTAGTGTTCCCCTGCTTTGGAGCAGGCACTTAATATTTTGGCAGTGGTTTGGCATTTTGTCATGAATGTCTCTTTTGCCATTATGAAAATATGCCCAATTTCAGCCAAGTGACAAGACTTTGAAAAATCTCAATTGGGACATGCACGGTAGAGATTGGCTAGACCTTTACAGATGAATTCTTCAGAGATACCATTCACACTGAGCGTGCTCCATTCCATGACTGCAGGGATCTGAGCAGGGCTTTTATTGCAGTTGAAGTTCCCAATTGCTTTGGGCCATGATGGATCCAGATCTCGGCACCAGACCTGAGAGCAGGAGCCTGGATCTCATATATCTTAGGTGAGTGACTTAACTCCTTGGCTACTGAGTTATTGTCTCTTGCCCTGGCTGAATAAATATTTAATTACTGATATGCAGTGGAACTGCTTCAGCAGGAGAGGCTGAGTGAGCCCTGTCCTGGAATATCCAATAACGCAGTGATTAAGGCACTCACCTAAAAGATGGGAGACTCCAGTTCAAATCCTTTTGTCATCAGGCACAGGGGATAACTGAACCTGGGTCTGCCACACCCCAGTTAAGTTCCCTCAACTCAGGCTAAAAGATACAAGCTGGGGACACCACTTCATCCTCCTCTGGTGTTTCCTGGGGGGGGAAATGCCTTAAGTGCCTGACTCCAAGACAGGGCATAAAGCTGTGATTCCACAGGTGGAGATGGATGCCTTCCTCTAGCCTAGGCTAAGTCTCATTGAGCAGCAACATTCAGACCACATCCCTCTCCGTGGCATTTTCTACTGTCTCTCTTAGGTAGCTCCCCACACAGCATGTGGGCTTTTGTGAATCCCATTCTTAGGTGCCTACTTCTCTCCATGCATGGTACAGGGATTCTGGGTGCTTAACTGGGGGCTGAGGACTCCACTGTGTGGCAAGATGCATAAAAGTTCAGTACTGCAATGTTTCCGTCCGTAAACCATATATTAAAAATGGGACTATTGAAAATTTCACCCTAATGCATATAGATACTCACATTTATTTTATTCAATCTACTAGAAAAATAATGAACAGTGCTAAATCCTCATTTTTTCAGGGCATGTGCTGATTACCAGCTGAGGGCAGGAAAGAGATAAAGGAGCAGAATCAGGTGAGTTTACATGTATTTTACAGCTTCCTCTGATGCATGTGGCTTTTGGTCACTATTAGAGCCAAAATATGTGACCAGATGGGCTATTGAGCTGTTGTGGTAAGATAATATTAATATTATATTGAGGGTCAACTAAGGGTAATATGGATGTCTCTTAAATGCCTCAGAAATGAAAGGAGAACTGCTTTGAACTCTAGAATGAACAGTGTCATTTTAACAATTGTTAATTCACTCAGCTATGTATCTATCCAGCTTCTGCCACAATTTCTGATATTTTTCAGCGTTCCTTTTTTATTTTTGGTGCTGTTTAAATAGAGGCATATTCATCTAGCATTGTGTAAGTGCTGCCGGATTTTTTAGAGCTATCTCAACCATAGGAAGATTCTTATTTTTATGGCAATATGGTTTGCCTTGCTGCAAGGCTGAGCAAACATCTGTTATTCTACTTGTTTGTCACTTAAAGAACTTGGGTACACAGTCAGGGAACCTAAATTACATTCCTGAGCCCAAGACAATATGAAATCAGCTGGGCTTGATGCCTGAAAAACAGAGGAAGAGCTGATTTCTTGAGATAAACTGAAGTTAAATAAAACCTGCTCCATCTGGTATAATTATAAATTTGGTGTCTATAAACAAAAACCTCTTTTATGACTACATACTATAATATAAAAACTCCCAAGGAGCTATCGCTTATGGCAGATCCTGCTCTAATGTTCTGACTGTGGACACTGGAGGGGCCACACTGGGTGCTCAATCAGGGCAAGCTGCAAAGATTAGGGCAAACAATCCCCCAGACTAGTGGTCTATTCTATCATTAGATTTACCAAACCAGTAACAAAACAACTTCTGTAATATGTTGCTGGATATCAAGAAGCTAAAATACAGTTCTCTTTAAGCAATTCAGACTTTGGCTCCAACACAGACAGCCAAGTCTATATTGTAACATTACCTAAAATCTTATTCACCATATATAAAGTTCTACCAATCCCAAGAGTTTGGACACCTTACCCACCAGGTCAAATATTTCAGATCTTACCCAAATACACTCTTGCAGCCAATTCTTATTAACTAATCTAATAAGATTTATTAAGAAAGAGAGTTATTGTGGTTAAAATATCTTTATACTTACAGATATGAGTCAATTCTTAGGTCAGTTTCCTAGCAGAGATGGTGTGGTTGTTGATTTGCAAAAGTCCTTCTAGAATCAGTGCTATAGGTTATAGTCTAATAGGTAGTCCATGTGTAGCCTTTGTTCTAGTTCTTCCATAAAAATTGCAGGGATAATTCAGAATCAAACTGGAGACCTCTATCCTTAAGGACAAAGTTTAAGCAGATCTGAGATAAAACAGAATCAGACCCTAGCAGTTCCCTAGCAGGCTATGATAGTCTTTTGACTGGAGACTTCATAGCAAGCATTCCTTGGATGAAGAATAGGTAATGCACACTGTTGTTTTGAAGTAAATCTTTATTTTCCAGGCATACACGAGTAACTAGATTCACCTATTAATGTAAGGCAATTAACCATTCAGGCAGCTTACAGGTAGTTTTAAAACGTGGCATTGCAAATTTCAAAGAGAAATAAAATCAGTTTCATCTCAATGTTAATATTCCTTTTTGATCTCTGTGATGGTTCATGTCTATTGACTCGGCCAGTAACTGAAGTTTAGCATCTACAAGTGAATTAGATCATATTGTTAAACTCCTAACCAAAATATAGGTAAACAGACAAATCCGTTAGTATCTATATTGAATTCTTTAACAATACATGTTCACATTTAAACTTTTTAGTTGACTTAATGTGGCTTTGCTAACTATCTTACAAGGAACGACACTGTTTAGCAGTTCAATACATTTCTGGTATATCCTTAAAGGTTGCTTTTCAGGCCATGTAGTTTGGTGGCTGCTTAAGTCTTGCTAGCTCAATATCATCAGAGCCAATTCCCCACCTTTAAGGAAACCTTCAACATAAAACAAAAGAATGCTTGATAGAGCAAAAGACGCCTATGTTCATGGTGGAGGGTATGTGCCCCTGGACAGCCGTACTGTGGTACAGCATGCTAGTGCACTGAGCAAGCGGCTACGTGCATTATAGCTTGGGGAATTTTCCCAGGGCTGTGCAAATGTCACAGGGTTAGTCTTAGAAAATGTGCCCCTTGGCATTATTGGGGGAAAAGGGAGCAATAGAAGATAGTGGAAGGAAGGTAAGGGAAAGAGGTACAGCTGCTTCCAAGAAACATGAATGAGCTCAGCTCACTGTCCATTCATAAATGTGGATTGAGGCTGCAAGCCATGAACATGAGGCTCAGTTTGATTGTATCTGAGGACTGATGGGTGACATTCACTCCTGTGCAGAGGAGCAGCTTGCAGGTTAGGTGCTGCTTAGATGCAGGGATTTGAGGGACTGAGACATAATAAAGATGGGAGACCAAAAGCAAAAGTGGCCCAGATATAAAGGGAAAGGGAGTCACTGAAATTTCATATCCTCACTTCTTTAAGATGAAGGCATTTAACCCACTCTTCTCCATATTATGTTCCATATTCTTCTGAATTTAAAGTGTCATAGAAAAAATCAAGGAGAACTGGTTTGCTATTGTGAATTAATAGCTTGCTGTGTAAAAATGTCACTAAACTTTTGAAGAAAGAATAGCTTACATCCTGTTCTTTATTCTCAGAAGTACTAGATTGGGAAGTTGCCAGAAATTAATCACAGATTCAAACTGTAAAAGCACCTCGGTTGTTCTAGAACCCTGTGTACTCTGGACCCTCATCAACTGGATTCATGGTAAAACAGAACATAAGTACTTGAAAGAAAGACTAAAGGTTATTGTTGCCTTTAATGTAACCATCTTATCAGTACCCTCTGAGCAAAATGAAAATGAAAATAGTTTGCTTTTTCTTTAACCCAGAAAGGATTGTGTGTAATGTCCACCAAATGAGCAGGAAAGAAAAAAAAGTTTTTAAAGTTAAACCATATTGCTAATCCTTTTTTTTCTTTTTTTACTAAAAACAAACATAAAGTACTCTACTGTTTTGACTCTGACAGGACAGCTTTGCCATTGAGTTTAAATCAGAAAATGCTTCCAATTGTACTGTTGCAGACAGGCCTGTCAATATATAAAAAAGGAAGGATTTCCATTTTTTCTAATGAGATTTCTCACTAGAGGATAGCTGTTCCTGATTTTTTTCTTTATTTTGCAAACAGTCATACAACCTGGGCCTACAGCAAACTGTAGCCCTAAAGACTGTGCCATGATAGAGTGAGCTGTCTCAAAAATCCAATATTCTCCTGAAAGTGGCTGCGTGTGTTGGAGAAGTGACTTGTTCAGTCTCAGAGGAAGGCAGCTGAGCTTTCAGAGTCCCAGTGAACTCTGTTTGGCATCTGGTATTGGTTTTTCATCCAACCAGAAGCAAAGGTGCCTGGCAGCAGTGAGGTGGGGAGGAAGGGAAGGGTAATTGAATCAGGGTTAAGAGAAATTGAAAAATACAAGCAAATTGAAAACATGAAAAATAAGCACAGTTGTTTCTTGTCTATGCTGTGTAATCGAGGAGACAGACAACAAGAATAACAGTTCCTCTTGAGAAGGTGGTGTGAAATGAGGGAAGGTGGGAATGCACAATCCGAGTGCAAACCAAGACATGGTAAAGAGATGATTACATTCGCACAGATGGATGACAGCCTTATGATGATGGCTAATGGCTCAGTTGCAATAGTATTGCTAGAGTACTGCTAGATTTCTCAGTAGAGCTGAACAAATAAGTTTTTTATTTGTTTAGTTACCAAACTGAATAATAATAATAATAATAATTAATAAAGATTTGCTTTTAATTGAAACTAACATTTTTCAGTTCTTTTCAATGAAATAAATAAACAAAATAATTCATTTGAGGCTGAATTTGATTCAGTGATCTTTTTGTTTTGTTGTATGTAGCTTATTCCCAAAACACAGCTCTGTATTACATGTCTGAAAGGTAGCTAATGTAAACCTGATTTATTTTTTTTTTTAAATGGCTGCAGTGGAGACCACATGCTAGTGATCCTAAATGCAGTGCTGAGCAAATTAGTAGAAACTGTAGTGAAGAACAGAATTATAAGACATAAAGAAAAATGTGCTTTGCTAAGTAAGGCTATGTCTACACTTGTTAATTTAAGTCGATTTTAACTAAGTTGACTTAACTAAATCGACTTTAAGTCGACTTAGTTAAGTCGACTTAGTGTGTCTACACTTAAAAATAAAGTCAACTTAAAGGGGAACTTAAAAAGTTGACCTAGAGCATCCACACTGGATGCCTAGGTCGACTTCTAGGGGCTTAGGGGAATCTAGGGGAGGTCCACAGGGGTAGGGGGCCACCCCTTGCCCAATGCCAGGGGGCTCAGCCTTTGCCCCATTGTACCTAGGTACAATGGGGCAAAGGGGTATGGACCCTGGCAGGGCATAGGGGAAGGTTGGGCAGGACTCTGCCCTGCCCTGTGGGGGGGCATGCCAGGCTCCCCCTGTGCCCCTCCCCCAGCAGGGAGGGCATTGGTGTAGCCCTGGGGTAGCCCTAAGTCGACTTAGGGTTACCCCACGTCTACTCTGGCTTAAGTCGACTCTAGGGAGTTGACTTAAGCCTTAGGTCTAAATGAAAGGTGGTGTTATAAAGTCGACTTAATTTTAATTAAGTCGACTTTATTTTCCTTAAGTCGACTTAAGCAAGCTGCTTAAGTTGACTTAAGGAAAGTGTAGTGTAGACGCAGGGTAAATTAAGTCGACTTAAGCAAGCTTAAGTCAACTTAATTTACCAGTGTAGAAGCAACCGAAGAGTCCACATGACATTTGTAAAGAGAAGTCACATCTCAGCAATCTATTAGAATTCTGTAAGGGTGATCTAGTTGATATAGTACTCCATTGTACTGTATTAGAACTTTTGGAAAGACCTCCAACAAGGTACCTCACGAAAGGGACTTAAGGAAACTAAGCAGTCATGGGATATCAAGGAAGGTCCTCTCATAGATCAATAGCTGCTTAAAAGACAGGAAACAAAGGATAGGAATAAATGCTCAGGTCTCATAATGGGGACTGGTAAATAGCAGGGTCCTCCAAGGATCTGTTCTGGGACCATTAATGATCTGGAAAAGAGACTGAGCAATAAAGTGGCAAAGATTGCAAATGACACAAAATTATTCAAGATAGTTAAATCCACAGTTGACTGCAAAGGGGGACAGGGAGATCGCTCAAAAACCTGGGTGACTGAGCAACAAAATGACAGATGAAATTCAACACTAAGTACAAAATAATGCATGTTGGGATTATTTTTTTCCAGCTACATAGTAAGGATGGGCTCTCAATTTGCTGTTTCCTCACAAGAAAGAAATATTTGAGTCATTGTGGCTAGTGCTCTGACAATTTCAGATCAATGCACAGAAGTGGTCAAAAGGCTAACAATGTTATGAACATTAGGAAAAGGATAGACAGAAAATATCACAATGCCACTATATAAATGCCTGGTGTACACATACTGGGACATCCCTAGGGGTGGGCAGCCAGGGACACAGCCCTGAGCCCTGCACTTCAGTGAGCCCCATGGCACCAACTAACATGTGGTGCAGTTCTGATGTGGCCCTCCAGGGCCACGGGCTCTAGAAGGCTGCACAGCATGCCAGCCAGCCCTGCCCCCAGAGTAGAGTGACCATGTGATGGCCCACCCTTGAGGGCAGACCAGCCGGCCCAGGGGTGGGGGTGGGAGCATGGAGCTTGGCCACTGAGCTGGCTTGCCCTGCCCCAAGAAGGAGACCAGCTGGCCCAGTGACAGAGCAGGAGTATGGAGCCTGGAGCCCGGCCTCTAGCCCAGAGCAGCCCTTCATGCCCCCACCCCCCAACACTGGGGAAGGAGTGGGGGATCCCACAGGCTGATTGGCCGTGGGTCCTGCCCACCCCTAGCGATGGCCCTGTACATGCACCTTCAACACTGTATCCAGTTCTGGTTATCGAATTTCAAAAAACATTGTAGAACTGGAAAAGATTCAGAAAAGGGCAACAAAGATGATCAAGGCTATGGAATTAGCTTCCTTGCAAGGAAAGACTAAAAAGATTTGGGTTATTCATTTTAGAAAAGAGAGGATTAAGGGGGGAATATGATCAAGATCTATAAAATCATGAATGGTGTGGAAAAAGTGAATAGAAAAGTGTTATTTATCCTTTCCCTCAATACAAAAACCTAGGGTCACCTGACAAAATTAATACGCAAACTTAATACAAAAAGAGGAAGTATTTTTTTATATAATGCATGGTTAACCTCTGCAATTCTCGTTGACTTGGCTTTGAGATGACCTAGATAGATAGATAGATAGATAGATAGATAGATAGATAGATAGATAG
>ML685784.1:12194624-12261222 GCA_007922175.1 Pelusios castaneus | reverse complement strand
TAGATAGATAGATAGATAGATAGATAGATAGATAGATAGATAGATAGATTCAAAAAAAGAGCTAGAAATATTCATGGCACATAGGTCCATCGATGGCTGTTAGCCACAATGGGTGGATGCCACCCCTTACTTGGAGTGACCCTACTTATCTGATGCCAGGAGTCTGGGGTGAAGACAGGGATGGATCAGTTCAACTATCCTGTTCTATATATTCCTTTTGAAGCCCTGTTACTGGCTATTGTCAGAGAAAAGATACTCACCTAGATGGACCATTTGCCAGACTCAGTATGGCTGTTCTTATGGGTTATTTTACCTTTAAATTAAGCAAATAAATAAACAAATCTACCCAAACTTCTAAACAAAGTCAAAATGTTTTGCTAAAATGTTGAAATAAACCTTTTTAAAAAATACTTTTTCTCATTTTAAAAAGAAATTGTATTTAGCTGAAACTACTTGCCAAATTCAACTCAAATTCATGAATGCTGTAATTTTGGTTTCCTCAATACCACATTTTTTTCAGCCAATCCACTATTTTGAAAAAAGAAATCACTTTGCTCAACTTGAAAGCTTTCAGCACAGTTGATCACTAAATATTTTTGACCCAGTTAAAAAACCTCATAGAATGGCTGGCAAAACATCATGATGACTTCACCATTCCCATTGAACAGGGTTCAGAGAATCTTGATGTTCAACCCTTGTCTATCAGTTCCCACTGACCAAATGGAGAATGCTCAGATACCATGCTGATTTCTTCTTCATTCATTATTCACCAGAACAGCTGTGATCTTCTGGGACAATGAAGCAAACAGACCCCACAAAGTTTGCCAAATAATTTATTCATTGATTACTAAATGGTCAGTTCCGAAATGGACTCTTACTGGCCCTTATTGAATCAGTGAACTACTAATTGGTCAGTTCCAAAATGGATTCTTACCAGCCCTTATTGAATCAGAGTTACTTTAAAATTCATGGATTTAAAGAACTTCAAATGCTTAGAAAACATATTGATAGTGTCCTAAATTTTTTCACTCTCTTGGAAGCTTGGGAACAAAGGAAATGTTAACTACCTACACCTGAATTGCAAATAAGCCAACTGTTCCATTTGACTTGATATTGCACATGAAAAACATCATGCTACAGCATGTCCTTTTCCTAGAAATTTAGCAGTAACAATATTTTTTTCTTTTTTTTTGGTAAAACCCCAAGCAAGCAGGGGAGCAATTTAGGTGAACAAATGGCTTCCATCTGTTCTGAAGGAAGCATGAAAGGAGCTTCATTATTCAATTATGAACGTACATGAAGCAGCTCCAGTTTTTTGTTCCATGACAACTACTATAGCATCCAAGTATTGCATGTACTATACATATTTTTGAGTGCCATCCATATTAAAGAGGCAAAATACTGTCTTGGGATGTTTTAATGACTTTTGCAAGCTGTACATTCCTTATGGCAGCCTATTTAAACTTCAAATAAACTTCCCTCAGCTTTATGTCACACCCTCTCATTGAGACAATATATGTTCTTTCTACTGCTTCTTATGTTTTGAGTTTAGTAACATGTGTATCTGGATTCTATAGAGTATTGTCATTTCTAGTAAATAGATGCAAATATTTCCTTAGAGCTCTTCTGTATCATCATGTTCTCTTACTCCACATCCCTTATTTGACCAAAGTATGTTTTTTCCTCCCTTGTCTAACAATGTATTGTGCAGATATAGAGTGCCTTTCTTCCAAAGATATGAAAAGGATTTGCAAAAGTGGGTATATATTATTTACACTGAAGGATTCTGGCCCAAGGCCAAATATCCTGAAAAGCATCCATTAATATTGGGTGCTAATTTTTGATATTCCAATTCTGGATGTCCAACATCATTTTCAGAGTTACTGAGTACTTGGAACTCCATCTGGAGTTAGTGGGTGCTTCTGCTGTTCAGAATCAGTGGAAATATAAGACCATGTTGTGTTCTACACATCTGATTCATTGTGTCACATTTGGAGAAATACCTTGGTCCAACATTTAGAGAAATGTCCATTTAATTTTTTGGTTCCCATTGTCCATTTCCCAATGCTACACAGACAGTGGCAATTGGGACTAACATAAAAGTCTCCTAACTCATAGACCCTCCTACAAGAAAAGGCTTAAAAGTTATGTGTGTTCTTTAATACTGTCATGAATAGGGATAAGCTTGAACATATGCTTAAGTGCTTTCCTGAAGCACAGAGGAAGTCTTCAGCTTTCACTCCCAGGCAATGCTGCTTCCTGTGTGTGAGTGAACACACACGATTGCCTCCTAGTGTTTGAAAGGCATCTTAAGAAATCTGCCAGAAATTTTCTTTTTTCCTTACCATGCCCTTCATCTTCCTACACGCCCTTCGCTAATGCTTCAAAACACTCCTTAAAATGCACTTCTTTCGTAAAACCTCTTTAGATTTAGCTTCCTGAGGACAATGAAGTGAACTGTCCGCTTGTTTATTTGTGGTTTTAGAAGTCTTCACAAAAGCATGTTATAGTGGTAGCTAAATACTGTAATATACTGTATATTGTAACATAATTTTCTGATGAGTTTGGTTGATAAAGATAATAGTGTTGATGTAATAAACGCCTTACAGAAGTCTGACTTGGTACTGCATGGCATTTTAATTAAAACACTAGAATGCTATGAAATTAAGGGCTGTATACATTAAATGGATTTTAAATTGGCAGGTCTCAAAATGTTGTTCAATGATGATTCCCCATTTACAGATGTATTTCCAATGAGGTCCTGCAGGAAATGTTCTTGGCCCCATGCTATTTAACATTTTTAGCAATGATTTTGAAGAAAACAGAATATTATCACTGATAATGTGTGAAGATGAAACAAAAATTGGAGAAGTGGTAAATAAAGACGAGGATAGGTCACTGAGTGATTTTGATTACCTGGTAAACTGGACAGAATCAAACAACATACATTTTAATACGATTAAATATATACATCTAGGAACAAAGAATGGTAGCCATACTTGCAGGGTGGGGTCTCTATTCTGGAAACCAATGATTCTGAAAAAGATTGGGGCGATCAGCTGAATATGAGCTCCCCGTGTGATGCTATGGCAAAAGAGCTAACGTGATCCTGAGGTGCATTAACAGGAACCTCGGGTAAAAGTAGAGCAATTATTTCACTTCTGTATCTGGCACTAGTGAGGTAGCTATTTGAATTTTATGTCCATTTCTGGTGCCCGTAGTTCAAGGACATTGATACATTGGAAAGGATTGAGAGAAAAGCCATGAGAATGATTAAAAGGTTAAAAAATATGTCATATAGTGATAGACTCAAAGAACTCAATCTGTTTATCTTAACCAAGAGAAGGTGAACGGGTAACTTGATTAGAGTATAGGTATCTACAGGGAAACAAATATTTGATAATGGGCTCTTCAGTGTAGCAAAAAAAACAGTATAGCACGATCCAATGGCTGAAGTTGAAACTAGAAAAATTCAGACTAGAAATAAGGTACCCTTTTTTTTTAAAAGGTGAGAATAATTAACCACTGGAACAATTTACCAAGGATCTTGGTGGATTCTCTGTCACTGATCATTTTAAAATTGGAGTTGAATGTTAAGTCTAAAAGATCTGCTCTAGGAATTATTTGGGGGAAGTTTTATGGTCTGCGTTTGTACAGGGCAGTCAGACTGAAGGATCACAGTGGTCTCTTCTGGCATTGGAATATGTATACCTGTCTACACTGCACAGAAAAACCTGCGGCAAAAAGTTCCAGATTCTGGGTCAATTGATTCAGTGTAGATATTCCTGCTTGAGCTGGAGCTTGGTTTCTGAAACCTGGTGAGAGGGAAGGATTTCAGAGTCTGGACTCCAGCCCTAACTGGAATATCTATACTGCCAGTTTTAACCCCACCACCCAAACCCCAGGGCTATGTCTACACTAGAAAAAGTTAGGTCGACTTTAAGTCAACTTAATAAGGTCAGCTTTAAGTTATTAAGTCGACTTAACAAAGTGGTTTCCCTTAACCAGAACTTAGTAATTTGACCTAACTTCCCTTAGGTTGACCTAAGAAAGTGGAGTTATGCATCCACACTGGGCTTAGGTCGACCTAAGGAGGGTTATTCTTATTAAGTAGACCTAAGTGTTCATTAGGTCGACTTAAGGAAACCCCTTAAATTGACCTAATGAAAGCCTAGTGTGGACATGGATTAAGTAAGGTCAACTTAAGCCTCCTTAAGTTGACCTAACTTGCCAGTGTAGACATATCCCAGAAGCCTGATATAATTGACTTAGGCTCTGGGACTTGGTGCTGCGGTGTTTGTTAACAGAATAGATGTACCGTATGAATCTGCAGTGCTTCAAAATTGGTCGGAACCCCAAAGTGGGTCAAGACCCAATTTTAATGGGGTTGTCAGTGCTGGGGTTAGACTTGCTGGGACCTGGGGCAGACACCAAAAGCCAAGCTCCACTGACTTGGCTTGAAGCTGAGCCTGAGGGCTTCAGCCCTGGGCAGCAGGGCTCAGGTTACAGCCCTTCCATCTGGGCTGAAGCTATCAGGTTTTGCTCCTCCTTCCCTCCCTCCATCCTCACCCAGGATAGCAAAGCTCAGGTTCAGACTTTGGTCCCTCTTCCTGGGGTCATATAGCAAGTTTTGTTTTCAGAAGGGGGTTGCAGTGTGATGAAGTTTGAGAACTGCTGAAGCAGAGAGTAGTGTTTGAGGGAGGGGCATTTTTCACTTCTTAAACCAGATCCCATTTAATTCATCAGTTTCATTCACCATAAGCTCTATTGCCCTTAACAGCAATGCAGAGGTCACTTCTTCACAAGGCTGGGAAACGTTCTTGAACAATTTTTCTAATGCCTTTTGCATGAAGAGGTATTTACTTGAATGCCTGAAATGGATTTCTTTTCTATTCATATTGCTGGCTTCATGTCATCCTGACTAATAAACCTAAGGCTGAGAGCCTCAGTCCCAGCTGAGAACCTTTACCCTGAGTAAAAACAACAAGAGTCCTGTGGCACCTTATAGACCAACAGATTTTCTTCGGCATAAGCTTTCGTGGGCTATAACCCACTTCATCAGATGCATGAAGTGGAAATCACAGTGGAGAGGTATATATACACATGCCAGGATGGAGGAGGGCACGTGTTAGCAAAGTCAGTTCAGAGAGCAGATGGGACCTATTCACACCTGTTGATAAATGTGTGAACAGAACAATCACTTTTTGTAGTGTGATAACCATTCCAAGTCCCTATTCAGACCCAGTCTGATTATGTCAAGCTTGCAAATCAGCTCCAGCTCTCCAGTTTCACGCTGAAGTCTGTTTTTGTAGTTTCTTTGTTGAAGTGTGGCAACTTTCCGGTCATCTACTGAGTGTCCATGGAGGTTGAAGTGTTCTCCTACAGGTTTATGGATGTTGCCATCATTGTTTTTGCTGTACACAGACTAACACGGCTACCCCTCTGGAAATTTTTACCCTGAGTGCTTCTTTACCTGTGTAGATCTCCACTGCGATTAAAAACTTGTGGCTGGCTTGTGTCACCAGCCATGGGCTTGGGGGGTTCAGACGAAGGGCCTGTTTAACTGCGCTAAAGACATGTAGTTTCAGGCTACAGCCTAATGTCTGGAACCCCCAGGAGGGGAGGGTTCTAGAGCTCTGTCTCCAGCCTGAATCTGAGCATCTACAGTGTAATTAAACAGCCTCTTAGCCTGAGCCCATGAGCTCAAATCAACTTACCAGAGCCAGCCGTGCATATTTATTACAGTATAACCATATCCAAAAGGCCCTAGTTCCAATCGAATGAGGATTCGGCCTGTGCAGGCATGGTGGAAGACCCATGTAAGGCTGTGTTCTGAGGGTGCCATTGAAATCTATGACATAAGGGTCGACACGCTCTAATTTAAGGTCCATCCCCGGGATGTTATTTATCGGGGATTGCGTGGGGACCAGGGTTTTTTTGGCCATGGCGGTTATAGCGCCACTCTTGTTCGGTGACTGATTGGAGGCTTTTGATATGAGACAAAGGATCAGAAGGTATGAGCAATAGAGGATTGAGCCAAGCCAGCCGGTGACCCAGACCAGCATCAGGGGGACCGAGTATTGCTCATATGCTGGGAGAAGGGGGAATGCAAGGGGTGCAAAGGAAATTAGCAGGAATAAGAGTAGCATCAAAAGTATCAGGGCAGTTATGAACAAAGGAGGTTTATTTTCATTTACCATGGTTACAAGTTTCTTATTAGAGAAAGCTTTCAAAGGGTTACAGTTAACAGAGTGCGAAAGAGTTACAGTTGACAGTGTGCGATAGCTGTGATACAGTTTTAAAAAGCAGAAGTCTGTGTGTGGTGTCTATGCCTTTCTATGTTCCTTATGCTGTAATGCGGTTTTTTTTATATTTTTTAGGCTGCAGCAAGTCTTAAAGGCAAAGATTACATGTGGTTAAATGCTAAAGCTACTCTTATTACACTGCTGTTTCCCCTACCTTTAAAGGGGATTGCAGTCTAACCAACCTGTCCTCCCAGGCTTGGGGTTCTAACCTATGTGTTCCCTAGCCTTATCCCTAGCCAACCTGTCCTCCCAGGCTCGGGGGTCTAAACTGCTTTGGTCCTTGCCCAAGGACCCTGGGTACTAGATACTTCCCGTTACTTCTTCAAAGGTTTGTAGCTACCATGAACCAAAAGTCACCGAGGTCTCTGTGTGCTTGTAACTAGTTACTCACCAAGCTCAACGCCAACGTGTCAGATCTGTCACACCTAGGATCGTGGCCTGACCTTTCTGATCCGCTCCTTCATGCCTGTCCCGTCACCTGCCTGGATCGGGGGTGCTGACGCTTCTGCCCTGGCTACCGTGGTCTCCACTGGCTACCAACCCAAGGGCAAGCCCAGAGATTGGGGCGTCCTGGGACCACGAAGCGTTCCGCTCTCCCTTCTTTGGGGATGCGGGGCTATATTTATAGGGTTTTACTCCCTCTTGCCCCCACTTTTTGGTCTCACACCTTTTTGCAGACGAGCTGCCCTTTTTGCGGATGTTTATCACACCTTTTGCAGACGGGCCCCATGCGACCTAGTTTTCCGAGTTGCGGGCGGCCGATTTTTCGGTACAGAGATGCCGCGTTCCTGGTAAAGCGACAGCCGAGTTCTTGGCATAGATACAAGAGACTTGGTGCTGGGCAAAGAAAACAGAGACCTTTGATAATTGGTTCATGTTTGGGCCTATAGTCATCCTGAACCATCCTTACTATGCCTAGAGCTTTAGCAAATACCCTTAACAAACCCTAATAAATTTTTTACAAAGGGGATGTGCCAGTGGTCAAGCTTGAAGCAGAAGATGCAAACTGGGAAAGGGACATCAGCACTGGATTTTCCAGGCAGTGTTGCAGCCCACAAGGTAGCTTTGGAACTTGCCTTAAGTTAGACAAGCCCCCAGGGCCACCTAAATTACAGCTCCTGGATCAGCTCCCTGGGGCTCTGAGTTCGGGGCTGTGGCTCTTGGGGAATGCAGCTGGAGCCTGCTTCCCGGCATCAGCAGACAGGCATGTGCTAAGCAAAGCAGTATGCGGGCAGTAGGTCAGGCTAATTGCCTGAGTGCAAGCCCACAGTACCCATGGGTACATACTTGGGTGGCTAGCCTGAACCATGGCCTCGCTGCTATTTTTAGCATGTTAGCTCATCAGACCATGAACATGTTTCTCTAGCTGCTCTTGAAAGCACCCTCCTGCTATACCTTGGAGTCACCACACAGAATATAATCAGGAGGGTAAAACAGATGGAACAAAATGTGAATTAATTACAGGAAGATTATTGGCCCAGCTCTGAGGAGGTAGGAAAGGATTTATACAAACATACAGGAGTAAGGGACTAGATTCTTCTCTGTACCAGAGATATGCTTGGTACAACTGAGATGTGGGTAGAAGGCACTGGTAGGTGTTGGCCACCTCTTTGATCCACTAATCCAGAGATTGACCTGATTCCCAGTGATGCCTCAGGCTGTTTTAAATTATGCCCAGTTGCCAAAATACTCTAGGGTCTGTAGGAATGGCCAAGTTATAATGGCACCCCCAAATGCCCCTTTTATTTCTGGGCATGCCCCTTACACAGAGATCCCTGAGAAAGGTGTGGTTTTGTGTAATGGTAGGGAGATGGGCTGATATAGTGGGCCCATGCCATTACTGGCTTCTTTTACAAGGGGAATCCACAGAGAGTTGGTTAAGGCAGCTTTGTGGCTGTGCAGATTTGCCAGAGATGGCCTATAAATTGGGTACCTTTTATGCCCTATAGGTCACCAAGGTAAAACGAGTCACAATAGGAACTATAAATATGTAACTAAATAGTTTAAATGTAGCATGAGGTTATTTGTGGAAGTTACAAAATTTATACGGCAACATGACTGTACCCAGAAACCCCACCTTTGCAAATGCAAATTAAATTGTCAGGTGCACGATTGAATGGTTTTTCCACAAGTGCTCATTATATGTGGAAAATGGTCATATGCATTCACAAATTTTTGCATGCTCTCATACTACAGACCTTCTTAAATTTGTCCTAAGTGAGCTAATAATCTAACTCTTAACAGGGAACTCTTGTGCCTTTCTCATTAATGTTGTTTTATGACCTAAACTTTAGATATGCGTGTTCACTCATCTCAGACCAGAGTATCATTCTGCTATGTTCAATTTATAAGCAGTTTTCCAGTTTTTCAAAAAGGTCCTTTAAGTAATTGCAGATGCTCTTAGTAACAGATGTTCAAATTCATAATATTCTCATGGTCAGGTAAAGTAAAAATTCACCTGGGACATATATGTTCAAAATCATGTACAACCAGCCACTTGTATCTTCCCTGTGCAGTCATCATCTTGATTAATGCCAAAGAAAATGGAGTTGGTTTCCTTTTCTCTTACCGTCATTCTGGTAACTGCTATTCCCCCTGATTTCAGCGTTGCTTAATCTGCTGGCTTCCTAATATGACCTGAAAATTAGTTGTGGTATGGTCCCTAATGCTGGTTGTGGCCTTTAAGTGTTACAGTAATGCAAGTAAGTAATAATGACAATGCTGATTAACCAAACTTTGTATGCCATTTATTCTAATAGCCCTGTATTCTAAGGACTGAAACCTGCAAAGTGTTGAGCACTTCCTGTGAGATCATGGATCTACTCATCTACCGATGAAGAAAACTCAACAGCTCCACAGGAGCTAGAATAATAACTAATGTTCATAATCCCTTTTCCCGTGTACACTGTCCAGATCATCGTTGAGTTCAATGCGTGGGCTGATTGCCGCATTTTAGGAAGATGTTAAAGATGAACACTCTGAACTATGCAGGTCAATTTTTTGGTGCATGCTTGATGGCTGCCTGGCTGCCAACTGAAGTTGTTTTGTTTGAACCTGAAGAGAGCTGTCATCAGAAGGATTAGATCCCCACGTTTCTAGCAGCACCCCAGGTTATATGACTTTTTGTTTTGTATTTGATTGCCCAAGTATTGTCATTTGCTTTATTGTGGTGGCCATATTAACCCTGGGAAATTGAAATGACCTTGTTTGGTTGGCAGAAATGTCTTATTTTCAAAGATTTTCTAGGGTTTCTATCTCTCTGCCACAAAAATTCCTGCAATATTTTGTTGGAATGAAATTTGAGACTTATTTATCAGTAAAGCATTTCAGGGACAACACTATAGTCTGGGTTCAAGTGGGCTGACTTCTATGGGCTGTGGGGCCCCACAGGGCAATTAAAATTAAAATAAATATGCAACCATCAGGAGCTACATATTTTGATCGAGCCAAACTGAATTTGAACCTCATGTTGTGAATTCTGTTCTAAATAAAGAAACCACCATTTCCAAGAAGGTTGTAAATTCAGCAAATTCAGTTCTCCTATCACTGTTCTCCTTTCAAGATGAATTTAATCGGATTTAAATATTACCTTCCAAAATATAGAAAGGCTTGTCCTAGTAAATAGCATCAGCTGATTCCTTCTGTTCCCCTGGTAGCCACTATCTGATTATGGCAAGCCTGGTGTACATTAGTAATAGTTTGAGAGAGGTGGATATGAATGTTTAAATGTCTCTATTCTATGGATCGGTTTGATTCCCATGAATCAAATCTGGCAAGAGAAGCTCTACTCTTTGGGCTTATACCTTGTATAAGTATCTTATATGTGCTTTTATTACTAAAATAGGTCTATATATTTATTGCTATTACCCAGATCTCTGCCAGGTTTCAGAATTATTCATATTCTCAGATTTCTAAGGGAAGGAAGAACCTGCCTGCTTTAACTGCTACAACAGGCACAGTATTGCCTCCTACAATTTCTTTAAATATTTAATAAAACATAACTCCATCGTTTTCCCACTACTCATAGCATCACTTGTACCTTAACCTCCATTGGCACAAATTGATGCTCTAAATGCTCTTTTTGAATGTCAGCTGTCATCTTTTCTACAGGGTTTTCTGAAAAGTTTTGAATGTCCCATTTATCTCACTGCCAGCTGCCAAATTCCTCTTACCCATAGTTGCTGTTGTGTTGCTGTTTGAAATTGTAGTTCCTGATCCAACACCCCTTGAAGCCAGTGGAAGTTGAATTGAGCACTTAGGGTGGGATCAATGTATTTTTGGCTTCTAAGTCCCATTTTTAGGCATGACAGTGATCCACAAACCTGTCTGGTTTCTGCCTAACTCTGTAGACACCTAAGATTCTCCTTGAACACACACATTTCGGCCTTTATGCCTACTGCCTGCTTGAACATTTGCATTGTTGCCTTAGGACAGATGTCTGGATATGTAACCCCCAGAGCGATTCACAAATTGGGATGGATAAGCATCTGCCCAAGTTATATGTAGGGGCCACTTCTGGTAGGCAGTCTGTGAACACACTTATTAGGTTGGGCCCCACTGCCCCTCGGTCAAGTTCACACAAAATAGTCAGGGGAAGAAGGCTACCTCCATCATAATCTTTAGCTTAGTGGTAGTATATTGACACAAGGTGCAGGAGATCCCAAGTCCCCTCTCCTCCTGAGGGGGAAGAAGACATTTGAACAGGGATTGGCTGACTCCAAGGTAAGCACCATAACTATTAGGCTATGGTTTAAATTCTGGTGTGGATCTCCCTCAGTTTCTTGTATTTATTGAAGCTGCTCCACTGTAATTAAACAATAGAATACTTCAATATTAATTAAAAACAATGAGGAATATTGTGGAACCTTAGGGTGTGTCTACACTGGCAACTTAGGTTGATTTAAGGAGGCTTAAGTTGATCGAAACAAAGCCACATCCACACTGGGCTTTTATTACGTTGACCTAAGTATTTCCTTAAGTCGACTTAATAACACCTGGTTTTAGGTCGACATAAGCCTTAAGTCGACTCCTTAAGTCACCTTAAAGCCAGTGTGGATGGGGATTAGTGCCTAAGTCGACCTTATTAAATCAACTTAAAGCATTAAGTCAATTTAATAAGGTCAACAAGGGGCTATGTTTACAGGAGAGAAGTTAAGTCGACTTTGTGAAGTGAATTTTCAAGCAGCCGTGCTGCTTTTTTTGGCCGAGGAGCCACCAGCACTGGCTGAGAGTCGGGGAAGTGGGGATGGCATGAGAGTTGGCAAAGGTTGCTGCATTAAAGCATGGCTTCTAAAATCCTGTTCTTGTACTGGTCTTATTTGATACGGTAAAATTCAAGAGAAAAGAAAACAGATACTCAACATGTATGAATTGATTGTATTGACTGACAAGACAGTTTCTCTACCAATTTCCCATGAATCCAAGCAATTTGTTATTAGAGTGTGTTATCGTACTGGTGGATGCTGCCTCTTAGAAGTAGAATACCATCCCACGTGTATAGAAGGGCACATCCATCCCATTTTTCTCTGGGTATTGAGGGCACCCCCTGCCATGAAACTACTGTATTTCCAGTATGTAATTGTGTGAGTTGGAGTGCCTGCATTAGGAGTCCATGGGGCTCACTCTGTGCACTGCTTTTTTGTAGGGTTCTGAATATAGGATCAACCCACCATTCTCCCCATCTCTGAAGATGCCCTAAGTAGACTGCCCAACAATTCATGCTGTATGCTGGAGACAAATTTGGTGCATAATGCATTAGAATTGTGACAATCCTTCCACACATTACTTCAAAACTATTTTTTCAAAGGAAGATTATATGTTAGTGTGTACTTGAAAACCCTATTACAATGGAATTAAGGAAACTTTAGGGTGGGCATTAGGAAAAAATTCCTGAAAGTGAAATCCATTATTCTGCAATTGTCCCCAAAGGAAGATAAGTCCTATCACTTGGAGGACACCGCTAACCGAACAAAGCACTGGCCAACATACAGAAAGTAACAATCCTACATGGTAACAGTACTCTTATGCATCATTGAGTAAATACAGTCCACAGGACAATGGTGTATGCTGGATGTTCTTGAGGAGCATATTCCAGAGCTGATACACACATACATGTACACAAAGCGGCTAGAAGTCAAATGCCAAGATTAACCCACAGATGAAAGTGAAATAGCAAAGGCATATATCATTGAAATGGGGTATAGGAATCTATATTTTTCACCTTAAATGCCCCCAGCCCCAATCAAGGAGATCTTGGGGGGCGGTTGACAGTTAGTGTAACTAGTCTGAGTAGCCTTTGGATTTTGCTCACCAATTAAAGAAACCTTTGTAACAGTGAGTTAAGTGCATAAAGTTTATTGGCACTAATTTTATGTTCTTGTAAGACTGCATTGGCAAAGACTATTCTTCTTTGGCCCATCTCTTGTTCCGCTACATACCATTTCATCAACTACATGCATCAAATATGATTCCAGTTTATTTGTCCCTTGTTTGTTAGACCATTGAACTTGAGTAAATGCAGGCACGTGGCCAACCATATGGTAACAATAACATCAGCACTACAGTCGAAGAAGATCAAGAATCATATATACATAAGGTAATATGGAGTATATCTGCACAATTTTTGAAGAATATCAGTGTTTTTTTCTAGGTTATATATGTTCTTTGGGCTGACAGAATGAGGTCAGATCCAATGTATTGTGTTAAAAATACTCATCAAAAATAACTTTCAAATTTTGATCTTCTCTATAACACTATAGAGAATATAGTAAATTAGGCACTAGTATTTGCCTAGAAGAAGCGTAGTTTTCTTCTCAGTATGAAGTCACACAGGTAGAATGGTGGTAAAAAAGTATAGCTAGTGTTCAGGGTAGAGGAAATTATGAAATTGAAATTATGATAGCAGATAGGTTTAGAAACTCTTCTTTATGTTCCAGACAACCTCCAATTGATTTCATAATGTTCTGTTTATATGAATAGTCTATCATTTCAGCTGGATACTTGATAATTGTAGTGTTGGGGAAACTACTAACCCATTAAGCTGGTCAGAACTTTTTACTGAAAATTTGCAACCAAATGAATAGAAATTTGTGAAAAGACTTACAAAAATGTTTCATCATATTTTAACCCAGTTCTAACCTAGTGAAATAGAATGAAATAACCAGGTAGTAGTACCTCTTTGCTGATCTATTTGTGCTTGGGTCCCAGGCTGGTTTGATACACTTGTTTTAGGACTGCCCAGCTTGAATGAGGTTTATCACACTTCATTTATGTGGATTGGAGAGTTGGAATGATGGCTAAAAGTTGCATTCAGAGCTGATCCTACTAGAATTTGGTAGAGTCCAAATATTACAGGAACTGTCCTAAAATCCATGCAGTAATAAAAGTGAAGCAGTTGCGGGGTTTTATGGCAGAGAAGGGAATGCTTCTTTTGAAATCTTATGCGTTCAATGAGGGGTGGAAACTATTTTCCCCCAAACGTGTCTCTATCAGTAAAAAAGAGGCTAAAGAGAAAACTATGAACAATTTTCAAACCTGGGCAGCTACTTAAGCTCCTAAATCTACATACATAGTTAGGCTTCTAATTCATATGCACAGGTACCTAACTAAATACTTCTATTTTGGAGCCTAAATATCAGTATTTTTCAAAAGATGAAACATTGATGAAATGGTATTTTTAACCAACTCTATTAATGAGGGATTTAGAAGCATAATTTCAGGCACCAAAATGTAGAAATTGTTGGATTGAGTGTTACTACAAGAAGTAACACTTAATACAATTGCTATAGAGAGCTCTTGAGACTATTACAAGAGACCAGGGAAAACTGAGGAAAGAAAAAATGGAAATCTTGAATTTTATTCACAATAACCTTTTAATTAAGATTCTATTTTACAATAATTTATGACATTTCCAGTTATAACCTTGAGATTCTTCCCCTCATAATTAGATATCCACCCCCTTTCTTCCCCACTACCTAATACAGTAGGAATTTCAGAGGGAAACTTTCCTCTAGTAAAGGCATTGTAAGCTTTGAAGAGTCATCTCAACAGAAGGCTATCTCATAAGAGGAACTGTACATATTCTCTTTTCTTCCCTGAGAAAGAATTGGGATTTAAATTACTTTGACAGTGTGGAAAGACTTTTTGGCAGTAGGATAAAAAAATCCTCCAAACATTCATCTAAAATCCCCAAGCTAACATGGGTCTAGACTAGATTTTAAAGCTCATAGAATCGTAGAAGATTAGGATTGGAAGAAACCTCAGGAAGTTATCTAGTCCAACCTCCTTCTCAGAGCAGGACCAATTCCATCTAAATTATCCCAGCCAGGGCTTTGTCAAGCCACACCTTAAAGACCTCGAAGGGTGCGTCTACACCTGTAAATTAAGTCGACTGAAGCTTACTCTGCATCTACACTACACTTTCCTTAAGTCGACTTAAGCAGCTGCTTAAGTCAACTTAAGGAAAAATTAAGTCAACTTTGTTAAATCTCCTTTTAAATCAACTTTCTGCTTAAGTCAACTTTCTAAAGTCGACTTAAGCCAGTGTAGACGTGGAGTACCCCTAAGTCAGAGATTCATTCTACACCTAGAGTAGAATAGGATTGCAGAGAGAGGAAGGCACCCAAGGTGTATGTGGTATATGGCCCTCCTTATTCTAATGAAAATGGTTAATTATGCAGTTTTTCTTTGATTTTAATTTTTAAAAAATCAAATACAAACTTCATCTCTGGAAGAAAGGAGGCCAGGAAAAATTGTTTGACTGCTTAGAGCAACCCAATTTATTCCAGGTTCAATAGCATAAGGTAAAAAACAGTACTGCTAATCCGGTTGTCTGAAGATCATAAAAGGAGGAAATATTGCCTACATTCTTATGAGGTGCCATGGCCCTGTTATACGTGTACTGCAGTTTTTGATAGCAGTCGAAGAGAGATATGCAAGTTAAGACTTGACTGCCTAATGCCTAATTACCGTGGTGTGTCCATGGTGCTGAGTGAAAGAGAAATACTCTCTTTTCAACTCAGCACTACTCCACTTGAGGGAGTGGAATTACTCGATCAACTTCCTGATCGACTGAGCAGGCCTTCACAGAAATGTCAATCGAACCAGGAATTTCAGGCTGATGGCAGTGAATTTTCCATTGTCAGTATAGACCTGCCCATGGGGAGGAGGATGAATAACTATGCCTTTCACAAAAAAGAATTTCTACATGTTATTTTTTTCCAAGATATGCTACTATTTAACTTTAACTGAATGCTCCCTTCAAGTTTGGAGGCAGGTTTTGGAGCAGATATTGTCTAGAATACAGCAAAGAAAATCCTCAATTTTCAAAGAAAAGCAAAATTCGATTAGACACTTTTGTGCAAACTTCTGCTGGTTCATGAATGCTAGACAAACTCATCACAAGGCTAATTTCCAGTGCATTTGAGTAGCACGGTTCACACACCTACAGCTAGCAGAGCAGTTTGATGTCAGAGCTGACAGGCGGGATATCTGGGACAGGACCCATGTGGCCAGTGGCTGTTAGCACTTAGCTGTGAAGGCAGTTTGTATGTATCACTTTCAAACAAACCTCTCTTACCTGAGGATCTGATTCTTCAGAATGCTGTGTCCAGCCTTTCTTTTCTAGCAGGAATCTCACTACAGTGCGTGGGTTTTAAAAAGAGTGGAGTAAGAAATCTGAAGGGGTTTTGAGAAGAGTTTGAGGCATCTTTTCCATGAAGAGAAATGATTTACAATGGAGAACACACTTGGATTTCCTAAATACTTTCCTTTCCATACATGGGTCATAGTTATTTGGTGCTATCATGAAACTGTGGGTAGCTTGCACATTAATGTAATATTTGCCATATTAAATTAGATCAGTGTGATCGAACTGGACAATACCTGATGCTTCAGAGGAAGGCAGAAAAATCACCAAATAAAATGCATCCTGGGATTCAATGCTCTTCAGCAAATCCATAGATATCATGGTTTTAAAAATATTCAAATGTCAGGTTTCAGGGCCCTTCTGTCAGTAGAGAAAGGAAAAAAAAACAAAACAAATTTGAAGCCATTGGAACTAGTTATGTGGAAGAGTTGCAGAATCTGACTCTCATAGAATATACATTGTATCCAGATGAGGTAGTTACAATTTATTTTATTTATCTATCAATGAACTCTTAATGGAGATGTAGAGAGAACATGACAGTTCTGTCACTTTTCTCCTCTCATTTTTCCATCCACACTGAAGAAAAGGGTGTCAGTCAGTTTTTGCACTAGCTCTGTATCCCATTATAAGGGTATCTTTATTGTTTTGAGTTGTTTTCCTTCATTTTCAAGTCAATATATTTTTCAAGAAAAAATAGAAACCTCTAGAAACCCGTTCTTCTGCAGTACCCAGTTCTTTCATCCTTAGTCATATCTGAGTAATGGTCCCACATACTTCAGTAAATGGAAATCCAGTTCAGTCTCCCAAAGAGCTGCATTGACTCTGGAAAACAAACAAAAGTCAAAACTAGTAAAATGTGTGTTTGCCAGAAAAGTACACAGTTACTTTCAGAGTAAAGTACTACACAACATGAGTAAAGGCTGGCAGATCTGAACCTTCATTTAGTATCAACATATACTATTGTGGCATGGAGAGTAATGAATATTCCTGAATTTTGACCAGTTACAATAGGAGGGGCTCAGAGCATGACTTTTACATTTAACCTGGGGTCACCTTTGTGAATAATTAAAAAACTAAAAGACCTAAATTTAAATTTAGGGGGCAGAGGATGGACTTGTATTAAGACACTTAATTGAGACTCCAGAGCTCTGTGTTCAAGTACTTCATCAATCATAGATTCCCTGTCTGGACTTGCACAAATGCTTTACCTATCTTGTGTCCCCATTCCCCGTGTATCAAATGGGAATAATATTTCCTTGCCTTCCATTTCCTTTGACTCTTTCATCTAGATTGTAAACTCTGTAGTGCCTGGACTGTGCTGTATTGAGTGTTTTTACAGAAACAAGACCACTGTAAGTCCCACGCTGTATTGCTACTTAATCTTCCTCTGGTTTATTTTCTTGATTGTTCAGGGGTATTTTAAGGAATTTAGTATCAAAGCATTTTGCTTAATCTGTTGTTATATTTATTGTAATATCTTGCACTGTCTGTCACTATCCTAACAGGATGTATTGCATTCCACCTGACACTGTGCCTTCCCACCCACATACTATAACATACAAATAAATCCATGTAGAATTGGGAGTCCCACCTCATGTGTGATTTAAATGTTCAAAAGTACATTCAAACAAGCTGTGAGGGACATTTTTAGGGGAGGAGGAACTGAGATTTTTTTTTGGCACTAAACCAAAATGCATCTTATTCCTTTCAGCTATCATTCATCTTACTGGAAGCTTTTGTGCTAATACATTAAGCTTAACTCTCATATTTACCTTATAGTTCCCATTTTATTTAAATAGGAGAAATTCATCTGTCCCTGTTCCTTGTCCTCACTTTTGCAGCAGATTGCTATGCGGACTGAAGAAGGACCAGACCAACTTTTATTAAAATCAGGTCAATTTTTCTATGGCTAAGCTGATTTTGTCACACTGGCTTTATTAAATAACTGCAAGCATCATGTCAGCCATCTGTTGGCTCCATTTGGAAGATATTTATTTTGGAGCTGTGTAGATAAACATTAAACTCCATTAGCCTCCACAGCTGCTTCATCCTCTTAGCAGAGGCAAGAAGGTTGGTTGGGGGAACCAAGTAGCCCAACATCCATGCTCCATCCTCTCAACAAGCTGGTCTCACCACTACAAAACTGCTGTGCAGTGACCCAGAAGAAGCCTCCATAGCAGGCAAGTGAAAGGAGAGAAACTTGATTGTATGCAAAATAGTGGCCCAAATTTGAGCTCCACTGAATCCAGCAATGTGACATTTCTCTAGTACCACAGTCTAGTAAAGCATTGGATTGTGCCCAAAGTTTCTGGCATTGCTAATTACCACAGTCTTCTGTAAGAATGAGCTATAAATCTTAAATGCTAGAAAGTCTAATTATGCTTGATTTCTTTTGGCATCACTGTGGTGCCTCTAAACAGAGCAATGTTTTCCCAAAACAGATTTGGCGCATCGGATACTTCCTGATGGGCTCCACTGACCACAAGCAAACTCACTGGTAGAGGAGAAAAATAGCAGTACATTTTGTCCAGTTATATTTTTTAAATAGCAGAGACAAGGCCAGGTCTTGGCATAACGCCACTGGCTTCAATGGAGTGACACTGATTTTCAAAAGCTGAGGAGCTGGCCCGTGGTTTTTAATAGTGAAAGTTAGAGGTAGGAAAGATCTATTAGGTGATTAAGACCATTTCCCTGCCAATGAAAAATTGTTTCCTATTGTACATTTAGGGCCTGTCTACATGAACACAGCAAGCTGGGGTGTAGATCTGTTCCTCACCAGCCTGCTGTGCACTAGATGTGCAGCAGGGCTACAAAGACACTTAGGATGCGTCTACACTTACAAATTAAGTCGACTTAAGCTTGCTTAAATCGACTTAATTTAATCTGCATCTACACTGCATTTTCCTTAAGTCGACTTAAGCAGCAGTTTAAGTCGACTTAAGGAAAATGAAAGTCAACTTTATAAAACCTATTTTAAAGTCGACTTTACTGGTTAAATCGATTTTATTAAGTCGATTTAACCAGTGTAGACGCAGATTAGCACAAAATTGACTTTAAATTGACTTAAAGGGCTCCAGGGCTCCTCCACTGCCCTCCCTGCAAGGTACAATGGGGCAAGTACTGAGCCCCCAGGCACTTGGCAAGGGGTGCCCCCTTTGCGACCGTGGACCAGTCCCAGGTCCACTTAACCCCTAGAAGTCGACTTAGGTGTCCAGTGTGGATGCTCTAAGTCGATTTGGCAGGGTCCCCTTTAAGTCGACTTAATTTTTCAGTGTAGACATGCTAAGTCAACTTAAATTAACAAGTGTAGACATAGCCTTAGTGTGTGGCAGGGGGCTGCACAATAGATTTACACTGCAGCTTGCCACACACCAAGGGTTCATCTATACTTGGAGAAGGGTGATTCCCAGCTCATGTAGACATTCTATCGCAAGCTGTAGTCGAATTAGTGTGCTAAAAATAGTTGTATTGCTGGGGTGGCCTGGACAGTGGCAGCACAATCTAGGTGTGTCTGTGAATTTAGCAGGACTAGTCCATGCCACCGCACACTGCTGTCTATGTTACCACAGCTACACTACTGTTTTTAGTGCTAGCTTGATGAGAGGTAGCAAAAGCATGGCTGAATGAGCTGAGAATCACACCCCTAGCTCCAAGTATAGCTCAAAGTGTTCTTGTAGCCAAGCTCTGGGTAGGATTCAGGCCAATCCTGTTTAAAACATCCCAAGCAATGGTGTTTCTACTGCATCCTTTAGGAACCTATTCTACAGTCTACCACATTTTACTGTCATTTAGTTCAGATGTTCCATTTTAGATTTTACCTTTAATTTAATCCGGTTGTTCCTGTACCATACGAAGTATTTCCCATTCTTTCTAATTTTAACCCTTCAGAGGTCTGTCTGATTATCTTGAGCTTCTCTTGGAGTTGTCTTAACTAAGGACTTGATTCAGCAAATGCCTACTCACATGAGTAACCCTTACTCATTCAGGCAATAAGGTCTGGAATGCAAGACTGAGTTTGCAGATCTCAGTATTGCCACCCTCAAACACTGAAAGATCACAAGTCTGCCTTAAATTATGAGAGTCACAAAGGCTATGTCTACACTGGCAATTTAAGTCTCATAGACTCATAGACTTTAAGGTCAGAAGGGACCAGTACGATCATCTAGTCTGACCTCCTACAAAATGCAGGCCTCAAGACCTCACCCACCCACTTCAGCAATAGGCCACCAACCTATGTCTGAGTTATTTACCTGCTTAAATCATGATTTAAGGACTTTAAGATACAGAGAATTCACCAGTAGGTAAACCATGCCCTGTGCTACAATCAGCCCTGGGGGAAAATTCCTTCCTGACCCCAAATATGGCAATCAGTTAAAACCTGAGCACGTGGGCAAGTCTCAACAGCCAGTTACCCAAGAAACAATTCTTTGTAATAACACAGAACCCACCCTATGTACCCACCCACCCTCTTAGGCCACTTGTATATCCACCACACGTAGCCAAATATCAGTCAATTTCCAAAATAGGGTAATCATAAGGAGGCTTATGTCGACTTAAATTATGCCACGTCCACACTAGGCTTTCATTAAGTTGACTTAAGAAATTCCTTAAGTCGACTTAATGAAAGCTTAAGTCGACTTTATAACTACCATTCATTAGGTTGACTTAAGCATCTTTAGGTCGACCTAACCCTTCCTTAGGTCAACCTAAGCCCAGTGTGGATGCATAAGTCCACTTTGTTAAGTTGACCTAAGGACAGTTAGGTCGACTTAACAAAGTGTACTAAGTCGACTTAAAGTGTTGCCACTTGTTAAGTCAACTTTAATAAGGTCGATTTTAAGTCAACTTAAAGTTGACCTTATTAAACTCGACTTAACAAAAGTCTACTTAACTTTTCTAGTGTAGACATAGTTAAAGAAAGTTCTTTTTATTTGCCTCTCAGGATTTTTTTGAGCCCTAGATTTCTTCAAGCTACCAAACATTTCTCATCAGGTATTGAGCCTAGAAACTTTTTAAAATGGAAGCTAAGATTCTTGCTGTCACATTCTCAGAGCTGAGGCTAAAAGCAAAAACAAATGTGAGACTTGTTGTAAAATCACAAGAATTATGAGCTCTTCAAGGCCTTTACAAAATTGGAGGTAATCCAGTGAAATCCGTGTGGCTCCAACAGTAAAAAAAATAGTGTGAGATCAGCATCGAAACTATAAGGCTTTATGAAGCATAATGCACACCTAAGATGCTATATAAATAATTAACTGGACATGTAGACCTGTCATTTTAAACATATACAGAAACTTCACTAGACTGATTTTTGGTGTAGCCATGATCTGGGAAATCCATTTAAAAAATCTTGTGCATGTATAGCCCTAATGAAAAAGCAAAGACCATAGACATGTACTGGAAAAAATATCTTCTAGACATATATACAACATACTGGTATACTCCATAAATGTCTTGAGTATGCGCCGTACTAAAAATGATAAACGATATTGTCTGAGCTATGAGCAAATCAGTTACATTCATTGTAAATAAAGTAGGGAAGTGGCAAATAATTTTTTTTAAACAAAAAACAAATGTAGCCTAACAGTCTTCCATATTGTGCAATTTGAACTGTATCAATTGAATTCAGCATTGTCCATTTAATCCCCAATGGCTGCCATTATTTTTTCATTGATTTGGCTACAGGCAGTCCCAGAAAATGAATAAGAAATTGCTTGTAAACCTATTACTAGCCAGATGGTTAAAAAGGGTCATGAATACAAGGAAGAATAATGACCTGTTGTGGGATCCAAGCAATAAATGTGGAAACTCTCAACGGACACTCCAATAAGTACACGGTGGGGTGGAGGGCAGGAAGACAGCATTACAGTGTAAAGAGAGAGCCTTTATCAATGTTAGAACTACTTCTAAATGTATGTATCCTACATTTTTAAGAGAAAATGAAATACAGCTACATGACAATAACTAGTTCTTTGTTTTTTGCTTATCCTACTTTATATGTACTATACACCTTAATTTTTATATGTGCTTCCCTGTTTGGATATCTTCATAAATGTGGCCTAGTGAAAAAAATGTTTAATGGTACAATAGCTCTCAGATCCTGTGTTCCCAGGACATTTGTACATAACATTCAATCTTTGCTATTTGTTTTTAGTGCAATTGGTTCTGTGTTTATTTTGTCTTCACTGTGGCCCTGATCCCAAAAACACTTATTCCCATACTTAACTTTAACCAATGCCAACTTAATGTCCATTGAGCCATATGGGATGATTCACATGCATACATATTTTTTAGGATCAAGTCTATCGTTCATTTTTTCTTATGAGACAATGTGGGCTAATGTATGGCACAAAAGGTTAGGAAGCTGGAACTCCTGAGTTTTTAAACTTAGTTCTTCCAAAGTCTTACTGTGTGGCCTTGAGTCTCCAGTTCTCTGCATGTAAAATGGAGTTTATAGCAATTACTGGATCTTTGTCTCTTGGAATGCTATGAAGACTAATTAATGGTTGCTTATAAAGTATTTGCATGTATTCTGATGATACCAGGGATGGCCTAAAACAAGGCTATGCCAGCATGTTCTCTGGCTGAAGGACATCTTGCAAACACAAGTGTCCTGACGTTGATGGCGAGGAATCGAGTACATGTCTTCACTTGAAATCTTAACACTTAACAAAAAAAATCACACTTTTTTATATCATCAGGGATGTTGAAGATGGGGCAGTGGATGGGAAGGTCCAAGTGCGGACGTGATATTGAGCGTTTTCTCTCTCAAGTGCTTGGCTGGCTGGTACTTGCTCATATACTCTGTGTCCACTAGATTTCCCTAGGTAGGGTTAGGAAGGAATTCTGCCCAGGTCAGATTGGCAGTGGCATGGAGGGTTTTTCACCTTCCTCTGCATTGTGGGGTGCAGGTTACTTGCCAGGAATCTTTGGTTATAACGTGATCATTTCCCAATTATTTCTGGAGTCTAAAGCATTGGTGAACCCTTCTATTCTCTGCCTATGGCCCCTGACAGTCTAGTCTCTTGTGGACTGTTATACTTTCGTCTAATTTTGGTTGTTGGGTTTAGTGTGCGAGTGCTGGATGGTGTTGACATCCTGCAGTATGCAGGAGAACAGACTTGCTGATCTGGTGGTCCTGTCTGGCCTTAAACTCTGAGTCTAACAAGCATGGGTCACAATGCTCAGGCCCTTGTGCAGGTGTGTAGACTTGAGTGTAGAGTGAAGCTGTTCCTATGTGTGCCTCGGCTAAGGATATAATTTACCCAAAGAACATGGAGGAGTAGGCAGGAAGCTGACCTTGCACAGCAAGTAGAGGAGGGATGGGATAGCCTGCACAACCTTCTTGCACATCCTTAGATTTTGCTGCCTAACTCACAATTCCAGCAGCCATGTACCACCCTCAACTCTATATAAATTCTGTATGCTTCTTTCTTAACTATGGTGGCAGCCTTACAAATAGAATATTGCTTACACGCATTGCTTGGTTGCTTTAATAGTAACACCAAAAAACCCACAGTTTGTTGTTTGTATCTTACTTTCTGGATCCAATTCCGATAGGAAAAGGAACAAAGCAAAAGTGAAAGACACTGGCTAACATTATAATCTTTAACAAGTGAATGCTTCTCCTCGCTCAGTAAGTTATGTGAAAACACCAAGTTTTGACTCAGGAATATTGTAAATATACAGATCTTGGGAAAACCACAGTTTCTAGAAATACGACACTTTTTTAACAAGTAAGAAGGGCTCTTTTATTTTGTGATAAAAGTTCTGTGTTCAACTAAGCCACTGCATCATGTCAACAGCAAAAGTTATCATGAGGAATAGCATCTATAGCTTCTCTGATGTTATAGTTTCCATTTTCTAAACTACATCCCAATATTTGCTGTTCCAGATAAGGAAGGAGCCCAATTTTACATGCAAATTAAAATTCTTTTCAATAAATCTGATAGTCTACAGCATGCATTGTCTATAGTTGCAATCATAACAAAGACAGGCTTGAAGTTCTACGGTTTTTGCATTTAATAGGGTCACAGATTAAAGGCTTTACTCTACAATATTACTGAGCCTTCTGTCTGATTCCAGCAGGTAGTAAGCCAAGCTGTTCAGAAATGTTAAAAAGACATCTTATATTTTAGTATCTATTGCAAAGAGACTTCCTGAGCTGTGGCAATAAGAGAGCTAGAATAAGCTGGTCGACACTGGTCAGGCCGCATCTGGAATACTGTGTCCAGTTTTGGGCTCCCCACTACAGAAAGGATGTGGACAAATTAGAAAGAGTCCAGCGGAGGGCAACAAAAATGATTAGGGGACTGGGGAACATGACTTATGAGGAGAGACTGAAGGAACTAGGCTTATTTAGTCTACAGAAGAGAAGACTGAGGGGAGATTTGATAGCAACCTTCAACTACTTGAAAGGGTGCTCCAAATAGGAGGGAGCTAGGCTGTTCTCAATGGTAACAGAGGACAGAACAAGGAGCAATGGTTTCAAATTACAGCTGGGGAGGTCAAGGTTGGATATTAGGAAAAACTTTCTCTCTAGGAGGGTGGTGAAGCATTGTAATGGGTTACCTAGGGAGGTGGTGGAATCTCCATCTTGGAGATTTTTAAGGCCCGGTTAGACAAAACTCTGGCTGGGGTGATTTAGTGGGAGTGATCCTGATTTTTAGCAGGGGGTTGGACTAGATGACCTCATGAGGTCCCTTCCATCCCTATTATTCTATGATTCTAAGCTGTTCATCCATTTCCAACACTCATGGAAACTCGCGTGAATATACATGAAAAGAATCACACTGGCTATGTCTACACTTAGAAAGCTAGGTCGACTTTATTAAGTCGACCTTATTAAGTCAACCTAGAAAGTCTACACCCGAGCGGTCCTGGCCAGAAAGGTGCTCCACGCTCCCTTCTCCGCGGGATCCGAGCAGTCGTGGCTAGAAAGGAGCCCCCGAGCTCCTTTCTCCCTGGGACCGCTCGGGTCTGGCGGCTTGCTGCCTCGGGGAGAGCCGGCTCTGCGTGGGGCAGGCTCTTCCTGGGACAGCTGCTGGTGGCTTCCCGGTCTTGGGGAGAACCAGCCCCACAGGGGGTTGGCTCTCCCTGGGACGAGCCACTTGTGGCTTGCCTGTCCTTGCAGGGAGAGCCAGCCGTGCACGGGCTGGCTCTCCCTGGGACAAGCCGTGAGCGGCTTCCTGGGGAGAAGGGAGCCCCCGGGGCTCTCCAGCCAGGTTCCAGCGGGGGGATTCCCTCTGACTGGAGCCCTGGCTGGGGAGCCCTTCACCCCGGGATCGCGGCTTCCCTGGGGAGAAGGGAGCCACCATGGCTCCCTTCTGCCAGAGAGCCATGTGGGGATCCCTAGTCCCCCTGCCCTATGTAGACTTATGGAAGAAATCGACTTAGGGCGTCCACACTGACTTAAGTCGACTTAAGAAGTCGACTCAAGCCTTAATTCAACCTAAAATGAGGTGTTAATAGGTCGAATTAAGCTTTCCTTAAGCCGACTTAAGGAAAAGCTTAAGTCAATTTAAGGAAAGCCCAGTGTGGACGTGGAGTAAGTTAGGTTGACTTAAGCCTCCTGAAGTCGACCTAACTTGTAAGTGTAGATGCACCCATTGTTAGGAGCATAGCTAGGAGCTGCTCAGCACAGGAAAATCTTTGGCTATGTCTACATTTGCTAAAATTAGTTTGAATTAGTTAGTTCAAACTAACTAATTTGAACTAATTTTAGTTAGTTCAAATTAGCGATCCCCATTCATTTCAATGGCCAGTTAGTTCGAACTAAGAAATTAGTTTGAATTAACATGGCCACATTGGCTAATTCGAACTAGTTAGTTTGAATTAACCCCTTCATTTGAATACCCTATTCAAACGTATTAGTTCGAATTAAGGAACCCCTTAATTCGAACTAACTAAAACCTAGTGTAGCCATGTCTTTAGTTAGTTCGAATTAAGCCTCCTTAGTTCGAACTAACTGGCCAGTGTAGACATAGCCCCTGTGATTGCAGATACCCTGAGTATATTGCTCTCGTGGCCTGATTTTCCTGTTATACAAGTATCATGCCACTTATTTCAGTGCAGATATCTTTTGTACTTGTTTACTCATTGCTAGAGCCTCTGAGTGCTCCGCATATATTAGGGAACATGTTTTTCACTACACTGCTCTAGATAGGTAGCTTTATTATTTACTTTTTACAGAGGGGAACTGGGGCCTCAATAGACGTGCCCAAGGCCCCACAGGAAGTCTGTGGCCCTGCTAGAAACTTAACAAAGGTATCCTGAGGGCCAATTCAGTGTCTTGACCACAAGTTCATCCTTCCTGATTTACAGAAGTACACATGAGAAGTGATTCTCAGCTGTGGAGTAAATGAAACAATTCCAGTGCTTAATGCATGCCAGGTCATGAGGGGGCACAGAGCCAGGAAATATTTTTTTTCAAAACAGTGAGCTGTGTAACTAAGGGTTGGGGGGAGCTGCACATTTGTAATGCCACTTAGTGAAAACCCTCTGATTGATTGCTTTCACTACTTGTCTGCCTCCTGGAAAAGAGGAGCCAATCAAAGCTCCTGCAATAAGCAGGGAGAGCTCTCCCTCTCCCACCCACCCAGGAGCCGACACAATTCTCACAGGAGGGGAGCATGAAGGAGGAAACAGGATGGCTCTTCTGTTCCTCCCCTGTCCCACCTCCGTCACTGAACACCTGGCATAGAAAGGTGGAGGGGGACACTCTGAAGTATCCCCACTCCTGGAAGGTGTAAGTAAGATGCCCAGGACCTTCAGCAGTAACTGACATGAATCTGGGAATGCAGAATTAATATGGGAGTAGAACTGATGGGATGTTAAAGGGGACATAACTGATGGAGTGCCAGGAGGGTAGAGCAGATGTGGAGACTGGGGGATTAATAGTCCCCTTCTTTTTCCAGTCCGCTTTAAGCATTGAACAAATTGCCTTTTTTAAAAAAAATCCACTCTAAAGTTAGGAGTCCCTCAGGATCCTGTTTCCTCTTCCCTACCTCTTATTCTTATCTAGAGAGGGAAGTTAATTTCGTGGTCATGTCTGGTAAACCAAGTTTAGTTCACTAATGATGTAAGTAGGATTTGAACTGATTTTCTAGAGGTGAAGCACTCTATGATTCCAAAACAAAATTCCTTAGCTACCTATTGTTCTCCTCTATTAGGAAGTTTCAAAAAAATTATTTTTGGAAAAACTTTTTAATTTAGTTTTCAATTGATTAGCTCTGTGTCAAATCCAGCTCATGGATTAGTGTGGAGATCTCTCTGTAGAACAAATCAGATTTTCAAAGTGCCCACTAGACATCTCCTATGTTCACTCATTAGTGACCGCCTCTTCTTCACCACACCAAAATTAATTTTCTCTCTCCCAGCTTTTTTTAACTTGGAGAATTAGTAGACACACAAAAGTTTGCCTGTCAAATTATATTTCCCAGTTTCACCACCCAGCTGTGGACAACAGTTGAACATTGTCCATCCAGCGATCTGTGAAAGAGAAGGCATAACATACTATGAAGCAAAAGATCAGAAGGCACAAAAATTGCAATGCTGTCTTTCTTCAGAAAGTGAAATAATTATCATATGGTTGTTTTGATTGCCTTTTATTAGGAGAAGGAAAACTATTCTAACCTGAGTCACTCCTATTTTGTTTTGCTGATAAAACGGGAACTCAGATTGTGAACTGGTTTTATGCACCGCGAAAGTAACTGAAGTTGTAATAAAGAAGAGTATTATTATTTCTGCATGTCTGTAAATGTTCTCTCCAAAGTGTAATAATGCATATTGTGTATCTTCCCCTCCTGTGCTTTCTTTGAAATAGATTTGGACCAAATTCAGCCCTATAGTAACTTACTAAAATAAGTGGAGAATTATATCAGGGATTATTATGGGCCACTGGTTCTTCACATTTTGTTTACTTCATTTATTTTTTCCATTCGTGGAATGTTGCACCTATCTGTTGTTCACATAAAGGCTTTTATTGGCTCCATCTTTATGTTTATATACAGGAAACAAATGATTTTGCATGGTACAGTCTATTGTGCGCAATAAATACAAGCCAACGGAAATGTTATAAGGAAGGGAAGACAGACAATCCCCTTCTCTCTCCTTCTTTTGAACTGCATCTTTGTCCTTCTTTTTATCACCACTAAAGTAATAGAAGATAAAGAGGGAAAAGACCTATTAGGTCATCCCTCCCTCTACCAATGAAGGACTGTTCTCTGTATTGTATAAGTGTTTGTCCAGTCTAGTTTTAAACAGAGCTTCTGCCACTTCCCAGGAAGGACTGTTCCATGCTCTAATACATCTCACTCATATCAAGATGAGCCAAATCTATTTCCCAACTTTTAAGGAGAGCTATATAGGTGTGTGTGTGGAGAACAGCACTCTCTGAACTTTGTATGAAGTTTTAGCCTCGATTCCCCAATTTCCAAAACAGCCTACTTCTTCTAGATTGCACAAGGAAGTAATAAAAGTTGCCCAGATCCCGGTACGGTCCTGTGGCATGGTGAGAGCTGTGCAAACTTTTTTTTAATTATTATTATTTTTTATCCTGACTCTGGAATGGGAGGATGCCTACCTAGCTCTACCACTCTGAAGAACAAGGTGGTGGGGGGTTGTGGGCCTCCTTTCCAAACTTCATGACTATGGCAGATGCGTGTGGAGGATTAGCCTGACATTCTTTAGAGAAGAGAGCAAATAGGTGGTAGGTTTTTGCCCCTTAAGACACTTCTTATGGTTTTTGAGTTTTGTCTTTAAAAAAAAAATCTTCAACTCAATTTATAGAGAGTTCTAATTTGAATGTCATAGGCCTTTCAGTCCCTCCTATCGGTGATGCTATCTGGTCATCTAGTCAGCTTTTCTAAATTGTACATCATTCCTTGTCCTCAAGCTGAAGACAGCATTTTTCCTGGATTACATCAGTATAATAGTAGAAATTGTTGTCTTCTGCCTTTTTCATATATAAGTGATACTTTTATCTTGTGATGAGACACTCTGTGGCTAAGGGCACTC
Organism: Pelusios castaneus; assembly: GCA_007922175.1. Lineage (NCBI taxonomy): Eukaryota > Metazoa > Chordata > Testudines > Pelomedusidae > Pelusios > Pelusios castaneus. The sequence goes on along the minus strand of ML685784.1, from coordinate 12,232,254 downwards.
TAAGAAATATTATTCTATTGATCTTTTATCAAAAACATGAAAATACATTAATGAACAATTTAGACGACTACTCTGTTGGTACCTGTTTCAAGATTTATTGCAAATTAGCGCTACATGACAGTACTGGGTACAAAGACACATCTCACAACTCTCATTCCTCTAGCTTCTAGTTGTGGTTTTAATTAAAATACGATAGGAAACCGTTGAACCTCAATCTACACCTCAGAAAAAGTGCGGGACTAGAGTGTGGAAACAGGAAACGTTTGTAACGTCCTCCAGCCACAAAGCTGGAAATACTATAACTGAGCCATGTTTACCTAAGGTCAGTGGGCTTTTTTAAAAAAAAGAAGGTAATGGTACTCAGCCAGGGCCTGGGACCAACAGCAGCAGAAGCTGGAGCCGCATCACTGTGAAAAAAAGGTGCTGGCACTCAATACCCCTGAGTACCATTAAAAAAATAAAGGTGCCAATACTCAGTACCCCTGAGTACCATCACAAAAAAAACCCTGCTTAAGGTACCCGTAAAGTCAGCACTACTTATAGTCTGATCCAATGCCCATTATAATCAGTAGATAGTCTCCCATTGACTTCAATAGGCGTTGAACCAGGTTCTGTTTCTCTGGTTTATCGGGGCCTATTGTACTCCAGGGTTTGCCATCTTTGCTCTTTTCATGTGTTAAAAGTGCTGCTCAGATGCACCTGAGGATCCAGCCCAATTGCTTGAAAATAAATAACTGCTAAAGTGGGCAAGGCCAAGCCAGAAGTGATCTGCAAGGCACCATGAGTATTGCTTGAACGGAAGCTAAGGTTTAAATTGAGAAGTCATGAGGAACAAGTGGCAGGATATAATTGCAATCTCTAATTGTGCACATTTAACACAGAGATTTCTGGCCATTATCTTCCATTGGAACGCTGTCAAAGCAGCATCACTGTTTAATTTTTCTATGTATAAATACCTCTACATTATACTGACTAAATAGCAAAAGAAAAGAAACTTGCAAATAGAAGTGCTGGGCATGTGCTACTTTTCTTACTTGTCTGTCACTTATATTTGCCTGACAGTCAAGTCATTGTGAAAATGTTCATGAATCTAAAAAGCTTCTTCAGCTTCAGCATGAATGATTATAATGAATGTTCACTATTTTCTTGTTTAAAAACCTTTACACAGAGAGCTGAAATGTTATCTTATATCACACAACATGCATAACAAACACCAAGCAATTGACGTGAACATTTGCTACCTATTTAGCCAATTTTCAGAAATAACAAACACATTTTTCAGAAATCAGAATTGATTTGCAGAAAAGTCACTAACCAAAGGCAAAATTTACCAATTATGTTCTTGTTCACCTGGATGTACCTCAAACCCAGCATTGCAACAAAATGTAATGAGGCAGATTTTTAAACCATTTTTAAAGCTGAGTCCCCAAGTTAGGCACCTGGATCTATATTTATGCATGTAAGTGTGCTGATTTTCAGAGGTGCTGTGCATTTGCAACAGTGAAATCAATCCAGTCCAGGCCAATACTGTACAAAAGTTTATGCTAATGTCAGCAAGTGATTCCCACTGTCTGTTTCCAAGGCACTTCAGTTCAAAGATTGATCAAATCTCGGTCCCATATCAATATGGACTATAGCAGGGTCGACAATCCCTGGCATCCATGCCAAACCTGGCACGGATGCCTATTCTGAGCTGCATGTGGTGCCACTGCTGCTGCTCCGTGTTGGCCCTGCCCCCTAGGGGGGCCTGGGGCCACAACAGCTGTGCGTGCGTGCTGTGGCTCCTGTCTACACCCCTCAGCTGGGGAGCACAGCCAGCAGGGGACCAGAGCCCTGCATGCAGGGGCGAGCCCAGCAAGAGGAGTCCCCGGCCCTGCTCCTGGCATCTGCTGGCCCTGCCCCTCGTACCTGCTGAGGGTGTGGTGGGCGGGGCTGGCACAGGGCCCAGCAAAGTTTGCCAACCCCCGGACTATAGTTTTATCACATCTATAGATACTGTAGGCTGAAGCAGTCGAGTAGACCAGTGTGGTAAAAGGAGGCTAAATATGTTTAAATAAAGCATTCAAGTCTAAGGCTTGAATTTTCATTATAGAAGCTTAATTATTTGTAAAGTTGTACGTTGAATGGTGCCTGCCATCTAGTCAGATTAAATAGTTCAAAGTCTATTTGTTCTCCAGTTAAGGCCCTATGGCTATTTCTACACTTGCACTTTTAAGTCGACTTTAACTAAGTCGACTTAGTGTGTCTACACTGAAAATTAAAGTCGACTTAAAGGGGAACTTACAAAGTCAACCTAGAGTGTCCACACTGGATGCTCTAAGTCTACTTTGTGGGGTTAGGGGGACCTTGGTCAGGTCCACAGTGGCGGGGGGGCACCCTGTGTGTGCAATGGGGAAAGGAGGACAGGGACCCTGGCAGGGCAGAGCCCTGTGTGTGATGCTGTCTGGATATAGGGAAGCATTTATGATATTATTTTCAATGGATATCTCATAAATGCTATAATCCATAGGAACTATGTCATGTTTGGTATCAATAGAAAGGTAGTAATTTGCTGGGAATGATTATATAGCTTGTGTCTAGGAATTCTATTTCGATTAGAAGTTAGGAATTTGATGTTATATCCATACTTTAACTTGTGTCATTCTGGAGGAAAGCCTTAGACGGGAGGGTGTGAACAACCATTGTCTTCTTAATGTTTAGGAATTTTCCAGGTACAATGGTCCCAGGGAGTATCCTGATGAGCCATTAAGGACATAAGGAATACACCCATTGTGTCCTTAATGTCTTATTAGTTTAGTCCCTAGGACCATTATCCCTGGTACATTCCTAAACATTAAGGACACAACGGTTTGACACACCCACCCATAAGTATTTCAATAAAATAACATAAGTTAAAGTACAGATAAGTTAAAGTACCCAATTCCTAACTTCTAATCGAAATAGAATTCCTAGACATAAACTATATAATCATTCCCAGCAAATTACTACCTTTCTATTGATACCAAACATGACATAGTTCCTATGGATTATAGAGCATTTATGAGATATCCATTGAAAATAATATCATAAATGCTTCCCTAAATCCAGACAGCATCACACACAGGGCTCTACCCTGCCCTTTGGGGGGCATGCCAGGCTCCCCCTGTGCCCCCCCCCGGCAGGGAGGGCAGTGGTGTAGTCCTGGGGTAGCCCTAAGTTGACTTAGGGCTACCCCATGTCTACACTGGCTTAATTCGACTTTAGAAAGTCGAATTAAGCCTTAGGTCGAGTAAAAAGCAGGTTTAATAAAGTCGACTTAATTTTCATTTAGTTGACTTTATTTTCCTTAAGTCGACTTAAGCAAAGTGTAGTGTGGACGCAGGGCAAATTAAGTCGACTTAAGCAAAGCTTAAATTGACTTAATTTGCCAGTGTAGACGCAGCCTACGATTCCTGATGATGGTGATGATTTGAAGAACAGTAGTTATCTATACATAAAGCCAGCCAAACTGGAGATGTTGATTCTTTTCCTCAGTGACTCACATTTTATATAATTCTACCTGCCCTCTCAGTGACCATTCTTGGAAACGATCCATGTTTCCGTCCTCCTGTTACACATCAAGTTTGTCGGAAGTATAGGATACTAATTCATATTCTGGAACACAGATAAGAGTCAGATAGTTACGAAGTGCTGTTGGAGAGAGACAGACTGAAAGCCTTAGCTTTTTGGCTCTTCATTTGTAGCAAGGCTGTGTACTCTCACTAACCCTTTCTTTGTGCTTCTGCAGCAGGTCTGTATAGTGAAAATCATTTGGACCACAAATCACGCATCAACTTAGTTTAGACAGCCAGCCCTGGTGGCCCTGCCTGTCCTTCTGTTACAGAAAGCAGGCTTTGGCAGTACACACTATAAAGTCCTACAGGGGCTTTCTTAGCTTTCCTTCATTGTGTGTGAAAAGTTTACAGTAACAAGCCACTCTAAGTTCCTGCCCAAATCTGCCTTCTAAACGCTCACTACTTCTGCCTGCTTCACAAACACTAATCCATACAGACTTTCTACTCAAGAAAGGGGAAAAACTCTGTTCCAACCACTCCTCTATGATGTTTGGGAGCTCAAGATGGGCCAGTAATGGCTGCATCTCTGGGTGCCTTAAATGCTGTGTCGGTGAGGCTCATAGCCTGGAGAGGAACAGCCAGTATAAAAGTATATAGGTCACACCCTGCCTTCTACCGCCCAGTTACTGTTTGCAGAGTGACTCCAGCACCTCCCCACACTCACCATCCTGATTTTGCCAAAAACTGTTTGCAACATCCAGCTCTCTTCTGGAACATTCACAGGAGTTAAGTTTGGTGTTCCTTTAAAAAGGCAGAAACAGTTGCTTGTTATCTTGACTGGCATTAAAAAATACTTCTGTTCAATCAAAACATTGCGTTGGTTTAGATAAAAAATAAAAAAGTTTATTCAATCAAAAAGGGAGAGATTTTAAGTAAGTTCAAATTTAAGGGATAAAGATAGACAAGGCTGCAAACAACCAAAAGTAAAAATACACTTTCTAGTGGCTAAGACCTAACTTAACAAGCTACAGTCTTTGTTCAAGTTAGCTTCCTCACCAAGCTTCCTTTTCCACCAATGGCTGGTGAAGTCTTAATCAGAGTCAAAGACACTGATTTTCCTTGGCTCCTTAAGTGAAGGATATCTTAGGGGTTCTTTGCCCCTCTCCTTATAGTCCAGTGAACCATTTAAATGTATCTCCTTCAAAGTTTATTGGCCCTGTTTCAAGAGACTAGAAGGCTTCCTTGGCATGCAGCCGCTATTCCCAGCTGAGATGTAAAGTGATAACTTTCCCACACACACGACTTTCCCACGACTTAACTGTTTATCAATTTCCTGTGATGTGCCTGGTTTAAACACATTTTAGTCACAATTCCAACATATCTGTATAATCCTTTGTGAATTCAATGTAAAAATATTAATGATCAGTGAGTTAGTAGTTTTCTTATAACATCTTATGCCTTTTAGATACAGATTATAACTATCTTGAGTGGGGCAGCACTGAGCTGCTCAGGACCCTTGGGTATGTCTACACTAGAAAAAATTAAGTCAACTTTATTAAGTCGATTTAATAAGGTCGACTTTAAGTTGACCTTGTTAAGTCAACTTAACAAAGGGGACTAAGTCAACTTAAAGTTAAGTCAACTTAGTCTACTTTGTTAAATCTACTTAACTGGCCTTAAGTCAACTTAATAAAGTCATCTTAAGGGTTACTCCCTGTCCACACCATCCTTGAGTCAATTTAAGGCTTAAGTCAACTTAATGGTCGGTTGTTATTAAGTCGACTTGAGCTTTCATTAAGTCAACTTAATGGAAGTCAGGTGTAGACATGGAGTAATTTAGGTCGACATAAGGGTCCTTAAGTCGACCTAAATTGCAAGTGTAGACATACCACTTTAAACTTACACCTAGATACTGGAAGGGGCCTTGCCGTGCATTACAGGGTGCTCTAAAGGTCACACGAATTAATCTTGGTCTCCTAGGGTGTTTCTACACTTACAAATTAAGTCGACTTAAGGAGGCTTAAGTCGACTTAATTTACTCCGTGTCTACACTGGGCTTTCCTTAATTCAACTTAAGCTGCTCCTTAAGTCGAATTAAGGAAAAATTAGTTTGAATTAATAACACCTCATTTTAATTCCAACTAGCGCTTAAATCGACTTTATTAAGTTGACTTAAGCCAGTGTAGACGCGGGGTAGTGTCTAGGTGGAACTTTTTAAAATGTTAAGTCGACTTAATAAGGTTGAAAAGGGGCCACATTTACACTTGAAAAGTTAAGTCCACTTCTGTTAAGTCGACTTAATAATGTCCACTTTAAGTTGACTTTAAGTCAACCTTATTAAGTCGACTTTATAAAGTCGCCTTAACTTTTCAAATGTAGACATAGCCCTAGTGTGTCATGTCTCCTTTTTAGTACCTATCTGTTGGCCCCTTCTTCAAGAAGCATACAGTCTTTCTGTCTCATTTACTGCACAGAATGCATCCAGGAGTGCGTGTGTGGGATTTGTTAACCCCATATTATCATGGAAGTGGTTAATGAGCTGCTTTGAGCAGGAGTGGCCTTGCCTACTACATCTACAAATCATGTCAGACTAGATTAGAAAAGGAGTTAAAAAGAGGGAACTCAACTCAGATGGGGTCAACCTTGGGAAAGGATCAGACTGCTGAGTTTTTCCAGCTTGGGAGAGAGAACTGACCTCCTGGAGAGCCTCTGTCCACAGAAAGAGGGTGCTGAGCACCTGAGTTGAAGGGGAAAAACTGAAGCTGGCATTGGAGCCTAGTGAGCTTTGAAGTGGATGTTGATACTCCCAGGGTCCCTCTGATGTAAGAGAGACTCATAACCTGGAGGGAGGGGCTTATACAGTTTTCTTTATCTTTCTTTTGTATAACCAGCTTGGAAAAGAGATGACTTAAGGGGGAAATAAGATAGAGGTCTATAAAATCATGACTGGTCTGAGGAAAGTAAATAAGAAAGTGTTATTTACTCCTTCTCATATCACAAGAATGAGTGGTCACCAAATGAAATTAGAAGGCAAAGAATGTAGTAAAATTAACAAAAGGAAGTATTTCTTAACATAGTGCACAGTCAACGTGTGAAACTCCTTGCCAGATGATGTTCTGAAAACTAAGACTATAATGGGGTTCAAAAAAGAACTGGCTAAGTTCATGGAGGATATGTCCATCAATGGCTATTATCCAGGTTGGGCAGAGATGCAAAACCATGTTCTTTCTTAACCCCTTTTCCTTATTATGGGCTGTTTGGTGGCATCACTGGGGACACAAAGAAGGGTAAAGACAGTTGACAGGCCCCAGCTGAAAGGTGAGTGCTAGCCCCTAGAAAGATCCCTTCAGTGCTTGCTGGAGTAATTGACAGCCTGAAGTGGGTGTCCTACCATAGACAAATTTGTGACAGTGGATGGAAAATATGAGCAGACTAATCACCACACAAATAAGAGGAAGGGATGTTCTTTGGAGGGGGAAAATAGGGATCTAGATAAAATATTAAAGTTGGTTACAGAAAGCCAGCAACAAGAGCCTTCCCAATAGCAACATCTGCTGTAGCTACTGCCTTCTGATAACAGCTGATGTTATAACAATTAATTAGAGACATAGAAACCTAACAAATGGAGCAGCATCAATACCGAGTAGAATAAATGCTGTCCTTTTTTCCATCTCTGGTGGCCATGGGGGCATTCCTCAGCAAGGACCTCAAACTTGACCCCAATGGCCACACTAACCTCAGCGAAGCTTTCAAAAATGGGCTGTGGCAATGACCTTAAGGCATTCCTTATCACTCTTGAGCAGGTAGCAGTAGCAGTACATTGAGCCCTGGAGCTTTAGGCCATCTTTTTGGCCCCCCTCATTTGACTGAATCCATCCAGGCCACCTACTAGGGCTCAACCCAACAACTCCTTAGGACTACCCCAGTTCAAGATTGCCATCCTTCACTGCTTGGATATCTCACAGGAGATGAACCATAGCTCATTTCAGGAAGAAACGTATCGATGGGCCTGTTTCTGCATAGTGACCCAGAGATTGAAGGAACTCGGCTAGTAGGGCTAAAATCAGAAGCCTAAACAGGTAAGCAGGTTGCCAAACTCATTCTGATGGAGCAGTACTCTCCATCCTCTCTGTTGGAGGAATAAGATGAGTCCTGAACCACTGGGCAGAGACATTTGCTGGCGAATCAGCTTTATAGAAAACTAAATGATTGGTGACAGCAGGGATGCTAAGAGGAAGCCAGAGCCCAGGAGTTTTGGAGGACTGCAGGTGAAGCCTGGCCATCATGAAAAGGCCCAGAAAGAGCATTCTTCTTGATCTACCCCAAAGAACCACAAGAAACACCAGTGAGAGGAAATGGGTCCACAAGGGAGATTCTATGGAAGATGGCTCAACGAGAGAGAAACCTATGCCAACAGAATGTGGATCCCATGAGAGCAGAAAAAACTACCCTTGCAGGAAAAGGGGGTTCCAGCCAGGATAGAGTTAGGCTGTTCTCAGTGGTGGCAGAAGGCAGCACATGGAGCAATGGAAAAATTTTTTCATTAAGAGGGTGGTGAAGCACTAGAATGGGTTACTTAGGAAGATGGTGGAATCTCCATATTTAGTGGTTTTTAAGGTCCAGCTTGATAAAGCCCTGGCTCGCATGATTTAATTGGGATTAGTCCTGCTTTGAACAGGAGGTTGGGCTACATGACCTCCTGAGGTCCCTTCCAACCCTAATCTTCTGTGATTCTAGAGAAGGGTGTTCACTTAGGATGCAAATATCTTAGCTTGGGACACCAACTTTGCTTGGAAAAAACAACTGGACCAGATGCTCAAGAAGGCATACAAACAAAGTGCTGTGCTGAATGGCAAAGTAATAAAACCCCAGTAGCTGGGGCAGTGGCCACACTTTCAGGGGGAATAACTGTACAGCCTAGAGCCAAACTGGCAGACAGGAGAAGTAAGGACTCAACTATATGTTCTGAGAATTTATCGACAGGAAGTTTTGCAGTTAGCTCATGAGCTCCTCTGTGTGAACTACTTTGGGAGGGGAAAAAAGCAATTGAACAACTTGTCACCTGGTTCTATTGGCTAGGCATGCTCAGGGATGTCAATGACTATTGTTCCTCCTGCCTGGAGTATCAGATGGCCAGTCCTAAGGGGATACCAGAAGTATCTCTATCCTACTTGCCCTTGTTGACACCCCATTCGACATGATATGTATCATCTTAGTGGGACCTTAGAGAAGATTCTATAGGGAACCACGTAGCCTCGTCATCCTGGATTATATGATGTGATATCCTGAAGCCATTCCCTTGTGCTCCACCAGTGTGCCTACCTTTGTGAAGGAGTTTGATACTCTTTGCTGGGGTGGTAATATCCCAAGGAATCCTTATAAATCAAAGAAAAGTTTACTTCATGAGTAAGGAGAGAACTGTGTGAACGACTGAATGTAAAGGTGTTAAGGACATAGATCTACCAACCCCCAGACACATGTACTGATGAGGTGATTCAACAAAAAACTTTGAAGGCAATGTTAAGAAAGTTTGTAATGTCAGATCCCAAGCACTTTCAGCTGTCAAGGAAGAACCTCCTCAAGCATCATATGAGTTTTCCCCCTTCAAACTGTTGAATGGCCAGCTTCCCTGAGGCACTCTGGACCAGCTTCAAGAGCTGTGGGGGGAGAACAAGAACTCCAGTTGACAAACATTGTCCAGTATGTCCTTCAACTATGAAAGTGTTTCTAGACTTTGGTAGCATTCATTAAAGAAAATTGGCTACATGCACAACAAGCGCAAGAGGAGGCCTACTTTGGGGGGCCTGAATGCAAATGTTCAGACCAGACGATAAGATGTTAATCTTACGACCAATCTCAGAATCCAAATTCTTAGCCTGATAGGAGGGACCCTTTTTGGTAGTGACGCAAATGGGCCTCATTGACTGGCATGCAAAGAAGTAAAAGGAGACTCAGATCTATCACCTGAATCTATTAAAAGCCTGGAAGGACTGGGCGAGAGTCTTTATAACCCCGTACCCTCTACAATCTCCGGCTATGTCTACACTTGGAAATTTAGGTCGACTTTAGCTAAGTCGACTTAGTGAGTCTACACTTAATTTTTAAGTCAACTTTGGGGGGAACTTACAAAGTCGACCTAGAGCGTCCACACTGGACGCCTAGGTTGACTTCTAGGGACTAGGGGAACCTAGGGCAGGTCCACAGGGGCAGGGGGCACCCCTTGCCCAGTGCCAGGGGGCTCAGCCTTTGCCCTATTGTACATAGGTACAATGGGGCAAAGGGGGACAGGGACCCTGGCAGGGGCAGGGTTAGGGTTGCATTGTTGAAAGGAATCCCTAGATAATGAACCAGGCCCTTGTTGCTGACCATTCCAATTGGCAGAAGAGCTACACACCATACCTAGTTTCTTCTTATGTGAAAACCTTTTATGTCCTCCCAATCTCTGTTTCTTATGTAGCAAAACCCAATGTCTCTCTTAGTGTGTTTCCTTCTTTGTTGAAATGAGTATCAAGGAGAGAAATAACATAGGATAGGGTTTTTGTTTGGTTACCTTTTGCTCCCTCTGCTGGCTATTTGCCTTAGCAGCAGTGGAGCAAAATATTGGAAGTCTTTGCATCAATGGTGGCATTATTTTCATTTATCTGAAGCTGCTTACATATTTGATAGTTATTGAAAGCTCAGAGGACATTTCTTATTTGCTTTAGGACACTTTTAAGCCAGGCCACATTCTTGACCTAAACCACAGTAACTTCAAGGTTTGGTTTTTTTTAAATATTCCTTATCCATTTGTATACTGAATTATTGCATTTTCTAGACTACTGCTGAAAAATACCAGGAAAAATAAAGTTTAATACTCAAAGTTAATAAGAGCAGCAAAGAAAGCACCACCCAAGTGGATAAAAATGCCCCAAAATTAAATGTATTGAGAAAAGTTTATGGATCAAAGAAGAGTATGACATTTTGAATAATGTTAGCAGAAATACCTTACTGCTCCAGTAGAAACTATGAGTGACTGATGGAAGTGGATTGTTTTATTCTTATTCTGCTATGCTGTTTCCTGACAAATTCTCATCTGCTATGAGTGATAGTAAGCATTCTCCCTGGTCCCAGCTGTCTCTCCTATAATTGGATAGGACAGATAAACACAAGTATTGCTGCTTTAAATGCTCCTTCCAGTGGAAAGAAAGATCACAGCGACAACTGGACCCAGAATGTTTGTGCAAGTGGCAGACTACACCACTTTCAAAGAGTGTCCATGATGATGAACACAGAAGCAGGCACCAGAAACCAGACTTTGAACCCATGAAACAATCCCAGATTCTTAGAGAAGTTAGACCAGAATTTGGTTTCCTAAGATTAACAGCTGCTGTAAACAAGAGGTGAATCATTGTGACAAAGGCCTTAGAAGTAGTACGATGGTTCATTGTTGGTTGTGAATGAGGCCGCACCACAAAAGATAGATGCATTTGTATACTATGACTAAAAAGACCAAAGAACATACTTTGTCTGGGTAGAAAATAATTCTACTGTGGTATCTGATGTGGCTGAAAATAAGAAGGGAGCAGCATCTGTGCATATATAGGATTTGTTGAGAAAACATGGAAAAGGAGTGTATATATAGAAATTCATAGAGTTATGGGTTTTAAGATCAGAAGTCATCTAATCTGACTTCCCTTATAATACAGACCATGGAATTTCACCCAGTTATCTCTGCATAGAGATCAGTATTTGAACAGAGATGCAATCTATAACCACAAACCACCAAAAGAACAAACAATGAGTCCTATGGCACTTTTGGGGTATGTCTACACTTGCAAGTTAGGTCAATTTAAAGATGCTTAAGTCGACCTAAAGAACGCTGTGTCCACACTGGGCTTCTGTTAAGTCAACTTAAGCGCTTCCTTAAGTCGACTTAATAACAGCTTAAGTCGACTTAATAACTTCCCCTCTTTAGGTCAACTTAAGGCTTCAGTTGACTTCTTAAGTCGACTTAAAGCCAGTGTAGACGGCTATGTCTACAGTTAAATCGACTTCACAAGGTTGACTTAAAATTGACTTTAGCCGACTTAAAGTGTAGACATGCTGTTCAGTTGACTTAATAAAGTTGGCTTTAAGTTGACTTAAAGTCGACCTTGTTAAGTCGACTTAACAGAGTCGACTTAACTTTACAAGTGTAGACATACCCTTAAAGACTAACAAATTTATTTATCACATGAGCTTTCATGGGAGAAAATCCCACTTCATCAGATGCTAGTTCCCTATCTTCAAAGCATCTGACAAAGTGGGATTTTCTCCCATAAAAGCTCATGTGTTAAATAAATGTATTAGTCTTTAAAAGTGCCACAGGACTCCTTGTTTGTTTTCCTGAATTAGACTAACATGGCTACCCCTTTGGAACTTAACCATCAGAAGGACAATGATGAACAGAAAAACAAAGGAACAGTCTCTAAACAAGAAACAACCACTTCAGATACTGTGAGGGCACCTAAAATTTTGTGAATCACTGTGTGGAACCACAACTTCAGAGTGTTTGGTCAGAGGGAATAAACTTGCCAAGGCAGTTCAGAGCCGTGGGTATAAGTTTGTCAAAGACTGGAAATGATCCTGCTCTACCAGTGGACCCACATTAAAATGCTGGTATTGAAGAGAGAGAATATACTCTTGGTACCCAGATGAAGCCGTCTGTGGTGCTGAGATCTAAGTTCGGTTGAGATGAGACCTTATGGAGCACAGGGCAGCCTAGTAATAACCAACCTAAGTGGACTGAATGTAGGGTTGCCTCCTTTCATAAAATCCTAGAACCATAGAATTAGAAAGAACCACAAGGATCATGTAATCTAAGCCCCTGCCAAGATGCAAGACTTCTTGGCTATGTCTACACTAGAAAAAGTTAGGTTGACTTTGTTAAGTCGACTTAATAAGGTCGACTTTAAGTTGACTTAAAGTTGACCTTATTAAAGTTGACTTAACAAAGTGAACTAAGTCAACTCAGCTTTAAGTTAACTTAGTCCACTTTGTTAAGTCGACCTAACCACACTTAAGTTGACTTAATAAAGTTGACTTAAGGGTTACTCCATATCCACACCATCCTTAAGTCGATTTAAGGAGTCGACTTAAGGGTTAAGTCGACCTAATGAGTGGTAGTTATAAAGTCGACTTAAGCTTTCATTAAGTTGACTTAAGGAATTTCTTAAGTCGACTTAATGAAAGCCTAGTGTGGATGTGGCTTAATTTAAGTTGACTTAATCCTTCTTAAGTCGACTTAAATTGCCAGTGTAGACACAGCCCTTGTCTCTAAACCATCCAAGACAGATGGCTATCCAGCCTCCTTTTGAAAATGTCTAGCTAAGGAGCTTTTGCAATCTCCCTAGGCAGTCTGTTCCATTGTCCTGCTGTTCTTATAGGGTATGTCTACACTTGCAACTTAGGTCAACTTAAGGATGCTTAAGTCGACCTACAAAACGCTGCGTCCACATCTTGCTTTCATTAAGTCGACTTAAGTGCTTCCTTAAGTCGACTTAATAACTTCCCCTCTTTAGGTTGACTTAACACTTAAGTTGACCTGTTAAGTTGACCTAAAACTGGTGTGGACGCCCTAGGTTGACCTAATTGGCTATGTCAACCTAGGGCTGGGGAGAAGAAAGCCGGGGCTCGGGGGAGCCGTGGCTCGGTGAAGGGAGCTATGGCTCGAGGGAGCCGTGGCTGGGGAGAAGTGAGCTGTGGCTCCCTGGACAAAGGAGGTGCAGCTCCCCGGGGAGAAGGGAGCTGCACCTCCCCTGGAGAAGGGAGCCATAGCTCGGGAGAGAGCCGCGTCTGTGGGGAGAAGGGAGCTGCAGCTCCCTTCTCTCGGGGAGCCACGGCTCCCTTCTGCCAGGGAGCCGCGGCTCCCTTTTCCCCAGCCATTGCTCCCCTGACTTGCGGCTCTCCATCGACCTAGCTCCTGCCAGTCTGGACGCAGGCAGTCGACTTAAGTTTCTAGTGTAGACTCTCTAAATCAACTTTAATTGACCTTGTTAAGTTGACTTAACAGAGTCGACTTAGCTTTTCAAGTGTAGACATACCCATAATTAGGAAGTTTTTCCTTAAATTTAATCTAAATCTGCTATGCTGTAGTTTGAACCCATTGCCTCTTGTCATGTCCTTTGTGGCAAGAGATAACTTTTCTTCATCTTTTTTATGGTAGTCTTTCAAATATTTTCATATTCCCCCCAATCTTTTCTCTTCCAAACGAAACATACCCAATTCCTTCAGCCTTTGCTCATGTGAATTGCATTCCATCCCTTGTATCATCTTTCTCACTAATCTCTAGTTCCTTTCCAGTTTCTCTAACATCCTTTCTATACATTGGTGACCAAAACTGGACACCAGTTCCATACTCCAGCTGAGGCCTAACAAGTACCAAGTAGAACAATACTGTCAATTTCTGTGACTTGTATGCTATGCCTCTGTTAATGCAATCTATCATTACATTTGGTTTGGTTTGGTTTGGTTTGGTTTGGTTTGGTTTGGGGGTGTGTGTGTGTGGATTGCTTCCTCCTTTTTGGGTTTTTTTTGTTTGTTTGTTTCTTTTTTTGTTTTCAAGACCATCACATTACTGGTTTATGTTGAGTTTGTGATCCACCACAACTCCCGGATACTTCTCAGCAGTGCTGCTGCCAAGTCAGTTATCTCCCATTTTGTATTTGTGCATTTGGTTTTGCTTCCCTAAATTTAATTCATTTGTCTTTTCTGAATTTCACTCTCTTGTCAATAGTCCAGTTCTCCAGTTTATCAAGAGCCCTTTGAATTTTAGCTTTATCTTCCAAAGGGTTGGCAACTACCCCCCGACCTCCCTCCCGTATCCTCCTCGGCCGCCAGATTTGTGTCATCTGAAATTTGATCTGTGTGCTCTCTATTCCTACATACAGGCCATTAATAAAGATGTCGAACAACAGCAGAGCAGACCCAGAACAGATCCTTGTGGAGCCCCACTTGAGACCTCCTTCCAATCTGACATCATTCCATTAAGAGCTACTCTTAGTTTGCAGTTGTTTAACCAATTATGTATCCACTTACACTTAATAGTAGTTCTGCTGGGCTTGCATTTCCTTTGGCTTACTTATCAGAATGTCATGTAAGACTGTGTCAAAAGCCTTACTGAAGTCCACGTAAATTAAATCCACCACATTCCCTCTATTTGCCAAACTGGTAACCCTATCTGAGAAGGAAAGCAAGATGGTTTTCGCATGATTTGTTCTTAGTAAATTCATGCTTCACAGAGTAATAAGATGCATGGTTAGCCTCTTGGCTGGGCCCATCTCCCAGTTACCCGGAGAGAAAAGATTAAACCACAAGTTTCCCCAGAAGGGCAGAGAACCAGAGCAAAAGCTTGAATAGAGGAGCCTGTGGTTATCCAGAGTGATCAGGAAAAGGAGGACACTGGTGGATCATGGACAGGGAGAATGAATGAGGCTGGTGTGTGCAGTAGGCTACAGAGGAAAACGAAGGGAGCATGAAATTATGGGATGCCATAGGCAGAACCAGGACAGCTGGAGTAGAGATGAAAAAGTTCCTTTCCAAAAAGGGGATGTCTTCCATCTCTGCTTTAAAGTATGTATAGAGGGTATTTGGTGGCACACAATCATCCATTCAATCCCCAGTGATTATTGCTGAAATTCCTGAGAACGTGGACTCAGCTTGAGCATTGGTTAAAGCAGCATGAAATAGGCTGGAGAGCTCTCACTGCTTCAGCCAAGGAGGAGGAGAGCTGCTTTCCCAAGCCAGAGGAGAAGGGTGTCTCCCCACTGTTTTAGCACAGAAGGGTAGCTGATCTTATCTCCCCTAGTCTCCATCTTCCTTGCTTTAATCCCCAGACATGAGCCATTCCAATAATGGATGGATGGTCACCCTGGGGTTCTCAGTGGAAACAGTCCATTGAAGCAAAAGGTTCCAATGGGCCCAGCAGCGGATCTTCAATCCTGATGAATAAGAATGTGTCCTGTATTGGCACCATGTGCTGCGATCCTTGCTCAGGCAAAGTCCCTCGTTGACTTCAATGGGGATTTTGCTGGGTAAACAGGATCTGGCCAAACTCTTAGCACAATGAGAGGCTGTGAGAAAAAAGCATGTTTTGGCTGCCCTCCATAAAAGCCAGGCACCCTGTTCACAGCCATCCAGTCCCACTCTTACCCACAGTGAACATGTCTCATCACTTGCTATGTTATTGTCAAGTCCCTTGTTAACATTTCTCCCTGATGGCTTGGTCTTTTAGGTACAGAGGATCACCACTTTAAACCTCACTAAAACTAGCTGTACAAAGAAATAAAAATCCTAAATACAGAACAGCTGCTCATGAGCATGTTGGAGATGAATGTATTTTGCATGTGAAGGTATCATCACACTCTTTCACAATCATATCTTCACCTGGCCTCATGTGCTCTACATCTGTGGCTTGTTTGACAAGCAGAAAATTATAATGTGGGAGACGCTTAGGCTCAGAAGGAATTTTTTATTTTGTATTTCCTTTCTTTCCATGGTTTCCCTGTACTTTTAAAAAATCTGGTCAAAGGAAAATTGCAGTAGAATAAAGAATCCTTCTACTTGCTCCATCTAATAACAAAGGAGATTAGAAACAAACTATCTTTTCTTTATATAGCTAGATACTTATATTGGGTAAGTCTTTGAAAAGTGGCTAGTGATTTTGGGTGCCTCAATGTCTGGATGTACAATCTGACACACCATTTAGGTGCCATGGTTTTGGGGGGTTGGTATTCAGTGCTGTTGGAAAACACAGATTCATTTTAATGTATCTTAAGTTGGGAACCTAAAAACAGGTATCTGAAAACATTGGTTGCTCTTAACAATGTTAGCCATAGATCCCATTGCTGCTGTAACTGAGCATCTTGAATATAATGAAAAACAACAAGAAGAGCTGTTTGATTCTTACTTATTGAATGTGCTAGTTTACAAATGTTTCTCATTATTCATTGATAAGCTACTTCCTTTCTTCCTTCTCCTCAATTTCCAGTATCTAAGGAGCCTATTAGGGAGTTATCTTTTCCTGGGCAGTCGGATGATCTGAGACTGAGAGACCAGGAAATGAAATTTACCACTGCCATGCATGGGGAAAGTCTATACTCTCCAAGCTGTTAACTAAACTCTTTAAAATAAATTAACTAATTTACTTAAAATGCACAAGATACCCACTGGTTAAAAAGAAATAGAATTTATCATCCAGTTACTTGAAGCATGAGCTTTTCCCTTTTTTTCAAATGGTGAGCTGTATTGCCTGGGCCTCTGCCTTCTTTCAGTTCCAGCAGCAGTTGAATCAGTAACTGCAGTGTAAAACAGATCAGACTGTCTTTACCTCAATCTGCCTTCCAGTGGGAATTTGTCTTGGAATCACCAGGACCCTTCAATGAATGGAGATGCTGAAACAGCAGCAGAAACTTTCAAAAGCAGATTGGACATTCATTTAATACATACACAGTGGTATCCTTATTTGGGGCCTGACTTTTATTGACACCACTGTAAATCAGGAATACCAGAGTGAACAGAATCAAGCTTTTTATTAAGTATTTCTCCAGACACCTAAGGGATTATATGGAATCACTGCAGTTTTCTTTTCACAGAAAGCAAAAGCAGACCCCCATATCATATGGCCAAATCTCATAATCAGTAGGCAGTGGAGTGGGGGAGGGGGGAACTCCTGTAGGAAGTTTTGAACCAATGTCCCTAAATTTGTAATGTAATCCAAGGGGCCACTAGACCACCCCATAGCAGATAAGAAATAAGGTGTTTGGGAAGTACATTAGCTGAATTTTTATACTGAATAAGCACAGTTACGTAGCACAAATGTTTCTGTGATTATACCAGTGCTGGGAAAATTCAGGGTTGACTGTCTTTTAAACTTTTACTCACTCCTTTAGTGTGGTGTTACAGTGTCACTCAGTTTAGTACTAATAACAGCATAGGTGGGAGTACAGGGGCTGACTGAATCCCTGCAAAAAGTAGTTGTATATCTTTTATTAATGTCTTTATTTATCATTTAAAAAGAAGAACCCCCTTTTAAAACTCAGGTTGGCAGTGCACCCCTAAATGTTTGTAGCTTCATTCCGTCTCCAATCTGCAAAGCCCTCAACAATATGGATGCACATCCAAAGCTTTAATCTGTGAGTTTAGGTTGGGCAACTCTCAAAAGAGAGGGTTTTGTTTTGATATTGATTCCAGCTGGTGTGCAATTCTCATGAAATCAGCTGGCTGGAACTTGGTGGCACATAAACAGCAAACTGTTCTCAGGCCTCCAAAAAGGTGAGAGTTATGTTTGAAGATTTGCTGCAGTTCCTGTTTTTTCCCCAAACTGTTAACAGACCATCAGACCAAGTAAGGTCAAAAATAATCTTCTCACTTGGCAGGCTCTAATGCTGCATGGCTGTGGCTACACTCTGCTGAAAGTGCAGGGTGGGCAGGGGTTAAAGTAAGGGGGAACGCACCGGAACGCAGTTCCGGGGCCCCCAAATTTCAGGGGCCAGAGTTCCAGGGGCCCTAAAAATAGAAAAATCCGGTGGAACGCATGTTCTGCCCTGCCCTGGATGCTGGCAGGTCCTACGCCCCACCATTGTTAATCACAATACTTATTGTGTTATGCAGTGTTTGCTAGTTTGTGACAATAATTGCTATAGACATAAACGCCATATAAAATTATAAATATTTTTATGGAGCGATAACCGATGCATGTGGTACTGAGAAGTGGTTGCAAATGCCTACCTGGGCTGGGGCCCGCACATGCATAAAGGGGACCCAGACAATACAGGAAGGGGGCCCGGAGATTAGGAGGGTTCTGGGGCCCATCAAATTATACTTTAACCAATGAGGGTGGGCCTGGCAAAGGATAGCTTCCAGTCTTGTGACCGGAAGCTGCCCCCTGAGGGAGATGGAGAGGTACAGCTCCTGGGGTGGCAGTGGCATGAACTTCGCCACCCCAGCCGCAAGGCAAGCTAGTGGTTGGCAGTTATGGCTGCGAGCGACACAGAAGCGCAATGCCTGAGGTCCACTCACAGCTTCAGGGCCCAGCAGCTGAGGCACAGGTGCCTCTGTCCCACTCACAGCAGCCGGCAATGAAGTTCACACTGCTGTTAGGCACTAAGGTGGGCAGGCCTCAGAGCCAAATGGGTGGGCCCCAACCCACGCGGACCCACCTGTGGCTATGCTTCTGACTACACTGCAGTTTAAGTCAACATAAATTATGTTACCCAGGGGTATGACACTTACTTCACTGCATTTATCCTTTTTCCTATCCTTTTTTCCATTTTCAAGCACCTGATGAAGTGGAAGCTTTCCCATGAAAGCTCATGCAATAAATAAATTTGTTAGTCTTTAAAAGTGCCCCAAGACTCCTTGTTTGTTTTGCTGAATAATGCTGAATAATGCCTGATTGCAAGGGGATCTGGTGACTTGGCACTAGTACTTAGACTCGTAGGTTATGTCTACACTAGAAAAAGTTAGATTGACTTTGTTAAATTGACTTAATAAGGTCGACTTTAAGTTGACTTAAAGTCGACCTTATTAAGTCGACTTAACAAAGTGGTTACCCTGAACATTGACTTAGTAAATTGACCTAACTGACCTTAAGTCGACTTAATAAAGTCGACTCAGGGGTTAATCCATGTCCATACTGTGCTTAAATTGACCTAAGGAGTTGACTTAAGGGTTAGGTCGACCTAACCAGCGGTTCTTACTAAGTCGACCTAAGCTTTCATTAAGTTGACTTAAGGAATTTCTTAAGTAGACTTAATGAAAGTTAAGTGAGGACAGGGAGTAATTTAGGTCGACTTAAGGCTACTTAAGTCGACCTGAATTGCCAGTGTAGACATACCCTTAGACTCTAAGGTCAGAAGGGACCATTATGATCATCTAGTCTGACCTCCTGCACAATGCAGGCCACAAAACCTCACCCACCCATTCTTGTAATAGACCTCTAACCTATGACTGGGTTATTAAAGTCCTCAAATCCAAGTTTAAAAATTTTAAGGTACAGAGAATCCACTTGCAATGAGACTTCCTACAGAGGAAAGCGAAAAACCCCCAGAGGCCTAGCCAATCTGCCTTGGGGGAAAATTCCTTCCTGACCCCAAATATGCATCCTGCCAGAGGCCTTGATTCAGGAAAGCACTTAAGTTTCATTCTCAGGGTTTTCCTGAATAAAATCATGTGTGCAAATTAGAGTATGCCTCTCTGTTTATCTAACCTGTGTACAGTGCAGATGTTTCTTTTAACACACCGATGCTATCCATTGTAAACGTGCATCCATCCTGCATTTTGACTTTTTTCGTCGTCTGTTTCAAAAGTAGAATAATGGAAGCTTTTGCATACAGGAGACCTGCAAAATGCTCTGAAGGGAGAGGATAGTAGATTTGAGTTAGAAGCTCTTTAAATTCTTGATGAGATTATCTTGTGGTTTTTCTGTAGTGATAAAGTTCCTGCGGCCTACTCTGCCTGCTGAGAAGGTGGATGAGGGGCAAAGAAAGTATGGATAGATCCTGGTTGTGCTTCCTCTTCACTCATTTTGGGGAGAATGTTCCTGGAGGTGCATTGATTGATTTTTCCATGGAGCTATGAGGTGACACTGAGAGCCCAAGGAAATCTGCCTCTCAGAAAAAACAGAAGTAGAAAATACTAGTAATGCCTATTGCAAACCTATTGTGAGCAGTATCACAAGCCATTCCCCAAACTCAGATTATGGGAGCTGTGTGGGAGGCTTAGGTATACTCTGAAAATGATATTGGCTTTCTTTGCTTTTTGATCAATTGTAGTTCCTTCTAAAAGCAAGTTGGGTACAAAAAGCTTGGCACAGCTCACCTCAGGAGAGAGACAGAGAAACTCTGAAAGGTGACAGACATAGAAAGAGAAAGATCTTCGGTATAAGGAACTGCAGTGCTAGGGGAAATAATTCTACCCCCTCCCCACATTGGAGCCAAAATAATCTGTTTCTCTGCAGGCATAACTGGATGTAGCTGAGGAGGATTATGATGACTGACATTTATAGACTGTAGCACCTTTCATCCAAAGAGCTCAACATGCTTGAAAGATTTTAAAAACAGTATTTATCTATATTGTATACATATGCACACATGGGGATCATTTTGCTCATCGCTGGAGTGCATTCACTACTAGTGTGGAAGACAACAAAGCACAGCAGTGCAGAAGGGCAGAAAGTTAATGACTCAATTGAATTTCTGAAGGAAGTTATATATTCAAAGGGCTATTTATATGTACTTCAGTAACATCTAAAAGAACTGACCAAGACCCTATTGTTCTATGAAAGACACATGCATAAAATAAGAGACAGTCCCTTCCCCAGAGAGCTTTTAGTCTAAGTAGATAAAGCCGATGTGAGAAAATGAGTACTACCCCCGTTTCACAGAAGCACTGGAGGAAGAGGAACTGAGATACAGAGAAATGAAGTGATTTGCCCAAGATGTCACAGTAAGGGGGTGACAAAGCTGGACTAAAACACAGATGTCCTGAGTCCCAGGTGGTGCCCTAACTACAAGGACTTTATCTGGAAAAAAAGAATAGTTGAATCACGGTTTTGTCTTTACCGTATAAGTATAGTCACGGAAATTAGTCAGGGCACAATGGCTGTCAAATGGCAGAGTTTAATAGTTACATTTAAACACAATTTTAGGGTTCGAAAAACTGCACCAAATATTTCAAAGAATACAATTGTGTAGCCTCTGATGCACGCACCAAGTAAAACCCAGTCTTTGCAACACTGTAAGAAGATTCCGTAACGTGTCTAAAACATGGCGTGGCCCTAGCTACAGAGCTACATTGTTATGACATCACCGGGGAGCTAGCCTCCTATAACTTGGGCACCTAGCCTATTAGTTTTGGGTACATGCTTTTCCCTTCATTATGTGGAGATGAAGGTATCCAAGGGTGCATCTACACTTGTAAATTAAGTCGACCTGCTTAAGTCGACTTAAGGAAAAATTAGGTCGACTTTACTAAACCTCATTTTAAGTCGACTTTGCTGGCTAAATTGACTTTAGAAAGTCGAATTAGCCAGTGTAGACATGGAGTAGCCCTAAGTCGACTTTAAGTCAACTTAGGGGACTCTATTGCTTCCCCACTGCCCCCCCTGCCAGGGTGGCTGGCACAGTGTGTCGCCCCCAAAGGCCTGCTCCTATGCTCTGCCAGGGTTCCTGTCTCCCTTTGCCCCCTTGTACCAAGGTACAAGGGGGCAAAGGCTGAGTCCCCAGGCACTTGGCAAGGGGTGCCCCCCCTGCCACTGTGGACCTGTCCCCGGTCCACCTAGCCCCTATAAGTTGACCTAGGCGTCAAGTGTGGACACTCTAGGTCGATTTTGTAGGGTCCCCTCTAAGTTGACTTAAAATTTCAGTGTGGACATGCTAAGTCGACTTAAATTAACAAGTGTAGACATAGCCCAAGTGTTTAAGTCAGGGGTTGGCAACCTGCAGCACGTGTGCCAAAAGTGGCATGCAAGCTGATTTTGGTCAGCAGGGAGTGCCTTGTTCCTGCCACTGATACTGTGGACATTGGCTCCAGAAGAGGGGCTCCAGACTGCCCGCCAACACACTGCTGGAAAGGGGGCTGCAGGCCACGCCTCTGTCACCAGAACACTGCCAGAATGGTCGCTTCCCTGCCACCGACACTACTGCTGGCACTAAGAGAGACATGGTGAGGAGATTTAGGCATAGCCCTTTGTAAAGTTTGCCGACCTCTAGTGTAAGTGTTTGCAGAATCAAACCATTAGGCTTGGGCTTTTAAAACATGTATTTATAGTGTGATGCTCTTTCCAAATATCCAGACCTTAGGGAAGCTCGCCATCTCAGGACAAACAAGGAGCCACTGTTTAGGGGAACGGGAAAACAATAGGTAACTTATATACAAGTAACATATGGGTAATTTATATACAAGATGACAAGTTCCAAAGGGGCAGCCATGTTAGTCTAGTTCAGCAAAGCAAACAAGGAGTCCTGCAGCACTTTTAAAGATTAACAAATTTATTTATTTCATGAGCTTTGGTGGGAGAAAATCCCACTTTGTCAGATGCTTTGAAGATGGGGACCTTACAGAATGGGAGGAAATTATTTAATTTAATTATTTAATTAATTTGATTTAATTATTTAATTTTCTCCCGTTCTGTAGGTTCCCCATCTTCAAAGCATCTGACAAAGCGGGATTTTTCTCCCACAAAAGCTCATGCGATAAATAAACGTGTTAGTCTTTAAAAGTGCCACAGGACTCCTTGTTTATAAACAAATTGCATATATTGGTAAATATATAGTGAGCTATATACAACATAAATATATATAAATATATAGGTACTGATATACAGAAATATATAGGCAGTGGTTAAAGTATAATTTGACGGGCCCCAGAACCCTCCTAATCTCCGGGCCCCCTTCCCGTATTGTCTGAGTCCCTGCCCAGGTAGGCATTTGCAACCACTTCTCAGTACCACATGCATTGGTTATCACTCCATAAAAATATTTATACGGTGTTTATGTCTATAGAAATTAGTCACAAACTAGCAAACACTGCATAACACAATAAGTATTGTGATTAACAATGGTGGGGCGTAGGACCTGCCAGCAGCCAGGGCAGGAGAAAACATGGGTTCTGCTGGATTTTTCTATTTTTAGGGGCCCTGGAACTCTGGCCCCTCAAATTTGTGGGCCCCGGAACTGCGTTCCGGTGCGTTCCCCCTTACTTTAACCCCTGTATATAGGTGTCTTTTATATGCAAGTTGTATCAACTCCCAGTAGGCAACTGGCTGAAGACACTAGAGATCTTGCAGTGAGCTGAAGGATGGTACCATGTGTAGGGAGCCATATGGAAGAAGACACTGATTTGGTGATTGTGAAAGGAGCTGAGAAACAAGCAGAAGAGGTTGGGAAAGTTAATGGAATGAAGGTGATGTGGGCAATGTGAACCATACACCAAATTCCTTAGAATGATTACACCACTCTTTGTTTCATCGGCACAAGCAAAACTAAAGCACATTATAGTCTGGCGGCCGCTGGAGCACTATCATGTTGTGACAACCTTCATTTTGGTTGTTTCTCACCTATGTAAAGCACATTCTTTGAGAGAATCATATTGAGAAATCTTGTTAGAACTTTGATGGGTAATAGTCCCTCCAAGGCATATTCCAAAGGGGTAGCCGTGTTAGTCTGTTGTAGAAAGACAACAGAGTCCTGTGGCACTTTTAAAGACTAACAGATTTATTTATCGCATGAGCTTTCGTGGGAGAAAATCCCACGAAAGCTCATGCGATAAATAAATCTGTTAGTCTTTAAAAGTGCCACAGGACTCTGTTATCTTCCTCCAAGGCATGTTTGTTCTAAAAGCGAACGCAATCCCTGTCCGTGTTCAAACCATGATAAAACAATGACAGTTTCACAGTGGCCAGAACTGCGTCTGGCAAATATTTGAGTGTAGAATGCTCCACTTAAACAAATTGGTATAGGTCTACTGACTTCAGTGGGACTATGCCAATTTACACTGGTGGAGAATTTGGTCCTTTTGATCTGTACAGTAGCTTATCAGTGTGCGCTCCAGTATAGGCAGGGTCTGTTCTTGCAGTGCTCCGGGTGTCAGATGGGACAGTGATTTGGTTTAGGAATTAAGCCCTGATCCTACAAACACTTTAATACTCTGTGTGAATCAGGACCTCAGTCAAAAAGGATTAGTTCCTGTCTTCCCCCCCCCCCCCTCTCCGACCCCATTGAGAAAACCCAGTGATTGGGGCCTAGATTTTTAGGGTAAATAATCTTATCAGATTTGTCTGTTTGCTGCAGGTTTTTATTTAAAACAACAAACAAACTGCTAAAAACCCAGCCTAATCCATGGAATACTTCCTTGCAAGGACCTTGTTACAAAGACAAAACTTCACCAGAGCTGCAAAAGGGAGCAATCAGTGTCTTATCAGCAGAGCTTGGAGTGTTTGGGGATAAAACTACCTAGTGAGCCAGCTTCTTTATTCCCTCCTACACAGAGGGAGTTGTGTTAAAGTCAATCAGAATATCAAAAGGAGAAAAAGAAAAGGAAAGCAAGACAAACAGAAGTTGAGCCCAGTTCCAGAACTACGGAGTGTAGGGGTCAGTTGGTTCCATATGGAAATCTAAATCTGAACCCCCTCTTATAAACCCCAAATCTTTGACAACACGGTCCTGCTTTTCCTGATTTCAAATTTTTTGAATACATTGAAATGTGTGTTACTTTTTGACCTTTGATCCTTTCTTCTGCCTCCCAGATCTTTTATGATCTGCATATGTCCAACTGCTCATCTGATGCTTACTGAAAAAGAGTAATTCTTTACCTTGGAGGAATCTGAGTTGTTTGTAGTTATTCAGGTTTATCTTATGAATGCTGAATTACGGTTTACTTTCATCTAGCTGGGTGCTCTCAGAACTCCTACTAAAGCTGATGGGAGCTATGTGCACCCAGAGAGGAGAAGCAGATACCCCAGTGGGTTTTTTTGCATGCAGCATTGCTCAAGCTGTGTTCCCTCTCCCCATTTCTGGTCCACTCTTCCACCATAACAATCAAACACAGAGAACGATCAGTGCCTGCCTTATGAAAGTCATCTTATGGTTTCAGAAGCTCTACCATCTCGAGGCCTTACAGCAGTTTGAATTTTCTGGCAGCTTGACTGCTTAGTGGCTCAGTTTTTTTGACTCTCCCTTGGTTGGGACCCTAACTATCTCCAGATGTTCAGGAGCTTTTGCAAGTGAGCAGGAAAGGCCTTGATCACCACTTGGAGTGTCTGGCAAACAGCTCACTGCAGCCCTTTGTTTAGGCATCCAGTTTACCAGGAGAAAGCATGCAGCATGTCCTTGCTTTTTGGTACTGTATATATTTAAATAATCATTAGCCCGAGCATTAGGTAAGCAGTCCTTCCTTCCCGCAGTTTAGGTGTGTTTAGTTGGCCAGATAGAGAAAGCAATATTTCATTGCTTCTCATAGTATTTAAAACTATGTCAATAAAATGAACAACAAAAATGGCATGTGGGTTATAAATCAGTTTCAGATTAATAGGATGGCCACAATTATTTAAAGTGATGGAACTTTTATATATGTATATATCAAAACCCAACCCCCCCAAACCACACTCTAAGACTAGCCAGTATTTCAGAAAATGAGGGCATATTTTTCTGTTTGGAAGAACAGTTAGCAAATCATAACTCTGGCAGACGTATTGAAGGTTATTAAGGGCTAGACTGTGACTCGGTCTATAGACCTAAAAAAGGCAGATGGGGGAATAATCCCCTTTATTTTCTTGCCTGAGCTATCTGCACCTTAAGTTCAGGCATATAGGAATAAGAGGACGTTGTTCCAGGAGCTAGGGGACAAGGAATAGATAGAACCTTGGCTCCTCTCCCACTTCATGCTGGTCACTTTACCTGTTGTTTCCTACTAATATATGCCAGCAGGAATTTGCTCTGATTGGACCAAGAAGGAAGTAGGGAAGGAAGGATGATTCAGAAGTGAATCAGCAAGGCTCCAGGAGTAGCACATCTTACGCTCTTAGGCTATCTTTCCGGGAGGGAAAAGGGGCAGAATTGCCCCCAGTGTTTTGTTTTAGAAGGCCCCCAAACTCAGTGGCATTGAGAGCTAGTGCGTTTTACTTTGCCCAGGCTGCCCCTTCATCATGACAGAGAGGTGGCTGGTCGAAATCTGAATGAATGACGCCAGAGTGTGTCAGAGCCGGGAACTAGGCCCAGGCTTGTGGGAAGGAGCTGCCATTGTGGGGCAAGTGATGGGTGGGTTCACTCTCTAACTTTATCTTCTCCTTGTTCCCCCACTCCAGACTTTCCCTCAGTGTCTTAGACTGTGTGTTTGTTTGTTTGTTGGACGGGTACAAGGGCGTCAGTTTCAGAGTTTGTCTCAGGACCCCCAAAACCTCTGTTTGATCCTGCATGCACCACCCTTTCCTCAGAGCTGTGTTGAGAGTTAAAATGTAGCCCAAAGTTGCGGGGTGAATTATAAATATTTTAGATTATTTTGAAATATTGGAGGGATTTTAAAAATTGCCATGATATAATGAAGTAAGTTAGTATAAACCTTCTAGCTGTAATGTGCTACTGAAGCAGATTCCTTCAGGGACATGTGGGAAAAATAATGGTGCAATCTCTGGAAATGAACAATCAAGGAATTTGTCTTTAATAAATATAATGGATTTTTTTTTTAAAAAAAAAAATTCTCTGTCTGGTTAATTATTCACTTTCTTAGGGATGGAGGAAATGTAATAATTTTATGACTAAGGTCTGTGCATTTGTCATTGTGAGAGTCTGTACAACTATGGTGATTAATGGAATGTTTCTAATAAGCCTATATAGTTTTGATTCAATGGGACCAGTTCCGAGAGAAAACAATAGCTTCCATTTAAGAACATCTCAGCACACACCTGAAAGACAGTGGGAAAGTCATTGGCTTAAAGATCCTGTCTCCAAATTGTAAGACTTGGTCTGCCAGTGCTGGGAACTAATAGGACTATAAACAGTTAAAAAGTGACTTGGGCCCAAAGCCTTAAAGATATTTAGGTGCCTAACATTTTGATCCCTGCGAGGAGAGGGAGATAAAAAGACTGAGTGAGATTTAAAGACACACTCCTGAAAGCAAGAGAGTGAACCGGTTTGTGAATTAAGGAATCAGATTACCACCCACATCCTTGAGATCTTGGGGTGTCTGTTGGAAGCATAGACCTACCAGGATTCTCATGTAAAATATGGATAGACACCCAGTAAAGTCAACATGTTTATGGTCTGTTTATTATTTCCAGATGTTTTTATCCAAAATACTTTGGTCTAACTAAACAATACTTTGCTTTCAGAAGGCTATTTGGTCAATGGATACCACTGGTCATAGCTTGTGAGGAGCAAAACTGCAGGAACTGGGATTGTTGACATAAACTTGGTTAGTGCCAGAGGACTGCAGGCCAAGCCCAGTCTGAGGCTGGGGAATCTTGTGAAATCACCCTAAGGGAGAGATGATGCTTGAGCCTGGGATCTGAGTGGGGATGAACGTGAAGAGACCAGAGTTAGAGGTGCAGATAGACTTGTAGACTCATAGGGTATATCTACACTGGCAATTTAGGTCGACTTAAGTAGCCTTAAGTCAATCTAAATTACTCCCTGTCCACACTGGACTTTCATTAAGTCAACTTAAGAAATTCCTTAAGTCAACTTAATGAAAGCTTAAGTTGACTTAATAAGAACCGCTGGTTAGGTTGACCTAAGCCTAAAGTTGACTTCTTAGGTTGTCTTAAGCAGAATGTGGACATAGATTAACACTTAAATCGACTTTATTAAGTCGACTTAAGGTCAGTTAGGTCGATTTACTAAGTTCATGTTCAGGGTAACCACTTTGTTAAGTCGACTTAACAAAGTAGACCTAACTTTTTCTAGTGTAGACATAGCCTAGACTGTAAGGTTAAAAGGGACCGGGATGATCATTTAGTCTGAATTCGTACAGAATATAGGCCACAAAACCTCACCCACCCACTCCCGTAATAAACCTCTAAGTTATGATGGAGTTATTAAAGTTCTCAAATCATGGCTTAAAGATTTTAAGCTACAGAGAATCCACCAGCAAGTGACCCATGCCCCATGTTAAAGAGGAAGGTGTAATAGTAACAACAACATAAAAAAAATCACAACTCCCTTGTATAGTGTAATTGCAAAATTATGCTTGTGGTGGGTTTTTTGTGCGGGGGGTCGGGGAGGGGGGGAGGGCAGGGCGTAGCATTGAGGTTTTTTAGGAAACCAATCTGGGTTGTTTTCCTTTCCGTTGATCAATGGATCCATGTTTCAATTATCACTTGAGTAATGGTTAAACACTCTTTGTCAGTTTCCAAATGGGCTATTTACAAATCCCTCTAAAAATCATAGACAAACAATTCATAATGTAGGCATGGCACTGCCATCCTTTAACATTTTGACATCTGTTATGGCATTTCATGTCTCATTGAGTTATAAAGCAGAAAATAAAACTAATGCAAAAAGTGTGTATGTGTTGGTGGATGAAATAGAAATACTCATTCCAGAGACTAGTGCCAACTCTCACTGGCCGATATTCAGGCAGATTAATGTTGATTTGCTTCCCCAACTTTGAGCTTGCCCAGCTAATAACTTAATATTTGCAGCCTAACACCCATGATCTGTCACAAAAGAATAAAATATTAAATCCCATAGACCAGAAACTCAGCTAGTGACAACTGGCATGACTCCATTGATGTAAATGGAGCCATGTGGATTTACATCATTTAAGAATCTGGCGTCATGTCTAATTTTCAGAGTAGCAGAAAAGCTCTAATAATTATGATTAAAGAATTTCTCTGGCAGGTACATGGCACTGTTCTGCATGTCACTCTATGTGTACCATTGTCCTTGATGTCAGTGGGACTTCTGCTTCCAAGATAAAGCTGTAACATAGATGTGTGGTTTATGTGTCATATCATGAGACAAGTTGGGCTTCATCCCCTATATTTGTACCTGTCAAGTCTATCAAAAAATTTGCCTCCAGGAAGTGGCTCAGAGTTCTCCTGTGGAAGTGGGCAGAGGTGGCCTTAGGCAATCGGGGACCCTAGGCGAAGGCCTATTGTGGGGCCCCCTATATGCCCCCATGGTCCCTTCTCTGCGGCCCCAGCTCCCCACCACTAACTCCTACTGCAGACTCGGCCCTCCCGCCACAGCCCCAGCTCCAAGTCACCAGCCCCCTCTCTGCAGCTCTGATTCCCTCCCTTTGCAGCCCTCCCCCCCCCCCCTTGTGGCCCTGGCTCCCCACCGTCAGCCCCAGGGCCAGCTCCTCTTCCTGCTGCCGACTGAGGCAGATGCGGCTTTTTGTGTAGGCGAAGCAGGTGATGGGGCCCCTTACTGCTCGGGGCCCCAGGTGTGCACCTGCTTCGCCTACCTCAAAAGCTGCCTCTGGAAGTGAGACAGTTGAACAGAGTAAGGACTGAAAAAGTCTGACTGGCAGCTGAAGTTATTAGCAGGGGAGAGGATTGTTATGTGAAGGGGAAACTGAGGGGAGGGAAATGTACTGTACTTGTGGTAATTTTTTTATTTGAGTCTGTTGGTTTGTCTTGTCTTTTTTGGTGTAAACTGCTTGAGGCACAGGCTGCCTTCTGTTCTAGATTCATAAAATGAGACCTAACCTGGCTTAGGGCCCTTTGTTTACTGCCAAATTATGAAGAGTAAATAATAAACAAAAGAGGCGGAGCATATTGGTTGTTCCCCACATCCCTGAAGGCAGGACAAGAAATAATTGGTTTAATCTGCAGCAAAGGAGATTGAGGTTAGATATTAGGAAAAGTTTGCTAACCATAGGAATAGGCTTCCAAGGGAGGTTATGGAATCCCCATCATAGGAGGTTTTTAAGAAGAGGTTGGACAAACACCAGTCGGGGTGATCTTATTTTACTTGGTCTTGCCTCAAAGCAAGGGGGGCTGGAGTAGCTGACCTCTTGAGGTTTCTTTTGGCCCTACATTTTTGTGATTATGCCCACAGGTACTCTTTTATGACTAGCTCTCTGCAGCTCCATTAATTTCACTGGAGTTTATCTTTAGTTCCTCCAGAATAAGAGTCTGATCCTACAAACACAGGTGCTTACCTTTTCATACAGGGCTGTCCCGAGGGAGGGGCGAGGCCCAGGGCCAGCCCATAGTCTGGGCTCTACACTCCTACTCCGCTCCATGGGGTGCAGCAGGCTGGCCCAGGGGCCAGGATTCGCTCTTCCACCCCACCCCTGGAGCCCGCTGCTCTGGCCCGTGAGTGGGGAGAGCTGGCCCAGAGACCGGGATCTTTCCTTCCACCCCTCCCCTTGCTGCCAAAGGCAGTGGGGAGCAGCATGGCAGTGGGGGGCAGCATTGTGGGCCTGGGATGGTCGTCCAGTTCACCCCCCTAGTGACAGCCCTGTTTACATACTCGGGGAACCCTGTTGTCATCAATAGGATTACTAAAACGTGTAAGGTTTAGAACAAGCCTAAGTGTTTGCCAGATTGTGGCCCAAGTGAGAATAGAATTGGACCTACTGATTCAGAATTGCATGGATATACCTGAAAGTACAAATTGAGCTAATAGCTCATTGACTCTTTGCATTACCCCTCACATCACCCTTGTGCACAAACCTCGCCCTTTTATCTAAAAAAGTTGTTTCTCTGTAAGTGATGATTCTAAAGAAAGAAAAATGTTATTTAAAAGCAAACACATCAGGATATAATATTAGAACCATTTACAATTATGATTGTGGATTCTGTGCAACTGGGTCATATGAAAAGAAAAAACAGTTCAGGAGGAAGAATGGCAGCTTTTTTTAATTTTTCCTTTAAACATTTGGGCACTAGCAGGGAGTCTGGAAACTTAAATCTTCAAAGAGAGAGAGAGAAGCAGCATGTCATATTTCTCTGATGGCTGCCATGTCTCAGTTTACATCTGTTTCCTGTGCAAGGAAGCACAAGTAGCAATGAAATCACAAGGAATAATGCCTGGGCTCATTATTTTTTTAAAAACTGAATCATCTTAGTAGAATTTACAGTTTGATTCCATGTAGCCATAAAGCACCTTTTAAAAAATACAGTTGGGAAATAGTTTTAGTGCCTTTTAAGCAGGGGAGCATCTATGTTAAAGAGACAGACTTTAAATCATGTTTCCACTCAATGAGGACATGGACAATTAGGATTTTCCAGAAATTTGGTGCTGTAGATCATGTGTCCCAGCTAATGTATTCCTGCTTCCAACTACAGCCCATGAGGCTCATGTGAATCAGAGTCTACACATGTTCCTGAGGGTGATGAGGAATCTTGGATGCTGAAGGGAGTGGGGAAAATTAACTAACTTGAGTAAATTAAATTACATGCATAGCAGAGCAATTAGCGAAAGCATTTGTGAATTGTTACAACAGAACATAGGAACAGCATGGGCTTTTTTGACATTGGCCTTACAGCTATCTCTATTGGCAAAAGAGACAATAGGAATTACGTGGGCCAGAATGACACTTGATTAACAGCATCACAGAACATCAGGAAGATTGCTAATGTGTCTTTATTAGCTGAACAAGGACATTGTAATCTTTGTTTTTCCTTCTTGACAGTAGATACACAAATGAATGAAGTGCATATAATATTGAAAAAGACCTATATTCTGTACAACTTGTTCTGCCAATGACATCACCACATACATCACTGAAGCTTTGAGTGAGTGAACAAGTAAAACCACACTGGTTTGAAATAAAATAGTTTTCCATGCAGCCAGAAGCCTAACTTCAGAGCATCCTCTATCTCTAGTGCCTGGCTACAATCTTTATTTGACTTTGTTTCCACCCATCTGTAAACTGACAAGGGGTGGTGGTAGGAAACACAGTAATAGATTTCTCCAGTGTTGATTGATCAATCTTTCCTGATGGAAATAATCAGAATATGGTGAATTCTCGGTATGTCAGGTAATCCAAAGAGCTGAATGATTTAAGCACTTTGGGTCAGATTTCTAACATTCTGTAGGCGTCAAGGTTCAGAACCTCAAAGATATTTAATTACTCAATTCCACTGAAGTCAAGAGAAGTTAGAATTTTCAAAAATATTTAAGGCCCAGATCCTCAAAAGGCTGCCCCTAGGTATCTAGCTACATCTTTAGGCACCTACATACCTTTAAAAATCTGGCTCAGGGCCGGATTTGACCAGGTGGGAGTGGCGGGGGCTGGGCCCTGAACCTTTCCTTGGGGCAGCATCACCCCTGGAAATTTTCCATGTTCACATTTGAGATACCTGGAAGAGGCCTGATTTCCAGAGTGCAGATGCACAGCACTTTCTAATAATTGGTCCCTTTAAGGAGTGTCATGTTGAACACCCACAATCATTGGTCATTTTTGATATCTTGGTCACTGTCAGAAGACTGGATACTGGGCTAGATGGACCATTGGGCTGAACCAGTATGACTGTTCTAATGTCCTTATTTCAAATTCTCTTCTGATATGTGCTGTAGACTCTTCAGGAGCAGCTTCAGCAAACACCCACAATCCATGATGGCTGCCAATCTGTTAAAGGCAACCAGTTTTCAAATTGCTGCCTTCCTACCCTTGTTCTGGGGCTACAAGTGGGAAGAATGAGAGTGGAATATAAGGCAATTAAATTGGTTCTATACCACCCATGGGCTCCATATTGGGAGAACCTGCACCTAGGGAAATAGAGGAGATTTCTGCTTCCTTTGTACTGAGCAGAACAAAGGGAGTAAGAATCTGTCCCCTAACCTCCCTTATCTGTGTTCCTGGAGCTCATCACAACAGCCATGGTATTTTTGCATAGATTTCCCCATCCCCGCACTCTAAAATCAAGATAAGAACATACAAACTCCTTGGAATACAATAAAACCATTTGGGGTGGGAAAGAGTTTATTGTTACACTCGTTAAATCTTTGTATACATTTTCTTTTATCAAATTGATCAATTATTTGTAATTATTTGGGGTTTATTAAAAATACGTAATGCTGTTTTTAACCCTATCTAATGTGTAGAATTAAAAACCATTAAGGGCTTCACAGAAGAGAGATTCAGCTCTAAAATACTTTATTGGAGTGAATGTTACAAAAAAGGGTCAAGCAGACATGGTTTTAGATACATGATTAAATCTGTTCTGCTGTCCCTCTGTCTAGCTTCTTTAGCAGTGGATTGAGAACTGCCTGGCATACAAGGACAAGATGTAGCTGCTGAACATGTGACCTAATGCATGCTCTTCCTGTGTTCATCAGACAACGGTGCTAGTGGTTCAGGAATTCCCTCTGATGTCACGTAATTAGAATGCTGAGGTAGTTTGCCCCAAAAGCATCATTACTTTTGACTCACCTTTATTCTTGAGAGTAACTTGCATTATCTACAAAATCAGTTCCTGTACCAATTCCTTATGATAATATATGCAGGACTTCTATGTCATCTGGGTAAATAGATGCACTGCCTCTTGGCGTCATTCATGTCCTGTTACAAGGGTCACTCATTCTTCAACTCTTCCTTTTCTGAACACTGAACTTCCCAGCTTCTGTGTATACAAAATATTGGGCAGCTTTTCCTTGCCCCAAAATTGCTACATGGGAAATTTCTATGAACAAAGAGTTTGGCGACGTGGGTTATTGAAGGTCGTCTGCAAGTTAGATTGGACACTTTGCACTCCTTTGTCCTCTGAAACTGCTTAACCTGCTCTGAGAGACTCACATTATTCTGTTACTTTCCCAGAAGCAAAATCCATCCACAGCATATTACTGTTGTTACTTCGCCTTCTTATTTCAGTTAAGACCAAAATGAATTGGCAACATGATTTCCCACTGGAAGGAAAATGCCAGCAACAACAGTAAAAGGTAGGATAGGGATGAGAATAATAATGGTGTAAACAGAAATGGGTCCAAAACAAAGCCATGGATAAGAAGTGTGTGGGTACATCTGTCTGTCTGCATTTGCAGGTACGGATACATGCACATGCACACAGAGTTACAATAGTAATCATAATCCAAGAAACAGAAAGTTAGGATGCAGCTGTAGGCTAGTCACAAATTAAACCTCAAGGATTACTTTGTAGAGTCATTAATAAAGGCACAAAAATGATGCATAGACCCTATGCTATGTCTACACTGAGAAATTTAGGTCGACTTTACCAAGTCGACTTGACCTTATTAAGGTACCAGGTCGATTTTACCTTATTAAGTTGACTTAGAGAGTCCACACAGGACTCTTAAGTTGACTTAAACCTGGCCTCACTAAGTCGACTTAGAGAGTCTACACTAGACTACGTACGCATCTCGACTACGGGGGCTCTCCCCAAAACAGCAAGCCCCAGAGCGGTCCGGGGGAGAAGGGAGATTTTTAAATATTTATCAACTTAGGCTAAACCCTGCAACTCTGTATACAGCAAGTCTACATGCTAATGGTTTCCATCACTGTGCATCTCTTCTTCTCTCCCTAGAGCCAGCTGTTCTTTACCCTCTTAAGAAAGGGATGGTCCAGAAGATACCTCGTCTTAGGGGGAATACCGGACACATAATGTCTCTGAGGGCTTCCTGAATAAACTGGGAACATGTGGGAGAATATGTGACACCCCTTTTCAGGTTGCAGCATAACTTTGCATACATGCACACACACAGCTCTTTAATTCTCTTGACTGGCACATGGAGGGAGGTACACGCACGCGCATGCGTACACACACACAGCCAGTTCTCTTGATTGGCACATGTGAGGCAGGAGGCAGAGCCTGGTTCTGTCTCCTGTCTGTGCATGTATCTGTATGGGAAAGTATTTAGGGTGCAACCCCATATGTTTCCCTACGTGCCAGGGATGATGATAAAACCAAGTCTTATGCACTCATGTAAGTGGGATAAACCTTGCTATCCTCTACTGGCTGGGTAAGGGCTTGTTACAATCTAGTCATTAGCTTGTAAGTTCTGCATGGGCAGGTGTGTTT
Organism: Pelusios castaneus; assembly: GCA_007922175.1. Lineage (NCBI taxonomy): Eukaryota > Metazoa > Chordata > Testudines > Pelomedusidae > Pelusios > Pelusios castaneus. Next base: position 12,197,277 of record ML685784.1, on the reverse strand, counting down.
CTTACTGTGCATTGCTATAGAGTCTAATACAGGGGGGCTCTGATCTGATCATACAAGAAATTCTGGATGACCTTGCAAATAGAAATGGGATGAAATTTAATAGTGCAAAGTGCAAGTGCAATGGTGCATAGTGCAAAGTGACATGAATTTAGGGACAAATAAGAAGAAAATTTGCTATAAACTAGGGATATAATCAGTTGGCAGTGACAGAAGAGGAGAAAGACACTGTCGATCACAATCGCTGATGTGATGCGGTCATAAAAAGAGGGAAATGTTAGTACCATTATACAAAGCACTGATCAGACCTCATCTGGAGCATTCTGTGCAATTCCAATCTCCCGTGTTTAAAAAAGATGAATTCAAAATGGAACAGGTGGCAAAATGGAATGCAAATGGATGACAACTGTTTCAACAAAATTCTTCCAACCAGCTCTAAAACAGATGTATAATTCTAGACCTCTTATTTGCAAAGAAATCTGTTCAACTGTAACCTGAAAATAACTAGCAGGATTGTTTTTCTGGATCTGAAGAAAATGGAAAAGACTGATTCAGGAATGTATCTCCCCTGCTTCCATAATCTTATTTGGTCATCTGTTGTAAGACCTGGTCTAAACCCAGAGCTGCGTGAGTTTAACGAAAAATGTGATTTTAGGCCAAATTAGTTAAACTAGTACAAATTTTGTGTGTGAACACACGTACCATCTTAAACTGTCTTATAGTGATTTGACTTGCATTGGCAAATTTAGAACTTGTCTACCATGAGAAAGTTTTACCGGTTTAACTTAAAGTGTGAAACCAATTTAATTATACAAGAGCAAGAGGTCATGTGGATGCTTCTATTTTTGTTTAAACCAGGTTTATTTTGGTTTCTTTTAAATACATTAGGAATTAATTCAAGATAAATCTAAATAAACCACTCTTAGTCCAAAATAAACATCAATGCTGGGATTTGCATCAGTTTAACTAAACTAGTTTCATAATCAAAACCAATTTAAATTAAACCAATGCAATTTTCTCATCTCCATTGGTCCTCATAAGCTAACATAAACCGTTTTAAACCAATAAAAGGTTTTACAGACAAAAGTTGCACTGCTTTAACTAAACTAAACCAATCTGCATATAGACAGTACCAGAAGCCCAGTGATGACACACTGACGGTTACACAAAATATTTTATTCCCAATCATTTTACCTGGGAATGTGGTGGGAGTTGACAGTCGCTGCAGGGAAGGAAATGAAGAGGGGCAAATAGAGAAAATGCACAAAGGCAGGGAAGAGGAAGAGAAACAAAACACAGTTAATAGAGAAGGAAAATTGTTTCCAACTCTCATGTTCTATCCTGAGTCTCATGATAGTTACTGTTTTCCTTAAAACCCCAGCTCCTGGAGTCAAGTGGATATGTAATGATTTCAGCCTTTATTCTTAAAGGAAAAGTACGTTTCTAGCCATTGTGACTGTGAAGAAAGCTTCAAAATGTGATCCTAGTGTACATTGATCCTACAGGCTGAAAAATCAGAAGGCAAATAAAAAGAACACCAAATCTATTCTTTTTACATAATCTCATAATTTTAAAACTAATCTCATTGGTGAGCCTGACTCATTATTTTTGAACATTTGGGCTTGGCAATATTGAAAATGTGAAATGGCAGGAACAGACATCTTGAAGGGGTTTATATTTTCCCACTCAGAAATGCTAAATGTGAACACAGGATCCTGAAGAAATGAATAACTAAGGCTCAGATTTTTTTTAAGGTAGTTGTAGCACTCAGCATTGCAGCTTCTAACTGATTTAGGAGCCTAAATCTCATTTTAAAAATGAAAATTGGAAAATTTTGAAAATTAGACTTAGGCACCCAAGTCAATGAGCACAACAGTGCCTAACTACCTTGAAAACCTAGGCCTGAAAGTCTTTTTACTATGTGAAAGCCATGTTCTACTCTTGATCTATGTGTAGGCTGTCCCGTGAACTCAGTGGATGTGCCAGTGAGGACTGAGAAGAATATGTAGTTTAAATTCATACCCCAGCCTCCTACGAATAATTAAAAATGGAATTTTCCATGGGCTGAGTTTGATGAGCAGGTGAGCTGCAGAGATAATGTACATTTGAGACATAATTGTACAGGTTTGTTTTCTCTCATGCCCATCAAATGATTTGTCGTGGGTAAGTTATCCAATCTAATTCACACTTTCCTCTTTGCAAACCATTCTTGGCTTAAGTTATCAAATGCAGGATATGGCTGCTTCCTTGTTTCCAGTTAATCACTTAAATAACAGCATAAGAAACAATAAATGAAGCACAGTGCTGCAGTTTGTACAATGTATGTTTTGCTTAATGGACCATATTCTGATCTCTGAAGAACTTGCATGACCCTCTTTTACCAAAGTAACAGAGCATCTCAATCTTTAATGCGTTTATCCTCTAACATCCCTGTAACATAGGGCAGTGCTATTATTCTCGTTTTGTCAATGGGAAACTGAGCCACAGAGAAAAGAAAGGTTTTGCCCAGGATCACATAGAAAGCTTCTGGAAGAGAAGGAATTTTATATCCAGGTATCTTTAGTCCCAGTGGTGCCTCAATCTAAACTACAGCTGTGTAAGTTTGCTCACAGGATCCACTTCTGATCTCATTAAAGTCCATGTGAGCTAGCTCATT
>ML685784.1:12087719-12194524 GCA_007922175.1 Pelusios castaneus | reverse complement strand
TGTAGTTAATGTTACTTGAACTAACAACAAATAAAAATGATGATAACGTAAGCCCCAGTTCAGTAAAATACTTACGGATGTATTTACCTCCATTCGTTTTTAACAAAGCAATTTAGAAGATGCTAAATTGGCGGATATTGCATTCCACCTATACAACATGACAGCTATGAATCATAACCCATAACTGAGCAGCAGCATTTGAACAATGGGTTCTTGGGCATGATGTTGGGGGAGGAATTGGGGAGATGAATGCTCCATTTGTAGCCCAACAGCCATCATGACAGAATTGCATTTGATTTCAATGAGAGGAGAGTTAGGCCAATTTTGAGTGCTTTTGAAAAATCCTACCCAAAGGAGATTTTAGAGTCAAGAATATAGGAATTGCCATCCTGGATCAGATCCTGAGTTCATTTAATCCCATATCCTGTCTCTGACGGTGGCTAGTACCAAATGTTTCAGAGGAAGCTGCAAGAAATCCTATAGCAGGAGATGTAGGATTATCTGCTCCTCATGAAAGTCTCATTCTGATCTCTAATAGTTAGAGATCTCTCCTTTCCAAAACTATTTCTGGCATTAATGGACATAGCTCTGGATACTCATAACATCTACATAATTACTGTCTAATCCCTCTTTGCATCTTGCTGAATTCTCACCCTCAATGCCAGCCAGTGGCAATGACTGTCACAGTGTAATTACAGGTTGTATGAAAAAGTACTTTCTTCTGTCTGCTTTTAATGTGCTATCTTTTCATTTCAATGACTATCGCCTTGTTTTTAGGTTATAAAATGGGGAGAATAGAAGCACTTCTTCTGTCATAGTTGTTTAAACATGGAGTTGGATCTCTGAGACCCCTTTTCTAGGAACAGCAAATTGCATACTTCATGAGCCATCATAGCAAACAATCAGTCACATCTATAGAATAATAGAGGAATCCCTAAAAGGTGGATTGTGGCGGAGTACCTTCCAAGAAGAGATTTAAGGGGGAGGTCTTGAATCACTTGAAATTAATGCAGCAACTTTATGGAAGAACGTCACAATTTTAGGGAACACACAATCCAATTTCTTACAGGCTACAGCCTCTTTAAAAATAATCTGTTCATAAAAGGGGAAGATGACTGCCCTAATCTGGCATATGCATTAAATATGTTTCACATGTGGACTTTTTTTTTTTTTACACTCTTCACTATGAATTTGAGTCCGAGGGGAAACCGGGGGGTGGGGTGGGAGGGCGGCGTAAATTTAATGTGACAGCATGTTTCTTAGTGCCCCAGACTTGTCAATCGAGTTGTTGACAAGGAGGAAAAACTGAATTGGAGAGTCATGCTGCTTTATTTCAGTTGCTCTTTAAAAAATAGATATTGATATTAAGTAGCCATGAAAGGGCTTTTTGTGTATGGCTTTATCCTGTCATAGCAGGGGTTTCTGTAATGTGAGATGAAGAGGGAATATGGGCATAGGAGGTAGAGGGTGTGGAGAAGTGGCTAAAATGTCAGAAATTATTTTTTTGTAAATCTATATGCAGAAATGAAACCAGAGCTAAAATGTATTAAATAACTGTCCAGCAGAGAATTAATGGAAGCTGCCTTTGATTCTGTGTGGAAGATACTATTCAAAATACTAAGTAGCTTCATTTGAACTGGTCTGCTATAAAACTGTGTCTTCATAAAGCAATTGGTGGGAGTGTAAACTGTGGGCCAGGTCATCAGTAAGATGACATAGCTCTGTTGACTTTTGTGGTGCGATACCGATTAACACCAATTGGAGGATCTGGCTACAGATGTAGAATAGCCATGGATGACTCAAGAAAGAGTCAATATAGAAAGAAAAAAGAGTTCATAAAAACACTGACTCTCAACAGCTGAAATGCTTAATAACTACTCTGTTACAGTCTTTGTTGCACAGAATAAGAATAATAGTACTTTAAGACAATAAAATCCCACAGTCCTTCTACATATATAACTCCTGTACTCATCAGTGGGACCTCTGCAAGTGAGAAGACTGCCTGGGAAAGGTTCACCATGAAAATTAGAAAGGAACAGGGCCCAATTAAAATACTCAATGAGATCAACAGAGGCAGTGAAATCACTGGCATCTGTGGTTAGTGAGTGACTCTATCATTGACCTGATAGCTTGGTATGAGCCTTTGCTATTCAGCCTCTTCAGTACAGTGGTTCTTTCTAGAGCTGTGTGAGCTGTTTTGAAATTTGGTTTTGTTCCAATTTGGAATGAAAACAAAAATTCAAAATTGAAAGAGAACTGAGAAGCCTTGGGGCAATGCACCTGGCAGGCTGTTATGGAGCCACAGACCCTGAAAGCCCTGGGATTCCCATCTCAGGGTCAGCCTGCCTGGCAAGCTGTGGAAAAGCCAAGAACTTGAAAGCCCTGCCTGAAATAGGAGCTTTGTTGCTCAGGAGGCTGGAAGCCCTTAGAGCTAGGCCCCACAGCAGTCCACCAGGTAAGCTACAGAGGAGTCTGGGAGCTTAGGAGCTTGGCAGCCTACCAACTCAGGCTTACCAACAGCCCACCAGGAACTGGGAGGGTGAGCTGGCAGGAAGACAGGCAGGTTTATCAACTTTATCAAAACCAAACTCTCTCCATAAATCATTTCAATGTCAGTGAATCAGCAGTCGCCAATGGAAAGACCATTCCACTGGAGAAATTCCAACGAGCTCTTCTCCTGCGGGTCATCCTCATAGAGTAGGGTTACCAGACGTCTGGCAAAAGGAGGACATGTCCTCCTTTTTACCTTCATGTCCTCTGTCCGGCAGGCATTTTAAAAATATATGATTTTGTCTGGCTTTTTACTTATGATTACAATTTCAGTTTTTCATATGAAGCTACCATATATGCTCGCGTATAAGCCGAGAATTTTAGGGGCCTGAAAAGCTGGGTTTGACTAATCTGCAGATCACAGCCAAAACCAGAGCAGAACGCTGCGTTCTGGTGCATTCCATCCAGGGGCCAAGTAAAGCGGCAGACTCGGGTGGAACGCTTGTTCCGCCCTTTCCTGCTGCAGCCGGGCTGGAGAGTTTCAAACCTCCCGCTCTGAGTATGCTCAAACAGAGTGTGCTCAGGGTGGAAGGGGCCTCGCCCAGCAGCGGCTCTGCTGGCCACCGGTGCAGCTCCGAACTTCCGGCCAGTTAAGGGGGGCTGTGTTAGCGGCTACCAGGGGGCAGAGGATCCTAGCACAGTTGGCTGGTCCTGAAAACCCTGTTAGTTCTTAAGTGTCTCGGGGGTTGGTAGAGGAATCCAGGGTCTCCCATTCCACTGGGTTCCGGCTCAGGACCCTTAAGTTAGACAGTGTCCTGGGCTCCTGTCCATCTCCCCTGGTTTCCCTAGGCTTTTCAGGCTAATGGTCTGCTTGTCTTCTCTCCAGGTTCTGTCTCTAAGCAGCTTCTCCACAACTTGCTGGCAGGAATTCCTTTCTCCAGCCTCTTCCACTCCATCCTACCCACCTGCTTTTCCCAGCTCTTTTATCTTCCCAGCTGCTGTGAGACAGCCAATCAGTATTGACCAGCAGTACCTGCATTAATCTCTTAGTTGCTAGGGCCAGCAAGGGATGTATACGCGCTATGAGAGCAACTTATCAAGGGTGGAAAGAGAGAGACAAGACACTGAAATCAAACACAAAATTACAGCAGGCTATAGCAAGAAAGGCTGAGGACAAGGGCTTTGCTTTCCACTTTGCCTTTACGGGAAGCATGGTTTTGACCTGTAGAACCACATCCTCAGGCTGTTGAACCTTAGAAGCTCTGCAGACCCTGCTGGCCAGATCACAAGGATGATGCCAAGAAACTGTAGCTTTTTTAACAAATGAAGGCCAGTGGAATTGGAAAAACACAAAGGCTCTTTACAAAATGCTTATCTATGTCTTTGCGGGTGGGGGAGGGGGGAACTAGTGGCATCGTATTCTGTAGTCTCTCTAATCACTAAAGCTAAAAAGGCTTGTCCATTCAACCAAGAACCACCATCAATAACCGGTCTAGCAGAATCACAAAAACCAGTGGACACAGGTTAATCTCCCCCAAACCTCTTTCAGTATTGTAATGTGTCAACCTCATGAAATGGTATTTGATGTGACACTGCAAGTGATTTAAAAGATATCTTGTGAAAACCTTTACTCTTCAATTTGACAAGTCAGCCATCGCTGCCCAGACTTGTTGAACTTATTTTTTGAATATTATTTGCTGAAAGAAAGGTAAGAGCCTTCTACTGTGCAGACTAATCCCTGGATAGACCACAGGTGAGCAAGCTTTCATCCTCTGAATTTTTAGAAGAGCATGACATAGACAGGTGGTGGTCTGACTCAATGTGCATAAAAGACATAGCTGTTGGGGTGAACAGAAAAAGCAGTTTTGTTTCAAAAATCTAACTGACTGTGACACTTGGAATCATTTCATCATTCATGTAGAGGCATCACCAGGACAATTGTCTGTGGAACTTAACTCCATTTTATGCAAACCTTTGGAAGTGATCAAATCAAGGCCAATGATTAGCCAAGTTGTCTGTGTACTATGTGAGGTGCTAGGTTTCAAGCCCCATCAATGCTGACAGATGCTGGTTAGTCTGACAAAATGTTGTGAGCTGTCTAATTTGATCCTGGTGTCTTATATGAAGCATTCCATTATTTTGCTTTCTATTTCATTTTCCTTCTGTCAAGCTTTCACTGTGGGAACTAAGAAATGTAAGTGGTGGTGGAGGGGTGGGGTGACAAAATCTGATACCGGTTTGCACGTACTGTGATTTAGCATTTGCTGATAGGCTGGGATTGTTTCATTTAGCCAGGATTAGATCTGCCTGCCTTTTGATCCCAGACATGACTTGAATAGATTTGCTCTTTTTACTGCTTTTAAATGGTATTTGCTTTAACTAAGCCTGGTGTGAGATTATTTTGGCTTGAGAAAATGTGTGTTTGTTCTGACTGAATTTATAACATGTTTTTGTCAGAAATTGATTCAGACAGCTGTTCTGAGGAGAAAAGGCCCAGAATTCTGCAATTCCTACAATCTAGGTGAAATTTCTGCCCCATGAAATCCAGGGGAAAAAATGAAGTGTGAAAGTTTTACAATTTAACATATTAACAGAGCACAGAGCTGGAATTCATGATTGTCTAGTACACTAATGGTTACAGAGTAATGTGAAAAGGAGTAAAGAAAGTGTTTCCAAGGCAGTCTAATCAGACTGTACCCAACCACAATTGTAAGTTCCAGAGACTCCATTAAAATCCTCTGTCACACAACACAGCTACTTTGATTTCTGTCTTTAGGGACCTGCTCATCTCCTGTGAATATGCAGACTGAGTGCTTTTCTTTTACAGCGTTTCAGTGGTGCCATTGCCCTGGTGCAATTGTGGTGCTCTGGAACTTGTGAAGACCCTGTCTACACTGATGGGACAGCTTCTTCCATTGGCGTTAGTACTCCACCTTTTTAAGAGTCAGTATCTATGTCAAAGGAGGAAGCCATTATCAACATAGCACTGGGGCTATGTATACACTGGCAAGTTAGTTCGAATTAAGGAGGCTTAATTCAAACTAACTAAAGCCATGGCTACACTAGGCTTTAGTTAGTTGGAATTAAGGGCTTCCTTAATTTGAACTAATAAGTTCGAATAGGGTTTTAGAAGTAAGGCTTTAATTCGAACTAACTAGTTTGAATTAGCCAATGTGGCCATGTTAATTCAAACTAATTTCTTAGTTCGAACTAACCGGCCATTGAAATGAATGGGGATCACTAATTCGAACTAAGCAAGTGCCATGAATGGCACTTGCTTAGTTTGAATTAAGTTAATTTGAACTAACTAAAATTAGTTCGAATTAGTTAGTTCGAACTAACCAATTCGAACTAATTTTAGCAAGTGTAGACATAGCCTGGGAGTTCGGTCAGTATTTCAGTGTTGCTCAAAGGTGTAGATTTTCCACACTCCTGAGTGACATAATTGTGTCAACATAAATTTGTAGTGTAGACAAGGGCTTAGACAAAGTAAATTACAGTGGATTTAATCAAAAGGAACAATCCTCTGACAGACTGTTTACTCCTTGATTTAAATGGGACAAAGCTGTTCTAGACCAAATCTCACTCCACAGCCTCTCTGAAATAGTCAGGGCAGTCTGTGTAAAGTGTATTTATTTGTGCTGGCTACCACAGTGGGTGTGGTTTGTTGGGATTAGATCTATGGGAGTAGAGGAAGATTTGTGTTGGGACAAGTGGATCATTTCATTTAATTTTGTTCTTGTTACTAATGTTGGGGTGTTTGGAGGCTTCAATAAACACACCATTCAATTCTTGTATAGATTAAAAAACTAAATAAATAAGATTACCTCTCTCAGGGTTTCGGTTTGTCTATACAGGAGATTTTTCCAATTATTCCAGTAAAATTATGCCAAAGTACTTAAAAGGTAGTTATAGCTATATCAGAATAATTTCCCTTATGTGGACATTCTTAGTCTGAAATAAAAATGGCTTTTTTGTTTTGGAATAACTTAAACTGCTTCCTTAACCACCGGGAAAAGAGTACTTTTATATTGGAATAAGATTGTCCACACCAGGATTTATACTAGTATAACTGGAGAGGCTTCAATTCACGCCCTACCTTATATCTTCCTAAGTATATAAGCCTGCAGTTTTATACACTAGAGAGCCCTGTTGTAGCACAAGTAAATATAAAACTATTAAGTGTAATGTACAGAACAGAAAGGATGATCCACTGTCTTGGGCATAACATGGCTGAGTTCAAGCTCTGCCATGCCATGCACTTCTTATATGACCTTAGACAAATCACTTGGCCTCACTGTGTCTCATATCCCCCTCAGTAAAATGAAGATGTGACAGGGTGTACTTACCCTGCACTGGGCAGGAAGAGGTTAACCCTGCACTCTGGGCAGAGGAAGTCCCACCCCTTCACCCTTGTTGTGCATGCTCTAACTAGTATGCTAGTATAAAAGGAAACAGCTCAGCTCAGCTGGGGCTGGATGCCAGGAGGAAAGATGTGTGGTGGAGGCTCCAGCCAGAGAGCTAGAGGATAGGTTCACAGGTTGTTATGCCCAATGAGGGATCCAGAGACCCCAGATGGATCCTTTAACACCAGGCTGAGGCTTCAGGAATCAGGGTAAGAAGTGGCCTTGGGGAGGGCTACCTGTTGGCCTGTGAAGTGGCACTCACCTAGAGAAACATAGAAGATTAGAGTTGGAAGTGACCCCAGGAGGGCATCTAGTCCAACTCCCTTCTCAAAGCAGATATAACCCCAATTAAACCATCCTAGCCAGGGCTTTGTCAAGCCGGGCTTTAAAAACCTCTAAGGATGGAGATTTCAGTATCTCCCTAGGTAACTGATTCCAGTGCTTCACAACTCTCCTAGTGAAAAAGTTTTTCCTTCTATCCAACCTAGAACCTCCACCACTGCAACTTGAGATCATTTTTCCTTGTTCTGTCATCTGCCACCACTAAGAATAGCTTAGCGTCATTCTCATTGGAACCCCCCTTTAGGTAGTTGAAGGCTGCTATCATATCTCTCTTCACTCTTCTCTTTGTCATACTAAATTAGACCAGTCCCTCCACCTCTCTTCAAAAGTCATGTGCTCCAACCCTCTAATCATTTTTGTTGCCTTCCACTGGACTCTCTCTAATTTGTCCACCTCCTTTCTGTGGTATAGGGCCCAAAACTGGACACAGTACTCCAAATGTGGCCTCACCAGTGCATAGAGGGGAATGATCACTTCTCTTGATCTACTGGCAATGCTCCTACTAATAAAGCCTAATGTGTTAGGCTTCTTGGCAACAAGGACACACTGTTGACTCATGTCCAGCTTCTTGTCCACAGTAACCCCCTGGCCTTTTCCTGCAGAATTGCTGCCTAGCCAGTCAGTCAGTCTCCAGACTGTAGCAGTGCATGGGATTCTTCTGTTCTAAGTGCAGGACTCTGCCCTTGTCCTTGTTGAACTTCAACAGATTTCTTTTGGACTAATTCTCCAATTTGTCTAAGTCACCTGTATCTTATCCTTTCCCTCCAGCTAATCTACCACTCCTCGCAGTTTAGTGTCATCTGCAAAGTTGTTGAGGGTCATCACCCAAATCATTAATGAAGATATTGAACAAAACTTGGCCCCAGGACCAATCCCTGACAGGGCCCTAGGTCAGGACCTGGTCGAGTAGGGACGAGCTAGGTCCTCCTACCCTGACTTTCACTCACCCCTTGGTGGCAGCCCTTTACACTCTGGCCATGAGGCCATACTACGCCAAAATTTGGGACTGCTCTATTGACCTTGGCCATTAGGCTGTGCTGCCTGGAAGGCTAAGGCTATACCATTGACCCTGGGCATTAGGCCACACTGCCCCAAAGGCAAGGGCTGCTGTAATGACTGTGGTCACTAGGCTACATAGCCCTTAGGGTGACAACAGCTTAACCATAAGGTCTGAGCGCCCCTCACCCTAACCCAGGGGGTCACAGGGTGTGCTTACCCCCTGACAGGGAGTAATAATGCTTCCCTGCCTTACAGGATGTTTTAAGACTAAATATATTAAAAACTATGAAGTACTTTGAGATCTATTAATAAAAATTGTCATATAAGACATAGGCATTATTAGTAACATGCAGAATGACTTGCTTAGAAGGAATTCCTCTCTACTTTTCAACTTTTCCTTGAAGGTCAAGTTTCTCAGGGGGAAAAAAGCATTTCCAATAAAACTAATCTCTTTGGGGCCAATGCCATCTTTTTGTTCTACATTTGTACATCACCTAGCACAATGGAGTCCAACCTCGAGTTGGTGGCAGGGGATGGATCACTTGATTGCCTGTTCTGTTCATTCCCCTGACATACCTGCTGTTGACAACTATTGCAAGACAGGATACTGGGCTAGATGGACCATTGGTTGGACCATTCTTATGTTCTGTGACTAGAACTTTGAGGCAATACCGCAATACATATAGTAAGTTACTACAACCAATAAAAGATAACAAGGAAAAAAGGTGTATTTTAACATGTGTCATCATAATCCTCATATAGACATGGCAGACTGTAATTCAACATGTGTTAGCTGGTCAATTTCAATTAGCAATCAATTAACTCGAGTTAAAAAACTCTAACACGGGAATCTCCTTAAAGTGCTGACAGGGTATGCAAACAGCACACTCTTCAAAAAGAACAACATATGGGCTGCATTACTTAAGGGTATTACTTCCACTAGAGAAAATAATTGCAGGGAAAAGAAAGTTAACCCAGAGGCACACAGTAATGGCATTCTGTGCCTCGCTAGCAACTGCTCTTTCTGCTGTACCGCTGTGTTTGGGGTACATTGCATGGTAGCTAACAGCAATTGTATAGTCGAGTGTGTTCTCTGAGAACACTAGGGTTAAACAGAGTAGTGAATGCGACCCTGCTTCCTCCACCTTTCTTTTCCCACAAGCACCCCGGAGTAGTAAAGGCAAATACTGTATCTTGGAGCAAGCTCTTTAGATAACTTCAAGTTAAATTTGCAGTTGAAATGAATTTTGAAATGTGACTGTAATTAAAGGCTTATGGAAAAGGGCCCCTTCTACCATATCTGTTTTACTTAAAATTATGCAAGGCTGTTGGAGACTTACAGGGCCTTTGTTTGATTATACAAGTAATTAAATTTAACATTTTATTCAACTTGTTAATAAAGACCTAAAATGTAGAGCCACATGTGATGCTTTGATTTGTTGTGAGTTTTCACTAAATCCACAGTTTCCTGGCACATGAATGCACTGTGTTTAATGCTGCTCTGGTTTAACCATGTAAATTCAACAGCAGTGACATCACATCAAAGGGGGAAGGAAAGAAACCCAAGGAGCAGCATCAAAAGCCCTTTCTTAAAGCACACATGAGTCCCATATAAAACTGCAGTGTGAGCTCAGGGTCAGAGTTGACAGGCATTGATCGACTCGATGGTAAACAATGATTGCTGTTAGCCTGGCAAAGTGGCTCACATAGTTCTAGTGAAAAGATCAAAAGACTTTTTGGTTATCGCTAGAGATGGGACCCAGTTATGAAGTTTAGAGATAGATATGGATGCAAGAGGTCCTAAAGTTCAAGAAGGCTCAGATACTGGTATGGTTCCCGCTCTCTCCTTCTATGTTAAGGAAAGGTCTGAGAGGCAGTGTGGGTCTTCCATTGGGACACCAGACTTCAATTCTGGAGGATCTTGGCTCCACTGCTGTCAGTCAGCAATAGTTTCTTGCATTTCTTGACTTCTCTCTTAGGCTATGTCCACACTAGAAAAGTTAAGTAGACTTTATTAAGTCGACTTAATAAGGTCAACTTTAAGTTGACTTAACAAAAGTTGACTTAACTTTTCTAGTGTAGACATAGCCCCCTTTTGACCTTATTAAGTTGACTTAACCCTTTAAGTCGACTTAATAAGGTCGACTTAGGCGCTAATCCCGGTCCACACTGGTTTAAGTCGACCTAATGAGGTGGTCGACAAGGGCCTGCAGGACCACAGAGTAGTACCCGTTGCAGTTCTTGTAGTCGATGGTGCAGTGTTCCAGGGCTTGGATGGGGATGTGGGTCCCATCCATGATGCTCCTGCAGTTGGGGAAGCCGAGTGCGGTGAGACTGTCGAGGGTGTCCTGCAAGTTGGCCACAGTGACAAGGAGGGCTAGCGGGACCATGTTGATGGCCCTGCTGACCTGCATGAGGGCGGCCGCCACGGTGGCCTTGCCGATGCCTAACTGGTGGGCTATGGAGCGGTAGGAGTCCAGGGTTGCCAGCTTCCAAACTGCGAAGGCCACTTGCTTGTCCACAGGCAGAGTGGGTCGGAAGCGGGTGTGCATGTGCTGCAGAACCGGGGTGAGCTCCTGGACCAGGTGGAGGAAGGTCTGCTTGCTCATCTGAAAGTTCTGCAGAGTGACCAGATGGTGAGGACGACGCAGTCCCACCAGTCGCTGCTGGTTTCCTGTGCCCAGAAGCGACGGGACACGGAGGGCACCGTCAGCGCAGCAGCTCGCAGGCCAGCATGGTAGTGGGCGTGCTGCTGTCTGCTCCCCCACCCCCACTGTTGGGGTCCCCAAGAAGCGTCATCCAGGTGAAGAGAGCGCTGGGCAACACATAGCAGGTGCTGAGCACCCACCTGACAACTCGCAGGAACAGAGTACGGTCCATGACCTCCTCAGGCTCCATGTTGCCAGGCACAATGGGGAAGGTTCTGAGTTCACTTCCTGTTTTATGGGAGTGGCTAGGAGAGGGAGGGCACTTCTCTAGTGCCACATGGCACACTTCCCACAATGCACCCCTCCTGGGTCGACCTAGCAACTGCCAGTGTGGCCATTTGAAGTCACCTTCAGATTCTGGTGTGGGCACTCTAAGTCAACTTAGGGTTTCTAGTGTAGACATAGCCCTGTGGACCTTCTCATCAATACAATACCAAGCTGTGATTTTCAAACACAACAGTCCTAATCTTTCCTTCTTTTCTAAGATTTCATCTTTAAAAACAAAACAAAATATAACAAGGGAATTAAAATGAAAACTCTTGAATAGTGCAAAGACATCTTTATGCATGTAAATGCTTAAAAGGCATCAAATGAAAAAGCAAGGTTCTCAAACAATGTTAAGACGCTAATATTGCACATCTATTGCATTTTGTATTAGTGTTGCTTTTCAAATAGGAACGTTATATATATAATTAAACACATACAGACCATAAGATATGCAGACTGTCATGTAATGTAAATTAACTAACTGTACTATGATGATTCCTCTTTATCACCTGATTTTTAACATTTCAATTAATCTGTTTAATGGAACATTAACACACATTTTATATTTTACATCCTTTATAGAAAATTCTGCTCTCACAGCACTGTGAGGTCCAGACTTACAGTGATATAACAGAGCAGAATGTGATCATGTGTGCATGCACACACTACACATTGATACTATATATAGACAAACAGATAATACGTGGGTCTGTATGTGGCTAGATAGATAATACGTAGGTTTGTACCTGTATAGCTAGCTAAGTATAGCTAGATACATGAACACTCAGACACTGGCCGTTTACAGAAACAGGGTTTTCCAAGAGCCATCTCAATAATCTTCTGAGTGAAAAAGTTTAAATTATATTGCTATAACTTCATACGCTCAATGTTTTTTTAATGTAAAAATTTTGTGGTTTAGAAAGGGAAATCCAAATATCTAAATTATGATTAGTGAGTTAAAATCGCTTGTACCAACACAATATACAAAGTCCTGTCCAAGCAACTGCCTTTTTTCACACATCTGGAAAGGCTCTCCGTTTTTTATCTGCTCAAGTCCTACAAGGGAAGTTTATTACATAAATAAACATGAGAATATATGTGGTCATAGAAAGACTGAATTGAGTATAATCTTAGGAAAACAAACCCAGTCTCAATACGCCTTTGTTTGTTGCCTTTAGGCACTGTTATTGACTTGTATAATCATTACCGTGCCCACTTTGTCCCTAATATGAAATGAGGCCATCTGCCAATGCAGCTATTTAAACCTGAAGAAGGAGCTACTGCATGCATATTGTTTGTTAGAGGAGATATTTCCAAAGGGAAGTTAGGTGACTAATTCTCACGGACTTTCAATGAGAGTTTAAGCACCCACCTATCCTTTGTGCCTTTGGAAAACTCTCCTTGATGTTCAGTGTTTTCTGCAATCCCGTGAAATAAATTTATCCCAATGCACCATATATAGTATTTGGTGCAAACAGCAGAAAGCCTTACAAAGAACGGAACCTGATTCAATGTCAGACTTTCTCCTTCCATGGACATGACCTTCTATGGCAGCTACATGCAACTGGAACAATACTACAACTGACCAGCAGGGGTAGGCTCATGTCATGGATCCCAAAAAGAACTCCCTATTGGCCATCCACTAGGATAGCCATGAAGGGAAGCCAACTCTTCTCTTCTCTGGACTCTGAGGTTTTTCTCACCCCTGACGCCTGAACTAACTCCATCCACCAGAAAAGACCTATACCTACCAATAGTGGGGGAAAACAAAATGATGGTAACAGGTTCAGGAGATGTTACTGAGCATACTCAATACAAGCCAAGTAGCAAATCTAGGCCCCGCTTCCCATGTCACCTCTGCCAGCCACTGACCCAAAATCAGGGTCCCTTGGCACATTCTCAGGGTACAGAACTGCTTTCTGGCACCCCCTTACTGAGTGTTAGAACCTACTGCCCAGCCTCATAGCCTGGCTGGGCACAGCACTGACCATTCAGACTCCCAAAACTTAATCACACTCCTCTTCCAGAGCTCTCCTGCAGAGCTGTGAAGTTTCTGTGACAGGAAAACTCTCCCAGGGGCACACATGCTTTTGTAAAACAGTTAAAACAGGTACACTTTGCACAGACTCAAATTTTTATGCTCCGTTATACTTATTTCTCTAAAACACAGGCAAGTACAGATCGAAACAGTAAATGCAAGTTTCTGGCTTAGTTTCTTCACTACTCCAGGGCATTCTTTCTGCTGGAGTCTGAGTCTCTTAGGGTGTCCTGATCCCTTGGGGCCATTCAGGCTCGGAAAAAAGTAGGCAGTACCCTGCCCAGCCCCATGAAGGTGCAACATGCTGGATGACTTCTCCCTCCTGGAGACCCTCACTCAGCTTCTGTGACCTTGGTCTCTCTTGTCTCATCACACTTTCTCTTCCTGTCTGTTCTCTGTTCCTGGGTGTTTCTTTATTAAACTGCTCCTGGTCACATGGCCTCTTTTGTTTTCCTGATACACTTCCACTGCTCCTATCTTCCTCCTCTGCCCAGTAGAATCAAATAAAGTGTATTTTTCTTTAAAGATGCATCTGCTTTTTTATATAACCTTTCTGTGCTTTCAGTGCCATAGTTAACCTTATGTATTTCCCTTTGTGTCTGTTTGGTGTGTACATTTTACATTCCCTGTCATCACTGGTGGATCTACAGACAGATAGGTAGACACTCATAATGCAGTCATTTTTCATAATGTGGCTTCACAATATTAACCATAATCCATACAGTGTAAATGTACAGACATAGCCCTAGTTGATCAGAGCTTGAGTGCAGGATCCGAACGAAGATGAGACTGCCAGAAGACCAGTCACCAACCTTGCTATATTTATTCACAGCCAAAGGTAAATACCTCCTCTGCACCCAGGCCTCATGACAACATCCTCGTCCTCAGATATTTCCGTTAGGAAATGTTACCCTAAGGCTATTGCTTAGTAGCAAGGAAGGAAAAGAAAGAGAACATTGTAAGTAAAAGGAGGCACTCTATAATGAGAAGGGCCATATAAACACCTGGACAGACAAAATTGTTTATGTTTTGAGGTACTATAAAGACACTAAGCTCAAGGCAATGTAAAGGCACTGAGAAGTTTTTCTTTTTTTCCCCCAAAGCTACTTGCAATAAACATCAGAGAATTTTGAGCTGATTAAATCTAAAGAAAACCCTTTTTTCCCTTACAAAAGGACATAAAAATAGCAACAGTGGCCAGGGCTGGATGCTTCAGAATGAACAGAACAGTACAATTATTCAAGTGATCCATCACCTGTCTTCCAATCCAGGTTCTGGAAGTCAGAGATTTAGGAACATTCAGAGCATGGGTTAACTTCTAACCATCTTGATGAAAAGCCATTGATGAACCTATCTGCTATGAACTTATCTAATTCTTTTCTGAACCCAAGTATACTTGTACACTTACTAATGATCACTCCATTAATAAAACTTAGCCAGCAACCCATTAGGAAAAAGGCTTCTAGCTTTCATCTCTTACAACTACAAAAGAAAAGGGTGACTTTGTTTGAAATAGTCCTCCTCTTTCTGGTTCTTTGACAGGCTGTCATTCAGGTCAGTTAGGTGGAAAGCAAGGAAATTGTGGGCCAAACAAACTGAAACATTTGTTTAAAGCAATTAAGGGCATGAATGAGAAATGTGGTTCAGCTCAATACCACAAAAACCAGCAATATAGAGTAAGGACCTGATCCCCCATCTTCTTCTGCATGATAGATTCTTGTGCTTCATGAAAGAATATCAGTCTGAAAACAAAGAATCAGGCCTAAATCTGGGCAACTACACATATCACCATCTCTTACATATATCCTCACTTGCAAAAACACACTGTCACTACCCAGAGCAAATCAACAGTCATCAAGTTAACACCCATTCACAATCAACAGGAAATGGGACAGACTGCCTGGCCACACTCAAGAATGCCCACTGTGGTGTGGTTGGGTTGAAGTAATGGAGAAGAAGACTAAACTGAACCATCATAGACCCTAGAAAAGTGTTGGTTTGTTTTGGAGGATGGGGAATTTATCAGCATAAACAGGTTTACCAAAAATCCCACATTCTATTAAACAGAGCTATATGCATAACTGATTTTTCTGATTGCTGGCAATTCCAAAGATATCGGGGGGAGGAGGGAAAGTTGTTTCAGGTCAACCCCCAAACCATTTTATTTATTTTTTTTAATTTTCGGTGAATCAAAAAGAATTGTTTCAGGTCAACTGAAACATATTGTTGACCCAAAGCTAAACAATTCATTTCAAACTTGTGCTTTTTGTTAATGTTTTTGTTTTTAAAAATAAAATGGAAAGAAATGTCTTCTAAAGAGAAAGTCATTTTAATATCAAATAAAAAAAATTTAAACATTGCAACTTTTCTGAACTGTGGGGTTCTTTTAAACCAAAACATTATAACAATACTGTTAGGAATTTGCAAAACATTTTAGTGTTGCTGAATTTGCATTTGCCAGTGAAAAAGAGTTTCGGTCAAAAATTTCCATCAAGTTCTAATATTGTACTCAGTTTTATCTGTTTGTAAAGTGGACTATTGAGCAGGTGTGTTTTTTCATGGACTCCTCAGATACTTAAAGTTTAAATATATCATCATAACTTAGCTCTTTGTGTTCTTTGCATTTTCTCTGCCTCAATTTTGTGCTGCAGACAGTCTCCCTCTTTGCTACTCTATGCTGTGTTCCAGATTTACCTTGTCATTACAATTTGTTACACATTTTTTTCAGTGTTCCTTAGTGCACGGAAGTCTCATATTCCCAGCTCACTGCTGTAGGCTGATCGTCTGTAACAAAGCTCCTGAACATGAAGAAAGTAGAATTGAAAAGGAAAATGTAATGGCTACAGACACTAGTATGTGCCCTACTCCTCCTAAGAATTTGGCTGGTTTTGTATTATATAAAAGTATCAAAGTCACACCAAAATTGCTCAGTTCAGGCCAAGTGATCATCAAAAGACATACTTTGGGATCAAAAACTAGCATTTTCCCCCTTTTTCAACTTCTTTTTGAAGATGGAATAGAAGGCAGTCTTGTCTTGATTATTTAACTGTTTTAGAATGCCTGGTTTATTTGAAGCTTTAGGAAAGTTTCTTGGAAATATATGTCCCTTTCTTTTATTGCATTTTTATGCCTATGCATTATGGTGATTGGACTTTTATACAAAAACAGAAATAAGGTTAGTCACACAGACTAAATGGGACTAGCTGAATTTATTCCAAGCCATCCCCTTTAAAAAGATAATAATAATAATTAATTAATTTATACCAATCCCATCACATATATCCTTTTTGAACAGGCAGATCTATGCAAATTGCTGCGATGGTTTTGGCTTTCAGGAATTCAGGTGAGCCTTTCCTGTGGCTTCAATTTACATGAGCTTGTGACTTATGAGTTTTGGCTAAAGAACAAAACTGACAAGCTCATTCAAAATTAGAGTTGTGTGGGAAATGGAATATCTGTTATAGGAAACATTTTGAGATTTCATAATTTGTTTTCATGATGAATTGGAATGATGATGTTTTGAAAATTTCTGTGAAATGAAAATTTAGAAAAAATAAATTATTTCGGGTCACTCTGAATATTCAAGTTTGGTTAAATCTGAAATATTTCATTCTGATTTTGGTGTAAAGTTTTTGTATATTTAAAAAGTAAAAACATTTTGCATTGAAAAGTTGTTTCAAAATGAATTATTGAAACACTCCAGTTTGATAATGCCCAAATGGTTCGATGCAATGTAGTTGTAGCTGTGTAGGTTCCAGGATTTTAAAGCAACAGGGTGGGTGAGGTAAAACATTTTTGGTTTCTCTAACGCCCAAATGGAATGTTTCAGCATCATCAAAATATTTCATTCAGATTAATTTTTCAAAATAAAATTTTATCAAAACTGATATGTTCCTGGGGGACACTTAGGCTATGTCTACACTGGCAAATTAGGTCAATTTAAGGAGGCTTAAGTTGACTTAATAAGAACCACCTATTAGGTCGTCTTCAGCCTTCTTAGGTCGACCTAACCCTTCTTTAGATCGACCTAAGCCCAGTGTGGATGTTTAAGTCCACTTTGTTAAGTCGACCTAAAGGCAGTTAGGTTGACTTAACAAAGTGGACTTAGTCCACATCCATGGACAGCACTTTGTTAAGTCAACTTAATAAGGTCAATTTTATGTTGACTTAAAGTCGACCTTATTAAGTCGACTTAACAAAGTCGACCTAACTTTTTGTAGTGTAGACATAGCCTTAGATTTTGACACAGCAGCATTTTCCAATGGTAAAATGTTTTCCTGGGAAATTTTCAATCAGCTCTATTTCAAACCATGTTTCTTGTTTTTGACCCAAAATCCCAGATAGAAGTGTCTTGGGCTAGATTCTGAGTTTCATGGGGGAAATTAATTCTAAAATACTGTTTGACAGGTCATTTGGTGCCATGAAGTGACACCCACCTGTGTTCCCAATAGTTTTTACACCAGAAATGCAGAAGGGGTAAAAATCTCTTTTGGTTAATGGGAAAATAGAGGAACCGAAGTTTTGGGCTTTGCAATTTGCAGGGTATTATAATACCAGAGTGGCTGATCCTATTATTGCAGTTGGGGAACTATTCCAGCAGTGAAAAAGGATCTTGTTTGTCTGCATGTGAAAATGACCTCTAGTAGCTTCTAAGGCAAATGTATGATAAATTACTGGCAAAATGCCCCTCTGAAAAAAGACCTCACTTTGATGCTAAAGTTGCTATGAAGTTTACCTTGAATAGCTACACCAGTGAAATTTCAAGAATTAAAAAACAAACTAAAAGGGTTTGGTTTTCCTTTTTTTGAAAAAACAAACAAACAATCCTGTACAGGCTATAACACACACACAAACACACACTATTTTTATAGGGTTCCTTGGCTATCTCTACACCTAAAAATGCTAAGTCGATTTAGTTAAGTCGATTTAACAAAGTTGACTTAGTGCGTCCACACCAAAAGCCTAAGTCAACTTAGCACGTCCATGCAGGCACTTGCTAGGTCAACTTAGAAGGGGTGCATCATAGGAAGTTTGCCAACATGGCACCTGAGAATGGCCCAATCTCCCAGCCAAGCCCAATAAAAGAGGAAGTGAGCTCAGCATCCTCCATTGTGCCTGGAAGCATGCAGCATGAGGAGGTCACAGACCGCACTCTGTTCATGCAACTTGTCAGGACGGTGCTCGACACTTGCCTAGTGGTGCTGAGCGCTCTCTTCACGTGGATTACAGTCTTCTTGGACCCCGACAGTGTGGAGGCAGACAGCAGGATGCCCACCACCATACTGGCCCTGCGAGCTGCCACGCTGAAGGTGCCCTCCGTGCCCTGTCGTTTCTGGGCCCAGGAAACCAGCAGCGACTGGTGGTACCGCGTCGTCCTCACCATCTGGGATGATGAACAGTGGCTGCAGAACTTTCGGATGAGCAAGTGGACCTTCCTCCACCTGGTCTGGGAGCTCATCCCGGTTCTGCAGCGCATGGACACCCGATTCCGACCCACCTGATTCTGACCCGCCCTGCCTGTGGACAAGCGAGTGGCTGTAGTGGTCTGGAAGCTGGCAAACCCGGACTCTTACCTCTCCGTGGCCCACCAGTTTGGCATCAGCAAGGCCACCATGGGGGCTGCCCTCATGAAGGTCAGCAGGACCATTAACAGGGTCCTGCTAGCCCGCCTTGTTACCCTGGCGACCTACAGGACACCCTCAATGGCCTCGCAGGACTCAGCTTCCCCAGCTGCAGGGGCATCTTGGACGGTACCCACATCCCCATCCGAGCCCCGGAACACTGCACCAACAACTACAAAAACCGCAAGGGGTACCACTCCATGGTTCTGCAGGCCCTCATCAACCACTGAGGGATCTTCCAAGACACCTACGTCAGCTTGCCGGGGAAGGCACATGACACCCGAATCCTTAGGAACCCTGGCCTGTACCTGCACATGCAGGTGGACACCTTCTTCCCCGAGCACACCATCACCCTCGGGGACATGCAGGTGCCTGTCCTGATCCTGGGGGATGCCACCTACCCCTTGCTGCCCTGGCTGGTGTAGCCATACACAGCCAACATGGATGCCAGCAGGGAGCTGTTTAACCGCCAGCTCAACAGGTCTCACCTGGTCGTCAAGAGGGCCTTGGTCAGGGGCTGGTGGGGTGCCCTGTGGCTGTGTGCTGGTCTCCCCCTGATCCAGCACAACATTCTCTCCCACCGAGCCCTCCTCCTGTTCATCATCAAGGGAGGCGGGCTTGGTGGAGTCGATGGTGTGGGCTGGCGGGCCGTTGCCCTCCTGCCCCAGGAAGGCATCCAGCTGCCAGTAGTAGTACCAGCAGCTGGTGGTGGGGGCTACCCCTGTCTGGAGCCTTTCCTCCTGGGCCTTCTTGTAGCCTTCTGGTAGCCCTGGCGGAGGTTCTTTATTTTATTTTTACCCGGACTTGCTGGGTGTTGTGGGTGTGCTCTTCTCTGCCAGGGCCTGGGAGATGGAGGCATACACGTCCCGGCTGTGGTGACTATCTTGCAGCCAAGAGTGTCCTGCCTCAGATCCCCAGATTCATAAGAGGTCCAGAATCTCCTGGTGGGTCCAGGAGGGGGCCCTCCTGCAGCACTGGCTCCCCTCTGCTATGGCTGCTGTGGCAGGCCTGGCCAGCTCTGCAAAGCAGGGTGGGCAGGGCTTTGTCCTGCCCTATGGTTGCCCAGGGCAGGCTCTTTCTTCCTGGTGCCAGGAATGCTAGGAGGAAGGTTTGGAGGCCACTGAGGTCGACTTAGCTAATTAAGTTGGCCTAGGGCGTCCACACCGGATTTTGGTTGACTTAATGAATCAACTTAAGTGTTAAGTCGACCTAAAGACAGGTAGTTACTAAATCGACTTAAGGAATAGTTTAGTCGACCTAATAAAAGCCAGGTGTGGACGTGGCTTTGTTTAAGTCGACTTAAGCCTCCTTAAGTCGACTTAATTTGCAAGTGTAGACATAGCCCTAGTGTAAACTCTTTGCCTGATTGAGTTCAGTTAGAAACCATGCCTCATTACCCCAGCCCTTTACACATCTGTGGGGATGGGACCCTGGAGATTTGAACAGGGAGTTACTTACTTGTCTACCAGATGCAGGGTGAGTCCACCACAACCCTCTTAGTCTAATAGCAGATGATATCCTTTAAATGAAAATCCCATGCAATGTGTTGACACTTTTTGAAACTTTCATGACCTGTCCCTGGGTTTTGCATTTTGCACCCAACTGTTAAAAGCTTTCAGGCTGGTTGGAAAAATTTTGGTGGAACAGGGCTCTTCTTTTCTTTTCTTTTCTTTTCTTTTCTTTTCTTTAGAAAAATGCAGGTCTGTGGAAATTGAAGTGCTTTGCAATATCCTGCCTATTTCATCCAAATTTTATTTGAAAAAAGTTACGACGTCAGAACTCCCTATTCTGTTTCCACTTTGTCAGCAAGGAATGTTTTGATTTTTCCTTTTGAAACATATTGCTTCGGTTTTTAAAAACTTTGTGTTATATTACATAGAAAATATTTTAAAAGTTAAAATCAAAATATTTTGATTGATCTGAAGCATTTTTTAAAAGAATGTAAATTTCAAAATGTTGGAAGTTTTGTTCCAAATTGCAATGAAAATAAATTTCAGAATTTCAAAGTCCTCTGTGAAATAGAATTTCCATTGTCCATACAACTCTGTGATAACCTGCAGGGAGCAAGACGTGAAAGTCAGGTGCAAAACATGCATTTGCTCATGCAAAGGATTTTGAGGGGTTGCAAGGGCAAAAAGATTATATATGCAAGCACAAAGACTCACTTGAGAACATACATACAAGAATCCAGAGACGGTCTGGATCTCAACTGTTTTAGAGTTTTCAGGGTGGATCCAGGAGGTTTTCCTTTGGGCCCATTTCTAATAAATATCTATCATGCTACTGTATATTTAGTACATGCAATTTAAGTGCTGAGTTTTGAAAATTTTCTCTTTCCGGAAAAAAGTTGTTAATGACTCCTCAGTTGGCTCCTGCACTCTTCCCCTCTATCCATAAGGGTTGCAGACTCCGAAAGTGAATCTAGGCTTCTTGAAGCAGCAGTGGTGAGGGAGGGAAAGACTTGTGTCTGAGCGCTAAGGGCCCAGTCCAAAATCCATTAAAGGCATTGTCTGGCTCTTACTGCAGAAAGACAGGGTGGGAAGCTTTGCTCCCAGAGGATGCCACTGCTTAGGACTCAAATCTAAGTTGTTTACAAGTACAAGTATGTTTGGAAGCCTTCAGATAGCCACAGAAGCCAATTTTTTAAAAGGTTTTAATATCACTGAAGGACTTATATTCTTGCCTGAAAAACAGAACATCTTAATTTAATCATCA
Organism: Pelusios castaneus; assembly: GCA_007922175.1. Taxonomy (NCBI): domain Eukaryota; kingdom Metazoa; phylum Chordata; order Testudines; family Pelomedusidae; genus Pelusios; species Pelusios castaneus. The sequence continues at coordinate 12,172,938 of ML685784.1, read as the reverse complement.
GTTTTACCTCACAAAGCTTTTTACTGTGTAACAAAATCAGGGAAAGCCCTTTAAGTGCTCCCTTAATGGAAAGCACTCCTGAGAGGGGAAATGTTGTGACTCATCTCCATGGCAACCAAGAAATTATGACGTGAGCGGAGCAATGGATTATGCTTGTTTAGCAACAGCCATACAACACATAAATATATATTTAGTGATCTGAGGATTATTGAGACTATGATGTACTGTCCACAGCTCTTGACCCATCAGATCAGTCAATAAGACTGGCTGGTGGTAATATCTAGCTGATCCAGGTGTGCTAATATGGTGGGTTGTTAAGTTTGTTTCTTTTTTCTTGTTTTTTTTTAAATACAAACAAAAGGTTAAATAAAACGGAAGAAGAGTCCACTTGCATAGTTCACCCTCACAGGAAAGAGAGCAGAACAACAAGTCTTTTGTCCTCTTGTTGAAGGCACGTAGGAAAATTCCAGTAGCAATGTCCAACAATACTTACTCCAGCTGTATGAAGTGGAAATCCGTCAACTTCATGAAACAACTCACACAGATACAGACAGACATCATCTTCGTTTCCAAATGCAAACAATTGGACATTATATCAAATGGACTGAAGATAAAAAAAATCCATTACAATCGACATATTACACAGACTACAGTGAGAAATTGTGCCACACACTCTCAAAGGCTATGTCTACACTTGTAAATTTAAAGTGACTTTAGCTAAGTCGACTTAACTAAGTCGACTTAAAGTTGACTTAGTTTACTCAACTTAGCATGTCCACACTTAAATTTAAAGTCGACTTAGGGGGGAACTTACAAAGTTGACCTAGAGCATCCACACTGTGCTATCTTCGGGACACTCTTCCTGCCCCACAACCCCCACACATAAGATACAATTCTGTGATTACCTGGAAATCGTCTTTCACTGTCGCCAACTCAAGGAATATTTCTATCATACTACCGAAGAATGCAATCACCTACAGATACCTTCCTCCCAATAAAGATTCTATGTGGGCTCCTCCCAATGGTTGGAACAACAGACTGGACTTGTATATAGATTGTTTACGCCACCATGCACAGGCTGAAATCGTGTACAAACAACATCCCTTGCACCAGAGCCTCAGCCATGCAGAATGCAATGCCATCCGCAGCCTCAGAAACAACCCTGATATGATCATTAAAGAGGCTGACAAAAGAGGTGCCATAATAAAAATTAATAAATCAGATTACAGTCAAGAGGCTCATAGACAACTCTCCAACACAACATTCTACAAGCCACTTCTCTCTGACTCAACTGAGGAATATCAAAAGAAGCTACACCCCCCTGTTCAAGAAACTCCCTGAAGCAGCACAGGAACAATCAGTACACATACATCCCTAGAGTCCCAACCAGGGATATTCTATCTGCTACCGAAAATCCATAAACCTGGAAAAACTTGACGCCCCATCATCTCAAGCATTGGCACTCTTACAGTGGGCTTATCTGGCTATGTGGATTTTCTCCAGACCCTACAGCATCAACAGTCCTAACTATCTTCAAGACACCACAGACTTACTGAGGAAAAAATCAATCCATTGGTGATCATACAGAAAACACCACCCTGGCTACTGTGGATGTAGATGCCCTTTTCATTAACATCTCATACAAAGACGGATAATAAGCCATTAAGAGCATTATACCAGATGATGTCACAGAACACCTTCTGATTAAACTTAATGACTGTACTTATTCACAACCATTTTAGATTTGGAGATGATTTACATCTTCATCAGCAGCACTGCTATGGGTACCCGCATGGCCCTACAACACAATAACATTTTTATGGCTCACTTAGAACAATGCTTCCTCAACACTCATACTCAAGTACCAGTCCCCTACTTATGCTATATCGATGACATCATCATCTGAACCCACGGAAAGGATGCCCTTAAAGATTGGGCACTAATGATATCACCAAGAATGACTTCAAGCTGCTCACTGCAGACTACATGGCATTGGGAAAAAAGATAAGAGTTCAGGCCACAGTGGTGTTCTCATCCTTCCTCCTTGTTGAAAGAGAAGGACAAGGCAGGGACCAACAAATTATAGAAATAAATGTGTGGCTACCCAGGTGGTATCAGCAAGAAGGCTTTGGCTTCTTTGACAATAAGCTGGTGTTCCACAAAGGAAGAGTATTTTGTTGGAATGGGTTGCATCTATCAAACACTGGTAAAAGCATCTTTCCACATCATCTGACTAATCTGATAAGGAGAGCTTTAAACTAGATCTGATGGTGGATGGTGACCAAAATCTGGCCAATGTGCATCTAGGCTCACGTAATGAAGACAAGAGGACGGCACTACATTCTGGAGCGGAAACTAGAAACCACAATTGCAAGAAGAAAAACAACAGAGCTGTCTGCAAAATATCTTTGATGACTGAACACCAATGCAAGGAGTTTGGGGAATAGGCAGAATGAATTGGAAATCATGGTCTACAAAGAATATTATGACTTAGTTGGTATTACAGAGACTTGATGGGACAAATCCCATGATTGGAGTACCAACATTGAGGGATATAGATTATTCTAGAAGAACAGGCATGTAAAAAAGGAGGCAGCATTGCTCTGTATGTCAAGGACATATATGCTTGCTCCAAGATCTCAGAAGAGAGCAGCAGACCTATTGAGAATACTACTTCAGTGAGGATAAAAACGGGAAAGGATAGTAGTGATGTTATGGTAGGGGTCTATTATAGGTCACCACATCAAGAAAAGGAAGTGGATGAGGTATTCTTCAAGCAGATAATAAGATTAGCTAATATACCTGAGTTTGTATTAATGGGGAATTTTAACTTCCCTTATATTTGTTGGAAGACTTAATACAGCAAAACATAAAATATCTTTACAAGTCCAAAGCATGTAGAGGTACAATTTTCTGATTCAGAAGGTTAAGGAAACAACTAAGGGTCATCAATTTTGGATCTCATTTTGACCAGCAGAGATGAATTAGCTGTGAACGTGAAGGTGACAGAAAATTGGGAAGAAGTGATTATGATCTGATAGAATTCAGGATCCTGGGGAAAGGATGACATTAGAAAACCAAAACAAGAGCACCTGACTTCCAAAAGACAGATTTCAACCAACTCAGATAAACTGTAGGCAAGGTCCTATAGAAAGACCAATTAGGAAGAAAAAGAGTTGAATGGGAGTGGCAGTTCCTAAAAGATGTAATAGCAGAGGCTGAACATCAAGCTATTCCAGTGCACAAGGAGCTTTTTAGCTAACTAAAAACCAAAAGGGACACATACAGGAAATGGAAAGAGGGTCATGTCACCAAGGAAATATACATGGGAAGAACAATGAGTTTGTCTGGACAAAATCAGGAAATCCAAGGCAAGGAATGAGTTACAACTGGCAGAAAATGTTAGTGCTAAAGGAATTAGCTGACTGAATCTCAGAATCACTGGCAATAATATTTGCAAACTCATGGGTGCCAGGAGAGGTCCTGAAAGACTGGAGAAAGGCTAATGTAGTGCCCAACTTTAAAAAGGGGAGGGGGGAAGAGAAGCCAGAGAACTACAGATCAGTCAACCTGACCTTGATCCCTGGAAAGCTACTAGAGCAATGTATAAAACATTCAATTTGCAAATACTTGGAGGATGAAGGAGTGATCACTAGCAGTCTGTATGGATTTACTAAGAACAAATAATGCCAAAGCAGCTAGCTTTCCTTCTTTGACAAGATAACTGGTTTTGTGGATAGGGGAAATGCAGTGGACGTAATTTACCTGGAATTTAACAAGGTTTTTGATACAATGCCACATGACATTCTTATAAGTAAGATGGAGAAATGCGGGCTTGGAGAACTACCGTTATGTGGATATATAATTGGTTAAACAACCACAAATAAAGAGTAGTTATTAATAGAATGATGTGAGACTGACATCAATTGGGGTTCTGCAGGGATCTGTGCAGTGTTATTAATGTCCTCGATATAGGAATAGAGAGCATATGGATCAATTTTGCAGATAATAAAAAGCTAGGGGGCATTGCAAACATTTTGGAGGGCAGAGCTAAAATTCAAAAGGAGCTAAATAAAATGAAGAACTGAGCAATAGACAACAACATGAAATTCAATAAGACAAATGTAAGATGCCACACTTAGGGAAGAAAAGCCAAATGCACAAGTACAAAATGGGGGATCACTGGCTTGGCAGCAGCATTGCTGAGAAGGATCTGGGAGTTGTGGTTGATCACAACCTCAGGATGAGTCCACAATCTGATGCTGTTTTAAAAAAAACAAATGCAGTTGTAGGTTGGCTTTATTAACAGAGGCATATAATGAAGTCACAGGTATTGATAGAACCACTCTACTCAGTGCCGCTTAGGCCACAGCTGTAATAATGTGTTCTGTTTTGGTCACCATTGTATAACAGATGAACTAATTATGCCATCCACATCAATTTGTTTTGCACCTCCAGCGCTCACATCTGGCCGAAACCCCAGTGTCACACCAATTCTGCCCTCCATTACACCTTTACTCTTCCTCTAATTCCAGTAGTTGTATAACATCCAACACACCTTGCTTTTAGACCAGGAGGAAGTAGTCTGAGGGGTTCTTCACTCCTCACCTCCAGCAGAGACTACTAATTTAATGGGACTGTTCCTATTCATCAAGGTGAGAAAGCGTTGTACAATCTGATTTTTGCATACATCACCAATATATAAAAACCACACATATAAAACAAACTACCTCCTCTCTCAGCTCAAATGGGAACTTTTTTATTAGGAGAATGCTGTATATTCTCATGAAACACATGGTATTACGAGGGCATTTCCCACTCTTCCACAAATGTTGTCAAAGCACCTCTTGATAGTATCCAGAAATCCTCGACTACTAACTAGTTCATTTTCAAGTTCATAATAAAATTCCTAACAACCTTGAATTTCAAGTTGTTTTGCATTTCGTTGCAAGTAACACACATATGAAGGTCTGAAATGAAACTGAGTTGAAGTCAATATTTTCAGACTTGCATGTATCTTGACAGGGAATTAAACTAGATGGCCCTTGCGGTCCCTTCTAATCCTATGATTCTATGCCTGAAATAGAATTTCAAGGCATTAACCAGTGAAAAGGTGCTCCCCACCATAATAGTGTTAATTTGAATTTCCATTTCCCCCTCTTTTTGATGCATTTCATCAAAACTATGTATGAAGCAAAAACTGTGGTGGGTGAAATTGAGGGGGGAAAAAAACCACTGAAGATTTGGGGGGGAGAGTGTAGAGGGGATGGGGGCGGAGGGTGGTATTGTGAATTTAGCTCAGCATTGCTTACTACCTTTTAGGCATGCTCCATTAATGAAAATAGAGACAGATGTCAGGGGATGGGAGAGCAGAGAAAAGAAACAATGACCAAAAATCAGAGTAATGTTCTTCTTGGTTGTATGGTTTTCATATAAGTGAGGATCAGGATTTATACAGACCGTGTTTCAGAAGCACAGACAGCATCCGTATCCAGTACCTAATATGAATTCCTACTAAGCAGAACCCTAGATTTATTATTATATTTGCATCAGAAAACATATCCCTGTGGAGTGATATACCCTGCTGTTTTATGGCTCACTGGCACTTTGACATGAGGGCAGCTATTTCTGGGTGGCTGCAACCTAAGACAGATGTGTTTCTCTAGTAACCATTTCCCTGCTCTCTTGTGGATTTGTCTTCCTTAATGTTTCAAGAGCTTCATGTGAAGTGTTACAGATTCGACATGTGAAAGTGTGTAAAGTTGTGGGGGAAAAGCAACGTGATTGACAAACAAAAGACCCAACAGACATATTTCTGTATCCCTTTGTAAGTGTCATCTAACTAAAATCTGTGTTGGAAAACTATTTCAAAGGAGAGAAAGTCCCAACACGTTCATCTTGGCTGGCTGATCTTTTCTCCTGGTTGATACGTGCAGATGCAACGCTGAGTGACAAAAAATCACTGCTAAATAAGAGGCAGTCAATCACAGTCTGCAGCTTTTCTCTATTTAATCAGAAATAGAGAGGATGACTGTCGAAAGATTCCTGCAGAAAGGCTGAAAAGCATATTTGTTGAAAATACAGAATGGGGCTTATTCCAATCAAGAGGGAGGTTTTGGTAGGTGGAGCTGTATATTTCATTTATGCTTTTACTGCAGGCAAATGTTTCCAATAAAATATTAAGCCAGGAAATTGTTATTATTTGTGTTATTGCAGAGCCTACAGGCCCAAACGGAGGCCCTGTTATGCTAGGCACTGTATGAAAGAGTCCCTGACCTGAAGAGTGTTGCAATCTAACTAGGTAATAATGATTAATACCTAGCTCTTCTATAGCGTTTTTTCATCAGTAACTCTCAAAATGTAAAGATCAATATCCTTATCCCTGTATTACAGAAGGAAAAACTGACTCCCATGCAGCTCCTAGTTTAAAAGACTTTATAATCCCATGTGTTGAAGAAATACCATACAGCAAACACAAGCTCTGAGTCCTGCAATCAACTCCATTTGGATGGACCCCTGCATCCATGTGGTGCCCCACTGATTTCAGTGGGACTTTGCACAGATGTGAGGAGGGTCTGTGCATGCAGATCTGATTGCAGGATTAGGGCGTTGGGTCTTAGTCCACTGCTAATTTATGATTCTGTACTATTCCTCTTACATTTATAACAGCTGATCACAAATTTCTTGTTTTTGAACATTGCTAAATAATGTGTGTCAAACTTGGCACCTTGAATCATGCACTAATCAGCATTCATCATTGCCTAGAAGAGCACATTTGAATATGTTCAAGAATCCATCAGTTCCTTGAATGTCTTTCTTTTTTTGATTTTCATTCTTTAATTTTGATTTTTTTAAAAGGGTGTTAAAAAAGTAGGCAATAAAGCACTTAAAACTATGGAAGAGAGCTTTACACATAAATGTGAAAAATGAATAAATAGTTAAATGAATAAATTAAATTCTGTCTGATAACTTCTGCCAAGAATTGGGGCTACTTATCAAAATCAGACCAATGGGAACATATTTTGATATCATTATACCTCACTGCTCAGGAAGACTTGGTTTGATGGGTCTATTTCAGAAAAAAAAGAACTATTCAGTGTGAATAAAGCCATTGGGATTTTGTCCTTTAATGTCCTACCTAGGAAGGTTACAACTAGAGCTGGCTGGAAAATTCTGTTTCACAAAAAGCTTTAGAGGCTTCAGAATTAGTTTTGCTCTGACGATCAAACCCCAAACCTTTAGACAGTTTTTATTTAACAGAATTGCATTGAATATTACATTTTCAGGGAGGTTTTCGAATCATATCTCTGGAATTGACCACAAAGAGCATGCTTGACCAGAGATATTTTCCAGTAGAAATCATCAGCATCAATATGTTTCTGCACAATGTTTCTGTTTCAGTAAAATGGTGTTTTTCACTAAAAAAAATCTGTTAAGTTTTCAATCAGTGATATTTATAATAATTACTTCCCTTATTCTTTTTTTTTAAAGGGGGATGAATCATCACTTTGTTCAACAACTCTCCAAAGTCACGATATTATTCACGGTTCTTTTTGTGGCAAGAAAACTGGAAATATTAGCAATATTCAGTTGTTCTAATATTTGGTAGACAACTTTCTTATACTGGGGTGTAATCTATCTAATGTCTGTAATCAATATTTTGCCTGGATCTGATCCCATCACATTTACTTTAATGTTAAAAGGATTCAGATATTGCCTAGAGGCGAGCTACTTATTGATAAGTTTATTAAAAGAGAGGCTCTACTGGTAATTGATTTGCTTGCTCCAAGACTGTGCAGCTGAGCACCTCTGCTGCATGTCATGGCTTCCAAATATGTGAATCTGTCTCTTATCAATGCAGTTCCAGAAGCCCTATGTGGGTGTAGTACTAAGCCAGTGTAAATAGCTAATAGATTTGGTGTCTCAAAATCCATTGTTTCATGAATTTTTAAGAATGTCAGTAATATTTTAAAGGAGCACAAGATCAGTACAAACTGAAGCCTCAAGTGAGTCAACACAATTGCAAGGAGGCAGACATTGGTGAAGCCCTGTGGCTCTGGTTTCAGCAAAAGTTAGGCCAAGATGAACCTTTTGGGCAATGCTGAAACAGAAAGCGATTCAGCCGGCAGTAGAGCAGGGGAAGGAATGCAAGCCTTCGGACAGCTGGCTCAGTCATTGGAAAGGCTGACATAGCATTATTCAGCGTAAGAAGCACAGTGAGAAACAAGATGCTGACCTTCTGGCAGCTATTGAATGGAGGGTGGAAACCCTGATCAGCATTCTGGATGACTTCCAGCAGCATGATATCTTAAATGCTGATGAGATTTCTCTCTTCTAATGGACCTTTCCAAAAAGATCATTCAAAGTGGCCCATAATCTACAAAAACTCTGCCAATGCCTGGATGATAGATTGTTCTTTCAAGGTGGCTCAAGAATTGGAATTGACTGTCTAGCTCATTCAGTTAATGCAGAGCTGTCACACATGTTGAAATTTTTGCCTCCCAACATAATTGTGTCATGCAGCCAATACACACGGGTGTCATTAAAAACATCACAGGCCTCTACTGTGCTCCTCTGAATGCGTAAATCATTGCCTGTCTTGATGCTGACCCACAGCTTTAAGTGACAGATGTTGCCAAAAGATTCACGTTGAGGCCATTGCCGAGTTTGATGCTCATGTGGAGATGACAGGTAATCACCATTGCCAGACTTCTTGAGACAGTCCCAGGTATTACGCGCCCACAAGTTGAAGAGCCACAAGAGTCCAATGCATCAGGTAAAGAACCCTCTACTTCAAGATCAGGTACCTGCAGTAGATTTTTCCACAGGCTAAGCCAGCATCATGACTTTGGCAATGGGTAGGAAGTTGTGCATAAAACTGAGAGAGATTTACAGCTGGAAGGAGTGAACTGTAAAAGAACAGGTAACATTGAACAAATTTTGTTCTTAAACAATTTTTTAAAATAAATTCCCTTTTATTTTAAACACTTTTATTCTGCTTTACTTTGTGGAACACACCTGGAGCATGGTCTGCAAGTACAGTATACAGAATTTTTTTGAAATCTGCTCTAATTCTTGTAGTACATTATATTCAGTACTATAGTACAGTACAATATTACAGTGTAACAATTGTGTGGTTCTCATTTTTCAGTTAGTATTTCAGCATTGTACCAACTAAAAATGTCATAAAGAATGGCCAGGCTTCTAGAACCATAATGTATTATCTTTCCCCATTTATACAGGCATGCATGCACTTGAAAACTGTGCCTTTCACTTGCTGGCAACTTTCCGAGAATGGCAGCCTTTTGCTGGGAACCGAGAGATTGCTAATAAGCAGCATCCACTGTAATATGTGGTATTAAAGTATATATTTGTCAAATGCTAATAACAAGTGAATCATGTCTTCATGATATACGGGGTGATGGTAGAAAGGAAAAGATAAGAATGATGATGTGCCTAGAGAATTAAAATAAGTTGCTTTGAGTGGGCTACAGAACCAGACGAGTCACTTTAAGATGTTTTGACTGCTGGACAGAACAGCTGGCCTCCTTCATCCCTATACTTTGGCTGGCTGTGCTCTCCTGCAGTCATAGCCGCTTGAATAAACTTCCTCATCGAAGGACCTCTTTCAGAGGCCAGTTGAATTTCCCCAACAATTTATTGCAATGCTTTCCTTACAAAAAGGTAAATATCGTAATTACAGATATAAATTTACCTACTAGTTACATATCTTACTAGGAGAGAAATGCATGGAGGCCTGAAGGCCTGGAAAGCAAGGTTTGGCATTTTCCCAACAGCTTAGGAGCCAAAAGTGAATTTGGTTTCATTTCAGGTATATAACTAGAGCTGTTCTGTGCATTGCCAGTTTCTGACTGTTGTCAGAAAGGCTTTGTAAGACAAATAACAAGCTTATTAATAAGTATGTTAGTAGTAGGTTAAGTCCTGTGAGACATCTCACAGGATTGAACCTATTATCTGTACTAGGCCTCTTAGAAGAATCCAGCGGTGAAATTCTGTCCCTATTGAAGTCAATGGCAAAACTTCCATTGACTTCACCCCAGCTTAAAAAAATAGATTCTAGTCTGTTCAGAAAAGGGCCCCAAAGTAGCAGAAATGTCCGGCAGGTCAGAATTAAGCTATATTGGGATATGGGAGATTAAACAGTGTTGACTAAAGCAAATGCTATCTATCCTTTACCCATGGTAACACCACCTGGATTTTTCTCTAATTGGCCTGCAGTTACAGCCTCTTATATTGTCATTTATTTGTGAAAATGTCTTCTGGGTACAAATTCCAATGACAAGAAAGCTCATTTTGGAGCTTCAGATGAGAACATACATTGCCACTATTTCTGCAGCTAGTAACACTTTTAAAATAAGTGGCCAATCATGTTTTAGTAGTTCAGAAATGTGCTGTGTATGAAGTATCGATGCTTAGTTCACTGGTAAAACAATGAACTTCAGAAAGCTCTAGAGGCATCAGAAAATAAATGAATGCCTCTCATGACCTATTATAATAATGCCAGTTTAACAAAACAAAACAAAACAAAAAAAAATGAACCTAAAGGGCCTGCAAAGAATTAGTTCCATGTGAGAAATTGTCTATCAAAGACACACTCCAGCCTTCTGTATTATGTACCGTATATTCTTGTCTGCTGACTTGAATGGATGCTATCATTACATCAGATTAAAATGATGTGAATGGATAGTGAGCCATCTAAAGGTTGATGGGGTTTAGTGTTGCTGTTACACTGGGTCTGCCAATGAAAGCGACAAAGCATACAAAGGTATCTTACATCTTAAATCTCCCCAATCAATATAATTCCGAGTGAAACATCAACATCATCAAAAAACAGCTATGAAAAAAATAAAGTTCTGTAACTGCTATAAACCCAAAGACATTTTTTTTTCCTTCAGGTACCAGAAAAGAAATCTTGAAGATGCTTGGAATTAGAAATAGCTTTTTGGTGGAATGTTGTTGTGTAACTCAAAAGGGGCAACAGTGAACTCTAAGGCTATGTCTACACTTGGCCAAATAATTCGACTTTGCTAAGTCAACTTAACAAAGTCGACTTTAAGTCAACTTTGATAAGTCAACTTAGCATGTCTACATTATAATATTAGGTCGACTTAAAGTCGACCTTGCCAAATCGACTTAGAGTGTCTACACTGGATGCCTAAGTCGACTTCTAGGGGCTAGGTGGACCTGGGAGTGGTCCATGGTGGGAGGGGGGGCACCCCTTTAAAAGTGCCAGGGGGCTCAGCATTTTCCCCATTGTACCAGGGTACAATGGAGGCTGAGTAGGACAGGGGCAGGGTACAGGAGCGGGGTGGGCAGGGCTGTCTCCTGCCCTGTGGGTGGGCATGCCAGGCTCTGGCTGTGCCAGGCACCCTGGCAGGTAGGTCAGTGGGGGAGCCCTGGAGGCCCTTTAAGTTGACTTAAAGTTGACTTAGGGCTAAGCCACGTCTACACTGGCTTAAGTCAACTTAATAAAGTTGATTTAGCCAGTAAGTCGACTTTAAACTAGGTTTCATAAAGTCGACTTAAGCAGCAGCTTAAGTCAATTTAAGAAAATTGTAGTGTAGAGGCAGAGTAAATTAAGTCGACTTATGCAGGCTAAGCCATGACGGCGGTATGCTCATCCACAGCTAAGCAGCTTCTTAGAAACACCTTCACAGTGGTTGCAACTGCTCTGTGCTGTGCAAAGCTTGCTGTCCCCATTTCTTGCAAACAACCATCGTTTCACCATCTTAATTATGCAGGTTTGTGGTGGAAATCTGACATCACAACAATGGCTGGGTTATGCTTGTGGCATGTGGTCTGTGGTATACAGTAGCTGTGGAAGAAGGAATGTGAATTCCTGTGGGTGGAGGAATAGATGGTATTTAATTTTGTATCTCCCTACTTTTGTGCCATTTATGCTATGTGTGTGGAAGCCTTAATTATCTTGCAAAATTAGGAGGGAGATGTACGATAGATAGATAGATAGATAGATAGATAGATAGATAGATAGATAGATAGATAGATAGATAGATAGATAGATAGATAGATAGATAGATAGATAGATATTTTGGTACATCTTACATATATATATATATATATATATATATATATATATATATATATATATATATATATATTCTCAGTATTCTTAATAGGAATAAACATTTTTATCCATTGTAACAAACAAAAATATGTATACACAAGAAATACAAATAGTCTGTCTAGTCCAGTAATAGATTTCAGACTTTGACAGAGCCAGCTGCTTCCAAAGGAGATGCAAGAAATCCTTGAATAGACATTTATGGAATAACCTCTGCATGGGGAATGTTTCCTGCTAACTCATCATCAAAGGTTGGTTTATGTGCTGAAGAACGAAGGCTTACATCCTATGCAAAGCTCGGAATGTTGTTTTTGTTTGCTTTTAAACTGTTTCAGTGAAAACCACTTGGGTTTTGTTCTCATAGTTTACCGTAACAGAGCTGCTTGATTACAGTAATTTTTATTAGATTGATTTGGATGCACTGTATGTTATTTCTCATATCCTAAGAGGCATTGAAACAGCAGCTGTTGCATTGAGACCACAGCCTATCGTGCTGACCAACACTGTCTTTGTTTCCTTGTGCTTCCTCATCTGTCTGTATTCAGCTGTTGTCTCTTCTTATACATAAGTTGTATGCTCTTTGGGGCAAAGACTGTCTTTTAATTCTGTGTTTGTACGGTGCCAATCCTAATGGGGTCCATCTCCATGACTAGTGCTCCTAGGTATTACATGACAAATAATAAATGATTATTGATAATAATTAAGGTGTTAAAGAAAAATATGGCAAAACAAACAGATGCTCTAACCCTCCTGCAAATCATTGATTCTCTCTCCTGTGCTCCCAGCAACACTTATGATTGATCACAGTGAAGTCAACCACATGAAAGTTATGCATGCGTTTTTCAGCTTTCCCTCTAGTTCAAACTATGTCCAGCTGACGTCTTGCAAGATTCTTGATGTAACTAGAGAGAAGCCCCTCCTTACACTTAAAAGGGTGGGATGAAGGGCAGTTGCCCATGCACATTCCTGATTATTTTCTTTCTCTTTATGACATGATTAAACAGAAACACGTGTGGTCTCTTTAAGAAAGGAATCGTGCATTCACGCAAGCAACATAGGATTCCAGCAGCAGGACAGATGTATCTGAACAACTTGGTAACCTCCCAAGCTTTGATTTAACAGTTAAATCAGTGACTATATTTCTTTCCAGCCCATGTGGAAGAAGTCTGGCTCAAACTACAGAGGGTTGGTGGTGTTGACAATTCTGATGCATGCAGGACGCTCCCAGATATTACAGGCTGAGTGATGCACCATCTAAGATTTGATGTCAATGCAAATTTGTAAATGTTCTAAACAAAGTAGTCGTAAAATACGCAGATAAGCTGATGGAACCAAATTCATTTGGGACTGTGTCTCTACTAAAGTCAATAGAGTTACACCCAGAATGATTTTGGCACAGAGTATTGATTCTGAAGCAGACTACAGAGGCAATATTAGGGCCATATTCCACCCTCAATTACAGCCATATTGCCCATTGACTTCACTGAGATTACGTTGGTGAATTCTTCTCTTGATTTTTATCAGCTAAAATCCAAAGATAGTGGGTGAGATTTGCCTTAATTATTACCTCCACTATAATGAATTCAGTGGAGTTTCATTGAATGTAAGTCAGGGCAGAATTTAGCCTTGTACTACAAGTTAATCTTACAATTTAATCTGTTTGTTTGTCCTTTATTATTAGAACCTAATCTCTTGCTTCTGTTGCCTCTCCTTAGCTGGTGAGCCTCTACAGTAGACCCTGAGAGTTATAAACACCAGAGTTATGACTGGTCAAGCACTCACATCATTGGAACTAGAAATACTCAATCAAGCATCAGCAGAGGAAAGAAAAAAAAAACAAATACAGCACAGTATAAAAAGGGAAGCAGTAGTTTCAAAACTGTGTTAAGTCAATGTTCAGTTGTAAACTTTTGAAAGAACCACCATAATGTTGTAACGTTTTGTTCAGTTACAATCATTTCTGAGATATGAACAGCTTCCATTGTCAAGATGTTCGTAGCTCTGAGGCACTACTGTATGACAGTGCCATTGAAGATTTTCTGGGAGGGGGAAATAGAAGAATTTAGGGCTAGATCTTGAACTGGTTTAAACTCAAGGGCTATGTCTACAATGGCAAGTTAGTTCGAATTAAGGAGGCTTAATTGGAACTAACTAAATCCATGGCTACAATAGGCTTTAGTTAGTTGGAATTAAGGGCTTCCTTGCTTTGAACTAATACGTTTTAATAGGGTATTCGAACTAAGGGGTTAATTGGAACTAACTAGTTCGAATTAGCCAATGTGGCCATGTTAATTCAAACTAATTTCTTAGTTCGAATTAACTGGCCATTGAAATGAATGGGGATCGCTAATTCGAACTAAGCAAGTGCTTGCTTAGTTCGAACTAACGTTCCAGTGTGGCCATGCTAGTTCAAATTAAGCTCATCCAAACTAACTAAAATTAGTTCGAATTAGTTAGTTCAACTAACTAATTTGAACTAATTTTAGCAAGTGTAGACATAGCCAAGTAGCCCAACTGACTTCAAATTAGCTATGGGGGTTTATACCAGATGAGGATCTGGCCCAGAACATTTATGCCTTTAAGGACATGTCTACTGAAAAAAAAAAGAGAGAGAGAGAGAGAGAGTCTCAGAACCCAGGTCAATTGACTTGGGCTTATAGAAAAAGGCTAAAAATGTAAAAATGTCAGTGTACATGTTCTGGCTCCGCTGATAGGAGCACTGGTTTTACAACCCATCCCTTTCACCATGTTACAGAGCCCAGGCTCCAACACCAGTGGGAAGATCTACAGTACTATTTTTAGCATCCTTGTGTGAGTCCAAGTCAGTTGACCCAGTCTTTCAGAGTTCCTGCCATGGGTTTTGTACAGTGTGAACATACCCAAGGAATCAGCTATTTTGATGATCTTCACACTCAACTGAAACCAGAATCTAACTAGTTTCATCAGTTAAGTATAAAATCATATGGAGCCATGAAGCTGATGTCATGCAAGTGATTCTTGACCATTATTATGTGATAAGATGAGTCTGAAGAAATAGTGCCAGATTCCTCTGCCCCTTGAAGTCTTTAAATCAAGACTAGATGTCTTTTTAAAAGAGGTTCTCTAGCTTAGCCAGATGTTAGGGTTTGAAACAGGATTTACTAGAAGATAGTCTATGGTCTGATTTATGCAGTAGGTCAGACTAGATGATCATAATGGATCCTTTTGAACTTACAGTCTATGAATTTATGAACAGTCTGAAATTGAAATAAAATCTGGCAAAGAGCATGGGTAGTTTATAGCTGATGAATCACTCTCATTTTTCCTATTTTGTATTATTATTATTATAGAACAATTGGGTTAGTATATTTATATTAATATTATAGTGCTGATATAAGCATCTATATTAGAGAATCATTGAAGTATCAAGGTTGCTGCCTGCCTCTACTTCCCATTCAAGAACTCCAAAGTTTCAAGTCACCTCCTCTGCCCCAAAGTCCTTTAATTCAGTTTTCATCATGCTGGCAACAGAGCTTGTCCAAAGCAGAACTCAAAAACTTTCAAAACAAATACAAAGTAATTCATATAATTCCAGCTCACTCAGTCATCTGTCTTGGGCTTCTCCAGGTGACTATTCATTGTCCCAACTACCTCTGTTAATTCTACTCCCTTCCTAAAGCTTCCTGCTGCCTTTTATATTTGAATACCTGATTCTTCTCAGGTTGGGCACATCTTGTAATCAGGACTGACTTAGCACCGGGATCTCCAGCTCAGGGGTAAACTTCTCTATATGATCACAGAAGCCCTCAGGGATTGGTGTTGTGTGTTTGTTGCCTTAGCAACCCAGCTCACTTCTTGCCAAAGCTATAGAGTTAGACTATTAAGGGTTAGCTCAGCAAATCTTGGCTGGATCTAGTGCTTTTGTTATTAAAGACACTTACACATGGAATTGCTCTTTGTGTATTCATTCTAGTCTCTTCTTGGATCTTCAAAGATGCAACATAACAATTGGGGTTGAAATGATGGCGTTATTTTTACTCCAGTCAGTAGGATCTTTATGGCCCAAATCTAACTCAGGCATAACTTAGATGGACTCCTCATCTGAGTAAGATCTGCAAGATTGGGGCCTTTACAAAGCGATTTTCATGCCTAAATCCAGGCTGTGGGGGGCATGTAGCTCTGCAAGTGGTTCTCAGGTAGGCAGCCTCTCCTTCATTAAGTAGCTAAGGTGATTTTTCTAAGAAATCTGGGGGAGGAGCAGGGGCCTTCAGAATTTTTAGCATAGTAGTTAGCCCTGTGATATGGGAGACCATGCTTGCCCCCTCCAGTTCAGGTCATCCCTCCATCTGAGGAGAGGAAAGGATTTGAACAGAAATCTGATACCTCTCAGGTGTATGCTCTAACCAGTGGGTTAGAGGGTCTGCTAATGAGAGGCTCCCTTGTGGGGGAGAGCATGGCTTTATAACCTAATGGTTAGAGTGCTCACCCAGGATGTAAGAGACATGGACTTCAGTTCCCCTGTGCCAATGACTCATTTATCCAAAGTGTAACAGTGCCTTGCGGTGGTGCCAAAACTAGGATTTAGGCTCCTAAACCAGGGACTGAGAGGCCTAACTCCTTTTGAGCATCCAGGGCATTATTGGTCTTTAGACAAATCCTGGCATTATATACCATTCCCATTTCCCTCTGATTTTATTGAGAGCCCCTAGAACTAGTGCCTTCTGCTCCACTTTGAAAATGAAGAGCTGTATAGTAATATTACTAATTAATATGCACTACTTTGTATTTCTATTTTGCCTTCTCTCTGAGGCTGTCAATCACAGTGTTGATGAATTAGCCCTCAGAACAGCCTTGTAAAGTAGGGCCACAGATGGCAAACTGAGGCAGACAAAATTTAAGGGTGAATTTTGTGGGCCTTCCATTTTGAATGCCCAGTTTTAGCTGCCTGGGGCCCAATTTCCAAATATGTTGAATTGAACCGAAGTCAGAATGCAGTAGGTACTCAGCATTTCTGAAAATCAGGCCCTAAACCAGGCCTGTAAATAGGGCACCAGCTCCTGGAGTCATGTAATTATAGCAGAATTCATTTTAACAAATGTACATTTCCAGCCATTATGACTGCAAAGAAAAGCTTGGAAAAGTGACCTTGGTATTACTGATGCAGTCCCACTTGCTAGACTTTTCAGGCAACCTGAAACAATAGTTTTGAGGGTGTGAACGTCCCATTCCTCTGAAAGGGCATTAATCCAAGATCCACTCCCCTGCACAGCCCCATCAGTAAACCAGGTAAGGCATTTGGGTGTGGCCAGCAGGGGGAGCTTTCAGCAAGTTCAGTCCACCTGCAGGACCAGATTAAGGCAGGGGCTTTAGGGGCTGGGACCCGGGCAAAAGGAGGGCCCTGCTGCTCTGCAATAATCTGACCCTGCTCAGGCCAGCAGAGTGCTGGGCCCCCTTTGGTGCTCAGGCTGGTGTGGCAGAGGCTGCACAGCACGCCAGCTGGCCCTGCTCCTGGAGTGCTGCTGCCATGCACCACTGTGCTCCACCCCCAGGCTGGCTGGTCTTGCCCAGCAGGTCCCAGACCTGCTGGGTCAGGCTGCCAGCCCGTAGGTAGGAGCGCTGTGGATCGCAGGCCCAGGTCCTGGCCCCCACAGCACTGATCGCAGTCCCCCCACACCCAACACCAAGTGCCAGCCTGCCTTGCACAGCTGGCGGGTCTGCTGGGTGGATGGGGATGGTATGATTAGCCTATTTTGGAAATTGACTGATATTTGGCTACGTGTGGTGGATTTACAAGTGACCTAAGAGGGGAGAGTACATGGAGTGGGTTCTGAGTTATTACAGAGAATTGTTTCTTGGGTGACTGGCTGTTGAGACTTGCCCACGTGCTCAGGGTTTAACTGATCACCATGTTTGGGGTCGGGAAGGAATTTTCCCCCAGGGCTGATTGGCCTGGGCTCTGGGGGTTTTTCACCTTCCTCTGTAGCACAGGGCATGGTTCACCTACCAGTGAATTCTCTGTATCTTAAAGTCCTTAAATCATAATTTGAGGAGGTAAATAACTCAGTCATAGGTTGGTGGCCTATTGTTGGAGTGGGTGGGTGAGGTCTTTGAGGCCTGCATTTTGCAGGAGGTCAGACTAGATGATCGTACTGGTCCCTTCTGACCTTAAAGTCTATGGCTATGTCTACACTGGCAAGTTGGTTCAAATTAAGGAGGCTTAATTCGAACTAACTAAAGCCATGGCTAACTAGTTCGAATTAGCCAATGTGGCCATGTTAATTCAAACTAATTTCTTAGTTCGAACTAACCGGCCATTGAAATGAATGGGGATTGCTATGAATGCCATGAATGGCACTTGCTTCGTTCGAACTAACTCTTTCTAGAAGGGCATGGGCTCTGGGTCCTGTGGGGGAGCACGTCAGCGGGCAGCCCAGTGCCTCCATGTGCCTTGATCCATCCCTGTCTACCCACTCAGTTTATGCATCCCTGGCTACTAATGCCGTGTCGCTTCAGGGAAGAGAGAAGATTCCCTCGTCACCTTCTTTATTCCTAAAGGAAGGGGGCTTTTACTGCTGCCTCTCAGGGAAAAGAGAGAGGACCTTTTGTTACCACCACTCAAGAGGGTGGTAGGACCACAGCCTGGTGGAGTACCTAGAACCCCAAATTATCTTAATCCAGCCCTGCATGTGGCCATGGCTCTTGCGTGCCCTAAGTAAGACCTGATTTTCAGAGTGGCTGAGTCTCTTCCACTGACCTCAGTTGGAGTTGCAGGTACTCAACTCTTTCTGAAGACCAGGCTCAAGGCCTACTTCCACTTTAATAACTAACGGGAGCTAGTGTTTAGTAAGCTGAGACTCCTACATTTTGTGACGACTGCCCAGGGACTTCTGCCTGGAGAGCGCTCCACAATGAAAATAACACTGGTAGGGTTGTTACTAAGTTACTATGGCAACACCACTCACAATCACTAGAGTTCAGTGATTTCTTTATGAAATTGGCTTTCGAAATCTTTATAACTGCCATTAAAAAACATTCTGGGCTGAGGCTTGCTGGCATACAAAGGCCTCAATACGCATTCCCCCAGAGGAGTGGAACAGCTGCAGCTTCTCAGATATATAATGCACAGTTTATAACTTCCTGCGGACAGTTTTATTTATTATTTTGGTGTGTGGATTTTACTGAATTTTACAAAGGTAACTTTTTAAAACGATTTGAATGCCCTTCAGCCTCTCCAGCTTCACCCTCTTCCCAGACGCTCCTCATTTCCCATCCCCCAAGAAAGTCAGGCTACTCTCTAAAGCTGTTTATCTGCCCTTAACACACTATCCTTTTTTATTTCTCACAGCAGAGCAAGCTAAAGAAAGAGTATTAGTTGTAATGAATTTACTCAGTTCCATCTGATAGTGCCTTCAATGTATGCTGTCTGTCTTGCCGTATTGGAAGTAAATATGTGTAGATATAAATATTTATTATGATGATAATTAGAGGGCTTTTTCAAATAATTTTGATTTTGTTTCAGCAAGTTGTTGACTACCCTCGCTGATTAAGTTTGACTTCATTCCACGTCAGCTTAATGACTAAATACACTGCCGAGGAAGTGAAGTTCATTTAGTCTGTAACAGGCATAATAACATTCTCAGAGGGTATATTTTGAAAGAAAACAGGTCGCTGTGAGATTGGATTCGAACAAGAAAGCTGTTCAGACCCAGCACTTTCCTTCTTAATAGTTATGAATATGTCAGCATCAAAACTGCAAAACATGTGTGCGCCATAGTATTTTATTTCTACAGCGAGTAGGACAAATTGCTGCCCTGCACTGCACTGAAGGCATGGCAGGAGAATAGCTACAGAAATCATGGTTCCTATTTTTCTCAACAGTGTTTGAGAACAAAACTAAAACAATTGGAACATAAATGAGATATTATGGCTGAGTTTTTATTAGCTCCCTATGAGATTGGGCTACTAAATCTCATTAATTTCCATTAAAGCTGCGAGTTTGTCACAAGGGTCATGGAAGTCATGGATTCTGTGACTTTCCATGACTTCCGTGACTTCTGCAACTTCTGCAGCTGCTGTGGTTGAGCTCAGGGCTGCCTGAGCAGCAGACCCAAGGGCCAGCAACATCATCCTCTGCTCAAGTGGTCCCATGACCAGCTGCACTGGTCACTTCAGCAGCAGCCAATAGGGCTGGCCCCAAGGTCCTCCCAAGCAGCAGTTCCAGGGACAACCCCAGAGGCCACCAGAGAGCAGACCGCAGAACCTTGAGTGATTGGAGGCAATCAGCCCCTCCTCTTTTTGGGGGGCCAGCTTTTGGCCCCTGGGCCCCCCAGTTCAGTGCCCTAGCCCCATCCTCCCCACCCCTCCCCCAACAGCAATGCCCCAGGAGCAGCTACAATTTTGTCATGGATATTTATACTAAAAGTCATGGGCAGGTCACAGGCTGTGAATTTTTGTTTATTGCCCATGGCCAATCCATGACGTTTACTAAAAATACCCATGACTAAATCTTACATTGACAGGGTGAAAATCCTAAAGCCGCTTTGACTCTCATCCTAAATATTTGCACAATACATATAAAATAACAACTAGTATAGAACAGGGGTGTCAAACATGTGGCTCATGAGCCACATCATGACTATGCTCTGAGGGACCACCCTCTCTCCCTAACAGAGATAGAGGGTGAGAGTGGTCTCGCATACCCAGCGCTCTGTGATGCCATGAGAGTGTCAGGTCTCACGATATCATAAAGCAGTGGGTTTGCAAGACTGCTCTTTGTGGGTGCATCTTCACTTACAAATTAAGTCGACTTACAAAATCATTGTCCTAACAAAAACTCTCACTGTATGATTCATTACAATAATTTGTAACCTGCTACCTAACAGTCCTTTGTTTTATGACTGCAGAGGTGTTAATTGTCCACTGCATTTTAAGGGATTTCTTGCAGCATGTGTTAACCCCTCCTCAGGGACGTAGCCAACCTCCATTTTCTGGCTGGGTCCCTGAGTCTACAGCATGGACCTGGCCAAGGGCAGCTTCTGGTCATGTGACTGGACGCTTCTTGAGACACTCCAGTGGGCAGCTGAAGGTCCCGCCACTGCCAGACGCTGCAGTTGGTCAGCCTCATCTTCAAGTGGGTGCCCAGCCCACCCATGGCTATGCCCCTGTTCTGCCTGCTTACCAGTCAGTTCCACTCTGTCTACCTTTTCCAGGTCTGCAGAAGAGCTCTGTGAAGCTTGAAAGCTTGCCTCTCTTCCAACAACAGAAGTTGGTCCACTTTTTCTCTTTCATTGACTGTCAATGGAATTTAGGCTCCTAAGTGCCATCTGAAGGTCATCTGAAAATGGGATAAAGGCTCCTAAATCAGTTAGGTGTTGAGAGCTAAGCACAGCATCACTTACATAGTTTTAAAAATCTGAGCCTCCCTCAGTAAGAGCAACCACGCTTTTTTGTTCTGTTTCAGAACAACATGGGTGTTTTATGTCTGTAATATTTTGAAGAAGTTGGACCAGATTTTGATCTCTGTTATGCCAATGTAAGTTTGACTTTCTATCATAAGAATGATGCTCACAATATCAACACTCTTTTTTCTACCCAAATAAAAACCAGTCAGCCAAAAACAAAACAAATCCTTGAAACAAATCAACCTAAAGAAAAAAAACCCTCCAAAAGTACATTAATGTTTTTTGAGAAAATCAGACACCAAAACTATTCTCCAAGCAGAGCTTTTAGCCCTGAAAAGAAGTTGCCAGAGACTCCACAGGTCCACTAGGGACTCCACTATCGCTTTCATTTGTTCATGAAAGGTACTAAGATACTATATTGATAGACAACAGTATAAAGCACTAAAATAGAGAGATTGAAATCTGGCTGAAAGTACTACTACTGAAAGTACTACAAACTACTGTACAACTCTGCCTTTACACCACTTTAACTATGATCAGAATGGCTTGTGTAAACTGATTGTAGCTCCAGTGAAACACATGGAGTTCTCAGTGCTGAATAGGACCCCCATTAGTATTTCTAACTTTTTTTTTAAACCTTGGTTTCTGATGCCTGCCTGCAACTGACTCCCCAAAACATTCTCTTGTTTCCTCTCTTTATCAGACAAACCACTGTTAATTCCATGACAGTGTCTAAACAAGAGACTTGTCAAGTGGGCCTAGTTTTCCATGCGTTTATCACACTCCTTTCTATCTTTTCAGCTTTTATAGTCCTGACAATTGTTTGGGCTCAGTTTTCATAGACCAGTTCGGATTAACCTTAGTTTGCTGTCAGCTGACAAATCTGGTGGCTGGGTGGGCCCAAAGGGATGATGACATTTTTACCCCCTCTCTGTTTGTGAGTAACTCCCTGCAGCTGCCTATAAACATTGCTTTCTGAATTAAATAAAACATGTCTTGGGGCTGTGCAACTACTCTCACTGTTTACCAAAAGAAAACAAATAAAATCAACGCCTATTAGACAGAGAGTTGACACGTGAGCCAAATAGCATTGTAATCATCTCAGGTCATTTTATAAGGGCCTTAATAACATTTAATAGGACTTTAAATTACCAAAAAGAGAGCAAAAAGAGGCATAAGGTGAAGGGCACATAAATAAACACATATCAAGCAAAAGAAAAATATATTAAATCAATGAGCCAAATTCTTCAGCCTTTCTTCAAACAAATCTGTCTCTGATAAACTGCTAAATTTGCACCTATATTAAGGAATATACACTGAGAAAACTAGTTAGTGAAATGTCAAACCTGGAGAGTGAATATATACAACGAAGAAGCAAGTTGTTATTAGAGTCTGTGTGAATTTTGACTTTTGGGGAGCTGATTTTGTTGGCAAAACAAACAAGGAGTCTGGTGGCATTTTTAAAGACTAACAAATGTATGTATCGCATAAGCTTTCATGGGAGAAAATCCCACTTCGTCAGACGTTTGAAAATGGAAAAGTACAGATGAATGGGAAGAAAACAAATGCAGGGAAGTGTAAATCATAGGATCAGGTCAGACTGTTACAGCAAATCAATGCAGTTGTTTAGAGTCAACGAGTGGGGAACAGCATATAGAGGGAGGTGAGGCAAAAAGGAAAGCAAAATTAACTGTTGTAATGGGGGGAAAAAACATAGTCTTTATTTAACTCTAAGTTGACGGTGTCAAATCTGCATATGCCTGCATATACCGTCAACTTACGGTTAAAGAGAAACTATGGTTCTTTTCCCCCATGACAACAGGTAATTTTGCTTTCCTTTTCCCCTCATTTCCCTCTTATATGCTGTTCTCCACTGTTTGAATCTAAACAATTGCATTGATTTGCTGTAACAGTCTGACCTGATCCTATGACTCACACTTCTCTGTAAGTCTTTAAAAGTGTCACTAGTCTCCTTGGCTTTGTCTACACTTTGTAATTTAAGTCGACTTTAACTAAGTCGACTTAACTAAGTGGACTTTAAGTCAACTTAGTTAAGTCGACTTAGTGTGTCCACACTGAAAAATAAACTCGACTTAAAGGGGAACTTAAAAAGTCAACCTAGACCGTCCACACTGGATGCCTAGGTCAACTTCTAGGGGCTTAGGGGGACCTAGGGCAGGTCCACGGGGGCAGGGGGGGCACCCCTTGCCCAGTGCCAGGGGGTTCAGCCTTTGCCCCATTGTACCTAGGTACAATGGGGCAAAGGGGGACAGGGACCCTGGCAGGGCATAGGGGCAGGGTGGGCAGGGCTCTGCCCTGCCAGGTGGGGGGGCATGCCAGGCTACCCCTGTGCCCCCCCCCGCTGGGGGGGCTTTTGTGTCGCCCTGGGGTAGCCCTAAGTCGATTTTGGGCTACCCCACGTCTACACTGGCTTAAGTCGACTCTAGGGAGTCGACTTAAGCCTTAGATCTACTAAGAAGGTGGTTTTATAAAGTCGACGTAATTTTAATTAAGTCAACTTTATTTTCCTTAAGTCGACTTAAGCAAGCTGCTTAAGTCGACTTAAGGAAACTGTAGTGTAGACACAGGGTAAATTAAGTCGACTTAAGCAAGCTTAAGTCGACTTAATTTACCAGTGTAGATGCAGCCTTTGTTTGTTTTGCTGAACTAGACTGACACAGCTACCCCTTTGGATTTTGCTGGCATTCTTCTCCACGGGGAATCGTGGTTCAAGATAAAGTGTGGTGTACAAAAACTGAGGAAAAAAATGCTCTTGTTGCTTTCACATCTACCAGAGCTTCTCCTGTGATCTTTCTGACTCCACTAATTCCTCAGGCATTGGGTTTTGCCTATATCTGAGGACACTAAAATAATTGCTGTCCCACTTGAAAATTATCTTTTCCCTTTTATTCCTCTGGATTTTGGAGAACAGAGTCTTCTTTATGCATTGCCAAAACTCATAAACCAAAGAGACTGAAATAGCATTGTGCAAAAAGAGCAAGGCTCCTAAGCAGTTTGTTGTCACAGGCCTTGTCTACACAACAAAAATCAAACATGTTAAATCAGTTTACGGCCACTACATTAATTACTGTGGTGGCCGATGTCCACACTACCTTCCTTAGGTCAGCGGTGCATGTCCTCACTAGGAGCACTTCCACTGACTTAACAGGGGCAGTGTGAGGAATTGAAAGCCTTGTGTCTCAGCTCCACTGGCAGGAGCCAGGATGCCCTGGCCTCCTGCTGGGAGTGGGGGAAGCTGCCTGGGGCTTCTTGCCTCCCCATTACCCACCAGGAGTAAGGGGAAGCCACTCAGGACTTCTCACCCCCAGGGAGCAGGATCCAGCCACACCCAGCTCTCCAGGGCTATGTCTACACTTACAAAGCTAAGTCGACTCTGTTAAGTCGACTTAGCAAGGTCGACTTCAACCTTGTTAAGTCAACTTAGTCTACACTAGACTGTTAAGTCAACTTAGAGTCAACCTTGTTAAGTCAACTTAGAGAGTCTACACTAGACTCTTAAGTCAACTTAGAGTCAACCTTGTTAAGTCGACTTAGTCTACACTAGACTCTTAAATCAACTTAGAGTCAACCTTGTAAATCGACTTAGAGAGTCTACACTAGACTCTTAAGTTGACTGGCTAGATTGACGGAGAGACGTAGCTCCAAAGCTAGGGAAGCCGCAGCTCCCGGGGACAAGGGGAGCCACAGTTCCCCTGTCCCAGGGATCTGAGGCTCCCTACTTGCTGGGGAGCCATGGCTCCCTTCTTGCTGGGGAGCTGGACAAGAAGGGAGCTGCGGCTTCCCTTGTGGACAAGAGGGAGCCACGTGCGGCTTCCCAGCGAGAAGGGAGCTGCGTGTGGCTCCCTTCTGCCAGGGAGCCCCGGGCGGCTCCCTTGTCCCCGGGGGGAGCCGCGGCTTCCTTGTCCCCAGCCCTAGGTTGATTTAGGAAATTAAATCGACTTAGGGCATCCACACCAGTTTTAGGTTGACTGAATTAATCGACTTAGGTGTTAAGTCGACCTAAAGAGTGGTAGTTATTAAATCGACTTAAGGAAAGCCAGGTGTGGACGTCCTTAAGTCAATCTAAGTTGCCAGTGTAGGGGTACCCCAGGAGAGTGGGGAAGCAGCTGGATTCTAGCTGGCCAGCTTTCTTGTCTGTTTCATGGCTCTAGTGACAGCCAACAAATGATATAAGGAACTCAATGTCTACACTCATAGTTCTCAACCTATTTACCATTGTGGGCTGCATCTGATACTACCTGTCTGGCCCTGAGGATGTCACATGGGCTACATCTGTGTACTCACTGGGCTGCAAGTGGTCCATGGGCCACAAGTTGAGAACCTCTGATCTACATAAACATTGCATCACCCTGACTACACAAACATAAGCCCTATACCTGTCACTGAGGTGGTTTTATTATGTTCACATAGCAGGAGAGTTACATCGGTGGGAGGTTTTCAGTGTGTACACCTCTGCAATTTTGTCGACAAAAGCTGACTTTTATCAACAAAACTGCAAAGTATAGACAGTAAATGGGTAGTTCAAAGATACCTGAAAGACACAGATGGAGAGCCTCATCTCAGATAACTGTTTCTTTATTTCCACCTGCTGAAAACTGTTCGCTCGTGTATTTTATTGAATTAGAACTTGAGATCTGGGTTCATTTCCTGGCCCTGCCACAAACTTGCAGTGTGAGTATGGGCAAATCATTTAATTGCTCTGGGCTTCAGTTTCCCATCTGTAAAATGGGGATAGTAACTAGAGCTACCACAGGACAATTCCATTTTATGGCAACCTCTGAGGCTTCAAATTTTGTTTTCATTCTTTCATTCTTCAAATAAATACTCCCATCAACTCCAAATGGTAAACGCTTTGGTAAACTGTGTCTCGTGATGCAAAATGAGGCCTTGATCACAGTTGGGAAACATAGGGACTATTGTAACAGAAATAATGAAAAACGATAATAAAAGAAGGAGCTGACTGGAAATAAGGAGATAAAAATAGGATGGTTCATTTGAACCAGTGTTTATATGATGTCACTTAATCTGGCAGAAAAAACAGGAAGTCTGCAGCCCATATTCCTCTTGAGGAGGAAGTAATAGTCTTAGACATTTGAAACATGGTGCTAATTACATTGTTAACAGTAGCTGTGTGGAATCTTCCAAAATAGTTTTTGGGGGCTTGTTTTTTAAAAACCTTTTAAGTCTGCAGATCTCTTTTCAAGCCATCCTAAACTAATTAACTAATGCCACGGAGAATATTCTGCAGATATTGCTAGGGTGGTATGAGCAAGGTTCAATACCATAATATGCCTGTGTTCGTGTTTGTATGTGTTAGCCAGCAAACAGATGGGTTTGTATCCAGAAATGTGCATGTGTTTCGGTGGGGGGCGGGGTGTCCATGACTACTGGTAATAATTATAATAATAATCTTCTTATAAACAGGCTCTTTATTTAGCCCCAAGCAGTGATGGAATTATATATCGCAACTGATTCCCAGAAGTCATAGCACTTTTTACAGCTTCAAAGAACTTTATAAACATTAACTAATTAACTCAAGGAGAAGTTTCGGCAACATTCCTGATTGGACGTAAGACTGAATGAAAGTGGGCCCCCTTGTTTGGCAGCCCTGTTCTACCAGAAGGAGTGTTATCAGATAGACCATAGGACTAAGCACTTCCCTATACCCTAAATTGCAACAAGCCACCCTAAAACTGCAGCAAGAGTATCCACACTTGCATTTGGATCACTTTAACAAAACAGGTACAAATTTGTATGTAGACAAGGCCTAAATGCCAGGAGCTCAGGATTCTGTTCCTGCCCTTGCCCTGGACCCCAAGTAATATTCTAGTAGGTCACCAGCTTTGCTATAGTTAAAATTTTTCGGTGCATGAGTACAAATGATATCACTTTCTCATACTAAGCATGAGATATGGAACAATTCTTTATCATGAACATGCTATTTTTTTAAAGAAGGGAGGAAAATGCATAAGATAAGACAAACAAAGACTAGATTTCATCTGGCCATGTGTTCCACATTAGCAAAGACTTGTTAAGTTAAATCTTTACGTAGCCAAACAATAACATAATTTTCTTTCTGAATCAATGACCTCAAGTTTGCTGCATAACATTATCACTAACGAGCATCCTGTCTTAGTGAAAGAGGACGTGAATAGGTTCCAGGACTAGGAAAGTCTGTGCTTCACATTAGGACAATGTGGTCAGAATCAGAATCCAAAAAAAAATGAGCAAACGAATAGAAAGAGAGAGACAGTCTAGTTGAGGAAAAAATTAAAACCACCAAAAAGAATGAAACCAACTGGAACGCAGGGAGAAGAAATGAAAGTAAAAGACAAACATACATGGTAAAGGCCAGAGTGCACGCCCTTTCCAGTCCTCTTGTGATCACATATCCATCTCATTGATGCTACTTTTTTTTGTAGATAAATATCAGCTGTAAAATGTGCTTGACTTATCAGGAATTTTCTAATATCACTTTTATACACTGAGCCAAATTTTCTAACCTTGGTTCTAAGAGCATGATCAATACTTTGTACACACTAGCATGAACACTGTGATATTTAAACCTGCATATTGTGTACATCATACCTGTACGTAAACAGCCCTGTTTCCACAACCATGGAATTTGGGGTACTAACAATTCTGCAAGACCAATGTATCAAAGACATTAAGGGAAATGTGATTTTTGACAGACAGAGCTTTTTTCCAATGTTGCTTGATATACTCAGCCAAGGCTCAATGCTTTAAAGACCACATTTGAGCACATGACTATTCTCCATCACTTGTCCTTGTCTGAAGCAAGAAATTCAAGGTAATGTAAGTCAGAGTAGTTAGTTTGTTCCATGAATGCATGGGGGGGGAGGGGGAGGAAGAGTGGGAACCATGGAAAGCTAAGTGCTCAGTCCTATTTAATGGGAAATGTATAGTAACAGGGATGGATCACGGTAGAAGGAAACAACCCACAATGATATTTATAAAAGTTAGTGATGGAACTTCTCAAGAAGGATTGTTTAGAAGATAGCCTTATCATTGGCCTGTTGTTTTTAGTGTGTTCACATTCTTCATTTATTTCTAATGAAGAAAAAAAAAACTATCATAGCTAATTATTTCAGCTGCTCAAATGCTACCCTGCCTAAACTGAGACCTTCTTTAATAACAAGTTATGTCACAAAACTGACATCAATGCTTCTTTCTGGTTCCACCCAGTGATGATAAGAAAGTGTTTCAATGGTGTCAACAGAGAGAGAGAAAAAAAAGATTTTCTAAAAGACCCATAAACATCTTGATCCTGCAAGTTCTCAGACTAGGGGTCAGAACTCCTCAAGGAGTCATGAGGTTATTTGGGGGGCAGAGAGGGGTCATGAGCTGTCAGCCCCTGCACATGCCATTGCTGTCAGCCTCATGTATGGCAGCCAGAGCCCTTCAGAGATGGGTGGCTGGAGAGCAACAGTTGCTGGATGGGTCCTCTGAAGGCAGAGCTGCCCTCCCTGCCTCTCGCTTCCCCCCCCCACACACACACACACACCAGCAGCAAAACAGAAATAAAAGTGGCATGACATAGGAGGTTGTCACTTTTGGGGCAGGGAATGGGGCCATCACAGCCTTCATTACTCAGTGTGTAAAGACTTAGATTGCTTCATAAAAAAGGAGTGTAGGATTGGGCTGAAGGTATAGGTCAAAATATGTAATTTCTGACATTGTTTTTTTCCTCATTGTCACAATGCTGCCCCTAATGTCATCTTCAGATCTTGTTTGGTGAGAATGAAGAAGAAGAAATTAAAAAAAAAAAGGTGGTAAAGGGAGTGTCTCCAAAATTCAAACACAAGGATTTTATAATTTATTTGATTAGTAGATGATGGAGGCAGAGGGGAGAAAAAAAGACAATAAAAATGCAACAAGGGAAGGAATAGGAAATATTCAATGGAAGCTGTGGGGAAGAATATAGAGAGTAAAGGACTTAGAGCAACGGCTATCAAGGAAAGCCCCTTTTTCCAGACACAAGAAGCAAATGAAACAAGGTTGCTGAAGTGGAAGCACATGTGTGTACAAAGCAGAGATGATGTAATTAGGAAAGTGAAACTCTGCTTCTTTCAGAATAGCAAGATGAAGGGTTTCTGCTGGGTGGGAGATATTCAATAAGATAGAAGGGTGGGTGGCTGGAAGCATGGGTGGGGGCAAGCACTCTGTTTATGACAGATGACATCTGTTTGGCTACTGCTTCAGATGTAGTGCACACTGATGTGAAAAAAAGGTCACAAGGTCATAGGACAGACTGCTGGAGATACAACACATAAATAGATCAGGGCCTGTCGTGGCAAATAAATAATAGAGGCTATGGAAAAGATCTTCAACAGGAACCATGATGATGTCCATTACCCTAATATTAACTGGAGATTTATGCTAAAGAAATGCTCCTTTCCCTGGAAGCAGAATGAGACTATTTTCTTCTATAGTTTCCAGCAAGATTGGAGACTGCTACAGACTTTAAAATGAGGCAGTTGTTGACTGATGTCTTTGAGGTAGGCGTGCACAAGAAGAATGTGGAATGGGGGGCAGAGTGCAAGAGGAGTGAACGTGCGCTGGGGGTGGCAGCGTTTCAAGGAATGGTTCGAGGTGGTGCCTAAAAGGGCAGTAGATGATTAGCAACCATCCATCACTCAATATCTTGATGTCACCAAGGGGAACAAGCTACTCTACTGGGAACCTTCTCTGAGCGGGATACCAGATGATAGCCCTCTTAAAGCTTGTTGTACTGAGAACTGGAGACAGTCCCTCAAATAGCAACTACAGCTGCTAGCTCATGTAATTTAGTTCTTCTTCATGACTGTCCCTTTCTGTTTCATTTCACGATCTTTCTCTAGATTTATCAAGCCAGAATCTTTAGCCAGATTCTTTGAATATTTAACCTATTCTGAATGAGTAATATGCATGTAGTATGTTAATGTTTTATGGTAACTTAACTTTAATAAACAGTTTTTTTTAAAAAAAAAAATATAGGAAAAACTACAAAATTATTCAGGGTCTGATAATTTTTGGTTATTGTTCAAGATTTTTTTTAGTAGTCTATTGTTTTCCTGGGTGGTCACAAAGGGCTCAGTCCTATGGAAAGACTTTCACGGATATCAATGGAATTTGAAGTCACAGAATCATAGAAACTGGAAAGGACCATGAGAGGTCAGCGAATCCAGTCCCCTGCACTCATGGCAGGACCAAGTACCCTCTTAAACCATCCCTCACAGATGCTTGTCTAACCTGCTCTTAAAAACCTCCAATGATGGAGATTCCACAACCTGCCTAGGCAACTTATTCCAGTGGTTAATCACCCTGACAGTTAGAAATTTTTTCCTAATGTCCAACCTAAACCTCCCTTGCTGTAATTTAAGCTCATTGCTTCTTGTCCTATCATCAGCCGTTAAGGAGAACAATTTTTCTCCCTTCTCCTCACGATAACCTTTTAATTCTTGAAAACCATTATCATGTCTCCTCTCAGTCTCCTCTTTTCCAGACTAAACAAACCCAGCTCTTTCAATCTTCCCTTATAAGTCAAGTGTTCCAGACCTTTAATCATTTGTGTTGCTCTTCTCAGGACTTTCTCCAATTCGTCCACATCTTTCCTGAAATGAGGCACCCAGAACTGGACACAATACTCCATATGAGGCCTAATCAGAGAGGAAGAATTGTAGGGCTGGAAGAGACTTCTAGAAGTCTTCAAGTCCACTCTACGCTGTGGCAGGACCAGGTCAAACTTGACCTTTGTCCAACTAGGTCTTGAATCTCCAATTATGGATATTCCATAACCTCCTTTAAAAGTCTTCTCTAGTGCTTAGCTACCCTTAGGTTAGATATAGGAAAAAAAACTTTCTAACTATTTCCCTTGCTGCAGATTAAACTCATTACTTCTTGTCATATCTTCAGTGGGCATGCAGAGCAATTGATAACAATCCGTTTTGGTCCTGTAGTTAAAACAGACAATGGATGTCAAGAGAATTGAGTTTTCTCTCCTACTCTGCCACAGGCTTCTTGTGTGACCTTGAGTGAGACACAACAGCTCAGCATTGTTGTTCAGATTTATTTGTATTGTTATAGGACCTCGAGGCCCCAGTCAGGGAACATGGCCTGCTTATACTAAATGCTGTAGATGAACATAATGAAAAGATAGTTCCTGAGCTTGAGAGACTAAAATCTGAGAGAGAAAAGATGGGTAGAACTAATATTTAGCATAAAGTCACAGTTCGACTATTATGATTAGAGAAATAAACAGAGATCACAGAACAAAAACAGCTTAGCCATTGTCAAGTGTCTTGTACACATCATAGCAGAGATGATTTTTAAAGAAGGGATTGAAGGAGGACAATGTAATGGCATGTGTTGGTTTGGGGGGGTGGGGAGGGGAGAAAGGAGGTTTCTCCTGCTAAAGAGGCAGCATATGAGAAAACACAAAGGCTATGTCTACACTTACTAAAATTAGTTCGAATTAGTTAGTTTGAACTAACTAATTCGACCTAATTTTAGTTATTTCGAATGAGCTTAATTCGAACTAGGAAAATTTAGTTCGAATTAGCGATCCCCATTCATTTCAATGGCCGGTTAATTCGAACTAAGAAATTAGTTCAAATTAACATGGCCACATTGGTTAATTCGAACTAGTTAGTTCGAATTAACCCCTTAGTTCGAATACCCTATTCGAACTTATTAGTTCGAATTAAGGAAGCCCTTAATTCGAACTAACTAAAGCCTACCATAGCCATGGCTTTAGTTTGTTTGAATTAAGCCTCCTTAATTCGAACTAACTTGCCAGTGTAGACATAGCCAGAGGTTTTAGGCAAAACTGAATTTATGGACAATGGAAGTCAGTATACTTGGAAAAGTAGAAGTAGGGTTGACAACGCTGTACTGACAAGCAGTGAGAGGCCCTTAAAAGTGAAGAGGCAGTGATCATATTTATCCAACTCACAACAATGTCGTAAGGCTAAATTAATTCATGGCTTCCCCTGTGCTTTCAGCTCTTCAGCTGGACGACACTACATAAAATAAGTGTAAAGTATTATTATCTTACCATCATGAGTTCTCACCTATCACACAGAAAAGTCAATGGTTCAGCCATTACATTTAATTCAGTCTTTTGTATTTATGTTAGAACCTGGTTACTTCAATAGTCTTAATGTTTAGAATTAACTGTATTTGTTTATTTAGTCTGACTCCTCAGTAATGAATAATGTTTCTGTTCTTTATGTTTAGAAATGATTATATGAATGGCAATATTTTACAGCATTCTATACATTTATTAGAGCACTCTGCCCCATTGTTGTGGATTTCAGAAAGATTTTCAGGGTTTCTCTTTCAGATTTCACAGAGCAACTGCCTGACTAATCGCATCCTGTATTGCTAATATACCCAAACAGTTTCTTAACTGTCTAGAAGGGAGAGCATTAGGTCTTTCACCACAACTTTAGACCATGCATGGCATGCAGAATAAAAAACAAATCTGCCAGAAAGAAAAGGAAGTGAAAAAGGAAACAGATAATATGGCTAAGTCATTTGCAGAATAATGATTAGATGGAAAGACTAAAGTGAAAATCTTAAGGCACCAAAACATAACATAGCAACAAAGACAACAGCCTAAATAGATGACCTAGGCAAAGATCAAGGACAAGACAGCATAACTGAGTAGCATTGCCAAGCTCTCTGAGGCTGACAAACAGGAATCCCACAATATAAGTAAATACTGAGGAAAAGCTCTCCAGCAATAAACCACTGCTCTCATCACATGAATAAACTGTTGCTTCTCACTTCAGGTGGATTCACTGCTTGCTTTCAACTGTGAAGTGCAGCAACAGCCTAAACGGGACTTCTATGGACCTCTGATAACATGAGCTGAGTTTGTCTGACAGTGAGAATGAAATATACTGGCCTAGTGTGCACTGAATCTTCCTCTAATAATCTCTGGTCCTGGGTGCTGTACTGTCTTTCTAAAAGATAGGTTGCCACCTTAAAGGTGTGGGTTCTTCTGTGCTTTGCATTTCAGCTCAATTATGTCCAGTGAGGTTCTCCCACGTAGGCATTGTCTATTGATACACAGAACAGGAGGCTCGGTCCCCGGATCTAACCCACACTGTGTTTCCAGCTCTTCCACGGTGATTTGGTCAAATCAGTCAACATCTCAGCCTTAGTTTGCTCAGGAATGCTGGGAAGCTGAATAAGTCAGTATGTAAAACTGAAGATGGAGTAAACCCCAGCACAGCAGAGCCAAACTATAAAAGAGGATACAGGCAATGAGAGGGATTTAGTACTGACAAATGGGAAGCATTGCACCCAGGCTTAAGAAATAGAGACAAAATTGGGACCTGTCAAGCAGTCTCACCTCACCCATCATAGTTTAGTTTCAACCAGATAATGTTATTCCCCTATAACTTGCTCTGGAATCAAGCTCCATTGTTGAGGCTGGAAAATACGGATCAGGAATGTTAGGGCACTAAGGGGACATGAGGGTCTGTAGTTTAACCAGTGGTCCCAAATATGAAAACACTGGCAAACCACTGTATTATAAGAAGGCAATTGGGGCTTGATCCTGCTCCCACTCATGTCAAAGGAAAAGCCACTACTGCCTCCCGTGATATAGGGTGAAGCCTGGAGGAAGGATATTCAGTTTAGGCATGCAGACTGTCTCTTTGGACTTGATCCCAGCTTGACCTCCTTGCTTGATTTTAAGCAGCCTGTGAACAAACGTTTGCTACAGTAACAGCAAACAAGAGAGTCTCTGTAAGGTGTCAGGACTGGATGCAAACATATGTAAATAGAAATCATTTAGGCTAACTTCTTGTTCTGAATTCACTTATTTCAGAATGCTTAATCCATGCATGTAAAACCACTGCTTTGTCCAACTGTTGTGACAGAAACCAGTTTAGCATAATCCTTCTGCTGTCATGTCCACACAGATCACAAATTAAACCAAAGGGGCTTCATTCCAAAGAAGGCTTGTTGTATTACAATGCTGCTAGTTGTTTGTTTAAATTGATGCAAATCTGAGAATCAGTAAAGAATGGATACAGTCTTGGTTTTAGATGAATTATAGAGAAGGCTTAGGCAACTGACTTGTACTGAAAAATCTTTGTTTGCTAAGTGCTGTGTAGAGGCTTATAAAAGATAACTTCTAAACGAATTTTGTGCAGTCTGATATAAAATCTAATACGCATTAGACTAAAACTCAGGGGACTGGATTCTCAGCTTGTATAAATTGCTGTAATTCCACTGACTGTAATGAAGCTATGCCAGTTTATACCAGCTGAGGATCCAGCCCAGGGATTTAAGTAAGGAAGAGTCTAGGAAAACAATGGAAGAACCTTAATTTCTTTGGCACAAAGTTTTTGGCTGTTAATCTCACCAGTGTCTCTTCCCCTCTGTCTTGTATTGAGTTAGGTTTGAAATACTTTTGGATTATTTTTTTTTCTCATACTGTCTCTGCTTCTAGCCTTGACCTCCAGTTAAATCAGGAAGTTAAAAGACACATGAAGTATTTCTATACACGACTTTTTAACCTAATAAAATAAAATAAAACCTTTGGGTTCAATTCAAGTTGAGGATGAAAATTCAAGTTGTTACTAGCTTTATCTAAAACATCTTTAGTCAGAGGCCATACTGCCCTTGAAATATTTGTGATTTATTGTTTAAGTAAGTCACACATTGTGCCCAATAAGTACTGACCTGGCTTAGTAGAGATAGTATGATGTTAGTTCACAAGCGGAGTTGCTCCTTGTTGTGTGTGAATGGTTCTTTTCGGGGATAAGTAGGGATACTTCTTAAATAAGATGATCCTGGGTTTTGAACATTGGGTTCAATTTTATAAGATACAGACTGTAGTGTTGCGGGACTGCAACTTTAACTCCACCTATACAAAGCTTTTTGTACCTGAATACAGACAATTAGAGACGGTAACTTTTTTTTTAATTTCAATGGATTTTTTTTTTTTTTAATTCAGTAGTCTTTTTACCAGCTCTATTCAGTGGGCTGCAAAGTTATTTACGTGATCATTAACTTCCTGGTACACAGGGTGTTCTGCGCTAGGATGACCTTTTCACCTTGGATAAATTGGGCCGCCTCAGAACCATCTTTTATAGGCTCTAGGGGTATTCTACACTAGCAATTTAGGTCTACTTAAGGAGGCTTAAGTCGACCTAAATTACTCCCCATCCACACCAGACTTTCATTAAGTCGATTTAAGAAATTCCTTAAGTTGACTTAATGAATGCTTAAGTCGACTTAATAAGAACCACCCATTAGGTCGCTTAAGTCGACTCCTTAAGTTGATTTATGGACGGTGTGGACGTGGAGTAACCCTTAAGTCAACTTTATTAAGTTGACTTAAGGGTGGTTAGGTCGACTTAACAAAGTGGACTAAGTCGACTTAAAGTTAAGTCGACTTAGTCCACTTTGTGAAGTCAACTTAATAAGGTTGACCTTAATCGACCTTATTAAGTTGACTTAACAAAGTCAACCTAACTTTTTCTAATGTAGACATAGCCTAGGAGTGCATATGACAAGGAAAGGCTATAATTTAAGTGTGTGAGACATTTCTTTGATCAATAAGATATATGTATATTATACAGGCAGCAGCTAGCCACCCAAATCTCTTGGATCTCACCCACTCTAGAATTTCCTGTATATTAGCAAAGCATTTTTCAGTATTGTTTTAAAAATTATTTGAGTTACCATGGTTGTACGGTTGCCCTGGAAGGACTGTAACTTGGCTGGATCCCCTGTGTCCATTTGCAGAATCTGTCTCTTAGGGCTTGTCTACGCTTGAAATACTACAACAGTTGTACTGTTGTCGCACTTCAGTGTAGATGCTACTTCTGCTGATGAGAGGGATTCTCCTATCAGGATAAGTAATCCACCTCCCTGAGAGGTGGTAGCTACATTGGTGGAAGAATTCTTCCATCAGCCTAGCATTGTCTACATGGGGACTTAGGATGGTTTAACATGCTTAGGGCATGTGGATTTTCCACACCTCTGACCCATGTAGTTAAACCAACCTAGTTTCCTAGTGTAGACCAGGCCATAGTCTAGACAAAGCCAATCCATGTATGTGCAGTGCCCCAATCTCAGTGCCCCAATCTTCATAAATGTAGACACCAGCCTATTTAAATCAGCATTATGGCTTTTTTTAAGTTCAGTTTTTAACTCAAATCAAAGAGAAGTTGGCAAGTGAAGCACCGAAATGCTCCACTGCCTTTGCTAATTAGTATTGTTTTGATCATGGGTTGTTAAATATCTTTCTCAAATGACTTTTTTTTATTTTAAAAAACAAAAAAGTTTATCAGTTCTGAACACCTATCTACTTTAATGAGAATGCTTATAACAACAACATTATGGTATATTTTATTGAATGCAGGAAAAAGAGGCAGATTAAATAGAGCATTGAGGAAATTCCGGTTTGTTTATTTTATTCTCTAAAGTGGTTCATTTTACCCACCAGTGTGTTCACTCCATGACAAGCCCCCTCTCCTGATTGAAAACAGACTCTAATAAAAGTGGTTTAAGATCACAGTGATAACTTAAATTCAAGAACATGGATAAAAAGAACCCTTAGAAAATAGGCCCCGTCTGCTTATATATGATATTGGGAAGTGGCTACATAATGCAGAGTAGTGATTGCTACCAGGTGTAAGACTTATTAGTATCCTACATGTAGGGTCTCTAATCTATATAACCACCAGGAAAAGAGAGAAAGAAAGAGATTCAAGAATATTGTAAAACATGTCCTAATCTTTACGTCTTGACCTCTTCCTGATCAGCAATCTTTTTCAGCACAAGCAAAGGAGTCCAACGTAGAACGTGGGGCTTGATTCTATGCTCATTTTAATGGTGTGGGGTCCAGCTCTTGTTCTATAATGTTAGAGAGTACTATAAGGCTGCCTTGCTCGTTTCACTCAACAAGCGGGTTATATTTTGTTTTATTTTGCAGAAATACATTTTCCATTGAATACAAAGTTTCTTTTGCTGAGGGCCTTGGGAAGGATTACACAGGATTACATCAGACTCTTCAAACAGTAAATTGTGAATTTGGAAGAAGCACTTCAAAGCATGGGTATTGGGCAGTTCAAAATCTGGGCTGAAGTGTACAGATTAGGAAATGGAAATTCCACAACAGAAACACTGACTCATTAGACATGAGTAACCAACCCTGTTGTTGTTTATTTAACATTTATATTGTAATTGTGCCTAATGTCCATCACCAGGTTGGACTCCATTGTACTATGAGCTGTATAAATACGTAATAAAGGACAGTCCCTGCCCTGAATTGCTTACAGACTAACAACAACACACAAAACGTAGGTAAGGCAAAGGGACAGGTTAGAGGCAAAGGAGAAAATGTAACACATCTAATGAGATCGTGTGCAATTCTTAGACCTGGCCATAGACATTATTTTTTTTTACCACTTTCACTATTTCAGTTAGGGGATGGGATTTTTCCCCCCTCCCCAAAATACTTAAAATGGTACAACTCCATTTTACTGTATCAGCTATACCATTATAAGGGTGCCTTAGATAGGTATAAGTTATACCAGCATAAGTAACTTTATACCACAGGGGAGGTTATACTGTCAATTAAAGGATCAACTTGCATATATACAAGCCCTTAGCTATACAAGCCCTTAGCTATACAGTTGCAGTAATCACAACTCACAACTGACTCAGCCATCATCAGGCTGTAGGGGCTGATGAGGGGGGCCCTGCTGTGGGAGGCAGGGGAGAGTAGCCTGGGGCCCCCAGGCCAGTTAATCCAGCCCTTCAGGGCCCTTCTGGGCTATGTCTACAATACAAAAAGTTAGGTTGAATTTGTTAAGTCGACCTAATAAGGTGGACTTTAAGTTGACCTAAAGTTGACCTTATTAGGTTGAGTTAATAAAGTGGTTTCCCTGAATGGGGACTTAGTAAGTCAACCTAACTGCCCTTAGGTCAATCTAATAAAGTGGACTTAAGCGTCCACACTGTGCTTAGGTTGACCTAAGCAGTGGACTTAAGGGTTAGGTCGACCTAACCCGGCGGTTCTTATTAAGGAATTTCTTAAGTCGACTTAATGAAAGACTGGTGTGGACAGGGACTAAGTTAGGTTGACTTAAGCCTCCTTAAGTTGACCTAACTTGCAAGTGAGGACATAGCCCTGCAGGCTCCTTACTCTGTGTAGGCATCTCCTTTGGTATAAAGTAGGAGGCAGCATTTACAGTGAAAAAGAAAGTTTCTCCCCCCTAAGTTTTTTTCCACTTTCTGGCATCTGATGAAGTGGGACTTCACCCATGAACACTGATGTGAAAATAAATGTGTTAGTCTTTAAAGGTGTCACAGGACTTCTTGTATGTTTTGCTGAACTAGACTAACATGGCTCCCCTTTGGAAATTAAAGATGTGACTGCAGTGCTTGTTGGAAAAATAGGTGACCCAGATTTGATCATGGGTGGAGTGTGTGCGTGCGTGTGCGTGTGTGTTTAAAAAAGTGTCCAATTTTATTTTTTATTTTGAAAACTTTAAGTACTTTAAGTACTTCGGGGTGGAACACCCTCAGTGACCAAAAAAAAGCTGTTGGTGTCTTCAATCTTGTATGGCTTTTTTTTTTTTTTTGACAGTGGGGCACTTCTTTACAACCATTGTATCCTTAATGGCTCATCAGTTTACTCCCTGGGACCATATCACCTGGCAAATTCCTAAACATTAAGGAGACAATGGTTGTTCACACCCTCCGTCTAAGACATTTCTCCAGAATGACACAAGTTAAAGTATGGATATAACATCAAATTACTAACTTCTAATCGAAATAGAATTCCTAGACATAAATTATATAATCATTCCCAGCAAATTACTGCCTTTCTATTGATACCAAACATGACATAGTTCCTATGGATTATAGCATTTATGAGATATCCATAGAAAATAATATCATAAATGCTTCCCTAAATCCAGACAGTGTCACACTGTGCCCACATGCCCTGCCCTTTGGGGGGCATGCCAGGCTCCCCCTGTGCTCCCCCCGGCAGGGAGGGCATTGGTGTAGTCCTGGGGTAGTCCTAAGTCGACTTAGGGCTACCCCAGGGCTACACTGGCTTAATTCGACTTTAGAAAGTGGAATTAAGCCTTAGTTCGAGTAGAAAGGTGGTTTAATAAAGTCGACTTAATTTTAATTAAGTCGACTTTATTTTCCTTAAGTTGGCTTAAGCAAGCTGCTTAAGTCGACTTAAGCAGAGTGTAGTCTAGACGCAGGGCACATTAAGTTGACTTAAGCTAAGCTTAAGTTGACTTAATTTACCAGTGTAGACGCAGCTCTAATGCTCAGCAAGAGGGTACTGTGGTGCAACAGGGCAGACGCAGTCCAGCCAGGGAATTCTCCATAGTTTAGTACTGGGGCATGAGGCACCCAATTTCCATTTTCTAAAAGTATCTGGATGAAAATTTTCATGTTTTGGCTGCAAATATATTTTTTCTCTCCCTATTGAGTGAAGTTGGGCTATGTGGATGCTTAAGATTAAGCATATGCTGAAGAACTTTGCTGAATGGAAACCAGAGAGTGATCTGCCAAGGTCACAGGAAATCTGTGATAGATGTTTGAATTGAATCCAGTTTTCCTGAGACCCGGTCCAGAGCCTTAGCCACAGGACTGTCCTTCCTTTATTTTTTTAAAT
Source organism: Pelusios castaneus (assembly GCA_007922175.1). Lineage (NCBI taxonomy): Eukaryota > Metazoa > Chordata > Testudines > Pelomedusidae > Pelusios > Pelusios castaneus. The sequence continues at coordinate 12,132,764 of ML685784.1, read as the reverse complement.
ATGGTATCACAACATGGTCTGGCACACTGAAGACATACTGTATGTTGTTAAGAAAATGTCCATGAGCACTGATCACTGCCCTGTCCAAATTTTAAACCAGGCAATGGCATGCTACCTTAATTCCCTCTGAAGTCTCAAATAGAAGATATAATTTGTTTCCTGTCATTAATTGTGTGGTAGAGAGGTAAAATGACTTGCTCAAAGGAATACAGCAAATCAGTGACAGAGCCCATCTGATGACTTAAGTCCAGACCCTCAAAGCAATTTGGATGTCTGTGTCCTGAAGCTCTAGAACTTATCCGTTGACAATACAAGGATCAGGTCGTTACCCTCTCTGTTTTCCCTTTTTCCTGGTTCTAAAAGGGGGTTAATTATTATTTGCTTTATAAGGTATTGTAGAGATTAATTAGTTTGCCTGAACAGCAATTAGAGAGCTATAAGCTTAAACTATAAGATCTAAGAACTGCACAGATGATGTCAAAGGAAGGGCTTTGATTCTTTGACCATAGGATGCTGTTCCCAGATGGAAGCGGGAAGACATGGGGCCTGATTACAAAGAGGAAGAGCATCTTCGTGCACCAACTCACCAGCCTAGTGAGGAGGGCTTTAGACTAGATTCAAAGGGGACAGGTGACTAAAGTCCACAGGTAGGAGACCTTAAGAAAAGGGGACCTTAACAGAAGACTAACTGTGAAGAGGGAAATAGAAAAAAGTCACAGTACGGTCATAGGCACAAGAGTGGTGGAATCGGCTCATTTCTGATGTCTAAACGTAAATGCAAGGAGAATGGAAAATAAATAGGAAGAACTGGAAGTCCTGGTACATAAGATAAATTATCACTTAACTAATGTCACAGAGACTTGGTAGATATCAGAAGGGCATGCTTTTCCAGCATGCCTTTGAGGCCTGTCATGGCCCTGCTAGTTTACTATAGTCAGCGCCCCTGGGGTCTTTTCAAATAATTACTCAGAACGGATTAGTTCCACTCCTCTCGGGGGCAGGTCTTTATAGGGTCAAATTTATTCACTCATTCTGCAGAGGTAACTCACCTCTTTTGCCTTTTCAGTACGCACTCATTTTGGGTCATTGTAAAATCCTGGTCCATTTCTTTTCCTGTTGGAGAGTCCTAAGCCCTCCTCTCAAAGGTGGACTGTACATCAGACAATCTCTCTTGAATTCTCCTTAATACAAAAACCTCCTGGCTCTCTTCCTGGGAGTTGAAGTTATATTTTGGACAAGCCATAGAGCCTCAAACAGCTTTTTTCCCAGCTGGCGCTTTTCCCAACCATTCAGGTTTAGTAAGCAGACCTCCCCCTGCTATTGTCTTCTCCCAGTTAGCTCAGGGCCCTTCTGGAGCCTCCTTACTCTCTGTAGGCATCTCCCCTGCTATGAAGTAGGAGGAGCATGTATACTGTCCCCCTTCTCTAAGGTTACTCATTATTGGCTTGGGGAGAGAGATGATCTGACCTTCACCTGCTCTGCAAGGCTCCTGGCCCAGGGAACAGTGACAGGATTTTTTCTCTAATCATTATTCATTCTTGGGGTTACTACTTTCTAGTTCTATCTTCTTAGCTCTCTCTATATCGCTCTCTTTAAAAGTCTGATGGATCTTTTAGGGTCATGCCGGGTGGCGGCGTGGGCTGACCACTTGATATTACTCCTGTCTTTAAGGAGCAGACTACCCAGTGACATTGGAATTAGTCTCATGACCAGAATAATGATATAAGCCAGGTCTACGCTACAGGGCTAAGTCGGCAGGAGATACATAATCTATATTCCGCAGAATACGTATCGCCCATTGACTTAGTTAATTCTACTTACCGTGGTGTCCACTCATTGCCATCAACTTACAGCGCTCTCTGGTCGACGCAGCCTTACTCCACTTAAGGGGGTGAAGTAATTACGTTGACTGGAGACCGCTTCTGGGATTGACTGAGTGGATCTAGACTGACTACTCAATCGATCCCACTGCGTCGATCCTCAGGGATCGATGCACTTTTTTAAGTATTGACTAGGCCATAGAGAGGTATAGCTTGTTCAGGAAGGACAGGCAGGGTTAAAACCAGAGGAGGTGCTGCATTATACATCAGGGATATATACTCTTGTTTGGAGGACCAGAAGGACATGAGAGGCAGACTACTTGAAAGCCCCTGGGTTAGGATGGGGGGGCAGGAGTGAGGAAACCATTGTGGTGTCATGGTATGGGTCTACTCTAGAAAACCACATCAGGAAGAGGAGGTGAATGGGACATTTCTAGGACATATAACAAATATCCAAAACCCAAGACCTCGTAGCAACTGGGAACTTTATATTCCCAGGTGTCTGTTGGAAAAGTAACATGACAAAACACAAAATTTCCAATAAGTTCTTGGAGTGTATTGTGGGCAATCTTTTGTTTCAAAAAGTGAAGGAAGTAAGCAGGGAAGAAGCCATTTTAGACTTGTTTCTGACTAACAGGGAGGAACTGGTTATAATCTACATACTGCAGGCATGGCTGGTGGGTATAGTAGACCATGGGAGGCTAATTCTCCCCTGGCGCAGCCACCACAGATCCACTACTGGACACTGGGCCAACGTGGCCCCACCTCTTCCCATCCCTCATGGACAGAGGGTGATAGAAGCTGGGATCAGGCTGCAGCAGGACTCAACAGTTCCTCTAGACTGCTCCAGGCACCTATGGGCCAGCCGGGACTTGGCACTGCTCTCAGCATTCTCAGATCTCGGATTACTTGGTCTTGCATCAGAGTAGGGGGCTTGCTCAAAGTAGAAACCTTTACTTTCCATTAAATATATGTTTGCTTCTGATATGGCCTCTTCCACAGCTAACCTTGCCTATCAATTAGATTATGAAATAAAAGATGAAGATGCCAGGTAGTTTCTAGGATGGAAAGATGAGTAAAAGAGACAGTGTCCTGCATGTTTGCTTTTAGACCTTAAAGCAGGGGTGTCAAACTCATTTGCTACAGTGGTCCAGATTTGACTTAAATGTACGTCAAGTGGGCTGTACCTACCATAAATCGAAATACTATGGCACTTTCATGACATTGTGGAGTGCTGTGTATGTGAAACTGTGTTGTATGATACCACTCAATCTCTTAGGGATAGAGTGTGATCTCATGGAGCGCTATACTCAGCACTCTGTAATGTCACAAGACCTGACATTCTCATGGCATTGCAGAGTGCTGGGTATGCAAGACCTCTCTCTCTCTTTGGCTGCATCTACACTAGTAAATTAAGGCGACTTAAGCTTGCTTAAGTCGACTTAATTTACCCTGTGTCTACACTACAGTTTCCTTAAGTCGACTTAAGCAGCTTGCTTAAGTCAACTTAAGGAAAATAAAGTCGACTTAATTAAAACTAAGTCGACTTTATTAAACCTCCTTTCTATTAGACCTAAGGCTTAAGTCGACTCCCTAGAGTAGACTTAAACCAGTGTAGCCGTGGGGTAGCCCTAAGTCGACTTAGGACTATCCCAGGACTACACCAATGCCCTTCCTGCCGGGGGGGGGGGGCACAGGAGGAGCCTGGCATGCCCCCCCACCTGGCAGGGCAGAGCCCTTCCCACCCTGGCCCTATGCTCTGCCAGGGTCCCTGCCCCCCTTTGCCCCACTGTACCTAGGTACAATGGGGCAAAGGCTGAGCCCCCTGGCATTGGGCAAGGGGTGCCCCCCTACCCCCGTGGACCTGCCCTAGGTCCCCCTAGCCCTACAGAGTTGACCTAGAGCATCCAGTGTTTGTAAGTTCCCCCCAAGTCGACTTTAATTTTCAGTGTAGACACACTAAGTCGACTTAAATTACCCAGTGTAGACATAGCCTTTATTAGGGAGAGAGTGCAATCCTGTGGAGCACAGTCATGGGCCAGATGGAAGAGGTTTGCAGGCCACATTAGGCCCACAGGCTGCATATTTGACACCCCTGCATTAAAGTCTGCATGAAAAGAATGAAGTTTATCTGCATTAATCCCCATCAGAGGCTTAGCAACTTTTCCATGCTTAAAGCTCTGTGAATTCACCATTGGTGCGGTAAAGAAAAAGGCTAATGACAGAAAGATCTCAAAACTACATATGGGCATAATTTGATAAGAAATGCATAGTTATACTGTAATAAGAAAAGGGACACATTTCAGTTCAAATCAGTTGTTGTGTTCATTTTTTACAGTAAAAATATTTTCGCAGCATTTAGTCATTAAATAGCCATTATTCCAATCAGCTACTTGATGGTCATATTAGTCAATTAGTTGTCTTAATCTCTAATATTTATAGTCTTGGCTAAATGCCCAGTTTATAAATTAATCAAAACTGAATTTAATGAAAGTGCTGGAGTACAGCATCCCCACCAGAGTTAGACATGATTAAGAGTGACACATTTAAAATTAATTAGTAAGTAAATGATCAAATGTATTATCTCTGGCTTTTCATTTGATACACCCAGAAGGCAGAATTATTTCACTCCAAAACTTAAGCAAAAAAAAAAATGGCAAAAGCTTTCTAACATCTTCCATTAATAATTTGTTAGAAAATAAACAGCTAATGAACAAAAATACTATGAATATAAGGTAACACTACTTTGGAACTCATGATAGATTAAAAAAGGAATCAATCACTGGATTGGAAATTAGTGGTTGCCTAAGGATCAGTGATCATGATCTGAGTATTCAATACAAGCATACAGAGAATGGTCCAAACCAGTAATGTATATACTTGTGGTTCAAAAGTGCTAATTTCCTAAAACTGAGGGAAATTATGTGCAAAATAGATAGATAGATAGATAGATAGATAGATAGATAGATAGATAGATATACCTATATCTACCTATATCTATATATAGATATCTATAAAGAGGGGGAGATATAGTAATTAATATAAATGAGAAGTTATTAAGTGCAGAAAATTGATAAGGGAAGTTAAGAACATGAGGGAAAAATCCATATCAGGAAAGGCTTAGAACAGTAAGGAGTTTATAAGTATATTAGGAGGAAAAGAAATCATAGCAATGGTATAGGCTGATTACTAATGATAAAACTGTTAATGATACACAAAGGGCAGTTGTGTTAAAAATGTTTCTGTTCTATACTGGTGAAGTGCTTTCAGCTATGTTCAAATTAGTTAATTCGGACTAACTAATTCAAACTAATTTTACTTAGTTCAAATTAACTTAATTCGAACTAACATGGCCCCACTAGAATGCTAAATCAAACTACCCAGGTCCATGCAGGGCACTTGCTTAGTTTGAATTAGTCAGTTGCATGAAGGTTAATCTGCCCATTAGTTCAAACTAAGCAGTTAGTTCGAACTAATATGGCCACACTGACTTAATTCAAACTAACTATTTCGAATTAAGGGTTAGTTCGAATTAAGCAATCTAATTTATTAGTTCGAATTAAGGAAGCCCTTAATTCGAACTAATGAAAACCTAGCATGGCCAAGGCTTAAATTAGTTTGAATTAAGCTTCCTTAATTCGAACTAACTTGCAAGTGTAGACATAGCCTTCAGGTTCAACAGTAACTGAAGATGATGGTAGACAAACATCTATTAGGGATAAACATTTTTAAATCAGCAGCCCAGATAACTTAAACTCTAGAGTCCTAATAGAATTGGTTGAGGAGAGCTCTGGCTTGCTGATGATAATAATTAATAAATGTTGGAATACTGTAAAATTCCAGGAAACTGGAAGAGTGCTAATGTTATGCCAGTATTCAAAAAGGGCAGGAGGAATGACCAGGTAATTATAGGCTGGTTAACCTGACATCAGTGCTTGGCAAAATGATGGAAAAATCTGATACAGGATTCAATCTATAAAATATTAAGGTAAGCACATTGATGTAATGCATAAAGACTTTTGTAAGGCTTTTGACTTAGCACTGCACAACATTCTAATGTAGACAGTGGAAAAGTTTGCAGTATTCTAGTATCTATCTCACCAATTCCTATATAGAGGGATAAAATCATCTCCCTAGTCTACTCACGGCTTGTCTCTTTATACATCCAAGGATCACCTTAGGTCTTTTTGCCACAGCATCACACTGGGTTAAAGAGGAATTACCACGGCCATCCCTTGGGGGAACAGGGCCCAGGGCCAGTTGGCCTGGGGGGGCCGCTGCCCCCCTCCACACTGGGGGGCAGGGCAGGCTGCCCCAGATGCAAGTCTCCTTGTTACCACCCCCATCCTTGGACAGGCCTGCTCCACCCCTGGGTATGGAGGCAGCAGCAGGGAGCGTCCTGCCCCCTCACTGATAGTGGGGCAGCGTGGGGCCTGTGAAACTGCGGGGCTCAGGGCAGTTACCCCACTCACCCCCACAAAAGTATGGCCCTGGGAACTATGGATTTTTTTCTCGTTATAACAGCTGATTTGACCTTACCTTCCGCTCTATGCTGTTCCCCAGTATAGGAATCTTAACAACTAATTTGATTTGCTGTTACAGTCTGACCTGATCCTATGACTTACTCTTCCCTGCATTTATTTTCCTCCCATTCTGTAAGCTCCCCATCTTCAAAGCGTCTGACGAAGTGGGATTTTCTCCCATGAAAGCTCATGTGATAAATAAACTTGTTAGTCTTTAAAAGTGCCACAGGACTCTTTGTTTGTTTTGCTGAACTAGACTAAAACAGCTACCCCTTTGAAAGCATCACACTGGGAGCTCATGCTGAGTTGTGTCCACCATGACCCCTTTACAGTCACCCATTCTGTAGGGAGCCTCCCTTCGACTCAGCGCTACCCAATTGCTGGGGTGGTGTTCAGGGATCAAACTTCCTGATGGGCTGAGTGGATCTTCACAGACCCAAGCAGTCAATCAGGAAGTTTGAAGTGACGGTGGCGAATTTGCCACCATCAGAGAAGACAAGTCTTTAGTCACTGGTGAGTATTGAACAGCTGGCAATTCTGTCCAAGATACAATTAACAGAGAGGGTCACTGCCCACGCAATGGATTTGTGGCTAGGGGGCCAGCACATCAATATGTAATTTGTACAATGGATTCATTTAAAGTCTATTAGAAAAGTAAAGTTCTGATGTGTTTCCCCCGACAGATCACTGTGATCACTTTCAAAAGTTTTATAAATGACCATGTTTTCTGGTTTCTACCGTATCTTTTGCCCTAAGGAGATGTTAGCCAGACAGGCTTTCTCCTCTTACTGAACTCAATTGATGGTAGATAGATAGGATGCTTGCCTTAATAACAGCAGGTGCAGTCACTGCATATTATTTGGGGCAGTTGTCAGCAACAGTCTGTTTCAATTTATGAAAGAATTGTGTCAACAATAAGATTTTGCTGTTTTCTATACTTTCTGCCTGCTTTCTTCTATCAGTGTATATCATATGGTGGTTTGTTAGGTCAAGAGACTACTTGAAAATGTAGTAGCCTAAATGAATCTGAGGTTGTACACATATAGCCATCGGGCATCGCTGTCAAATGGTTAGCTACAGTAGTAAGTTTTATAGTCTATTTTTATGTTGTCATTCCAGTGAACAGATTATATTTGAACAAATCTGATTCCATGCAGTAGAGGGCAGTATGCTGGTCATACACACCTGCTGGAATGTTCCTAGCCAGTGGTTCCTAAACTCTACCACATTGCATACCACCAGCATAAAACATCACCATTTGTAGAGATGGAGAGAAGAGGTGAGTCTGGGAAGGGAGAGCAGCTGCTGTGCTGCTTGTGGGTAGGGCCAATGCTGGAACAGCTCCTGGCCAGCCGTTTTGTGTCCAGGAGGAGGGGGCAGAATGGCCAGGCTGCTGTGCTGCTTGGGGCAGAGTTGGTCCTGGAGCAGTTTTTGGCCAGCCCCACAACAGCAGGTGGACACATACTGTTGGGGAGTGACCTGCATAACAGTGGTGGTCCATGTACCACAGACTAGACTTTTCCATCTTTCCTTAGAAACTTAGAGCCATCTGAAATTCTGCTGGTTTGATGTTTAACCATGGAAACAAAACTATGTGATGTTGCCACCACATTTTTGGACCTATTCCCCTTTCACTGAAAGCAGAACTTCAAGTTTTTCCTGTAAATATAATAGCACAAAGCAGTTTCCATTTGAGACTTTACTGCACTGCCAGAAGTCACATTGTCTAAGACATATGATAAGCCGTCTGGCCTCATGATCAACTTCTTTTACCCAACTGATCAGTAAAGCCATGTACCATTTGTAGACCTAGTCTCAAAGGCTGCGTCTACACTTGTAAATTAAGTCGACTTAAGCTTGCTAAATCTGTGTCTACACTACAGTTATCTTAAGTTGACTTAAGCAGCTTGCTTAAGTCGACTTAAGGAAAATAAAGTTGATAATGAAAATTAAGTTGACTTTATTAAATCTAGATTTAAGTAGATTTAAGGCTTAATTTGACTTTTTAAAGTCGAATTAAGCCAGTGTAGATGTGGGGTAGCCCTAAGTCGACTTAAGGCTACCCCAGGACTACACCAATGCCCTCCCTGCCGGGGGGGGGCACTGGGGGAGCCTGGCATGCCCCTCAAAGGGCAGGGCAGAGCCCTGTGTGATGCTGTCTGGATTTAGGGAAGCATTTATGATATTATTTTCTATTAATATCTCATAAATGCTATAATCCATAGGAACTAGTCATGTTTGGTATCAATAGAAAGGTAGTAATTTGCTGGGAATGATTATAGAGTTTATGTATAGGAATTGTATTTGTATTAGAAGTTAGGAATTTGGTGTTATATCTATATTTTAATTTGTGTGATTCTGTGAAAACGTGCCAGACAGGAGGCTGTCTACAACCATTGTGTCCTTAATGGCTCATCAGATTTCTCCATGGGCCCATTTTGCTTGGGAGCTTCCTTAACATTAAGGACACAGTGGTTGTAGAGGCTCCCAGGGAGAAACCTGATGAGCCATTAAGACAATGGTTGTAGACAGCCTCCTGTCTGGGGCATTTCCACAGAATCACACAAGTTAAAGTATAGATATAACACCAAATTCCTAACTTCTAATACAAATACAATTCCTATACATAAACTCTATAATCATTCCCAGCAAATTACTACCTTTCAATTGATACCAAACGTGACATAGTTCCCATGGATTATAGCATTTATGAGATATTAATAGAAAATAATATCATAAATGCTTCCCTAAATCCAGACAGTGTCACACCCTGCCCACATGCCCTGCTAGGGTCCCTGTCCCCCTTGCCCCATTGTACACAAGGGGTGCCCTCCCCTGCCACCATGGACCTGCCCAAGGTCCCTCTTGCCCCTAGAAGTCGACCTAGGTGTCCCGTGTGGATGCTCTAGGCCGACTTTGTAAGTTCCCCTTTAAGTCGACTTTAATTTTAAGTATAGACTCACTAAGTCAACTTAGTTAAAGTCGACTTAAAATTACAAGTGTAGACGTAGCCAAAGAAGGTTGAGTTTTTAGCTTAGCTCTATAGTTTAATTTTCTGTGCGCAAGAACCCCGTGTACATGAATGTTCATAATTTCTCAGCTAGTCCAAATTAGAAAAATTGAACCAATGTAATTAGATCAGTTTGAAATAGATTGACACAGGTGCCAACACCTGAAACTGGTTCACCCTCACTTGAAGGCTGATCTGTACAGAAAACTGCATTAGTTTAACAAAAGTCAGTAATTTACCAATTTAAAGTATGTTGATATTAGTCATTTCTAAATAGATCTAAATGTATCCAGATAATGGGTTGGACCAGTTTAAATAAACTGATTTAAAATAAGTATTGTGTAGATAAGTCATATATCTTTTCTTTTTGTGGTTAACTACTGACTCAAGCTTAACCTAAATTTAAGAGAGGTTTAAACTGACAAGACCATCTATAGTCACATTTGCAATAGCATACGTACATGGATTTCAGATTGATGCAGTTCTGCCAGTGCAACATTTCTGATGTGGACCAGCCTTCACTCTGTGGAGGCAGGCATGCCAGTGATGGAAGGAAGGTAAGAAAGTTCTATGGAATGGGGAAGGTAAGAAATGAATGAATTCCCACAGTTGACTTCAAACATTCATACCTCATTGAGATGAATGGAGCATGCCATTATCTTTCATTCAAGAGTACAGCTGGGGCTGTAAAGACCTAAAGAGCTGGCTCCTGGAATCATGTGATTATGTGAGAATCTCAAGTTTCATTTTTTAAACAGTGAGATTCTAGCCTTCATAATTGTCCAGCAGAATTTGAAAATGTTATTCTTAAAGGCTCAAAAATGAGAAGACCAATTAGGGAAAAAATATATATTTTTAAAAAATGTAGTTTAAAAATCTGTGTATTTTCAATTTGAGTGTACTAGATAAATGTGTTTTGAGATCTAAGAGGAAAGCATATCGATTAGATCAAGGATAGATCTAAGATGGTCAAGATAGCCATCTCTGGTTAGTCCCTAAACCTCCAACTGCCAGAAGCTAGAACTGGATGACACTCAATAATTGCCCAATTCTGTTTGTTCTTTCTGACACATCTGGCACTGGTCAATGACAGAAGGCTGTATAGTTGGCTAGATGGACCATCGATATGACCTAGTCTGGCCACGCTTGTCCATTATTTATATTGGAGAAGAAAAGGAATGCTCCCCTGGATTAAATTTTCAGAAATGACTGGTGATATTGGGTGCCTCCACTTTGGATGTCTGACATCTTATTTGAACATAAGCCACCTGACCTTCAGAGAGGGCTGCTCACCTTTTTAAGGTGTCTCAAGATGGGCACCTAAGCTTACAAAATCATTGGTCATTTTTTAAAATCTAGGCCTACTTGTTCTCCATTGATTTCCATTAGCCCTGTTGCCCTATCCCCCAATAGACCTGTATGGCCCCTGTTACTAGAGTAGCTGGGTGCTTCTCAATCTTTAATATATTTTTCTTCACAAGAGCACTATGACGTTGGGAAAGTCCTTCTCCAGCCCTATATACTGTACTTTAAGTCCCAGTCCTCAAAGATATTTAGGCACCTAGCATCCATTGAAACCAGTGGAATTTTGGAGCCTAAACAACTTTGAGGATCTTGCCTGAGTCCCTAAATTCAGAGGCCTGAACTGTATTTTTAAAAAAATTTACTTGTGGGGATTCCCTCATTCCAAATTCTAAAGAATTATTCCTAGAACTGCAATTCGGAGGCTTTCCTTGGAACAATAGTTGAAAGGGAAATAAAAATAAGAAAGGGCCAGAGTCATCGATCAGCTGATTTTAGGTTGTAGCTGTAGCATTAATAAAACACTTTCGTTTTAACATAATTTCAGTAATAACTCTGTGTAAGCCTATTATGGGCTTATTTTACCAATTTTGGGGAATTCAGAGTGATCATGAAGCATCTCCATTACTGCTGAGCACAACAGCTAAAATTGCCACGTGAGCCTTCATGCCAGATGAATATGGCAAAACACAGCCCTTCTGCTGTAACATATCTCTTGTCTGGGGTTCCTGGATTTTTATTATTTCATGCTAAACTCACTCTTCCCTGCCCCAGCTGCCTTTATTGTAGGTGCAGCCCAATGGCCTCTCTCTGCTCTCAGTCACAGCAGTGTTGCTATGGAGAACAATGGCGAACAAACATAATGCAGTGCCCCTGTTCTTCTGCAGCCACCACCCAGAGGCTCAAAGCTGAGCTTGCAGTAGGACATGTTTTTAAGAGGAACTTCATGTATTTTTAAAGTGTATCAGGGCAGGTGCTTGGGAGCTTTCTTCATGCCCCATAAACCTTTTAAAGCCCAGGAAGAGCTTCCTGTCCTCCACATATAACTAGAATACTGCACTATATTCCAGTGGGCACCATGGTGGCCAGCAACTCCATCCACTACCCATTATTCACCTCAGAGGAGAGTCAAATGATCACCAACAGGGACACCATACGCAGCCACCATCTGATAGTAAAGGAGCCTGAGATGCCAATACTCGTGCAACATACCGCAGCACCCAGAATCCCTGGCCCTCAGTCTGGCTCATTCCTGCCATGTAAATGGGCTGAAACACAGACAGATTCCTTCCTTCCACCCTGCCACGCATCAGCAATTCCCCTGCTGTGAAGAGGTGTTCCCCACGTGGCTGGCAGCCAGTGGCTTTATCCCACAGTCTTTGGCTATGTCTACACTTGCTAAAATTAGTTCCAATTAGTTAGTTCGAACTAACTAATTCGAACTAATTTTAGTTAGTTCGAATTAGCTTAATTTGAACTAGGAAAACTTAGTTCGAACTAAGCAAGTGCCATTCATGGCACTTGCTTAGTTCGAATTATCGATCCCCATTCATTTCAATGGCTGGTTAGTTCGAACTAAGGAATTAGTTCGAATTAACATGGCCACATTGGTTAATTCGAACTAGTTAGTTCGAATTAACCCTTTAGTTCGAATACCCTATTTGAACTTCTTAGCTCGAATTAAGGAAGCCCTTAATTCGAACCAACTAAAGCCTAGTGTAGCTGTAACCCATATGCCTGAAAAGGCTATCTCTGAGAGACCTGCTGAGGGTGGGTTACTGTTGTTGGGCAGATTAGCGACCCACAACTGGAAACTTCCAGAAGCAGGGAGTGGTAGCATTTTGAGCATGCTCCAGTGTACCCTGCTGGTGTGATGTGATGTTGTCAGTCAGATGACTGGAGAGCAGCAGCCTGAGCAGACAGCAGGCAGGAGCTGCCTTGAGGGGAGACCATGTGCTCAGTGTTCTGGAGAGGAGCTGAGCCAGGAGTGAACAAGATGTTTTCTCCATGTAAAGGAGTCATTTGCAACAGACCTTGCAGACATGCATATGGGACTGAGGGCTGGTTGCAGAGGAGAAGAGAAAGCCTGCATGTAATGCTACAGAGGATCCCAGCAAAGAAAGAAGAGGACAGCTATTTCTTGCCACTCAAGCTTCCACACTGGAACAGAGACTGTAGCTGAGAGTTGGGTGAACTCCACACAGACTTTGGGACTCTTGGGTATCTTTCATGCAAGGGATTGTTCTTGGTTAATTGTAGTTTTTCTTAGGATAAGGTTCATTTAGTTAGTAGTTAATAAAGTTCATTGTTATGTTTGTTTTTAGTAGTATTTTAATGTGTGAGTGTAGCTCTGAGCAAGCTTCGCCGTGAGTCCTGTACAGACTGGATCCTGGGTCTCCAGCTGCTTTCCCCATAGGGGTTGGGATTGATTTCTGTGGGGCACTGGAGAAGGGCAACTAAATGAATTTAGCCCACCCGAAGGTTACAAAGCCATGGCTTTAGTTAGTTCGAATTAAGCCTCCTTAATTCGAACTAACTTGCCAGTGTAGACATAGCCTTTGATGTGTAGGGGCCCGCAGGCAGGATGAAGTAAGTCACGTGGCTAGAGTGCTCTGTGCTGAGGAACAGGACAGCTCCATAGGCAGTGTGAAGTTACAGCCGCTCCTGGGTTACCAGAGCATAAGTTGTGGCTTAATCGAAGATCTGCATTGATCTCTGTAGGTGTAGCCTCAGACCTACTCGCCCTGTATTTAGGTAGAGCAGAGATGGCATAAAGCCCCTTCAGCCCCAGGAGTGTCTCGGGAACAGCACATTCTCCCAGGCACAGCCTAGACTGCAGCCCTTGGATTTCCACATGGCTTCATCTTTATGGTAGGGTGAAAGTGCCGAGATCCTTGGAGACAGGTGGCAACTTCATGGTGGGCTAGAGCTGGGGTGGTCTCTGAGGTGTTCGCTCAGTGTCCTGCCAGCTCCACAAGCTCAGCTGCTTTGTAGCTCTGTCAAGGAGCCGCTCTGCTGGGGTTTACAAAGCCCAGAAGAAAACACTGTTTTCTGTAAAACCAGCAGAAGGAGGCCCCGAAACAGGGCTGGTTCTGGTTATCAGGGACAGACATATGCTCGTTATCTGGCATCAGATCAACTGAGGTAATGTCATTCATTCACATTAAAGGGGTCAGTAATTCTGATTGGTAGGCTGAAATTAGCATCGGTGGCAAATTGTTTTATAGGCCTGGCAAAAGAATACTATATGGGCCTGGGCCACTGGGGTTCCCAACTGCAATAATACTTAAGCATGGGCATAAGACTAATAAGAAGAAATAATGTAGACAAGCAAGTAAAATACTAACAGATTGTGACAAGAAAAATAGAACCACATTAAATTAACCAACTGAGCTCAGGATAAGCTTGTTTTTATTTTTAGAGATGGGTGGAGAGGGTTTTGGGAGTCCTGGTTCTTTTCAGGCACTTATCAGATACAACAGAAGTAGATAGCGAGAGGCAGGGAAAAATAATTTCTTACAAACAGATACTGATAGGCCAAGCCATGGCGTCTCAAAAAATAGTATGACACTATTCCACTAGCAAACATTAACACCACTCCTAGTGAGATGATCTAAAAATATGCTGGTGTCTCTTCTAAGGCACACAGAATATAAGGGGATGGAGTATGGGATAAAGAGAAAGCTCATAGTTAGCATGTGAGAGAATGTAGCTCTTTAAATATATTTATTTTAATAGCTTCTGGAAGTTGTACGTATTTGTTAATTTAAATGAGTAATGTTTGGAGCTGAGAACTGGAACTTTAAATCCCCATGTTCACATGCAATAAGTAAAAAGAGATGCACTTTCTCTACAGTATTATAATAATGGACAGTTTCACACTTAAGGCTGTCCTCATTTAAATTACACTTTGAGCTTTCCACTTCCATTTGGTTTTATTTTTAATGGCTCACCTCCTCCTTTCAGATCTAATCTCTGTAGCATATGCGCAACATGCCTCAAGTGGCATGTGACCAGGATTCCTCACTGAATTTGGTCCACTGGTTGGATCATTAGCATCCCCGGCCCAGGCCAGGAACTGGTGGGGAGCACAACATGAATGTTGATCTATGCTCTCCTCAGATCCAGTTATGAAATTAGATGGACAAAAACCTGTGCTCTTGAAGAATAGGATTTCCTTAGGGGGTCAAAACCAAGTGAAAATGAACGCCAATTCCTTCCCATTTCCTTCCCTCACTCAGTGCCAGCAGCACGAGCTGATGTCAATGATCGCAACACAGGCATATGCGGTGGAAAAGACCTCTGTCATAATGACAAGATGGCAAATCTAAAGGGCCTCATTTTCCCACTGAATCTTTCCAAATGCACTTGTTCCATATTACATGAAAAGCAAAATACACTGGGCAGCCGATCACATCTTTATTTAATAATGCAAATTGCTATTTTGGTGATGTCACTAACCAGGAAGGTGGGAAACTACCTCACTCAAACCCTGAAGGGCTGTAAGCCTTTGTATATTTGTCCATCTGGCCTCAAAGTAGGGACCACGCTTTCCTGAATGTTTGGAAAGCATGTAAGCTTATAGGGCATGGACTGTCATTTGGTCCATGTCTGTACAACCCCTGGCAGAATGGGGTCCTGGTCTACGACCAGGGGAGGTGGGCTATTGAGTTTAGGATACCACAGAGGAGTCATTTGGAGGAGGAACAATCCCATTACATTAACCACTGTGAACTATGCATAGATCAGGGAGGAAAGTACTTTTTAAAAAAAAAAATCTGATTTCATTTGCCAGAGTTGGGCAATGTCATAGGTACATAACACAGCCTGAAGAAGTCATCTAGGCTTCTGACTGTGTGGCAGGGAGCTGACATAGAGGTCAAAGTTATTTTTTTTTTAAAAGCCTTTCATTCCTTCCCCTGGTCTCAAACAGCCACCTTTCACTCTTTCTTTCTCCATATCTTTCCATCCATTTCCCATCTCTTTCTTTTTCTGACCTGGGGCCTCCAGCACCAACAATTTTTCTTTTCTCTTTTTCCTCTGCTTTCTCACTTTAGTTGTTTTTGTTCCTCCAGCCTCCCTCTCTCCCTCACCTTGATCCTGATATAGATGGCTGGGTCTAGTACCCACATTGGCAGCTGTGTATACAGCTCTCATTACACAAGGGGAGCCATGAAACCTACATCTGGAGGCAGCCTTCTGTTCAATAAAGCAAGCCATTTGTAACAACCTTATTACCAATGCTAATTCTCCCAATCAAGTGGAAAGGGCTCAACAAATCATCATGGAGTCAGTCCACTAAAATCAAAAGTGTGAGGGGGGTTCCTGGACCCTTATAGCCTAAAAATGCAACCGGACTCTGTTGTTTTACCTTGATTTATGGTTCACATCATAGATACAGAGGGGATCCTACCTACCTGTGTGACATTAGTACAATCCCATCTAGCATATAGTTTTAGCCACCGCATTATGAGAACTATATTAATAAATAGGCAGGATTTTGTAGAAGAGTAAAAAAATAATTCAAGAGCCTTAGGGAGGAAGGGGTCTGTTAATTTATCAGAAAAGATTGAAATAACTAAAGTCTGTCGGTAAGAGGTGGGAATATAATAAACTTCTACAGTTATCAGACATCAAGTGACAATGATTGTTCAAAGTTGTAAAAGAGAGAAAAATTACAAGAGACTGGATGAAAGTGGGCAAAGGGATGTGCAGGGTTAATATTGTAAAAGTGTCTCTTAGGCCAGGTCTACACTCAAACGTTGAGCTCACCCAGATACATTGCTCCGTGATGTGAAAACCCCCCCACACATGTGTGATGTAGATAAGACAAACTAACCCCCGTGTAGACCATGCTAGGTCACCAGACGAATTAGTCTGTCAATCTAGCTGCTACCTCTCGGGGAGGTGGGTTAACTACAGTGATGGGAGAACCTCTTCTGTTGCTGAAGTGCATGTTTACATTAAATAGCATTTCAAATGTAGACAAGCCCTTACACTTTGGAATATTTTTCCGAAGGAAAGGCTTGAGGCCCCGTTATGTCAGTCTTTTAAAATCAGACTGATAAAACACTTGAGAATATACGATAGAGAACAATCCTGTAATGGCAGAGATAATTTAAAAGGATTTTTTACATCTCAGATTTCTGAGTGTCTGTGATTTAGTTAATGCTACAGAACCCAATCCAGTGAAGCACTTATAAATCATGTGCATTTATCTTTAAGCCTGTGAGCAATCCCATTTGAAGTCAAGAGTACTACCCACATACTTAGAATTAAGCTCAGGTTGGATTGGGACCAGAATGACCCATAGAGCAGTACATTAATTTTAAGTATGGGCCTGATTCTAATCACATAAAGCATGGATTTACTCCAATGATTTCAAATGGAGTGTTAGAAGGTGCTAATGGCTTCCGTTAGTCACAGGCCTGATTAAAGCGGAAGTGTGCATTAAGTACTCTTTATTCAGGCTACATAGAAGGAGCAATTAAATGCCCGTGTATAGAGATAGGTGAAACAGAAATCTCTGCCCAAGGCCCTGGCCAGTTGGGCAAGGCCAGTAAAACTAAGCAAAAGCTAAGCCCTATGGGCCAAAGGGATTCCCTGGGGACTGACTGCAAATGCAAGGGCTGGGGCATTATCTGGGTGTATCTGAGAGAGAAACTGAAAAGAAAGAGAAGAGAAAGCCAGCGAAGTCCTGGTCAATGGAAGAAGACAAGAAACGGGTTCTTTTGAGTTCCGGGCAAACCTGGATTTCTGAACAAGAAAACTGCTTCTTGTTGTTAGTTTCTTCTGTATCCAGCCATACAGGACTCTGTGTGTATTCATTGAAAATAAACGGGATTGCACCAAAGATTATACCTGACTTGTACCATCTATTATTCCTCCTAACAGAAACAATCCATCAAGACTCTAATATTTGCTAACTGCTTGGACCCGAAAGGGACAACAGGGGTAGAGGTGGTCAGAAATTTTCCATAGGACTATGCCGATTCACAGAACCCAAAATGTTTTGTGGAAACATTTCGGGTTCAGTGACCTTTTCCTGAATCAAAAATAGGGCTCCATTGGAAACCTGCCAGCTCACTGGGCTGCTGGGATCTCAGGTGTCCAGGCTGTGTAGCTCTGGGCCAGGCACACTGTGCTGGCATCCCAAGGTCCAGGGAACTCAATCTTCCAGGATCTGTTATTCTGAGGCAGCCAGCGATTACAGGTTTTCTAGGCTCACTGCCATGGAACCAGAAGCCTGAAAGCACTGTTCGTTCCAGCTCAAACATGGACTTGACTACCAGCGTCAAAGCAGGGAGTCTGGAAGCCCTGAGACCCCTGTTTGAGGTGAGATCTCAGGACTTGTCATGCACCTGGGAGTCTGGAAATCTAGGACTGGGCTCACAGGGTCTGTGGCTCTAAAGCAGCTCTACTCTTCGCCTGTCCCGGTGTTGCCCCAGGGATTCCAAACTCCTGCTGGCCTGGGTTTCTGGACACCCTCAGGTCTCCACCTGGTGGCAGACCACATGGTGGAGCTGTCCCAGAACTGCAGATGCTGGGCGACACAGGTGTGGCTGCATGAAATTGCCATTTTCAGTTTTCCAGCTAATATTAACTACCATAAGGCTGACAAGAGTGTCAGTTTCACTGAGCGGCTGTCAGGCTCCCAGGGAGCAGATGTCATTTCAGAACAAGCACATGTTGGTATTCCCAAAACGAAATTTTTTGGGATCTCCAATGCATGTGACATTTTGATAAAATTGGGATTTTTTCCAATCTGCATGAAACCAAATTTAGAAAAAGCAAACTTTTCCATGAACCAGAAACTCTGTGTTTTGGCCAGCTCTGAACAAGAGATTATTCCTGATTTATGTGTACGTGAGATCAGAATCATGCTCTTCCCTTGTGCACAATTTTAAAACACAGAGTACTTTCAACTCCTAAAGTCTATTACCTGGCTACAAAATCACATTATATTTGTTACGGGCTCTTCTGCCAGTAAATCTGATGTGAAAAATGATCACAACACACAGTTGCTCTTCAGAGATATTGCTTAGCAACATATAGCGTTATTAGATAACAAACATTTTACCTGTCCGCAGGGCTTTTCATGGGGAAGGATACCAAAGTACTTTGTCGGTTTTATATGCAACACTGTAGAAATGCTACTTCCGTCTGGTGGAAGGTGCTGATCAGTTGGCACATGGCGTGCTGTTCATTGGGGAGAATGTTGGCCAAGGTCAAACGCCTGTTTTTATACTAATATGACATGACATGGGTGTTTTACTGTCCAACTTCATTTTTAATGTATTGAAAAGCACTTGAGCTAGTTTCCTGGGGGCTCACAGCAATTGCCCTGGCCATGTTTTGGAAGAAACAGGAGGGACAGCTTCTGTCCTGGGGTGAGGACCAGTGAAGATAGGTGTACGGAGATAGTTACAATTCCTGGGTTCTGACTGGCGGTCTGTGCTGGCCCCAGCTCCAACTAACGTTAAAGCAGTCAGTGGGTTCCTCTAACTTAACACCACTGAGGTAGGATGTCTAAAAAACTCTCTCCTTCTCCCTGCCCCAGCAACATGCTATTGACAGAGTCCCCACTGCAGATGTGGGAGAGGCCTGATGCTGGCAGAGAGTTTCGCTACACCATTGGAATTTCCTGCTGACCACTTAGGCCAGATTCTCTCTCAGTAGAGATTCTGGCCTGGAGTCTTTCATTTGCAGGAACATGACATCTTCTTAACTAGAGCAGAACTGCTACAAATAAGTAAACTGTTTGTAAGGGATGTCACGTGTCCTCCTCTATGACTGGTCTACATTAGATAGCTGCCGGCTACTACTGCTAGCTAATGGACTCAGGCCTGTCTACACCAGTGATTTGCTTTCATTTTAGTCAGTGATAACCAGCCACTGGAGTGTCCGCACATTGCAAATCTTGATGCAGCCCAGCCTAGATACCATTAGCCATAATTTGCACCAGTGCAATTTACTCCAGTTTCAAGTAGGACTCCCTGGTACTGGTACCAGTAATGGCCTATATCAGTTTAACCCTTTCTATGTTAGGGGGCTCCAACAGTGCAGCTACACCTGCAGCCAACAACTAATGGGTGAAAGCCACCATGGAGATAAGGCCTCAGTCTTTTGGCTCAAATGGGAGAGGTCAGTGCTTGGCCGCTGAGAGCCTCACAGTCACCCGGCGGGTGGGAAGATTATATATCTCACTAATAACAAAGGCGGCTTATTGTTTACAGGAAATGATACAATCTTCTCGCCTGTGTGTTTGTAAACAGCACAGAGGCAGTAACGGGGTACAGTATGGTCCAATAGTACTATGGCCACAAGGACAGTGAATTGGGATCCCAGAGGTCTAGCTTATATTCATAGCTTTGCCATGGCTTTGCAATGTCACCGTGGACCAGTTATTTTCCTCTCTGTGCATCTGTTTCCCCTCTAGAGTGACTGTCAAATCTGTGGGGCAAGGATTGTCCCTTACTATGTTTTTGTCCAACCCTGAGAACAGTGGGACCCCAATTTCAGCTGGGGCTTTTAGGTTCTCCTGGAACATGAAAGAATAATTCCAATTATGCTATAGATTACTGCAATCGCTGGAGCATGATGGGGGGTTCACCATAAACAAACTGAACTACACTACAGTTGTCAATTCAATGGATCAATGTGTTTGGTGATGCAATTTCTAGCTTTTATTTGTTCACCTCATGCTCCCCTCTGCATCCACAAGTTGAGGGGAACCTAAGAGCATGAATCCCTGCTATCCTGACAGTCAGCTTTCCTCCTTCCCAAACCCAGGGATGCCCCTTTCCACCAGCTCCACCGGTGAGCAGTGGTCAGATGGCCAATTAAGACTTTTCCATATATTTCTCCCCAGAACAAAAACAAAGGGACAGCAGTAACTTCCTTGAGTCTGTCTGCAATTACAGTGGGCTTGTCACACTTGGACATGTACCTCAAAAACCATTCCAGCATAATTATTATTTTGTATGTCTGTGTGTGAATACTTTCAAAATTTCCCTCTATTGTGAGTTGGTGTGGTAAACCAGAGTATGACTCTGAAACACACCAGCTTGCTGCACAGTAACATCCCCAGAGCAGTGAAAGCTCCTGAGGCCACACTGACCTACTTCTGTTTCAAAGTGTGTCAGAGAATATTGCACAATTCTTAGTGTACCCTAACATGTTCCACACAGCCACTTACTGAGCTGCAGGCCAGCTTGGTGGAGATTTGCTCTCTGACTTGCCACACACAAACTAACCAAGTAGACAAGCCCTTAGTCTGGAATAAGAGTGCCTTTTTTCTCATTTAACTTCATCCACTCTGAAAGTGGGATTAAATCAGTTTGGAAATTAAGCAGTAGATCCGCTGAACCGGATTAAAATAAATTAGAAAAAGGCATTCTTATTCTGGAATATCCACCCGGGGCATTATTTCAGAATATTTAGATGGATTTCCAAGGGTAGGCAAGCCCTTACACTCTTTCCCTCTCTGTGCTTTGGAATATTCCCAGGAGGGTGTACCAAGGGGCGCCATGAATTTCGGTAAAAGAGCAGCATGGTGGCAGACAGTGGCCAAGGAACCTGCAGTACAGATGACCCCTGCTTCTGGCAGATACCTTATGGTTTGAGAGTGCTGATCCTCCTGCTTCTTCAGTTTGAGAGCAAACTCTGCCCCTCAAATGGAAGTATCTAAAGGAAACTGTCCACTCTTCCCTAGGGCAGAATGAAAATCATTGGCTATAACTACACTAGCAATTTAGGTCGATTTAAGGAGGCTTAATTCAACCTAAATTACTCCCTGTCTGCAACAGACTTTCATTAAGTCGACTTAATGGAAGCTGAAGTCGACTTAATAAGAACCACCCATTAGGTCGACTTAAGTCTTAAATTGACTCCTTATGTCGACTAAAGGACAGTGTGGATATGGAGTAATCCTTAAGTCCACTTTATTAAGTTGACTTAAGGGTGGTTAGGTTGACTTAACAAAGTGGACTAAGTCGACTTAAAGTTAAGTCGACTTAGTCCACTTTGTTAAGTCAACTTAATAAGGTTGACTTTAAGTCGACTTAAAGTTGACCTGATTAAGTCAACTTAACAAAGTTGACCTAACTTTTTCTAGTGTAGACATAGCCATTCACATAATCATGATAACTGAAATTGTTGGTGCGAATCAACAGCAAGGTTCTACTGGAACTTATTGAGTGATGCAATGAAAAGAAGATTCTTCAATTACTTTAGTTCTTTACCCTGCAGCTCATCTAGCAGGGCTTACTTCCCACAGAACTATTTTATTTCCCCCATCTTCAGCAGACTATATAGTAAAAACCATTATGAAATATTGCTTCTCTTTGCACCATCTTAAGAATTAATAGCAAAGCCAATTAAAGCCAACATTCAAGACAGCTGAGCTCTACATGTCTCCCATTGCCGCCTTCTAAGAACAGCAACATCACTTTTAAGTCATTTCCTTTCCCAGACGGGGCAGTTTCATTCATATCAAAGAGCTTGATCTAACACAAACACTCTTACAATAAACCAGGCAGCTTGTTTTTGATATAATTAGCCTTTAACCTCTGAGGGACTTCTTCAGAAGGGAACTGCAACTTGTTACCAGACGTCAAAAAAGAAGTTTGTCATAAAAATCTGAGGAACAACTCGGGGCCAGGCAGTGTACATTTTCTATTATGCTGAAACTGAAGGAAATTTTCTTTAATGCCACAGCCCCCTGATAGGGTGGGGGAAGGGAAAGTAAAGTGCTTCAAAAGGTCAAGTCACAACCACCTCTAAGGAGTTTCAAACCCACTTCACTGACAGTTCAGTTGCTGGATTTCCTCATAGACTCTGCGCGTCTGTGGGGGGGCTAGGATGCAGCATTTATAGCTTTCTTTATAGGAAAGTAAAAGTGCACGATATATCAGCCTGGGGTAAAGGATGTGAGATGTGTGACTCAATTTATAAATATAATTTAAGTATTCACTCACTACTGAGTCATTTCCAGCCTAAGGAAAGACCTCCGTTGCTCTATTATTTCTGTGAAGAGGGAGACCTGGTGAAACGGCTCTGATTTTGGAGGGATTTGGTAAAAGCAACTGTAATTCTCTGTACATTCTTTGTTTGGCTTGATATGTTGTAAAGACAAAACAGCTAAACAAGGAGGATTAAAAGTTGCTGCCATTGCTGGTACTGCAAATTGAGGATATAGACTGACCTTTTACCAGGGAATGGAGTGGGCCAGAGCCTAAGGGGAAACTCAAGTAGGAGTTGAACCTCTGAGGTGCTTCTGCCCTGCTCTTCCTTTCGTCTTGTGATGACAGGGAGCTCAGGGAATAATCCGCTACTGATTCAGGCAGTTCCACCCACCCCACCTGCCTCAATTTAACTGTGCTGTTAGGTGAGCTGGGGGGGATGGAGAGCCAACTGCGCTCATTCCCTGCCCCTCTCTGCCAACTCTCTACTCATATGTGGCTTGGTGCAGGGAGGTGTGTGGTGTGCAGCCCCCTACTCTTCCACTAGTCCCACGTGCCTGCAGAGAAGATGTGGGGAAGCCTCATGAGGGGTCTTATTGACGCTGCATTTCCAAGTACACCAAGCTGTGATCCAGCCCATAGACAGCAACATGAGGAAAAGTTACTCCCTTTAGAGACAATTATGTCTTTGTTTCCTTTAGGACAAAGCCAGAACTCCTAGATTTATGGTGTATAAATGAGAAATTCCACCCCTCATTAAACAGATATGGGCTGTAGAAGATAATTAACCACATATCATGGTTTACCCAACCAGCAAAACTTGGGTCAGGTATTGCTCACCACCCACATTAATAGCCCAGAACAGACTGACTGGTGTTGGACCAAATATTATCTCACCAGCATTTAATATCCCTGCCATAGCATGAAGGGAAACAGAAACTCGAGAAGAAGAGCAAATTAGAGTGGTGGGAAGAAAAACAGTTTCCTCATTGTGCAATGGATTCTGTCTAATGAATTCCCTTTGAAAATCACCCTCAGTAATAAATTAGGATGTAATATATTGCAGATGGATCAACAGTGGCACACATACAACTCTGTGGATCTGACACATGGGTGTTTGATTTTGTGTTTTATAGTACGTCAAGGAGTAGCCATGTTGGGACCAATCTTGCTAGGCCGAGCTGTCCATAGAATGACAATTCCATTCTGTGGTAATTTCCATGGTTTTAAAGTTCATTTTTGTTCCTCACTGGCTCAAAATGTAATCCATATGCCTAAAAAGGGCTATCTCTTTAAGAGACCTGCTGAGGGTGGCTTACTGTTGCTGGGCAGATTAGCTACCCACAACCAGAAACTTCTGGAAGCAGGGAGTGGTAGCATTTTGAGCATGCTCCACAGGGTACCCTGCTGGTGTGATGTCAGGCGGATCACATGAGATCAGCAGACTGTGCAGACAGCAGGCTTGAGCTGCTTTGAGAAGAGCCCATGTGCTCAGTTTTCAGGAGAGAAGCTGAGCCAGGAGTGAACAAGATGTGTTCTCTCTCTAATGGAGTCATCTGCAACAGATTTTGTAGACATGCATATGGGACTGAGGGCTGGTTGCAAAGGAGAAGGAAAAGCCTGCATGAAATTCTGCAGAAGATTCCTGCAAGGAAAGAAGAACAGGACAGCTATTTCTTGCCACTCAAGCCTCTACATTCGAACATAGACTGTAGCTGAGAGTTGGGTGAACTCCACCTGGACTTTGGGGCTCTTGGGTATCTTTCATGCAGGGGTTTCTTTAGGGATTGTTCTTGGTTAATTGTATTTTGTTTTCTTGAGATAAGGTTTAGTTAATAAAGTTCATTGTTATGTTTGGTTTTAGTAGTATTTTAATGTGGGGTGGTAACTCTGAGCAATCTTTGCTGCGAGTCCCATACAGACTGGATCCTGGGTCTCCAGCTGCTTTCTCAACAGGGATTGGGGTTTATTTCTGTGAGGCACTGGAGAAGGGCAATTGAATTAATTTTAGTCCACCCAAAGGTTACAAAAACCCTTTAGAACATTATTGCAAAACAAATTTGTTTTGAAACAGCTGGTTTTGGATTAAAAAAATCTCAGATTTTCAATTCACTTCTTTTTCTTCACCTTCCCTCTTTTTAATTTCTCCTTCTCTCTTCAGATGTGACCAGAGAGCTCCAGAGCTCAAAAACCTCTGTCCCACAGAATGGTATTTTTCAAGAGATTTTTTTAATCGTTCTTCTCAGATTGTAAGATCTGTGTTAGAATGAAAGCTTTGGGGCAGGGATAATGTCTCATCAATAACTGGAAAAGCAATATAAGCACATCGCTATGGTGATAAGTTAATAATTACAGTGGCTGTTCAACATCTTGACAGAAGAAGGAGACACAACAAAGTTAGTTCATCCAGGGTACTTAGCAATGGTATAAGAAAAAATTCCAAATGCATGAGCTGCAAACCTTCCCACAGTGATTACTGGTCCATTCTCTAGAAGGAAGCGGAAGCTTATTCTGCTTCTTGGCTGACCTTCAGGCGATACGATGAATAAATTCCATAGAACTTTAATAAATTCCATAGAATTTAGTAGAGCATCCTATCCTTGGGTGCGTCTACACTTGTAAATTAAGTTGACTTAAGCTTACTTAAATTGACTTAATTTACTCTGCATCTACACTACATTTTCCTTAAATCGACTTAAGCAAGCTGCTTAAATCAACTTAAGGAAAATTAAGTCGACTTTACTAAACTTAATTTAAAGTCAACTTTAGGCTTAAGTCGACTTTTAAGCCAGTGTGGACGCAGAGTAGCCCTAAGTCGACTTAGGGCTCTCCAGGACTCCCGAACTGCCCTCCCTGCCAGGGGGGGTGGCACAGGGGGATCCTGGCATGCCCCCCCCCACAGGGCAGGGCAGAGCCTTGCCCACCCTGCCCCTATGTCCTGCAAGGGTCCCTATGCCCCTTTGCCCCATTATACCCAGGTACAATGGGGCAAAGGCTTAGCCCCCTGGCAATCGGCAAGAGGTGCCCCCCCTGCCACCGTGGACCTCTCACAGGTCCACCTAGCCCCTAGAAGTCGACTTAGGCATCCAGTGTGGACGCTCCAGTTGACTTTGTAAGTTCCCCCCTAAATTGACTTAATTTTATAGTGTGGTCATGCTAAGTTGACTTAACAAAGTCGACTTAAAGTTGACTTTGTTAAGTCGACTTAGCTAAAGTCGCCTAAATTAACAAGCGTAGCCATAGCCCTTGTTATTGAGTTCTATAACGTGGATACACAAAAGCTACAGAAAATATCATTCTCTGTTAAATTCTGAAAGATTTTAGAGGCATTTTTATGGAATCCCATTCAATTTCTAGAGAATGCTCTTGAGTTCATCCATTCTATAGGCCTTTGCAGTGAGGAGTTGAGGTCTGAGTCAAAAGAGCTAAATTCTGTTCTTGGTTGTGCCACAGATTTCTTGTGTGACTTTTGGAATGTCATTTAAAGCCTCATTTTCACTAACTGTAAAATGAGTATAACAACGGGGTGTGTTGAGGTGATGGGTTAATACTTTGGTGTTTGTGAGATACTCAGTTAACGTGGTAATGAGCACCACACGTGCCTATCAAGAAAGATAAAGAATGGGGATCTGTATTACAATAGTAATATTGTAGTTTAACACTGACACCCAACTTGCCCATTATTTTGAGGTGTTCCCACAGAGGTAGCAAATGGCCTGATCATCATTCTCCACTGTCTCTGCCTTGAATAGGTGAAGGATTGGGTCTTCACTTGGCACACAGTTTGTATCTTCACTGGCTTCCATAAATCATTTCTGGGCTCCAGCTGATTCTGCAGATAGATACAGACTGGAGCTCTAATAGCTGCCACCCATCTTGCAGTGGCCAAAAGAGTCACGTTGTGAATGCGAGGGCCCCCAGTCTGCATTGCTTTGTTAGTGGGAAGCAGAATGTTTCATTGCTGACTCCTGATCAAATGTTATTTCCTGAATTCCTACTGTTCTATGGTCTGATGACAAATGTGTGTGTGTGTGTTCCGCATTATGCCATCTCATGACTTTGCCTTTAAAATGTCAGAGCTGCAGGCCAGGGGCTCTGTTAATAATAAGTAATAATAAATGTCAGCCAGAGGAAGATGAAAAATGGCAAGAATAACTGCTGCAAATGAAGAGTCTCTCCTTCTCTTTCCAGTTACTTTTTCCCTGCTGTATTTAGAGGGAAATTCATCTTCCTTTGCCTTTAAAAAAGAGGTCTGTCCACCCCACCCCCCCATATCACCATGCCTTTTAAACTTCCATTCTGACCCACCTTGCACTGAATTTAATGGGAGTCGTCCCACTGAATTCAATGGAAGAGAGATTAAGCCTTTTGTCCATTGGCCTCCCATACATCTATATAGTGGCCAGGGGTGTGATGTGCAGCTTATGTAGATGTACCCACACCACCTAGCTCATGAAACAGAGAAGTGAGGGTGCCATGGTGCGTGCTTCGGTGCTGGTTACACAAGCAAGTCTGTACCCAGAAGGATCAGGGAGGGCTTGTGAACTCATGCTGAAGCCCTCACTGAAGTAAGACTACACTAGCTGCCCTCCGTCCCCCTGGCTGTAATGTAGATGTGCCCTTAGAAGTGTTCCTGTGTTCAGACATTTTTCACTCTGGGATTTCTTCCCCCTTCTTGTCCCACATCCATCCCCACAATGTATCAGAAATAGTCTTCATCTGCATCATAAAATTTTCCACGTGACAACTAGATTTCCTGCACGTCATCACTGAGGTGCTATGGAGTAATGGTTCTCGATTTTTTAAAATAGATCCATCCTGTGGATTTCTGTCTAACGGTCACGTCCTCCCTTCCCACAAATCACACCCCCTCTTTCCACTTTCTGAAAAGGAGGATTGGAAGGCGGGGGGGGGGGGGGTTGTCACTTCCCACACTGTAGGCTCTAACAATCATACTCCCCTGCCCCTGAATCCCTGCCTTTTCAAAAGAAACAGGAAGTGGGCAGCGCAGCAGCAGAAACCTGGGGAGCAGTAGCAGCAGGGAGCAGCAAGAACTCGCAGCAGCCCAGGAAGTTGCAAACAGGGGCAGCAGGAGTGCGGAGAGTGTGCCCAGCCACGACAGGGTGCTGCTGCAGGAGGAGGTGGTCAGTGGCGGCAGCTGCTTCCGTCTCCGGGTTGTATGGAGCTAACTCAGCTCTATCCCTTGTTCTGCACCCCCATGATCCCACTTTCAGAACCTCTGCTATGGAGGCCCACTGTGTCATGCTGGCATTTCATCTCCTTTGGATGTTAGTGGCAAGACCTGGAAACAAAAATCCTAAATTAAAAACATGTTTCAGCAAAAATGAGACATGGGTTTCCTCATTTGTATTATTTTTTTCCACCTCCATTAGTAAGAAACCAAGACTGCCAGTGAGAAAGAAAAGCAAGACTGGTACAAAGTTCGCTACACAGTTTTGTCAATATTGGGTGTAACATACAGTGACCCTCCTTGTTCGAGATAACTCTTTTCCCTTCCCACCTACTTCCAGCAAGCCAGAGGTCTTTTCCTATGTTGTTTTTAATAAAGGTTGCCATCCAGCAGGATTAGAAACTGCATCCACATGCAAGATAAATTGTTAAGCATGCCAGCACTATCCCAGATTCCACCACTGACACCTGCCCTTCACCCTCAGAAGGGATTCATTTTGAAAGGTTACTCCACTGCCACAACTCCTCCAGTTCCAGAGTTACTGCTCAGAAAGTGCAAACCTCAAACTGGGGGGAGGGTCCAGTCTGTTGAACATACCAGGAGATTACATGGAGTAAAATGTGCATGAGGAACACCGAGACCAAATAAGATTTTTAACTGTTGTGTAACCTGAATGCATGATTTTATTAAATCCTGCTCTCATTTTCCACAGGGAGTCTCTGACTACAACTGGGGCTATCAGGCAACACGTAATCTATCTATCCTGCTAGCCCACAGTGGAGTACTGCTAAAAAATAAAAGTGGATAAACTAACCTCAAGTAAACTCCATATTCAACTATGCTATAGCTATGGTCCCTGCCACCATGAGGTGAAAATAATTAAGGGAGTGGGTTCCACTGGCACCCAGCAGGCCACCTGATGAGTCCTCAGCCTCATCTTCACTGGCTTTATAACTAAGACTTTGTCTACAGTGGCGAAAAGTCTTCCGAATTCTCTTCCCTACCACACAGGGTTATGAGGGAGCTTGGCTACTGTGTTGTTGTGGTGACCATAAAAGTGCCTAAGAATGATGAATTCAAACCAGAACTCGGGAGGCTCATGAAAAAGCTGGGCTGTGCAAGAAAAGATGGCATTGATCACGCAACAGAACCACTATGGGAGTACCTGAGCTCTAACACTAATGGGGAGACAAAGGAAGTCTTTCTCTTCCTGGTCCTACGTTCACACACTTGTAGAAAACCACAAAGCAAGGAAAGACCTATTGCAGGGGAAAAATGAAGACCAAGTGGAACTGTGGTTGCTAAAAGAGAAGGGTCGGTCTCCCTGAGACAGTGCCTAACTTGTTACTCTACACACTGCTGATCCGGTCATTCTTTCAGTCAAAAAGAACTTATAAAATGATACACATAACAGAAACCGAATTTAGCCGAAACCTCTGGACTGTAGGCAGCTGTCAGCAAAATAAGCAGCTTGGCAGTTGCAGTGCTATGAGATGCCAGGAGCTCCACAAAGCAAACCAACCCCCTAAAAAAAGCTTTCTTGTTTTACTTCCCTAAAAATCAGAAACAACTAAGTTAACCATGGAAACAAACTGAAAAGACCACTGTGCACAAACTCCCACAATTAATAGCAGTAGCCTGCTGTCTGCCTTAGGCTACAAAGGATAAAAGCCTGACTTCTGTGACTAGGATTTCCCTGAAAGAGTTGATGACTCATGAAGAGATGGTGACAGAGAAATTAACATACCCAAATTCCACATGCTGACTAATAAACAAAATGATATCAGTAAATTGTATTCACCTTGTAGATATAGGCTAAAGCTAAACTCCAGATTTTAGCACCACCCATCCCTGAACTTAGGCTGGTGGGAAACCCTGATCCAAGTCTTATGTACAACTTTTATAATATCAAATTCCTGAACAACTCTAGATTTGGGGATGTTCAGAATCTGGATCCAACTCTGAGTCTTGCAGCGTGAGCCCATCTCTGGGTTTGCCTACAGTGACTGCTTCCATGGGCGGTTGGTACCACAGGCCTGGGAAGGCATGGGCTTCCCTGAGAGCCTGCCACCACCTGGAAGCATGAGGCCATAGCCCTGCCTTTCACTGCCCTTTCCACCTTCCCCACCTCCCTGCTTGGCTGGGGCCATCGTGGCCTCACCTTTTCCTAGTCTCCCTGCCTCCCCACTGAGAAAGGCGCTCTGCTGGAAAGCTTGGATCTGCCTTTCCCTGCTTTCTCTGTCTCCTCCCTCCTTACTGGGATGGCCCCATCTTTCCCTGCCATGCTGGGGCTGTGGTGCTACGTTTCCCTGCCCTCCTTGCCTCCCACCTGGTAAAGGTCCATGGGAAAGGCCCTGAAGTGGCTGTGATGAGGGGTAGGGGGCAGGGATGGGGAGGTGTGTGGGGTAGGGTTGGGGGTGGAATTGGGGTGGGTCCTGGGACAGGGTCTGGGCCCGGGGGGGGGGGGCAAGGCTAGGGGAAGGGTTGGGGGAATCTTGGGGACCCTGGGGAGCTAGCCTGGAAGCTCCATGGACAACCCATAGCTGCTTCCCATTGAGCTGTGTATTTTTATAACAGGAAAGGTTTCAAAAATCCATGATCTCAGGTTGGGGAATCATTCAACTTGAACTTTTGCCAAAGTAAAACTCCAGACTTTGATGCACATTCAGCCCACCTTCCTGAGCCAGCAGCGGTTTGTATACATCCCATTTGTACTCACAAGCTTTTTGTCAGAGATAGATACGGACTATTTTACTCCAGCTCTGTGTCCCTGAATATTTTGCCCCTTTGGGTAGTGTAGGAGGTGAGCCCTTTTGGAACACGGAGCCCACATTGATAGACCATGCTGGCAAAATAATTCATTGCACACTCAGGGATACCCCTAACTCAGTGAACTTCGCCTCCTGTACCACAACACTGCTTTATTTCTTTAACTGTAATCAGACTCAGACAAGTACGTTACCAAGTGAAGTGCCTTGGGCATTCCTAACTTCTGAATTCCTCTTCCAGCCCATGGCGGTTTTGCAAATGCCTCTGATTTTATTATCCTTGTTTCCCCCTTCCTCTCATTTTATTGATTGACTTACTTCCATATTGCTGTCTGGTTTCACGCATTTACCTCCACTGCAGCTTTTGCTCTGTTTTCAAGCTGCACTGAGCATTTCCAGGTCTAGGCTAAATGCAGACAGTTCAATATGGTCACAGACTCTGAAATCAAACAGCAAATAAAAGGATTGTTAACGGATTTTTAAAGATTTTATTTTATATAATATTATCCATTACTCTTAACTGATATCGGAAGAGGGGAGCCCAAATCGTCTCTTAATAAAACCAGTTCCTCAGGTCTAAATGCTGTCACAATGTTAAGTGATCTGGCTCCCTATAAAAGCCTTTGATGACATCTTTATTAAATGAGCTGAAGATCTGCTACATCTTGTTGATTAAATTATGAAAAAAATCAACTGTTTCAGTTTCCCTACATGTACGTTAATTGTCAGAGACAGAACAGATATTTTACATTATACTCACACACAGGAGATTTCCAGGTGTTTTTGTTTATTTAATTTTTCCTCTTTGGAAACCGTGGTAATATCGACTTAAAAAACCAAACAAACTTGGAAATGTGAACTTTATATTAAAAAAAAAAAATCCCTAAGCCACACTCATATTTTGCCTGCCAACAATGCAAATCTGATGAAGTATTAATGCATGACACACCTAAAAGAAACAGAATATTAATACATAACCCTCTGTTAAAACACCCTTGCAAGCCAGGACAGCTGTCTCACAAACAAAGCCAGAAAACTCAGATGTGGAGTTGGTTGAATTATTTATTGTAAATGAATTACCTGGCAAACGTAGCTCTTCATCTGGTCTCCTATCATTCAAGAATGAACCCTGATTTTTATTAATTATTAATGTATTTTATTATTCATAATGTGCAGATAATGGCTTTGATTAGTTTGCGATTGACTTATTATTATTGGTGCGTGATTTGTCAACTGCCTGGCATCTTTTTGTCTATCTATCTACTGTGCTTAAACAAATAAGCAAATAAACTAGAGTTTAAATGGTGCAGAGGGTTTGTGCTGGTCCTCTGCACAGGAAAGAATTTCACCTATAATGAAAAAAAGAATCTGGTATGAATTTTCAGATGAATCATTTTTGCTATGATCAGTTAAACTTTCAGGACACACAAGCATTTTCCAGCATAACTCAGTCATCATGTGATTACTTGTGAACAATTATAAGTAGCTTCACGAATACTGGAGCAGGAACTCCGCATCTTTTTTACTAAATTAGTCACAACTCACTTTTGTCCTATTCAGTCAGCTATGCTCCAGGGAAAGGTTGGAAGTTTTAGTACACCTTTTTATAGTCACATATCCAAGTTGCACCAAAGAAAGGACTGATTATATATATATATATATATATATATATATATATATATATATATATATATATATACTATTTATGCTCCAATTTGTGCAATGCAGAAATGTCAGTTTTAATTTTCAGGGACTATTTTGAACCTTCTTTGGTTTCAGATCATGTGGATTTGCACTCCTTTGGGGTTGCTTGGAATTTTAGGTTTCCCTCAGGTTTGCCTGGTTTACATTTAGACCCGTGGGCATCACATAACCACCCCTACAGTCATCATAAATTAGAATAGACAGGCTCAGCAGAAAGGGTAGCTAGTTTGAGCACAGAGACTCAGCTACCCACTCCACCATTGAGATGATCTCTCCAGGTCAGTGTTGCACATTGGAGAGACAGCCTGATGGAAGCTGAGCCTCTATCGACTGTTCTTTGTTTGGTCTGTGAGTGAACACATGACTTCTATCAAGAACTGTCAATCCTGCACTTTTTGGCAGCACTACAGGGTTGATGCAGAGCTTACTGGTGTCAATGGGAGTCTTTCTCGTGACTTTGGTGGGCTTTGTATCAGCCCACACAGGAACAGTAGCCACTTTTCAAAATTAATTATCTTGGCCATTTTAAATAATTTTGGCTCCAAATACCAGAAGTACTACATTATACATATCTGGTCCCAAGTATCCAACACCAAACTACTTCTCAGTTCCATGAATACAATGGCATAGCCAATAATATATAGTCTTCTTTTTACAAAGTACTCTAATAATTTACAGAAGCAGCCCTAGAACTCATGTTTAACTACCATTTATATAGCATATTTTATTAATGTGTATTAGCATAGTCTAGCCTGATTCACCCTTCCAAAACATTGTTATGTCTATATAAAAGCTTCAGGCTGGAGTAAGAAAGGTGTTATTTTACAGCCAAGACAGACCTGAATGGGCAGCAAGTATCAGTAAGAGTTGTGCACAAATGGAGAGAGACAGATGCAAAAAAATGATAGAAATAAAGTCCAAGCGTCATGCCAAATCTTCACTGAGAAGCTTGCACATTACTCTGTGACAGCTGTTTGCAATCTTGCACCTCATGGAACAGACTAGGCAACCACATGAAAATACACGTGATGCCATGACATCATTGTTGGATACCACAGACAGCCACACAATTTTATGGACATTTATTGGAAAATGCCAATGTCAGGCACGGACATTAATGGGGGCGCAAGGACTTGGTAAGTGTAGAACAATGACCAGTTTGACAGTGGCTACATATAAAATGCCAAACCAGATTCAATAAGAACACTGACTAATACAAACTACTGATGCGTCATTTTTAGCTCACTTAAATAGATAATAAACTTACCCTGGGAAAATATTTTAAAATATTTCCCTGTGAAGAAACATGATATTGTCTTTGCTTCCTGACTGGTGCTAAAAATGAATCTAAATATAGATCTGTCATCTCTCACCCTCCAGTTGTTTCCAATCACTGCTATTAATATTTATGGAACTTTCTAAGTGTGCTCCTAACTTTAGCAGCACATGGAAAAACAAAGTCCCTACCAAAGGAATTTACAGAGCATTTGTAACAGACAAATCTGATATCTAGCATAAAGCAAACACAACATGGCACAGGAAGATCATCGCTGGAAAGCTTCACAGAAAGTGGGTTTTAAAGAAGGATTCATAGAAACAAAGGAAGGTTTCAGGTGGCCAATAAATGAGAGACTGTTCCAATATTAGAAGACAGGAAAGAAGAAAGGAAATGAAGGAAATAGTAAAGAGAGAAAATTGGATGAAGCAGGACAGCATGTAGAAATAACAGCAGAGACAGAGGTGGGGCCAAGGTTACATAGGTCTTGAAAAAGAAAAGGGAAAATCTGTTCTTGATGTGGTAGTGCTAGAAAGGCAGTGAATGATTTCAAGGAAAGGTTGTTGATGAAGTCAGTCATAGTGGGAGAGGAAGATGTAAGTGGCATTTTGTAAGGACTGCCTTGCAAGGAAGCCAAAGGGGAGGAAGTCTCTGAAACCTAGATGAAAGATTACCAGTGTTGTGCATCCATAGGGCCCAGGTTCCTAGTTATAGCAGCAGAAATGGAGAGGAAAAGATGGATTTTAGTAACATTATAGAGGAAGAAATGACAGAACTTTGCAAGAGGGGAAGCATTAGAAAGAGGAGTTAAAGATGACCCTAAGGCTGTGGACCTGGGAGATGTGGATGGACAGTGGAATTCTGGAGTCAAAAACTTACCTCATGTGAGACAGCAGCCGGAGAGATCTGAAAGGGTGCATCTACACTGGCAACTTAGGTCAACGTAAGGATGCTTAAGTCGACCTACACAAAGCTGCACTGGGCTTTTATTAAATCAACTTAAGCGCTTCCTTAAATCGACTTAATAACAGCTTACGTCGGCCTAATAACACCACCTCTGAGGGTCGACTTACGCCTTAAGTCTACTTCTTAAGTTGACTTAAAGATAGTGTGGATGGGGAATAGTGCTAAGTCAACCTTATTAAGTCGACTTAAAGCCAGTGTGGATGGCTATGTCTACTTTAAAATTGACTAACAAGGTCGACTTAAAGCATAGCTACTCTGTTAAGTTGACTTAACAGAGTCAACTTAACTCTACAAGTGTAGATATAGCCAAAGAGAGCTGCAAGACCTGACTGAGTGGCCATGGATGAAAAAGACAGGTAGATTTCAGAGTCAATGGGAAAGGTGTGGTTAGCTGAAGAAGAATGAGCTAAGGAATTCTGTGGTAATGGAGGGTTTGGGGGCAAAGGTGAATCTTCCCTGAAGTAAATCAGCATCATTCCTTTGACGTCAATGCAGCTACACAATTTTACACTACCTAAGAGTAGCAGTTCAATAACCTCTGGGTTTCCCTTGCCTATCATAATAATGAGTCCTGCTGATCATTACCCAATTCCTAACCAGAAAGTAGAGTTTGGAGCAACCCAAGCACCTTACCTTAGAGGAATCACAAATGAAAGGGAAGGAGCAGGCCCTGGCCAAGACAGTTCTCCATAAAACATAGGGCACACTGCTTGAGAATACTGGCATCAACCTGCCTGAGCCTTCAAAGGTAGCTGGGTTAGTGCTGATGCCATTGTCTGCAAGCACCAGTAATGGGTCTCTGGGGGATAAACATCCTCACTTCGGTGCTAATAAGTTATGTGACTGACTTGGCCACCGACCACTTGTTAATGAAAGCCAACAGCTGTGAATGGGGGAATTCAGGTGCATGAAGCCTGGTTCTGTGGAACTCTTTGTAGAGCAATTGCTGCTGGCTGGCTTTTAGGGAGGTCTCTTTACACCGCCATTGTCCCTTCAATCCATAAAGATGTCCTTTTCTGTTCCAAGCTATTAAGCCTGCTAAGGCAATAATTGAGCCTTTTCTGATTTGGGGGGGAAAGGAATTTGTTTTGATCATGAACCAGAGGCTGCGGCATATTTATGTAAATGTTTTGTAACACTAAGGACTGGGAATACAAGTGTTGTCAGGAATAATTTCCAGTCAGCAAGTTGTGTCTGCACGTTGTTGCCGGTTGATAGCTCTGGGTTTGGCAGGTTTCCCCATATTATGGCAACATGGTTGTCTGGCAACTGGAGTACCAAATAGCGACTATCTCTCTCTGCTCAGTGCTGTGGCGGATAGTCACCATGGAGGCATAGGGCTGTCCAGTGAGGGAACTAGGTGCCTCATCTTGTGACTTCACTAGAAGCAGGAGCTGCTCTGTGCTTTGCAGGAGGTACTCCAAGCAGGATTGGCCCTTATCCTGAGGGCAAGACTCTGAAATGGGGGCCAGATCCTACATTCCTCACCCAACTTACTGCTCCAGCTAACCTCCCACTAAAGCTCATGGGTGTCTTGCTTAATTGGTGAGCGAATTAGGGGTGCAGGGTGAGGCCTTGTCCACTCCCCATGGCAACAGTATGTCCAAGTCACCTGAATTTACTTTCAGCAATAAAAGCAAGAACCAGAAGGAAATGTTAGAGCCCAGTTAGTGCTCTGATGTGCTGTTACTGATATCTGAGAGAAAGACTCTGGGCTAGCTTCTACAGCCCTTCCTCAGACTGCGCAGCACCCACTCAGGCAAGTGGTCCCAGTAAAAGTCAAGGAGCCCTGCTGTGACTATTACTCCATGTGAGTCAGGGATGCATAATCAATCGGCCCTTACATTTTTTTTTTCTAACCTCAAAATGGGAAAAGCCTACTTTTTCTGCAATATGCACTGTAAAGGGAGGAAAACCCTCGTGTCTCATAGAAGAGCAAGCTCTCACTTGGCACTTTAATAGTAATGATTACAGTGAAAAAGCAAATCCCTAAGCAGCGATAAAGAGAAGTTCTCTCCATAAATCTAATGTGATGAATGTACCTTATGTTATATCTCTGGCCAAATGTCAGCTGTAAGATGCCCAGGCAGAGTTTTCTGTCAGCTATAAAAATGTTAACCCTGCCTATGAATGCAGTTAGGAAACAAACAAGGAGTTTTGTGGAGTTTAAAGACTAACAAAAATTTTTATCGCATGAGCTTTCTTGGGCACAATACCACTTCATCAGATATCTTCTGGTAATTACGGTACTTGCTGCCATACCAGCTTAGGATAGCTGTATTCAAATACAGTACATCTACATCTGAGTCTCTTTTGCTTATGTTTTGATAAGACTTTGTCGCAGCCCAGCTCAATCTCCAATTCTTTATTTTTAAAAAATTCCACTCGTTTCAACAGGATTTTAATGTTATATAAAGAAAAAGTTCAAGTATTTTCTTCCTTCCATGAAGTAGTTTTACAATTCACCCATTCCTTGCTTTCCATGAAATCATCCAGCAATTCAGCTACAAGCTATGCAAGTACAATGCAATGGATGCTGTGAAATTTACCCAAGTGCAGTGGACCAGCACAATTTTAAGAGAAACTGAAGTGATGCATGGACCAAATGTACAGGGGGGTTTCAGCCCTAGACAGCGTTCAGCGTCTTACCACAGTCCTGAAGCCTGTACTCGGGCAAGACGCTCAATGAAGTTAATGTGATAGTAATTTTTTTTTAATGCATTCCCTAGAGAGACAAGCATGTAATAAAATATCAGTTTCTGAATCAAACCAGGAAACTGGTAATATCTCCAATAGCAAACAAAGATTTTCTTTTGTCTCCAGTGGTAAAGTTACAGTATCACCAATTGCAAATATAAATCCTTCTTCGCTTTAGTTAAAGGGATTCTTCTTTTCCTTAGAGACAAATTCTGTCCTGATTCACAGTCTGTATCATTCCTTTAAGGATTGTCAGTCAGGGCAGAATCTGACTCACTTGCATATGGGTCAGAGAGCAGAACATCCAATAACTTTTATTTACAATTTCCAGGCTGCTCTTTCTCTAAATGCTCTTTTTTCTTTTAAATCTTCTGAGGATTTCAGTCGATTGATAGTTTTGGGGTCAAAGCAGACTAAAATCAAAGCAAGTTCAAAGCAATTCCAAACGGGAAGGTTTGAGTAATGCCGAGTTAATTCTTTGTCTTTCCCGTATACTGCATCAGAAACAACAACAGTGTCTTCCTTATCTGACCCACTCCATCATGGAAACTGAGATAAGAACAAAAGGCCAGATTTTAAAAAGGATTTAGGCATTGCTTGGCTAAGCAGAGCAGCACCAACCCCTTTTTCAGCCCTGAAATAGGTGGCTCTGAGCCACCTCAGCTCCCTATAGCATGCCGGGGATAGGTAAGTTCCTGAGAAAGGGCTCCCTGTGCAGGGAGCTGATTGAGGTAGCCAGGAGTCAAATATTGAGGACAGAGGTTAGGAGGGAAGAAGGGCTAAGATGCCTAATAAGGCACATCTATATGCTCCACAGAAATGAGCCTCCCAGCCTGGGATGACAGATTCAGGCTATAACACTCTGAAAAGACCTGTGTAGACTGTTTTAAAGTTGTGGTTTGATTGGACTTTGGGGGTGCCTGGGGAGGAGTAGAGCAGGGGAATTTTTGGGGGAATTTCACATTATTTTGTTTTATCCATTTTATCCATGCAGAGGGGCAGGGCAGGGGCAAGTCCTGCCCCTGGCCTGGGAAGCGTGGAGGGAGTGACGTCCTGCCCCTGTGGGGTGGGTAAGAGTGATCCTGTCCCATACTCAACTTACTGTGGGGTTCCTGACCGCAGGGCTAGGCCTAGATCTCCCCTCCACGCACTGTGAACCTGCTTGGGTTTGGCCCAGCTGCCCCTCCATAGTGAGGCATCTACACAGCTATTTTTAGAGTTCTACCAAGATTGCTGTTGTCCAAGTCTATCATTCAGGGCTGATCCCACTGGCTCCAGAACACTGTCTAGACCTACCCTAAAAGTACATAGCAGAAGAGAGCTGGGCCAAAGGTTGATAGTATCTGTCCATCTTAATTCCCATAATGAAAAACATCATGAAATGATTCATCAACCAAGAGTATTTATCAACCCTGGTCTAATCTAGATATTGGTTAAGTTTTTTCACCACTGCTAACACTGATACCACAAAACTGGGGAGGTCTTCTTGTAGCATAGCTCTGTCAATAGCCTTTTAACAACCATGCTCAGAGCAGCTCTGGAGGACATGAGATGATGATTAAAATGTCAGACTTGAGCTGCATTGTAAACACATTCTAGGAGAACTTCTTTTTATAATCTAAGCACTTTCCCTTTGGGCTCAAACAGGACTCCTGTTAGGATGATTACTTCTTGACACACTCAAGTGCTTAGATGTGTATGTTTGACATGAAATGGATTCTAGAGAGGATCGAATAGGAAGCATGTGCTTCAGTTCTATTGATTAGAATCAATACCGCTTAGTTGTGTTTCATATTTCCTACCCTGCTACCAGCGATTACAGATTTGTCTTTTACTCAAACAGCTGAGCGTTAGAACAAGAGGATGTAATTCTACCCCTGCTATTACCATGAAGATCAAGATGAGCATGATGCACAGCATAGCGATAACAAGAAATGCAGGGATGCCATGGAATTGTTACAATACAGTCTACTGATTCATTCCACTCCTAGGGGCAAATCCAATCCTATAACTTCTGATGCAAGCAGTCCATCCTGAACTACACAGACCCCAATTGGGACTTTGGAGATGGCACAGGAGAAGAACTGTGTCATCTCCTCCAGGGTTATGTTCCCTTTGGCTGCTTAACCATCAGCTGTGGGCGAAAGTTAAAAAGGCCATGAAACGCCAACGTACATCTCTCAGCTAAGAGCATGAAACAGAGGCTATGTACACACTACAGCTGAAGTCAGTATAAATTGGTTGTTCAAGGGTCTGAATAAACCACCTCCTGAGTGACACAAATTAAACTGATTTAAGCACTGGTGTAGACAGCTCTCCTGCCAAGATAGCTACTGACACTCGTAGGGGGCTGGAGTAATTAAGCCAGGGGAAGCGGTCTCTCCTATCAGCTTAAAGAGCGTGCACTAGCACTACCATTGGTGTGCGGTTACGATGGTGTAGCTGAGCTGCTGTAAGCTCCGTTCT
This sequence comes from Pelusios castaneus, assembly GCA_007922175.1. Lineage (NCBI taxonomy): Eukaryota > Metazoa > Chordata > Testudines > Pelomedusidae > Pelusios > Pelusios castaneus. The sequence goes on along the minus strand of ML685784.1, from coordinate 12,093,078 downwards.
GGAGCCAGAGCAATGTTCTAAGTGTCTGGGCACTCACATCCCAATTTGAGCCCACCAGTTTTCTGTGCAAACTGTGTTGTTCTGATTGCTAAATTTGCCGCTGTCTTCAAGTGGTTGCAGTACATCAATGGCCTTTCTAATGTCGCGCCAAGATAAACCCTATTTGGACTGTGCTGCAGATGCCTCTCATTTAAGAAAATATTTAAATCGCTGCCTGTGCTTGCATTATGCACTAGAAACCGCCTTACAAACGCTCATCTGCATTCTGCAGGTGCCATCGACTACAGTAGACTGCCATGAGCTTCACATCATCATTCAAGACTTTGTTAATTTCTGAGAAGGACTGAGGTTGATAATAGCAGCAGATGTCGTCAGCATAGATAAACCTGCGAGAGAATGTTGCTGGCAAGTCCCCAGGGCTGGATCAAGATGGGGCTGCAGCTCTGGGACCCGGCCAAAAGGGAGGGCCCTTACGGCCCTGGCAAAATCCATCCCTGGCCAAACAGCACGCTGCTGCTTCCCACCATTGGTTTGGCCACCCTACCACAAGGCTGGCTGGGCTGTGGGCCTCGGACCCTACTCGTCATAGCAGCAGCAGGCCACAGGTCCCTCCCCGCCCCATTGCAACACTGGACCACAGGCTCTAGACCCCCCACAATGTCATCTGTGCTGTGGGGCCCCACAGTGATGGCTGGTCCACCCCCTCCCCGCGCCTCCACAGTGCCAGATGGACTGGGCCCCCGGATCCCGATCAGCACCAACCAGGCTGGACAGCCCTGTCCCTAAGCTGGGTATCATCACGGAGGAAATGCCACAAGAGGGGGCAGCCCTGGACCCCCCGGGGTCTTGATCCAGCTCTGCAAGTCATTGATGTACACACTAATAGTACTGGAGAAAGAATTGAATCTTGAGGAAGACTGTTAATCTGACACTTCCAGGAACCACAGCGTTCCAGTGGGGTCGCCATGTTAGTCTATTCCAGCAAAACCAAAACAAAGAAGGAGTTCTGTGGCACATTTAAAGATTTACAAATTTATTTATTGCATAAGCTTTTGTGGGTGTAATCCCACTTTGTCAGATTCATGAAATTGAAAATGTGGCATGTTAGCAGCCGATTTATATATATACATCAAGGCCATCCCGTGGGCGGGAGTGGGGCCCAGGGCCAATCGGCTGAGGCGGGGCCCCCGTCCCCATGCTGGAGGGGACCATGGCGGACAGGCCTGCTCCACCCCCCAGGGACCCCTGTCACCCCCCAGGGACTGGGAGCTGGCCCCGGCCATAGCCGGGAACCTTGTGTGGGGCTGGGGCAGCCAGGCTGGCCCAGAGCAGGTCTGCTGCATGCCAGCCCGCGTACCCGCTTGCTTCGCCCCTGGGCCGGCCAGCTGCTCTGCTCTGGGGGCGGGGAGGGCTGGCCCAGGGGCCAAGCCAAGCGTTCTTGCCCCGCCCCGCTGCCATTGGCCCACTGCTGAAGGCTGCTGGGACTGAAGCGAAGCGTGGCCATGGGGCTGCGGTGTGGGCCCTGCACTGCCCCATTAGAAGTGGGACAGTGTGGGGCCCACGTAACCGCGGGGCCCGGGGTGATCGTCCCATTCGCCCCTCCGCCAAGGACGGCCCTGATATACATACATACACACACAAAAGGGTGGGTCACAAGGTAAATTAAAACATCCAGGGGGATACGCTGCTACACAATATGTAAGAGGGCAAGCCAGAGCTGTAATGAGAGCTGGGAAGTGTGCTTCTGAATGTAGGAATACTTTTAACTTGTTCACATTTTTATAGTTCACTCATTACAATAAAGAGACAAGGTAGGTGAGGTAATATCTTTTATTGGACCAACTTCTGTTGATGAAAGAGACAGGCTTTTGAGGTACACAGAGCTTTTCTTCAGGGGACAAGAGCTCAAAAGGCAATTCAAGTTAGTCCAGTAAAAAATATATTGCTTCACTCATCTTCTCTCTCTAATATCCTGGGATCCACAAAACTACAACAACGCTGGTTACAATATAGGCAGTTTAAAATGGAGCCCATATGTGTTTTTCCCATTTTGACATATTAGGGGTCTCTAAAACCACAATAAGGAAGTAGCTGTGTGGTTTTGGGGGCCAGTGAGGATTAAAGTGAAAACACGCTGATGCGCAGAACAAAACTAAAGTGAAAGAAGCTGGGAAGTATGGTGTAGTCCTACCTTATGAGAAGTACATCCTGGCACATACAAGAACAAACCCTGTACTGGAAAAACTCAGGCAGCCACTTCCCTATTCTATAACAGCTCATGCATTATTGACAGCATTGCTGTGATTCTCATGTTCCAGCTGTATTATATCTTTACAGGTCCCAGTGACCATTACACCTGCAGGGATCTGCAGGAAAAGTTTGCTTTCTTTAAATGATGTTTTAGATTCCAAGGTTTTCTGCTTCTTTGCCCACCAAGTCCTGCTTGCCTAAGGAAGTGATTCCCCAAAAGCTTGGATTTTTCTTCCCTCTGGCGACCCCACTTCTTGAAAACTCCTTATGGAATTGCCAGCACTAAGAAAATTAGTGCCCGTATTTCTGCAATGTTAATGAATAGAGCCCTGCAAATCCACGGATATCTGCATTAAATCCGCAGATACAATGCAGATATCCACAGATCTTTTCTTGCAGATGCAGATCGGATACGGATCCACATATTTTTATCTCTGCAGAGCTAGAGCCCTGCAAATATGCAGATATCTGCATTATATCCGCATCTGCGGATATAACGTGGATATCTGCAGACCATTTCTTGCAGATGCAGATTTGATACACATCCACATATTTGTATCCGCGCAGGGTTGTTTTAATGAAGACCTGCTTGCAAGTTTTAATGAAGACCTGCTTGCACAGTAATAAAATACCTAAGCCCTATCAGTGCTAGTGGCTTAGCACCAGTGCAACTGCACCATTGTTGGATGTCACCAAAATACAATGCAGTTGTTTTTCTAATGTAGACGTACACAAGACCTAGTTTTTAAGTCTTGGAACATGCTGAAAGAAACTATCTTACATTAACGGCCCTGTAGGATAACATTTTATTGCAGGCCCACCTGTCATAGGCTATCTCGACACTTGGAAATTTAAGTCGACTTTAACTAAGTAGACTTAACTAAGTCATAAGTACATAGGTACAATGAGGCAAAGGGGGACAGGGACCCTGGCAGGGGGGCATGCCAGGCTCCCTCTGTGTCCCCCCCCAGCAGGGAGGGCATTGGTGTAGTCCTGGGGTAGCCCTAAGTCGACTTAGGGCTACCCCACGTGTACATTGGCTTAATTCGACTTTAAAAAGTTGAATTAAGCCTTAAGTTGAAGTAATTCTAGGTTTTATACTTTATTTTCCTTAAGTTGACTTAAACAAGCTGCTTAAGTCGACTTAAGAAAACTGTAGTGTAGACACAGGGTAAATTAAGTCGACTTAAGCAAGCTTAAATCTTCAATTTACAAGTGTAGATGCAGCCATAGACTAGTGAATAAAGTCTAGTACTTTACTAGACTGGGCAAATAATTAATTTTTTGGTTCTGCAGCAGTTCTGTAAAATTGAAAATAAATTTGATTCGGGTCAAACCAAATCTGAAAATGTTCTGAATTGGAGGAGTCCATTCCAGGTCTGTTCCAGAGAAGGGATTTGAATCAGAGTCTTCCCCCAGTGCATGCTCTGTCCTCTGGGCTAAAAGTTATAAAGGGTGGAGTTGGGGGTGGGAGGGAGAAGGGAAGCAGTACCTCCTCCTTCTCCCGCTGTACCTCTTCTATGAAGAGCCTAATCTAATTGTGTCAAATTCAGTAATCCTTCCGCATTGACCAAAACTGCATTTTTAAAATCAAATAAATCTGAAAAATATTGCCCAGCTCTACCAGTGGGTCTTCATGGGTCCTCACTCCCCCACTTTGTTTTTCTTCGCTTCTTTCCCTTTTTGTCTCTCAAACTCTGTCATCTTTGCTTCCCGGTTCTGTATAGTTTGTTTCCCTCTTCTCCCTAGTTTTCATTTCAAATGGATTAATAGATGAAGATCCTTACTATTGACCTATGCTCCAAAACTCAAATACTCCCACATTTTTAACTTCTGTTATAAATCATTTTTCTTTGGGCTGAAACTTTTTGGATCAAATTGTAACTTTTACATTTTTCCCTTTAACCTTTTTTTTATACCCTTTTTTATGTTTTCAAAGACATTAGTCTGATTCTGCTCTTGTTTACACCAATTTTATATGATCTCAGTTTTGTGAGTCTTTATTTCTGCTGTTGAGTAATTTTCAACAACAAAGGTGAAGGAACCTCAAATGAGTGACATTCCATTAAATGAGGGACATTTGAGAAGTTTGAGTCACACCAGTGTATGTCTATTTAAAACATATGGACCATCACCATAGCATCTGATCGCGTTACAGTCTTCTTCTTTCTTGACACTTCCCTATTCAGGATCAGCGATTTTTATATCTTTCTTCCAAAATTCATGACCATACTCCAGGCTGCCAATGTAGACTGATGATTCCGAGGTCCAATGTTATCTGGTTGATGTACTGAGTCTTCGGTCTCCTATCCATGATCATTACAAGAGCCACCCTACTGATATAACTCTCAGGTCTCCACTGGATTCACCATACACTTCACAATCTTTAAGGTATTTATCCTCCCAAACACCCCTATGATATAAGGAATACTAGTATTCTCAGGCATGGGAGACTAAGAATTTTAAATGGTTTAAATACCTGAAGATGTAGTTAGGTACAGTGCTTTTTTTCTGCCGGAACGCACCGGAACGGCGTTCCGGCACCTTTTTTTCCCCGCCGGTGCTCCCTCCCAGCTGTGCAGGCTGGGCCGGGCTGGGGAGATTTAAATCTCCCGCCCTGAGCATGCGCAGTTACAGCGTGCTCAGGGCGGGAGCGTACTGGCCGACAAGCAGCTCTGCCGGCCGTCCCTGTGGTTCCCAGCCTCCGGCCAGGTAAGGGGGCTGGAGGGAGGCCTGGAGAGGGGTGGGGGTGGGGACGGGGACGGGGACAAGGAGAGTGGCCGGGTTGTGGGGTGCGGGGGACAAGGAGACGGGCCGGGTTGTGGGGTGCGGGGGACAAGGAGACGGGCCGGATTGTGGGGTGCGGGGGACAAGGAGACGGGCCGGGTTAGAGGGGTGGGGTGGGGGGACGAGGAGACGGGCCGGGTTAGAGGGGTGGGGGTGGGGACAAGGAGGGACCCCCGCGCAGGCCGGCAGCCCCCACCGCCCCCTCCAGACCCCCGGGGCTGCTTCCTTTCTCTTCTTTCTCTTCCTCTTCCTTTCCTTCCTTTCCTTTTTTTCCCCTCTTCTTTGTCTTCCTCTTCCCTGCCTTCCTTTCTCTTCTTTCTTC
>ML685784.1:12035701-12081337 GCA_007922175.1 Pelusios castaneus | reverse complement strand
TCGGGCCAGCCCCCTAGCTCAGTCCAGGGGAGCTGCCAAACCGGGCAGCTCCCAAAAATACTCAATTTCACTGCTCTGCTAGAGCAGTGAAATTGACATATATGTCAATATCACTGCTCAGCTAGAGCAGTGAAATTGACATATTTGACAGCTCCAATGTCCCAGAGTGGCCTCGATTGGCACTCTGGGACATTTCCGGAGGCTGTCTATTGCGCAAAATGAGTACACACGAGCATTACCGCGGAATAGCTGTTCCGCGATAATGCTACCACTCTCGTTTTGAGTGGTTTAACTGTTGCGCGGCAAGAGGGTGTTGCCACGCAACAGAGAAATTGATTGTGTGTATGCTATTTGGTTTATTGCGTGGTAAGGAGTCTTACCACGCAATAAAGTGATCATTTGTATATAGCCTGAATTGGCCCTCCACAACATCTGAAAGCATAACTGCTTGCCCTTCTTTTTCATTCATATACATTGTACCACGTCCACTCACAACCCTCCTTGTAAATGCTGCATAGCTTGTAGATTGTTGCACTTTTCCCACAATCTCCAGAGCAGCTCCCAGTTGCATTCTGTCAGCATAAATTTGCATCTGTTCCTATTTATGGTTTGTTCCAATGGATGTTTCACAGATAGTTATATATACTATGCAAAGAACTGCAAGTGTGTTCTGAAGAACAAAGACTATTCCCTAGTACAGTGGTAAGTGTGTCACAGAGGCTGCGTCTACACTTGTAAATTAAGTCGACTTAAGCTTGCTTAAGTCAACTTAATTTACCCTGCGTCTACACTACAGTTTTCTTAAGTCGACTTAAGGAAAATAAAGTCGACTTAATGAAAATTAAGTCAACTTTATAAAACCTCCTTTCCACTAGACCTAAGGCTTAAGTCGACTCCCTTGAGTCGACTTAAGCCAGTGTAGCCATGGGGTAGCCCTAAGTCGACTTAGGGCTACCCCAGGGCTACACCAATGCCCTCCCTGCTGGGAGGGAGGCACAAGGGGAGCCTGGCATGCCCCCCCACAAGGCAGGGCAGAGATCTGCCCACCCTGCCTCTATGCCCTGCCAGGGTCCCTGTCCCCCTTTGCCCCATTGTACCTAGGTACAATGGGGCAAAGGATGAGCCCCTGGCATTGGGCAAGGGTTGCCCTCCCACCGCCGTGGACCTGCACGAGGTCCCCCTAGCCCCACAAAGTTGACCTAGAGTGTCCAGTGTGGACGCTTTAGGTTGACTTTGTAAGTTCCCCTTTAAGTAGACTTTAATTATCAGTGTAGTTTTAAAGTAGACTTAAAGTCGATTTAGTTAAGTTGATTTAGTTAAAGTCGACTTAAATACACAAGTGTAGACATAGCCAGAGAGCTGGGGTGGGGTTGGATTTGTCTGGGGGGGGCAGGGGCTGTAGGGTGGTGCATGCTATCACATGTGTCTCAGCCTGCTAAAAGTTGAGAACCACTGCCCTAGTACATGCTTACATTGACATTATACATGTGAATGTGATAGTGGAGAGTTTTAAATTTTCTCCTTCCTGAAATGCAGCCAGATCTAGAGTCTGTTATGCCAACCACTGCCACCCAGGGGATGTAAGGAGCTTGAGTTTTTGTTGTGCTGTGATTTGACTCTCTCTCTTTTGTTTTGCTTTCTGGTTGTGAGAAGGTTAGTGGGAGACTTTCATGTGTCTCTCACATTTTACAACAGGTAATTTTGCTTTCCTTTTCCCCTCACCTCCCTCCTATATGCTGTTCTCCACCGTTTGAATCTAAACAACTGCATTGATTTACTGTAACAGTCTGATCTGATCCTATGACTTACACTTCCCTGCATTTATCTTTCTCTCATTCATCTGTACTTCTCCATCTTCAAACGTCTGATGAAGTGGGATTTTATCCCACGAAAGCTCATGTGATAAATAAATGTGTTAGTCTTTAAAAGTGCCACCAGACTCTTTGTTTGTTTTGCCAAACGAGACTATCATGGCTACCTGTCTGGAACTTGTCAATTTTTTCTGTAAGTAGGTGTAGCAGATCTTTGTTTAACCAGGCTGGGGTGGGGGAAGGATGGAGGGTTTAAAAAATATCTGTAAAATAATTAGAGTGGGTTTGTTAAGAGATCACATTTTCATTGAAGAAAAGAGTGTTGAAACTGGCAGTAGACTGATCCGGGATTACATTGATTGAGTTGCATTCATAACCCTCTTTACTGCTAAACCATCCCTGCTCAAAATGACCATCAGCCCTGGCTCATTAAGATATTTCTGGAAAGTAAATATACTGCCCTGGGAATGCATCAAATGGCATGTGTTCTCAAAGAACAGTTCTAGGGCAAGATCCATCTAAAAAGGAGGTGAAAACACCAACTGCAATAGCAAGAGGAGACCAAATATTAAAATGTTAGCTACATGCCTGGCTGAGACAGAGAGAAAAATATCAGTTCTTGTGCCAGAAGCAGAGCAGTGGAAGTCCACTAAACACTACCAGGTGTTCTATAACTTTTGAGTCTAGATGATGGGACTCTCAGAGAGACACAATGGATCAAAACACATGGAAGGATTGTCCTTAGGGTTTGTGCAAGAAAAAGACATAAGAAATAGGGCTGTTTGAAAATTTTCCATTAAACATGGGGGAGATGGGGGGAGTTTGATCAAATGCGGTATTTTTGACTAAACAGAATAAAAGTGTCAGCTGTCTGCAGAACAGACTGACTTCTCATCGGCAGATCTAACACCTATTAAAGGAAAAGTTTGAGGGGGTTGAATGAAGACTGAAAAAAACTGAATGAAAATAAAAACAATAAAATCTATCTGTTAGGAATTTCATAACGGTAACCATGTTAGTCTAGCTCAGCAAAACAAACAAGGAGTCCTGTGGCACTTTTAAAGACTAACAAATGTATTTATCACATGAGTTTTCATGGGAGAAAATCCCACTTTGTCAGATGCTTTGAAGATGGGGAGCTTACAGAATGGGAGGAAATTAAATGCCGGGAAGTGTATGACATAGGATCAGGTCAGGCTGTAACAGCAAATCAAAGTATATGTTAACATTCAAACACTGGGGAACAGCATATAGAGAAAGGTGAGGTGTGCTGGTGCTGTCTCAGGGAAGCTGTGCTTCTGGAACTTAATAGGCCAGATTCCCCACATAGATCTTGTCTCCCAGGATTGATGGCCAGGGACTCCTAGGCAGCTCAGCAAGAGGGGAGACCATGGTACATCATGAGAGATGCAGTCCAGCTAGGGAGACTTCCTTATAGAGGAGAAAGGGCTCATGAGGCATCCAAACCACAATTGCCACTTGGCTCCATTCCTGAATTGAAGTGTTTTCTGGGTTTTGATATTTTACTAGAAAGTAAAAAATTCCCATGGGGGTAGATGGGTATTTGGACTAGCTGTAGTAAGAATACATGCCTGTTGTTCAATAAAGTGCAACTCGGGTTCGGTTCTGCTGTGAAGAGCTGCTGAAGAATGCCATTTGCAAGGCTAGATAGTTATATCCTGGAGCCCAAGGCGGAGGTCCGCTCATTTTGCGGGACTTCATACAGATGCAGGGGCATGTGCTAGTGGACTCTTATGTAATTCATCGCAGGGGAAGCAGAAACGTGTCTGACTCCTGGGTTAAAGGGACAATGTAAGTGAGTTGCAATCCTCAGTTTGATTCAGGGGTTGGGCCTGATTCACTACTGACATACTTCAGCTTGGCCCTGAAGTGCACTCATGAATTTCCCCTACATACACAAGTCTTCTTCTGAAAATGTTCTGATTCTGCTTCTGGTGGCTGTATGAGCGGAGATGGCCTGTGGCAGCCACTTTGGTTTTAACCACCATGTTTTAAGTATTTGCCCATGTAAGTGTTAGGTGACGCAGCAGTTAAAATACCAGATGCGGGCTACACTACAGACCAGTAACAACAAAGGGAATTGTTAGGGAAGAAGTCTAGTGTAGACTCCACCAGAGTGTCTCTCATTGTAAAGAAGACACAAGATTTGGTAGGTAAGTATAATGAGTATAATAATGATTCCTCATTGAGGCTACTGGACATAGACAAGACTCCTCATTTCTCTCTGGCTTTCTAGATCCCAGGATGACTAAACACAAGCTGTGTTGCTTAGTGTCACCCACGTAATGCCTCTAAGTCCTGACGTGCACTAAATGGAATTATAAAAATTTAATCTGATAGGAAGTCTCCAGATTCTAATCTTCATTATTTTAATAAATCCACCAATCTGTCACCAAACAACTAAAAACTAAATATGAACAACAACTCTTTTTTTCTGTAGAGGTAAAGCTCTTCGTGTTTTGCCATTGCAAAACCAGCTGAAGGATCAAATGTGAACTAACAATACTTTTCCTAGAGCTGTAGATCTGACTTGATGCTGATAAGGAAGGCTTGCAGATAAGCAAACATAACAGACCCACGCTGGCTTGGTCATTGAGGGGAAGTTAGGGTTTCCCAGATGCAAAAGAATGACATCTGCTAACAGAAAAAAATAATTAATTTTCAAGCATTTGAGCATATATTGCAAGCAATGATGTAGAGGTCTGAGCATCCCTTACTCTGAGTGGCAACTGGAGGACAGCTACAGTAGGACAGTGGGGGGAAGAGGGGAAAGTGTGAACAGTAGGAGCAGATGTACCATTCCTGGGTTAAGAGCAGGCCATCCTGAGGCCCTGTTCTTGTCCGAGTGACAAAAATAAGGGATGGGAGAGGGCTGACAGAAAAATGGAGAAGAGGTGATGGGAAAAGAAAAACATGAGAAAGTGGCAATAAAAGGTGGCGTTACAGGAGAGGGCATGGATGGTTGAAGGACTGTTGATTATGGTGGCCAAGACTTGGGGAGGAAAACGAATTCAAATTTTGTCTGGAGCCTAGAAATACTGGCCATTGCATTTCAAGTGCAAATGCTCCATTTGCAGTAGGCCTGGAAAATCTGGCCAGTTCGTAAGTACATGAGTCCACATGCCCTGTTCCCAAGCAGGAATGGCCTGCAGTTTTAGGAGGCCTATCTAGTTCTTCAAGCCAACTACCACATCTGCTCCCAGAGTGAGCGTACGCACTGCTGCCTCAAGGAATGCCCCATCCAGAGGAATCTTGCCCAGTACTGGCAAGATTCCTGAGAGAGCAGCCATGCTCTGTTCCGCCTTTGCTAGACCAGTCAGGGGAGAATTTGGTTCTCTAGGTTTTATAGAATCTGTTCCAAGAACTTACAAATCAATTCAATGTGATCATTGTTTTCTTCTTCTTCTTCTTCTTCTTCTTCTTCTGTCTTTTTATTTTTTTTCTCTCTTTCTCACTTTAGAGTTTGGACTTGCACAACCCCCTGTAGACTGACTTCCCAGAACATTACACTGTTGGTGAGAGCATCAGAATAGAGCGTGTTAGACTTTTGTAAATTATAGTCAGCGTTGCACATGGCACAAATTAAAAAAAAAATCCCTAAATATACTTCCTGTACAGCTGGTTAGTTAAGCCAGCACAGTTCTCCATATGTCTAAACAGATGTGTCTTTTCAGACCTATGGAATAACGTCTTGGACATGGCTATTTCATCTTCAAGGAAGCAAATATCCTTTTAATGATTTTAACTTTAGATATAAGTCTTTAGTCTAGATTGTTTCAGTCTCTACATAAAAGCATCATAAGCTCAATGAGTGGTTAACTCATTCTCTCCTGCTTGATTCTTGGACTGAGGGTTTGTTATTTCTACATGCTGTTAATCAGCTGATAACACGCTGGCAATGAGTTGTAACTGTCTGTGACTGTGTTTCTCATATGTTTACTAAAGATAAAGTCCAAACAGTTTGTGCTGAGCGTCATTGATAAAGACTTCAACAATTACAGAAACCGGATCAGTTCCCCAAACACAAGGTGCAAGACCTCTTTTTGTTTAGGATTCTGGATTTAGGAAATTATTATCATGCTTCTATTCAAGCCAACATACTAGTTGACTGATTTAGTTAAGGCTTGTCTATATTAAAGAAATGTTTATTGGAGTAACTACAAACAAGAAAATCACCTGTGCAAACCCCAACACATCATATCAGTGCAAAGTGGGGTTTATACCAGTGCAGCTTATCACATTATATCAAAAAACTATACTGATGTAGTTCGAAGCAGACAAGCCCTTCCTAACTACTAATATGAGACCAACCTCTCAGCCTAACTGGGATACATCAACACTGGGACAAACAAACAAACAGTTGCAATAGCGAATCTTAGAGTCCAGGTCTACAGATTTGGAATCACAGAGCTTACGATATAGCATTAAATATTGCTGTATAGATGTTCCCACTTGGCCTGGGGTTCAGCTCAGAGAGTGAGTGTCCGCCTGCACACTACTATTTTTAATGCTGTATCACAAGCCCTGTGATTCCAAATATTCAGACCTAGGCTCTGAGACTAATTGCCACAGTTTGGGGGTTTTCTTTAATGTAGACATATCCTGGATGATTTAATTGACTTCACTATGATTTATAGCAACTGAGATCTGGTTCACAGTAACTTGTGCTCCATTCTTCCAAATCTACTTCTCTAGTTTTTAAAAAGATGCACAATATGATGGTGTGGTTTAGATTCTAGTTGTTGGATTCCTCCCTCCATTGTTATAAGAATGTCATGTGCCATTGGGACATAGCTCAGAATGACTACAATAATGTAGAGTGTATACAACATTATTAACCAGGAGATTAATACTTATCACCCACTTCTGTAGGTGAAGGAGTCATGACTCACAGCCCACATGGTTATGGTATTTATTAATTTTTAAATGAGTCTGAAGGGGCTGCTTCACAAGTGCCTCTAATTCCCTCAGAAAGTTATCGCTGACGTTTGAAAGTGACGGATTGCACAACTACTTTATTGTAGTTTTTGGAACAAAAGCCCTTATGCATCACTGCTTTGTGCAATGCATGTATGTTAAAGTAAAATTAATATCCTCTGTTTAGTCTGTATTTAATTGGAAAGATGCCTAGAGTGACTAAGGAAACCAACTGCAGTGCTTAAGGAACAAAACTGGATTTAATTCTGCTAGCAAAATTGACTGCCTTTATTGGAAAAAAAGGCTCTGAGACAATGAAATCAAGGGGACTTACGCTATCCAATAATTAAAAGCTTCTTATTCAGATACATTTGTGGCTAACTGGGACAAAATGGTAATGTGTAACTGCTTTTGCAAATAAAGGCCCAATCCAAAACCCACTCACACTAGTGGGAGTCTTGATGTCATCGGAGTTTGACTCAGGCCTATACAAAATAAGCTATTAAAAAACCATAGGGCCAAATTGCCCCTTTCATTTACACAGAGTAATTCCATTAAAGTAATCTGAGCCTGTTTTTCCTCTAATTTACACTGGGTAAATGAGTAGTAGTCGATGGAGGTATACCAGGGTAAAATTGGCATAAATAAGAGGAGACTCAAGCCCAGAGATTTAGAGTGGAAGAAGAGAAGACTTTGTCTGGCTTGCCTGATAAAGTCTCAGTATAGAATTATTATGTTGGGAGGGAAAGATTTTCAAAAATAAAAACTTTAAGTTAGGTTCTTAAAACCATACTTAGGTAAGTGATCTGATTTTCCAAACTGGGGAGCACACAGCATCTCCATCTTAGATCAATAACAGCTGCTGGCTGCCAAACAATTTTGAAAGTCAGACTACTTATTTAGATATGTAATTATGGATTTCAGCACCTAACCTTAGGTAGCTGCTTTTGAAGAGCTTGGCTAGTATTATTAGATAAGATTTATTATCTTTTAATATGATTAAATGTTCACCAATATCAATACTTTAAAAGACGTTACTTATTTCAATTTTTTGTAAATCCTTTGCTTTGGCAACATTACCTAAATTCCCATGATTGTTTCTATTGTAAATTTACATTTATCCTTAGTCAGCAGGTGAAAAGTAGGTTTTTGTCTTATAAATGTAACACATATTTTTTGAAAGAGACAGGGAGTTGAGGTAATATCTTTTATGTGATCAGCTGCAGTTGTGAAAGAGACAAACTTCCCACCTACACAGAGCATTTCTTCTGGTCTCTCTCATATGTTGGGACCAATATGGCCACAACACAAAAAAATGTGTTTGATAATTTAAAAGAAAAATAACTTGTCTCATTTAAAACATAGGGTCACTGTCTATAGAACTTTCTTTACTCTGTTGTAACTTCAATATATATAGCTAAAGAAATTCTGTAATATGGATCTACAGTGTACAGCTAGGTAATATTTTTTAATACTTATTCAGAAAATATCCACTGAAATATTCAGAAGAGGCCACTGTGGTATGCATTGTGATTAGATATGAAATATGCAAACATATCTTAATGCACAAATCCATACCTTAACATTTATTGGTGCTCGTAATGAGATTAGTTCCATACGACGAATATAGAGGAAGATGTGCCCGGCGTGTTTTGGGGGGCAGATTTTCAGAAGTGCCTATAGAATTTAGGAACACATGTTCTTAGTGATTCTTGTTTTAAGGAAGGTTTGGAATGAGGAGAACGTCACAAGGAGAGGGAAGAAGTTCTAAGAAGAAGAGGTACAGGGTTAGCGCTCACCAAATGGCATTTAGCTTGTTGAAGTCACAAAGACAAGAGCAGGCAAAGGATACAAGATTGCCTTCTGATTTACATGCATGAGAAAAGGCAGCATTAGGCCCCGACTGCTAAAGTGGAAGGACTATCAGGAGAAGGATGGGTAAAAGGAGCTGGAGTAGAAGGAACAGAAAGGAAGCTGGGACAGAACGGTGCCTGAAGGGTAGTGCAAGAAGTTTGAACATAATGTGGAAGCCAACATGGCATTCAGAAGGTATTCATATAGTCACAGCAGCAGGAGAGGGAGATGACCTTTGTTTTATATGTTCCAGGGGGTAGCCGTGTTAGTCTAGTTCAGCAAAACAAACAAGGAGTCCTGTGGCACTTTTAAAGAGAAATTTCTCCCACAAAAGCTCATTCGATAAATAAATCTGTTAGTTTTTAAAAGTGTTTGTTTTATTTTGTATGGTCTGTGAGGTGGTCTAAAGTCAATCATTACTTTTGAAGCTGTCCTGGTCTCCAACACAGTTTGTTTTTCCCAGGCTTCTCCCCTCCCCAGAATCCTTTTCAAAAACAATATAAAGTAAAAACAAACTGCAATTACGTCCAGGTAACATTTGCTGTCTGACTTGAATCCACAAACACAAAGACTCTCTCAAGTTAAAGCTGGAAATGCCATCCTTAAATGTATTGTGTTAGTGCTGAGGCAAATGTGGCACGTGAGATCCCCCAGTAATTGCATAAAGAAAACATGGTGCATTGGGGATAGAGTTTTAACTTTAACTATGTATTTCCTGGCTTTTGTGGGTTTAAAACAACACCAACTGCACTGTCTGTGCTTATTGCATTGTCCTGAAAGGGTAGATAATGGGATATCTTTTCCTAGACCAACAAACAAACTGTATTACCCCAGCTTTGAGGTCTAAAAAGGTCTGTCCTTCAGGTATTAGCAGTTCAAATGAAAGGTCGAGTCTTAAAGGGTGAGTTTATATTGCTCTCTTTACTGTCATTTGCATAGATACAATACAGAAAGACCTTTTCTTTCTGTTACAGGAAGCAAGGAGATTACATCAATGGGTGCTGAAAAGCTTTCTGTAAATTCACAGTGAGAAACCACTTTGGGCTAGGTATCTGGATGGAAATCTCATGAGAAAAGGCTCTTCCACAACACTTCCAGTCACTCCTAATCCTGACTGACTCAGAAAAATCACAGTGAGGCTATTTCTCAATTTATTTCAGTAGCCGTGGTTCTGCTCAAAACCAAAAAAGCACATTAACCTTTTGACAAATAGAAGCCTCACAAGCCAAGTGAATCTCAGAAGTTTTCAGGTCAAGTTGAATGCAGGCTTTAGATTAAAGTTGGGCTGATTCTCATTTGATATTATTAATCACAATGCTTTGCCCTTCTCTTGGGTCTTTCATTATAGGATCATCTATTCTCTTTTTCTAAATATCACTGGTTTCTTCACTACTGCTAGTGCAGTTCTGACAATGGGAATAGCAGGGGGCCAGTCATGATGTTCATCTTACCTCCTAATAGCCCCTTTTCTTTCTCAGATTTTAGGACCTATCTACACTACAAAACTAAGTTGATCTAACTTTACTCGGTGTACAGCCACTACAGTAATCTCATCATCTGTGCAAGTCTAGTCTACACTTTCCTTCTTCTGTACGCATCCTCACCAGGGGCACTTGTATCGGTTGTATTGTATTCGATCGTATTCTGAAAGCCAGCAACAGCTGATGTGAACAAGACAGTGTCTACACTGACACATCATCGACCTACCTGTACCAACACTGACTCTAGGCCTCTCGTGGAGGTGCAGTTCATAAATCGGCGTAGCAGAGTAGTTATACCAGTTCCCCACCTCTGAATAAAAACCCTGTACACCATTATACGTTCTGTCATGGTTTTTATTGGTTTGGGGATGGGGGGAGATGGATGCATGGGGGTGGCGGGGCAGGCATGGGTGGTTTGTGGTGGTGACAGGGCCTGATAGCAGGCCCACCCCTCAGTGCTCCTTGCTGTCGAAGTGGGCCCTCAGCGCGTCCTGGATGAGCTGTGCTTGCTGCTGGACCCACTGAGTCCAGGGCTGGGTGTCGTCAGGCTGTTCATACTGCACAGTGAGCCACTCGGCCTTGGCCTTCCAGACGCAGGGGACCCTTTCCCCCTGCAGCCCACAGAGGTTGTGCAGGCAACAGCACGCACTGACAACCTCCAGGAAGTTGCTCTCGCCAAGCTGCAGGTGGGTCAGGAGGGCCCTCCAGCGAGTCTTCCGGTGTCCAAAGGCATGCTCAACAATGCTGTGGCACCAGTTGAGCCTCCGATTGAAGAGGTCCCTGCTGTCATCCATGCGGCCCGTGTATGGCTTCATAAGCCAGGGGAGCAAGGGGTAGGCGGCATCCCTGAGGATCAGGATGGGCACCTGCACTTCCCTGATGGTGATGGTGTGGTTGGGGAAGAAGGTGCCCACCTGCATGCGCCTGTACAGGGCAGAGTTGCGCAGGATCTGTGCATCATGCACCTTCCGCAGCTAGCCTACGTAGATGTTCTGGAAGATCCCACGGTAGTCCACAAGGGCCTGCAGGACCATGGAGTAGTACCCATAGTAGTAGTCCGGTAAGGCCATCGAGGAGTTCGTGCAGGTTGCCCGGAGTGATGAGGTGGGCTAGCAGGACCCGGTTGATTGCCCTGCACACCTGCATGAGGGCAATCCCCATGGTGGCCTTCCTGATGCTGAACTGCTGTGCTATGGAGCGGTAGGAGTCCAGGGTTGCCAGCTTCCATAAGGCGACGGTCACTTGCTTGTCTACGGGCAGGGTGGGTCAAAGTTGGGTGTCCATGCGCTGCAGAACCAGGGTGAGCTCACAGATCAACTTGAGGAAGGTCCGCTTGCTCATCCTGAGGTTCTGCAGCCACTGGTTGTCATCCCAGGTGGTCAGGACGGTCTGCTCCCACCAGTCGCTGCTGGATGCACATGCCCAGATGTGACGAGGCATGGAGCACACTTCTGTAAGTGCAGCAGCTTGCTGGGGCAGTAAGGTGGAGGGCAAGCTGTTGTCTGCCTCCGCACTGGCAAATTCCCAGGGAAGCCTGCTCCATAGCCGAAGAAGCCTTGCAAATAGCTGGCAGGTGTTGTGCAGCTGCCTGACAAATCGCTGGAGAAGAATCTGGTCTATGACCTGCTCAGCTTCCATGTTGACAGGCACAATGGGGAAGGTGCTGAGCTCATTTCCTCTTTTATAGGAGGGGCCGGGGGAGGGGGACACTTCTCTGATGCCACATGACACTCTTCCCATAATGCATCACTTCTAGGTCGACCTACCCCTGCCAGTCGACTTAAGCATCTAGTGTAGACACTCTAAGTCTACTTAACAAAGTCGACTTTAAGTCGACCTAAATATCCAGTGCAGATGCGCTAAGTTGACTTAATAAGGTCGACTTAACTTAACAAGTGTAGACATAGCCTTATGTAGTTAGGTCTTCATAAACTGCCTTGCATCAGCTTAACTAAGTATTGTAGACCAGGCCTAAGGAATATGGGACATGTTGTAGGGGAAATGCCTGGACATCCATATTAACACAACACCCTCACTAAAGCAACTACATGGATAGAAGGGCTTGTGGGGTGTGTATGTTTGTGTGTGTGCACACACGCGCGCACCTGCTAGCTATTTTTTTTGTTTTATCCTTTGTTTCCACCAGATTATTCCAGAATAATCTGGAAGTATTTAACAGAGTCTTTTTCATTTTATGGGGTTGGAAGGAACAGACCAAGTGAATGAGTGCATTTGCAACACAATGTTTTTGGCTCTGACACCATTAAAAATCCCAAAGTTCATCGCTGATATATATAAAAAGGTCAATTATCTGTTGATCTCTTACTTTATCGGACAGACTTGAGATCCGATGTGTTAAATGCTCAGACAGCCAAGAAGTAGTTTCTACTGCATCAGTAAGCACATTAGATGCATTTAGGATGTGTCTTTTTGTGTGTGAGTGTAGGAGTGAGTCTATCTTGGGTGCTGTTTTGTGTGTGTGTGTGTGTGTGTGTGTGTGTGTGTGTGTGTGTGTGTGTTAGATTAGACTATATTGCTGTATGCAATTCACCTCTTCATTTGCTAGTAAAGAGTCAGCCTGAGGAAAACAGCACCGTTTGCCATTACTCAACAGTCCTTTAGTCTAGACAAGCTCCAAGAGCACACATGATGAAAGATTACCAGTAAGGAAGATACCACTGAGATATAGTCAGGTATATTACGAAACCCTGGAATTTTTGAAGGCTATCACATTAAGCATAATGATAGCACAGCAAGGGACTATAACAATATTTAAAAGGGAACTGGATAAGTTCATGGTGGCTAAGTCCATAAATGGCTATTAGCCAGAAAGGGGTTAAGAATGGTGTCCCTAGTCTCTGTTTATCAGAGGATGGAGACGGATGGCAGGAGAGTGATCACTTGATCATTGCCTGTTAGGTTCACTCCCTCTGGGGCACCTGGCACTGGCCACTGGCGGTAGACAGATACTGGGCTGGATGGACCTCTGATCTGACCCACTACGGCCTTTCTTATGTTCTTATGTTCTTAGCATTATGAAAGGGAAAGGTGTTGTCAAGTGACCAGAACAGGAGGCTGGGAGTGAGGCTGCTGGATTTCTAGCCATGGGCCCCTAATCGGACTCTTTCTAGTAGGTGCAGAGCACTTTCAACTCCCATTGTCCTCAGTGGGAATTGATGGCAATTAGCACTTTTCAGGATGAGGCCTTATGGTAGGTCACATAACCCTTCAGTGTCCCAGATTCCCCATCCGTTAAATGAGGATGCTCATTTGTGGGTGTTGTGAAATGCAATTGATCAGTGGGAGGTGCTATTCCTGAGCAAAATATTACTAATAAGGAAAAAATTCCCTCATTCCCTTATCATGCTGAGTTGTACTTTTCTCTGCAAGGAGCCCTATTGAACTCAAGGGAGCTACTCATGGAGTAACGTGCTACCCAACTTGAGTAAAGGTTATAGAATCTGACCCAAGATGTCTTCTCTGGGACATCTCAAAATATGCCATCTTAAATGCAGACAGACCTAGAGGATGTCTGGATACTTGTTATTAATACTCAGTTCTGTTTATAATTATAAGGCTTGGAGTATGGCTGGTTTCCCAAGCAGTGCATGGAGAAGTTCTGTTTTTTTTGGATCTGCTGCACTTTAGCCCGTTTAGGACCTCATCTAAGTCACCTGACAGTTATATGATCTATACATCTTTACTGTTTCTTTGTAATCACAAGACAAGTGTTCTAACAGCAACTGATTGCTGGCAAACAATGTACAAAAATGGAATTAGAACCTACCTAGAGTAGAGATCAAAATAAATTTTGTAGTTTAATTATTTCTTAGACAACAAATAAGGATAGTAGCACTTTCCTTTTAGGGCAGTCAGTAGTTTCAGACTATCTTTCCATAACAATTGCTTAGCAAGAGCCCTCATCTGAGGATCTCAGCATGCCAAATATTAACAAGAACAACGATGAAGGGTGGGATTTTCAGAGGCCAAACTCCCAGCCAAAGAACATTTCGACAAGGTAAGTAGAGTGTTACAGTTAAAACAATTATGCACAGCTCTGTTCTAGGAATGGTTACTGTAAATATTTAGATACAAGTAACTTTAAGTGAGTAGTCCTGTTGCCTTCAATGGGACTAATTCATGTGGGTAGCTATCCCACAGTGCAACTAGATGTAGCGACTTGTAGAAAGGTTGTCATCCTCCCATGATGCAATATGCTCTTTCCCTCTCCCTTCTTCTCACAAATAAACAAGAAGCATTTTTTCTTGCCATTTCTCACTGCCCAGCACATGGAGAGGCATGAAGCCTGCTCAGCTCTGCACTACCACTGTGAGTATTACAGATATCGCATATATTATCCTTCAGTGTTTTCAAGGATGAGACAGGAGCCGCAGGGTGGAAAATTGCAATGTTCCTGGGCAACCCTGCTACAAGCCATAGAGTGAAATAATTCCTCCTTCTTGCAGGCTTTCATACGTCATCTTCAGGTGGTGGCATGCCAGTTCTGGTCCTGGGAAACAGGCAAAAACTGTTGGGATTGCTTCAAGATAACCATATGGGATGATGAACAGTAGCTACAGAACTTTCGTATGTGGAAGGCCACTTTCTTTGACCTTTGTGCAGAGCTATCCCCGGTCCCGAAGAATGTGACTACTCACTTGAGACCAACTCCGATGGTGGAGAAGTGAGTGGCCATCATTCTGTGGAAGCTAGCAATGCCAGATTGCTACTGTTCAGTTGGAGTTGGTAAATCTAACATAGGAACTGCTGCGGTGCATGTGTGAAGGGTATTAATAGACTTCTGCTACAAAGGATAGTGATTTTGAGAAATATGCAGGACATAATGGACGGGTTTGCTGCAATTGGGTTCCCAAACTATGGGGAATCATATATGGGACTCATATCCCTATCTTAACTCTGGACCACCTTGCCATAGAGTGCATAAATTGCAAGAGATGCTTCCACATGGTTTTGCAGGGCCTTGTGGATCACAAGGAATGTTTCACCAATATCAATGTGGGCTGGTCTGGAAAGGTGCGCTTCTTTAGGAACTCAGGTCTGTTCAAAAAGACACATGCAGGCACCTTTTTCCCTGACCAAAAAATAAATATTGCGGATATTGAAATGCCAGTAGTAATCCTGGGAGATCTTGCCTACTCCTTGCTCCCCTGGCTAATGAAGCCCTACACTGGGCACCTTAAAAGCGAGAAGGAATGTTTCAATAATAGGCTCAGCAAGGGCAGAATGGTGGTGGAATGAGCATTTTGGAGTTAAAAAGGCAGATGAAGAAGTCTACTCAATAGACTTGACCTCAGCAAAAAAAATCTCAACCGTTATCTGTGTCTGCTGTGTGCCCTATAATTTGTGTGAAACACACAGTGGAAAGTTCCCCTAGGATTGGATCGTGGCTGATAGGTTGGCTGCTGATTTTGAGCAGTCAGATACTAATGTTATGGTCAGAGTGAACTGCGGAGCGTTTCTACCAGGGAAGCATTGAAAACCCGTTTTTGCAATGAACAGCAGTAATGTATGTGTCAGCACTGTGCGCTTATTTCCTAACCCCCACTCACTGTCAGCACCCAAGTTATGAGTGAATAAAGACAGATTTCTAAAAAACCAATTAACTTTTATTTGTGACCCATTTCAGTGTGGGGTTGGTAATATAGTTTGCTGAGCATTTTGGAGAAGCTATAGAGGGTGTCTGTCCTGCTGCTGCTGTTCCTGGAGCACTATTGGGCAACTCAGCATGTCGAACTGATCCCACATAATGTGCAACATTTTCTGTTGCGTTTCAGGCTCCTGTTCTCCTCATCATCACCCTCATCCAGGGAGCCCTCATCAATCCTCCTGGAGATATTCATGATGTGTGGTGGCATGGTGGTGGGGTCGCCACTGAGAATCACATGCAGCTCCTCATAAAAGTGTCATGTCTTCGGTAATGAGCCAGCGTGATTGTTTGGCTCCCAAGTTCATTGATATGCCTGCCTCTGGTCTTTGATTTTAACATGGCTATGTTCTGCATCCCAGTTGGGGTCCTTCTCAATCATACCACATCATATCTTCTCATAGATATCATGATTTTTTTTGCTGGCTTGGAGATGAGCAAGAACAAATTCCTCACCCACAGCTGATGAGATCCAAGACCTCTGGTTGACTCCATGCTGGGGTGTGTTTGGGGCGTGGGTCACCATGAGCAGTTCAGCTACCAAGCTCTCTCCATGCTCACCAAAAAGGAAACATAAATTCAAAATTTCCCAGGGCATGAGGGGAGGAGCTATGTCCTGCTTACATGGCCATGGTGCAAATGTCAAGAGTGGCCAAAACAGAGTATTATGGGATAGCTCCTGGAGGACAATGACGTTGACTTATGTAGTGACCTGTCTACACTTACGACAATTCAATCCATAGAATTTGACTTCAGCCCTCTGCCACTTTCGAGGGTGGTTTTATTAAGTTGAATTTCACTGTGATTTAGGGAGATGTAACTGACAAGCCAACAGAGATGCATGTTTTCACGGTCAACATAAGTGGTGTTATGTTGACCTCCATTGTCAGTGTAGACCAGTCCTCAATTAGCTTCTGAGCATGTGAGCAAGACCCAGCAGCCAGACATCTGGAAAAATATCCCCTGTAGTAACTCAGACCCTTTCCTATCTAGTGTCCCACCATCAGCCATTGGATATATTTACTGCTAGCTGTTGCAGATTGGCAACATGCCATTGTAAGCAATCTCATCATACCATCCCCCATAAACTTATGAAGCTCAGTCTTAAAGCTGGTTAGGTTTTTTTGCCTCCACTGGCCTCATTGGAAGGGTCTTTCAGTACTTCATTCCTCTGATAGTTAGAAACCTTCATCTAACTAGAAGTCATAGATGGCCAGTTTAAATCCATTTCTACTTATATCCACATAAATTCTTAACTTAAATAACTCTTCTCCATCCCTGATATTTATCCCTCTGATGTATTTATAGAGAGAAATCATATCTTCCCTCAACCTTCTTTTGGTTAAGCTAAACAAGCCAAGCTCTTTGAGTCTCCTTTCAAAGATAGCTTTTTCATTACTCAGATTACCTTTTAGCTCTTCTCTGGACCTGTTCCAGTTTGAATTTTTCTTTCTTAAACTTGCGAGATCAGAATTGCACATGGTATTCCAGATGAGGTTTCACCAGCACCTTGTATAATGGTACTAACTCTTCCCTCTGTCTACTGGAAACACCACACCTGATGCATCCTACAACTGCATTAGTATTTTTCACATCTGTATCATATTGGTGACTGATAGTCATTCCGTGATCAACCAATATATGAAGGCCTTTCTCCTTCTCTGTCCCTTTCAGCTGCTATGTCCCAAGTTTATAGCAAAAATTCTTGTTGGTAGACCCTAAATGCATGATCTCACACTTTCCATTATTATATCCCTTTTCTATTACTGCAGTTTACAAGGTCATCCAGATCATTTTGTATCATATTCTGGTTCTCCTCCATATTAGCAATACCTCTCAACTTTGTGTTAGCCCTACATTTTATTAGCACACTCCTCCTACTTTTTGTGCCAAAGTCACTAATAAAAATGTTAAATAGGATTGATCCCAAGACCAATCCCTGAGCAACTCCACTAGTACCCTCCTTTCAGTCAACAGTTCACCTTTCAGTATGACCTGTTGTAGTCTCCCCTTTACCCAGGTCCTCACCCAACTTTTCATTCTCAAATTAATCTCCATCTTCTACAATGTAACTAATAATTTCCTATGTGGAACTGTATCAAATGCTTTACTGAAATCCAAGTAGATTAGATCAACTGCATTTCCTTTGTCTAAACTATCAATTATCTTTGCAAAGAAGGAGATCAGGTCGGTCTGTCATGATCTACCTTTTGTAAAACCATGTTGTATTTTATCCCAGTTACCATTCATCTCTATGTCCTTAACAACTTTCAAAAATTTGTTCCAAGACCTTGCATACAATTGAGGTTAAACTAACAGGGCTGTAGTTTCCTGGATCATTTTTTTCTCCTTTCTTAAAAACAAGAACTGTATCTGCAATTCTGCAGTCATAGAATGAATTAGTCTTTCCTCTTTTCCAGTCAAAGGTTAACCAGATTAGAAAAATGAAATATCTTTCTGTTTATTCATCAAGACCAGGTCTTTATTTTATAAATTAAAGCTACAGTAGCTCTTGTCTGTGAATTCTCTTTGCTGCAATGAGACATTTCAACTGCATTAGTAGAACACAAGTTAAGTAATTAATCACTATAGTTGTTTACTCAAGACCATTTACCAACCCTCCAAAAGAATCCATTTTTCATAAATGGACATCAGGTCCTTACTAACATTCATGACCACTTACTCATGAGAGTAAATCCTTTTAAGACAATGGGATACGTTAAATGAGTAAATGCTCACCAGCACAAGTAGGGGTTGCACAATCTGACCCATAGAAAGGAAGCATCTGCCATGGGAAAGGAATGAGGTGGGGTCTGGAAATAACCAGCTTCTAATTCCCAGACAGAAAAGTGATGTGTCTATTATCAGCATGGGAGATTTTAAGCGACAGGGATTTTTAAAAATATAACGTAATGAATGGGGAAACAGAAACATCTCCAGCAGCATAGCATCTAGCATTCCAGAGTCAATATATATTTATACAGTGTAAGGATGGCAGGGGAAAACAGTCTAGTGTGTCAACGCCTAATCATCTTAATTCACATTGGGATTGATAAAATAAGAAGGGAATCTTGTTAAGGCATGAGATGGTGGTGATGGAGTGTTTTGTTAAGGACAGCCTCATTACCAGCAAGCCTAGCAATGTCTGCAAAATTTAATTATGGAGTGGCATTGAGGACTTAATGATATCATGACCTGGAATATAGGGCTCATGAGCAAGGGAATTTATAATCAGCTGCCTGGGGGGTCCAAAAGGTTTTTACTGAGAAATTTGATTTGCCTACATTTTGGAAAAAGAAATTAGGATATCATTTAACCAAAGTGTGTGACTCCCTGAAATTAATATTATTTCTGTTTAGTTGTAGTGCAAGTAGCATCCAAAGGGATCTGGACATGAGTGATGGAGGGAGGGGCGTGAAGATAAGAGCATGGCACTAGGTTCTGTACAAGAAAAACATAGTGAAAGACAGAACCCAAAGAGCGTATAGACTAAACAGAAATGCTAGACAAACCATGGGAGGGAAAACAGATGCACAGACAAGTTCCAGGACAAACATTTGCCAAGGATCACACAACAGGGCAGTGGCACACCTGGGAACAGAATCCAGGTCTGCTGACTTCCAGGCCATTGCCTTATATAGTGAAATCAAATATAATCACTTACCCTTTAGTTCCATCCTACTCAGCTTGCTAGGTACAGGTAGTAGGGAATTTACACACAAAGTTCTCTAGTGCTAGTGTCTGGCCTGGAACTTGTCTGGGTATCTGTTTTCCCTCCCATGCTTTGTCTAGCATTTCTGTTTGGTCTGTGAGCTCTTTGGGTCCAGTAAGCCTGCCCAGATGTGAAAAGGACAGCCTCATATCAGGCAAGATCAGCCAAGGAACTGAAAAACTCTCCAGACACACGCAGTTGGCGGGTGAGTGGCCTGACAAGAGCAGAGCTCAGTGCTTTGATCCCTCATTGAGGAGTGTAGCATTGGTGAGTTGCACTGGGAAAATCAGTTGTGGGCCGGATGTTATTCAACCTTTTCCTCAATGATCTGGAACTCAATATAATATCACTCCTGATAATAACTGCAGCTGACATACCACATGGTAAATAGGGATGAGAAAAAGACAGCCATACAGTCTCTGCATGACTTGGTAACCTAGGCAGCAAACAAAATGCATCGTAATATAACCAAAGCAAGGTCTTCTAGGAACAAGGAATATGGGCCACACCCACAGGATGGGGGGCTGTACTGGACTGTAGATCCTCTGAGAAGGGTCGAGAGGTGACAGTGGATGAACAACAGCACGTGTGATGTGTAGTGCTTTGGCAAAAAGTACCAATACATAGATGTATAAACACAGGAATAAGGACATGATTTTAGCTCCATCATGGCATTGGTGAGGCTGACACTGGAATACTGCATTCATTTTGGGTGTTCACATGTCAAGAAGGATGTTGATTAGAGATGGTGTAAAGAAGATTCAAGGTCTAGGAGAAGTCATACTTTGAATGACAAGATAACACTGTTTTGCAAAGGATTTTGATATTTTGAAATGAGATTTTTGTTCTGATTCAGAAAGAAAACCAATTTTTTTCAAAATTCTCAGTGAAAGAGAAAGCCCTGGGGCCTCCAGCTCAAAGACAGACTGCATGGAGCGGGTCCCAGAGCCATGCATCTGGACCAGCTGTGGGGCAGATTACCTGACTGGTTGCCCTGAGGTCAGAGATACTGGAAGGTGTTAGGTTCCCAAACCTTAGGTGTTTCACCTGACTGACTGCCCAGCCCTATGGATCCTGAAAGCCGGTAGGAACCCCAATTCTTAGGCACCCCCCACCTGGCTAGCTACCTTGAAGATGCAGATGCTGGAAGCTCTGGTGCCCCCAACCCCAGGCTGTTCAGCTGGTTGTCTGCTTAAGGGTTGAAGACCCCAGAAACCTGGGCAGTTGAGGAGGCAGGAAACTGGCAGGAAACTGGTAGGAAAACTGGAAGGTTTTACAAGCCCCCTGGCAGTCAAGGTTCTGTTGGAACCCTCTCTAGCTTCAGGAGGAACTTGGACAAAATTGAGCTAACTGCACCGAATATTTTGATTTCAACACAATTGTGCATTCCGACAAAAGAGTGCTCTGTCAGAATTTTCCAACCAGCTGTACTGTTTAGCTGATGGAAAAGAAAATCATGAGTTGACTCAATAACAGTGT
Organism: Pelusios castaneus; assembly: GCA_007922175.1. Taxonomy (NCBI): domain Eukaryota; kingdom Metazoa; phylum Chordata; order Testudines; family Pelomedusidae; genus Pelusios; species Pelusios castaneus. The sequence continues at coordinate 12,060,397 of ML685784.1, read as the reverse complement.
AAAAGCAGCTTCATGGGGGAGGGAAGGGGAGGAGGGGAAAATATCCACTACCAAAGGGCTCTTTAGTGTAGCAGAAAAAGGCATTGCTAGGAACAGGACAGCGCAGGGCCCACGTAACAGTTGGGGCTCAGGGTGATTGCCCCATTCATTCTCCCCTTTTTCCCCCAGATGGCCATAGTAATGGGATCCTGAAATCCTCACTCAGGCAAACTTCCCATTGGTTGTGTCTACACAGGACCCCTTCTTCCTAAAGCTATGTTTGGTCCAGATTCCAACTCCATGTCCACACTGGGCTTGTATTAAGTCAACTTAAGCTGTTCCTTAAGTCGACTTAAGGGAAACTTAAGTTGATTTAATAAAACCTAGTTTTAGGTCAAATTAAGGCTTAAGTCAATTTCTTAAGTCAACTTAAGCCAGTGTGGATGCCCTAAGTTGACGTCTTCCATAAGTCAACCTAGGGTGGAGGAACAAGGGAGCCCCGCACGGCTCTCTGGCAGAAGGGAGCCACCATGGTTCCCTTGTCCCCGGAGGACACTCTGCTCCCTTCTCCCGGGGACCACAGCTTCCCAGCAAGAAGAGCTGCGGCTCCCTTTTTGCCAGGAAGCCGTGGATCCTGGGAAGAAGGGCTCCCCAGCTGGGACTCCAGCAGGAGGGAATCCCCCGCTGGAGCCCTGGATGGGGCGGCAGGGATTCCCTCCCCACTGGAGCCCTGGCTGGAGAGCCCCGGTGGCTCCTTTCTACCTAGGAAGACACTTATGGCTCGTCCCGGGGAGAGCCAGCCCTGCACAACTGGCTCTCCCAGGGACAAGCCGCTAGCAGCTTGCCTGTTCCTGTGGGGAAAGCCAGTCGCGCGGGGCAGGCTTTCCCTGCATGGCTGGCTCTCCCCAGGCGAAATCGCGGCTCTCCTAGTTTGGGGAGCCAAGGCTTCTCTCGACCTATCCAGTTGACTTAGAGAGTCTAATGTAGACTCTTTAATTCAACTTAATACGGTCGCCTTTAAGACGACTTAAGAGTCTTGTGTAGACTCTCTAAGTCGACTTAATAAGGTTGACTTAAAGTTTTGCATTTTGCAGGAGGTCAGACTAGATGATCGTACTGGTCCCTTCTGACAAAGTCTATGAGTTGACCTAACTTTCTTAGTGTAGACATAGCCTGAGAGAGCAGGTCAGTTACTCATAACACCAATAGTCCTGCCTTCTACCTTAGCACCCAAAACTAAATGTTAATTAAATACAATTACTCTTTGGACATTTCCCATTCCTCAGCATATATTCAATTCAGTCTTTTCTACCACAGTTGTGATAAGCAATGGCGCTTGAGCTGGCTCACCCTCATTATAGACCAGACTTGTCCAACCTGTGGCCCACGGGCCAGATTCTGGCCTGGCAAACACTTTTATCCAACACATGGAGTGCTGCCGCTGGAGCCTGGGAGCTGGGGCCAGCCAGGGCCCTTTTAAATCTCCCGCCCTCCGCACAGCCGCAGCGGGGAGTGGCATGGCCAGAGAGTTGCCTTCAGGGGCTGGATTCAGCACCTTTCAAGTAGGACGGGGGGCTAGAGAAGGGGTTGAGGAGCCCCCCTGCAGCATGAGGAAGCCCATGTGGGTTAAGAGAAGGAGAGGAGCTGTCACAAGTGGAAAGACAGAGGCGGGAGAGAAGCCAGCACGTGGGGAAAGACAAGGGAAGGAGAGGAGCCAGCTTGTGGGGAAAGACAGGAGAGGGAGGGGAAGGGAGAGGAGCTGGCACACGGGAAAGACAGGGGAGGAAGGGGAGAGGGAAAGGAGCCAGCGCCTGGGGAAAGACAGGGGAGGAGAGGTTGGAGAGAGGATTTAACGCATTGGGGAAGGGAAGGGGCAGAGAAGCCTGCGCATGGAAAGAAAAGGGGAAGTGGGGAGAAGAGCCCATGGGGAAAGGGGTTGGTTAGCTCACGCAGTGGCATGGCACAGCAGGGGCCAGACAAGAGATCTGGGAGCTGACGGGACTGGAGAAGGGGAGCCTGCCGGGGAAGGAGTCAGAGAGCCCACAGAGCAGTGGCCACAGAAGAGATCAGGGAGCCAGGGAAGAGGCAGTGATCAGAAAGCCCACACAGCATGGGCAGGGAAAGGGGTCAGGTAGTCAACAGGGAAGGGGAGCCCGCACTGCACCAGCTGGGCAAGGGGTTGAGGAGCCTGAGTGATGTGGAGCAGAAGGAAGGGGTCAAGGAACCAGTGAGGGGCGTGGTGGGGGAGGGAAGTAGTGGGGGTCCCACTACTTGTCCACCTGGCTTCCTTCCCACGCCTGACCTACTTCTCCCTTTCTCCCACCCCTGCCATGCTCCCTTGCCACCCCTGCCCTTCCTACCATCCCTCCTTTGCCCGGCTCCCCAAGCTCCCCCTTACCACCCCACATGCCCCTCTGCCCTCTCTTGCCCTGCCACGCTCTGCCACCTGTACAAACTGACGCATCCTGAAAAAAATAAAGGTGAGTCTTTTTCAAGTGTTCACAAAATGTGGCTTAATTAACATGTGAAAATTTGTTGTGTACAGTTGTGAAAGTGATACTAATTAAAGGCTGCTGTAGGAAGGATGGATATTATCTGAGAATTGTGTTTAGGTATGAAATGCAAGTTTCTACTTTTACAGAACCAAACTGAGTTTGTAAATTGGTGTTTATTTTTTGACCATTTAAATTTCATTAATAGTAAGATCAATTATTAATAATAACATAAATTATGCCTTATCTACCCAAAATTTGCTTACCGGCCCTCCAAGTGAGAAAAGAATTGCAATGTGGCCCCTCATCAAAAAAGGTTGGACACCCCTGTTATAGAAAATGTTGCCTGCAAAGGGTTCTGGACATTAGGGTATGTCTGTGATGCACCATAAATAAAATAAAAGGTGTGTTTTGAACTGACATTAGCTTACTAGCAGTGAAAACATGGCTTTTAACTCAGGTTAGAAGTTTGCATTTAAGCCTGGAGGGCACCCCGGGCTTGAACTTGAGTTGCTAACTGATGATATCATCTCCTCACGGCTATTTTAATTGTCCTGAATGAAGAACACACTCCCCCTCCACCCCCCGTTTTTGCACTGTAGGCATAGGACTCTCTCAACTCCTTTGGGTATCAGAACCCAGATGTGTTATCTTTCTAGGCAGGTTGCAAACAGCATCTTTATTCCCAGTCTTTCGGTAGAGGTTTGGGTTTATCTTCATATATCTGATGGATACGTATGTCTGGGTAAATGATAAGACCTTCAATGTATGTTATACTGTATATTTAAATGTATGGGATGACCCTAATGTACAGGATGGGCACTTAAAGGATGGGTGGGTGTTGGTTTCATTTTTAAAAAGTCTATATAAATAAATGCACAGGAGCAAACCATGTTAAAGATTACTGATCCTAAGTGAGCAAAATGGCTGAAGTTTGCACATCCCTGCTATGAGTCTGTGGACACTTAAAGCTCAGTTAGGTATGAGGCAACCCTCTTCTTGAAGTATAGTTTAAAAGGCAAAAAAATGACAGCGGAGCCAGCAGAGTTCCTCACTGCTACTGCTAGAGAATAGGATAGGATATTGGGCAAGTTTCCTCATATAGATAAAAGTTTCAGGTGTAGCAGCACATGTACACATGAATGTGTAGAGCATTGCTGGAAGTGCCCCTCAGCTCTCTGCTATGGCAGCCAGGTTTATTTCTGAAGTCTAAGTGTCTGGTTGAAGTCCACATGGACAGAAAGAAAAGGGTATTAAAGTTTCTGCAAGAAGCAGCAGCAAGATTTGGTCAGTGACTGGAGGAGGCAGATGAGGGACATAAAGAAGTTGAATATGACTCCCAGGTTGTGGCTGGGAAGACAATAAGGTTGTTAATAGGGGTAGAGGATGAGGGAGTTAGAACAGTATTGTTGACTCATTGCTTAATAAAAATTATTAATAATACAAGGGTAATAATGATACTAAACTTCTAGAGCATATTTCGTCAAAAGTGTTCATGCAATTTACAAACCGTGGTTAAAGTAGGTAAGGTAAAGTAGGTAATAGACTCATTTGCTATATGGTAAATGGAAGCACAATTTCAGACCCTCGACTGTTTTTAAGTACCCAACTCCCATTTGGGAGTTAAATGCTTAAATACCTTTGAGGATCTGACCCAAAGACATTAAGGGCCTAATCATAAGGAGCTGATCATTCCCCATTGAATTAAAAATGACTTATCCCAGGTCACATTGAATTAACAGCTGAGCTGGAAACAGAAACCCTTTTACTATTTCCACAGATAGCCATGTTAGTCTGTTTCAACAAAACAAACAAGAGTCCTGTGTCACTTTAAAGACTAAAACAAAAATTCATGCGATAAATAAACTCGTTACTCTTTAAAAGTGCCATAGGACCCGTTGACTATTGTAGACACTTGGGCACTCTTCTCCTCCCAACTCTTTAGGGCCAAATTCTAATCTTATGTGCATCAACGTAAATCCAGAGTTACTTCAATAGAATTGATCCAATGGAGATTTATAAAAGGTTGTATGAGAGCAATATTTAGCTCTTAGTTAAGTATATATTCCTGAAAATAATATAAAATACTGAAGAGAGTATAAAATATTTTCCAGAAGGAGTCTATAAAACTAAATTTTCTCCTAAAAATATTTTAACATTTGACAGAAAAACTATGCTGGTAAAAATTCTATGGTTAGTTTTCCTTGATCACTAGCCATAGATGCAATGTACATCAAATATGAGAGAGCTGCCTAATCTTGAGCTGTAATTGCTGGTCATTTTAGGGAGTAGGAGTGTTGGTGACCTGACCTATAGTGGGTGCCCCTGGCTGCATCTGGGTATCTGTCACTGGGTAACTCGAGGGGGTGGAAGGCCATGAGTGCCCATGAAGCCCTTTTGCTCCAGACTCAGACACAGCCAGTAACCATAGAGGGAGATCACTCAATTCCAGGAAGTAAAGCAGAGAACAAGCCTTGAAAGTACCAGTGGAAATCACTCAAAGTTTGCTCTCTAGAAGAAGGGGGAGAGTATTTCCACCGTTAACAAGGGGCAAAGTATTGAAGTAAACAACCTGTCTATATAAGGGTCACTGCAACGGGGTGGGGTGCGCATGATTTGAGACATGCCTGTCTCCGTGTGCCTGCTTGAGATTTCAAATAAACTTGGTGTGGTTCTCCGCCCCGGTGTTGTTATTGGTGCTACGCACTTCGGGCAACGAACCCACTGTTGCTGGCCCCGATCCATCTCCGGGAGTCCCTACCTGCAACAGGACCTATCGCTTGGACCTGGAGTTATAGGGTGCATCCACACTTACAAGTTAGGTCGACTTATTAAGTCAACCTAAAATACTCTGCGCCCACACTGGGCTTTCCTTAAGTCGACTTAAGCATTTCCTTAAGTTGATTTAAGGAAAAGTTAAGTCGACTTAATAACACCTCATTGTCGACCTTATTAGGTTGACTTAAGCCAGTTTGGACGGGGATTAGCGCCTAAATTGACCTTATTAAGTCAATGTAAAGTGTTAAGTCGACTTAATAAAGTCGAAAAGGAGCTATGTCTACACTAGAATAATTGTTGACTTTTGTTGTTGACTTAATAAGATCGACTTTAACTCGAGTTAAAATTGACCTTATTAAGTTGACTTAATAAAGTCGACTTAACTTTTCTAGCATAAACATAGCCATAGAGACCAGCCAAATTTAAACCCGGCCAAAATTGCAAATGTTCCTTCCATTTTATGTATTTGAAATGTGACTCAGAGACTGCTTTGATAACCTGACCCTGTTCAATCATTTGGCTTTTGCAAACGGAAATCAAAAATGTAGAAAATCAGTTATGTAGTCTGTGATGAAAACCGACTTCCACTATTGCAGATATTGGTATGATACTCTGTAGCTGGAGATTATTCAATAGATCAAAGCATCTAATGTGTCTGTAAATTCACCAATATAAAAAATGCCGAGGGACTCAAGATGGCACTGCAACGTTTCATGTTCCTTCTCGTGTTTCTTTCAGATGGTTACAGATTACGCAAAAACACCACAACAAAACAAAACCCAAGACTCTTCAAAATGACATCATCCTAAAGTTTACCAGAAATGGAAGCTGTGATTGTAACAATCTGGCTAAGTTTTATAAAAACTGATGACATTCCATGTGGCTGTCCGGTTGTATATTTCCTGGCCGTCAATGTTTTAGCTTTGCTGATAACTTCTAGAGTCTAAAGAACAGCTATTTGGAAAAAAAGCAAAAAACAAAAAACAGCTACATTCACTCAGATTGTCAAAATACAATAAAAGAATGCTCACTCCACTTGCCAGATGGGTCATGTTATGTGGAATGGTGAAATATCGATGTGGAGGACCAGTCTGGATAAAAGCTAGGAGGCTGTTCATCATTTTTTATCTTTATCTGGATTCCATACAAAGCAGCGTATATAAAAATCTTTCCTGGGATACATATTAATGTTATATTTTCCTAATTTTTTTTTTGCTAATTTGCTATGCAAATTCCCTTGCATAGCATCAACCAATTACCCTATTTCTTTGAAGGCTTTACATATGATCTCATGTTCTTCTTGGCAGACTTAAAATCGACAACAGGTATTCATCTCACCTATGTTTTTGTGTCATCCTTGATCAGAATCAGTCAATATTTGATGCTTTGCATTTTTGCTGGAAGGAAAAGCATATATAACCACTCAACCTCATTTAGTAGGCATGCCACATCCTGGTCTATTCTATTAAAATTGCAAATCTAAAAGTATCTGAAATTAAAAGTTGTTTTGAAAGCTTTTAATAAAGCTTTAAATTCTTCATTTCAATTTCAATTTTCTTTACATTAAATTGGCATGTTCCTGCAGACTGTTTTGATTTCATTGAATTGGCATTTTCAAATGAAAAATGTTCTGGCAGAAAAAATTTGACCAGTTCTAGCTAGAGCTCATCTTGTTTTGTTTTTAATGTAGATGGGACCACAGCCATGTTTTGATTATATTCTTGAATCAAGCTCTACTCTTGAAAAAACTGCTTTCCAAAGCCTCAGCAGCAATGGTGAAAGCTTGTTACTAAATACGCAGTGTAGACTAAACTTCAGTGTGAACAAGGCCAAAACAGGTTAAAAACATTTTTTTAAAAAAGAGTTAGAACACGGAAGATGCTTTTTTTTAAAGTTTCAGTCAGGCATTGGTATAGTTTTTAAAGGTGTTTCTGGGTTCAATCACTTTATGTAGCAGTGTTCCTGATGGGCCCAAAATTCTGCAGGAAGCACAGGAAAATGTAGAAATAACTAAAATTGTCTTTCTGCGGCCAAAAACAGGGCCTGTTAGCTATTTGCTACCTCCCAAGTGGATTTTAAAATCAAAGGGGGACACTGTGATTAGATTAAGGCACCAGAGTGACACCAATTCTGAATTTGCTTTGAACTTTGAAAGTCTCCCAGGCTGAAGTGCTGTTCAAAGACAATTCCCTTGCAGAAATAAATATAGGGGAGGGTTTAATTACCACCTCCTCTTCTCATCCCTCATCTTCTTTAGCCAGACACACACACAGCTCAGATTTCAGCAATTTCTTTTCTCACTGACACTATGGGTTGTTTGAGGGGTGGGGGTCGGCATTTGAACACTACAGAGCTGGAATAAAGCCAGCAATGAGAGGAAGCAGAGGTAGGAAGAAATGCTTGCCAGTACTTTTCCCACCTGTATTCACCCAGTCTGAAAAATCTGCGTTCACTCTTTGGCCTCCTCATTCCTGAGTCCCTGGTGACTAAAACTTGTGTTAGAAAATAGAACAGCCCACTGTAGTCTTTACATAAACTAACAAACGTAAAACAAACAAGGAATCCTGTGGCACTTATGAAGACTAAAAAAAATTATTTATCGCATGAGCTTTCATGAGAGAAAATCCCACTTTGTCAAACGCTTTGAAGATAGAGAACTCACAGAATGGGAGGAAAATAAATGGAGGGAAGTGTAAGTCATAGGATCAGGTCAAAAAGGGGTGGGGCCAGGCCTCCAGTTCCCAGCTGGGGCCAGGTCCTGGGGCTGGGGCCAGCACCCACCAGCAGGCAGCCTCTGGTTCCCGGCCAGGGCTCGAGCCAGGGCCGGCTCTCACCGGTGGGCGGCCTCCAGTTCCCTGGGGGCTGGGTCCCGCCAACAACGGCAGCTCTGGGTGGGCTGACCCGCCCGCTTCCTGGCCATGTCTGGGGCTGGCTCCTGCAGGCAGTGGCGACTCTGGGCGGGTCAACCCCCCCGCTCCCCTCCAGCAGCCCTGCCCAGCAGGGGGCAGGAGCCCCACGCTACGGCTTTTTTTTCCCTGCTGGCCGCACTCCCCAGTAGGGAAGAGCAGCGAGCGGGGTTCTGGAGCTGCAGCATGTGGCTCTTGTGGCCCCAGGCCACGCTGGGGGTGGGGCCAGTGTGGGAGCCTTAGCAGTGCCGTGTGCTTCTCAGGCTCAGCCTGCGTGCCACGTTTGGCACACGTGCCGGGGGTTGCTGACCACTGATGTAGATGGTTTGTGATGTCTCAGTGACTAAATAGTCCAATCTGAGATTTGAATCAATCTTTGGCAGTTATGGAAATATATGTGTCTTGGCCAGGAGCTGTTTGCTTCCTATGAGCTCTTTTCTCTACAAGTTGTAGGAGTCAAGGACTTCAGTGCCCTGATGGAGACAATGGTGCCACTTTTTATGATCACTTGCCAAGTTTCCCATCAGTCATGATCAATTCCAAATTCCTTCATATCTCCCTTACATGTATCTTTATAGTGAAGTTTGGGACCACCTGTTGTTCTTGTTCCCTCTGGTAGCCAGCTCCCCATACAGTATGTCCTTCAGCATGCCTCCAGCCTGATCACATGGCCCATCCAGCACAGTGGCCTATGTTTGAGCAAGGCCCTCACGCTTGGTTCACGTGCCCTTTGAAGAGCCTCTAAGATGGTAAATTTATCTTGCCATTTGAAACTTCACCTCTTCTCCCGAAGAACGTAAGTTGTTCATGTTTCTCCACCATACGAGAGTGCGAAGGACACAAGCTTGGTACACTAACATTTTGGTCTTGATGGTAAGCCTTGAGTTGTTCTGTATTCTTTTAGTCAGTCTACTAAAGGTGGTGACAGCCTTTCCAAGCGAACATTTAGTTCTTCATCCTGTGAGAGGCTGGTAACCACTGAAGAACCTAAATAGCAGAACTTTTGGTCTTCTTCTAGCTGGTTTGCATTTCATATGACTAAAGGATCTTGTGGAGCACCCGGTCCTAATATATCCATTTTCTTAATTCTGGTGATGAGACCAAATGCCTGAAAAGCATGTGAAAGGAGGTCCAAGAATGTCGGTCCAAAAGAAATATTATTATTTGGGGCACATAGGCCCCTGCCCAGCCCTATGCCACTCCAGCACTTACCTGTGTGTAGCAGGGGAGCCTCCATGCTGGCTGAGGCTGATTCAGATCTCCGCCCTGCTCTGCCCTGGGCTATGTGCCTGGGAGTGCAGCAAGGCAGGACATTTAAAATGGTCCCGCTGGCCCCAGCTTCCAAGCGCAGCTTGGGGCACTGCTCAGCACATTCGAGGCCTGTGCCAGCCCTGTGCCTGACAGCAGTGACGCCCCTGAGGCAGTCTATGAGTTCTTGTAGTAGATCTACACTGTGGGCTATAAGGGGGAGCTGCTACCTCTGAGCTGGAGGAGAGGGAGGGATTTAAGTTTCCCTCCCCCTCTCCTGCTCTGGCTACATGCTGCAGGTGGGAGGGGCTGGCAGCTTCTGTTCATGCACTGGGCAGGCAGGCTGCGTGGCTGCGTCTACACTGGCAAATTAAGTCGACTTAAGCTTGCTTAAGTCGACTTAATTTACCCTGCATCTACACTACACTTTCCTTAAGTCAACTTAAGCAGCCTGCTTAAGTCAACTTAAGGAAAAGAAAGTCGACTTAATGAAAATTAAGTCGACTTTATTAAACCTCCTTTTAATTCGACTTTAGGCTTAAGTCGACTTCCTAAAGTCGACTTAAGCCAGTGTAGACCTGGAGTAGCCCTAAGTCGACTTAGGGCTCTCCAGGACTCCCCCACTGCCCTCCCTGCCGGGGGTGAGCACAGGGGGAGCCTGGCATGCCCCCCCAAAGGGTAGAGCAGAGCCCTGCCCACCCTGCCCCTATGCCCTGCCAGGGTCCCTATCCCCCATTGCATCCAGGTACAATGGGTCAAAGGCTGAGCCCCCTGGAACTGGGCAAGGGGTTCACCCCCTGTCACCTTGGACCTGCCTAAGGTCCCCCTAGCCCTTACAAGTTGACCTATGTGTCCAGTGTGGACGTTCTAGGTCGACTTTGTAAGTTCCCCCCTAAGTCGACTTTAAATTTAAGTGTGGACATGCTAAGTCGACTTAACTAAATCAAGTTTAAGTCAGCTTAGTTAAGTCGACTTAGCTAAATTCAACTTAAATTTACAAGTGTAGACATAGCCTAAGGGTGGTACCATCAGCAAACAAAAGTTCCCTGATTAACACCTTTTTAACTTTAGTTTGCCTTAAATTGTGAGAGATTGAAGAGTTTCCCATTGGATCTTATGTGGAAATACACTCCATCTTTCACATCCTTAACTGCCAAAGTTCAGTAGTGCTGAGACGATTCCATAGAGTATAAGGGCAAGATCACATCCTTCCTTCACTCCGCTTTTCATTACAAAACTGTCCAAAGTAGATCTGCCAAACTGGACAATGCTCTTATGATGTTGTGAAATGAATGTATGAAACTTAACAGGGTTGATGGACATCCTTGACTTTCTAGTATTGCAAATATACCTGCTCTGCTGACTGTGTCCAACGATCAGGTCCACAAAGGCAATGTACAATGGTTGGTTTTCCTCTCTGCACTTTTCTTTAAGTTGACACAAAGAAAATACCATGTCTATAGCTGATATTCCAGCCCTGAATCTGCACCATGATGTAGGGTAGATATGATTCACTAGTTGGTGAAGGAGCACTCAGACGACTTTTGCAACACCTTTTCCTCCTACACTTAGTAGTTAGGTATCCCTATAGTTCTAACAGTTGCCTTTTTCCCTTTGTTTTTATACAAAGCAATTATGTCTGCATCATGCATCTTTGATGGCACCTCACCTTCACCCTCTTACCAGGATTTAAGTAGCAATTGATACAGATATGGCAGTAGGCTTTCTTTCCCACACTTAAAAATTTCCACTGGGATGCCATCTTTTCCAGGAGCCTTGCCACTTGAGAGCAAATCAATGAATTATTGGGAAAGCATGAACCGGTTTTGCCTGATTTTGAATCCATTGAAATGTGATGGGTTCAAAATGTTGATATGAGTTGAAATATTATCTGATTTGCATTCTGAAACTCTGAAAATAGGAGCACAGATGAGAAGGAGGAGGACATGAGGAAAGGAAAAAATAAGGTGAAAAATAAATCAGAGGAGAAAATAAATAGAGAGCACAACAAAAAGGGGGAGGGAGGGAGGGAGGGAGAGAGAGAGAAATCATAGTTAAAAAAATAAAATACTTTATGTATTCTGTATTGGAAGCACACACCATGGCTAGACTGCAATAGTTCTGATAGAGAGGTAGTGGGTAGAAAGCTTCTTCTGTGGCTAAATATACGGACAGGCTTCCCTGTAGCTAAAAATGGATATTGGTGGGGTAGAGGTTAATTAGAATTATCCCTTAAAAAAATACCTGTGTTTAAATGAGGGTAGAGTAAGGTTTACAAATGCTAACTAGAGTTATTGGTGAATCTCAATTATAGAATGAGATCTGCCAGACCTCACACTGCATTAGCTTTGCAGGTCCTTTAATAGCTACATGGGGGCAGTTCCTTCCCTCACCAAGAAGCCTAAAAGTCCCTGCCCACTGAGGGGGGTGGGGGATGAACACGGGAGCTGATTCTGGCTCCCCAAGGGGCAGCTGCTTCCAACTGTCTTTGCGCTGCATGAGAGATGCAAAGGCAGATTGTTCTCACCCCTTCACCATGATGTACAAGGGAAGAGGGAGAGAAGGTTTAAGGAGCCTCTTCAGTCTCTATCCACCACATACTAGGCATTACCATAGGTGGATTCATTTTTCACAAACCCAAAACGTTCTGGACTGGAACCTTCCAGACTTTCTGAGAATTACATTTTTCTCAAAACTCCTAGGATGTTGTCAGCCATGCTCTTGTGGGTATGTAAGGGACAGGGCCTCACCAGAAAGTCAGCGAGAAATAAGAATGATCTGAAGTGAAGTGAAAAAAGGTATTCAAAAGTTTAACAAATGGATATGGGTGGGGAGGGGCGGTGATGCTCCATGCCTTGAGCATCATTTGCTCTAGGGCTGGCCATAGCAACCAGGCAGATGAATGGCAGACAGCTCAATTCATGTGTGTGTGGCATGGGGGTTGGCAGAGGAAACTGAGGCAAATCATTCTTCTGATGAAAAGCTGAGAGTCCTTAATGTCTGGAGCAGAAAGGACCACAGATTTGAAGGCCTCTTTCAAAAAAAAAAAAAATCATACCCATAGTAAACAGCAGGAAACTGATTTTTCTTTTTTGTTATTACTGGTGTTTGAATATCTTTAATAGACTCCTAAAGTCCTCCCAGAGGCAAGATATATTTTAGTAGGTCAAATAAGTTCTAACAACATAGCTGATCATGTAAAGCAAATTTGATGCTTATTGTTGCTCAAATTACACCATCCCTGACCTTGACTTCCAACCAGTCAGTCAGCTCTACCTGCTTCTTTCATAACTCCCTTGGATGTCCTGCCAACAGCTTACAAGTGATGGGCAAGTTCTGTGCTGACTTACAACCTGTGCTGGTGAAGTCCTACCAGGTGTAAGTGGAGTCCCACCAGGAAGTGTACACCAGGTATCGGTGGAGTCCTATCAGGTGTAAGTTAGCATAAAATTGGGCCCAAACTGTCTAAAGAATTTGTCACAATGTGCTCCATTACACACTGACATGGGTTGGTCATGTCCTTACAGGCAGGACTAAATGGTGTGTAACATGGATGGGGGATTATTGTGTATCGCTTTGTCCTCTGACTTGATAACATTTGTAGTGCAGGCCAAGCCTAGGCGGCACTACCTTAAGTCATATGCGAGAGGTTTTCTTCATAATCGGATGGTTTAAATCATGGGGAGGGTTTTTTAAAGGCACTCGGTTTTGGACTATCCCTGCTCCCATTGACATTAGTGTGGAGCACTGACTTCTACCGGAGCATGGTTAGGGCAATGCTGAGTGCTGTATTGCTTTTGAACATCCCACTTTTATTTTTCCTTTAATGAACATTTAAAATCGCCTTCAGACAAAGCCAATAGAGACATGGTCATGTGGTACCTCACCTAGTACTGGCCCAGGCCAGTCCATGGCTGTAATTGATTAGGTTTTATCAAATAATTTAACCACAGCTGTACAGTTTGATCTTCCACCCAGAGAATGAAAGAACAAATGAGAGCGGAGGAAATGAAAGATCCCCAGTGGCAGACAGAAGATAAGGACACAGGACATCTCAAATAGCTGCCTTCCCTGCTGTGGCTAGTTCAAATGGCCCACACACCAACCAAGTGGCTTCAGGAAAGAAGATTGATTAACTCCTGGAAAAGACGAGAAAATTAAAGAAGAGACAGGGAGGTCAGCATTTGAGCAGATCAGGTTTCAAAACTGCATCAGATGCAGCCCATAGAAGATTAGTGAGTGCAAAAATAAAAGGAGAACTTGTAAAGGGAAATGTTTACTCTGTCAGGAGTATTATTAATCAGTTGTAGCTCACTCATACCATTAGTGCTCAAACTGTATAATACGTGCATATACATGTTTCAACAAAACATGACTACCCCTCTGAAACTTGTACATGTATAATTGTGCGAGACATGCCTGGCTGAGGAACTGGAAAATAGCATGGATATATATATTTTTAAATAATAATAATGTCACCTAATTCTCATCTAGTATTGTGACGTGTTTTACCCAGAAGGTCAATATCATTACCCACAGGTGGAGAAACTAGTCCCATGCTATTTCTTTCACTTATTTAAAAAACAAAACTGCTGAAAAGTTCATTTATTTACTTATCTCTTTACATCCTGCTGTGGGTTTGTTTTTGTTTTTATCTCCACAATATTATATTTATTAAGAGATGTTATCATTGTAATGTTGACTATCTTGTTTAACTTTTGCTATACAGGGCCCCTGTTCACAGAAAGAGCTGACGAAGTGGGATTTTGTCCCACGAAAGCTCATGCAATAAATAAATTTGTTAGTCTTTAAAAGTGCCACAGGACTCCTTGTTTGCTTATCATAGGTGCTGGTTCTCCATTGCCATGTACCAGATCTTGTCATTCTACCTATGCAAAATGAGTCTAAAACACTGCCATTCTGAACCACAGTGTGTGCAAGCATAAATGAGGACACAGGGTTCAAGTTGATGATGAATCAGGCCCATAATCCTTCCCAATTTACTTGCACTAGAACATTTGGCATGCTAATCACCTTCTGGTGCACCCAGCAAGCTTGTAGCACTCCACATACACACACACCCCCCATGACCCCAACAGTGCACAGTTGAGCAAGCACCGTTTGGATCATTAAACTCACTGTGAGCTGTCCTAGCTGTTTCCCTGGGAGGGTCTCATCCTTGGAAGAGGTGACAAAGGCACAAATGCCTGGCAAATTCACAGGAATGTGGGGGTCAGTGGAGCAAGTTGGACATAAAAGGAATTAGATCTAGATGCTGCCTTTCACCAACAAGTATGGGGAGAAGTAAAGGGAGGTGGAAGCTCTGGCCTGGGTGGGGGAGGAGGACAGCTCTTCCATTGTCAAGTTCCATCCTCTCCGAGGGACTGATTCAAAGCCCTTTGAAGTTAGTTCTAAATAACCCCATACCCTCACTCCATGGGATCAAGTCGTGCTAAGACATTTGCCCCATGTGGTAGCTATTGCCACTCCTGGCACCATGATCTTCTGTTCCACCCCTGCAGCCCTCTTATTGCGAAGTTGTGAGCAGAAGAGCCAATGGGATCACGGCTTCTAAAGCATCACTCAACAGGGTCTTGAATGAGGCTGCTCAGCGAGGGATGGAGTGACGGGGAGAACGAAATGAAACTCTCACTCCTCCTTGAGTTCAGTGCTTCTTTTACCCTTGGATCAGTCCAATTTGTGCTGCCACTTAAAGGGCCCATTGACTAGTGCTTCCTGGCTCCTTTGTTGTCTCCTCAATGTTTTACACGATATGGCCCCAAAAAGAGTCAAGAGCATTTTAATGTGATCTTTTCTCCCTTTGTCCCAAAGCTGGGATGTGGGGGATCCTGCCCCTTTCAAAGTGTCTAAGCCCCTCTCCCTGCCCCCATATCTGAGACCTGGGGTCTCCTATCTGTGGGGTCTGTGCCCCTCTCCGCCCCTTGTGCCTGGACCAGGATCTGGGGGCTCTGTCCTTCTGGGGGAGTCTGATCCCCCATGTGAACTGGTAACTGGGTAAGTTCTGCTTCTCAAGAGGGGGCGCTGAGCCCTTCTCCCTGCCCCCACCACATAAGAGCCAGCATCTAAAGAAACCCTGCCGGCTGAGAGGAGAACGGAGAGCAGACGTGCTGGGAACATGCTCCAAGAACAGAGTGACACTGGGGTGAGGATTGAGGATGGGCATGTTTGATGCATATCACAGACTCTCAAACCTGTCAGTGGAAAGGGAGGAGGAGAACACCCACTGAGATGAGTGGAACAGTTCACATGTCTCAGAGCTATTGTTTCAGGCTGTATTCACCTCCCGGGGATTCTCAGACAGTTGAAAAGATCACACTGAGACACATCACACCTCTGAGCCTCCTGTGTTGCAGAGTGATGTGTATAGCTCCTTCCAGGTCACTTCACTGCTCTACCCCTGGTTTTCCCATGTGTACAATGGGGATATTGATTCATCCTTGGTTAAGTGCTCTAGGACTGGATGAAAAGTTCCATGTAGCAACTACATATTATTATTATCATTATCTGATCACAGCAGCAGCCTCTCGACTGCGAAGCTACATTGTGACCCTCCCCCTTCTCTCACCTTGTAGACAGGGCTAGGACTCCCATTGACATAGCTAGCACCTCTCAGGGAAGTGGATTAACTTGACTCTATAAAACAAACAACACATTTCCTTTTCTCCCCTATTATTACTAGGAAAGCATTACAACAAGATCTTTGTGAACTGGGTCCCAAAGTGAGAGAGGACCCCAGAATAACAGCGAGACAAGGAACAACAGACTGCATATCAGAGAACAAGGCCACCTGCTCTTCGCACAGGACACTGAGGCTATGTCTACACTGGCAAGTTAGTTCGAATTAAGGAAGCTTAATTCAAACTAACTAAAGCCATGGCTACACTAGGCTTTAGTTAGTTCGAATTAAGGGCTTCCTTAATTTGAACTAATATATTCGAATAGGCTATTCGAACTAAGGGTTAATTCAAACTAGTTAGTTCAAATTAACCAGTGTGGCCATGTTAGTTCGAACTAATTGCTTAGTTCGAACTAACCGGCCCATTGAACTCAATGCAATTCGCTAATTCAAACTAAGCAAGTGCCATGAATGGCACTTGCTTAGTTCGAACTAATTTTTTCTAGTTCGAATTAAGTTAAGTTAATTCGAGCTAACTAAAATTAGTTTGAATTAGTTAAGTTAATTCGAACTAACTTTAGTAAGTGTAGACATAACCTCAGAGAAGATGGCCTGTAGGTCTTTGGTACACCCCAGCCCCCAACATTGTCTCATCATGAGCCTGGAAGAAAAGCGAAAAGGAAAATGGCCGGGAGCTGTGATTTCTCCTTGATTGGCATGCACAGCACAGCAGTCCAGAGGATGGACAATGTTTGCTGTTGAAGGTTCATACAGGTACAGTACAATCTTATTCCACCTCAGTATAATTTTAATCCACTTCTGCTTTTGCCATGGTATAAAAGGTCTGCATTCACTTGAACGAATCCTCACCTGGGCTTGTGTTCAATTTACATGGGTGAATAAAGCCCTTGATCTTCAAAGAGCCGTAACAATTCCATCACCCCGTTGTAACATGGCTACACCCATCTATCTATATAAGCAAGATCAAACTGGACATTATTGCATTGTAACATGATTCTCCCTCATGGTATATTAGGGCACAAGCCAACTAAAATGGTTCTGCTTGGTATGGCTAGAGCTTTAAAAGATATGGGAAAGTGTGGGATTTGTGTATTTGCAGTGTTTTCCACCTCAGACGAACTTGCATTAAAAATCAAAACAAACTCCCAGCACTTCCTGGGTAGGGACTTACTGTGTATATGTTTTCATGACAACCACAGTATTTAGCAAACCTCTCATAAAAGTGTTGACACAAAATCTTATTAAATATTAGCAGAGATAATACTAATCTATAGGGCATTTTGGCAAAGTCCAAAGGGGTTTTCCATACATATGCATCTTTTCTACAGAGAAGATAAGCAGTGTTTTCATTTCCTGTATTAGTTGCCCCATCATTTTTTATTATGAATAATAATCACACTGAATTTAGGTATAGTGGTTTTCTGTCACTATAGATGGGGAAACCGAGGCAGAGAGGAATTAACTGACATGACCAATGTCAAAAAGTATGTGACAGAGGGAGAGATCCTAGCTTTCCTTATTTGCTGATATGTACCTGAGCCTTTGACCATACTTATTTATAGACTCATAGACTTTAAGATCAGAAGGGACCAGTACGATCATCTAGTCTGACCTCCTTCAAAATGCAGGTCTCAAAACCTCATCCACCCACTCCAGCAATAGGCCACTAACCTATGACTGACTTATTGACCTCCTTAAATCATGATTTAAGGACTTTAAGATACAGAGAATTCACTGGTAGATGAGCCATGCCCCACTTACAGTACCTAAAACAAACATATTGAAATGTATAAAGATCACAATCCACAAATATACCACCTTCTATAAAGCATCCCTGACCTGAAACATTCAAGAAAGCCAACAATAAAATTACATACAGAGCAATGCTCAAGCTGGAGAAGACAAAAATCCATGCCAATCTTAGATCTGATCTACGCTTAAAAATTTAGGTTGGCATAGCTACATCTTGTAGAGGTATGAAAAATCCACACACCTGAGCGACATAGCTATTCCACTCTAATCCCTGCTAGGTTGACAGGAGAATGCTTCCATCGACTAGCCACTGTAGTTTGGAGAGGGTGATGTTCCTATAGCAACACAAAGATCCTTCCATCAGTGCAGGCATCTTCTATACACTATGGGGTATTACAGGCTGCTAATATGGTCCCCAGGGTGCAGACAAGGCTTTCAGAGCCAATAGAGTATCAGGAAAAGTACATTTCAAAGTCAGTGTCCTTCACCTGAAAATGTCCTCCTATCAGGAAGCTAAGTTCAAAGTAAAAAGGGGTTAGGAAAAAAGTTAGTGAAGGATAGGTCCATCAACAGCTATTAGCCAAGGATACGCTATTAATCCTATTATCGGAAAATAGGTCCATCAATGGCTATTAGCCAAGATGATCAGGGATGCACCCCATGCACTGGGTCAGTCTAAACCTCCAACTGTCAGAAGCTGGGCCTGGATGACAGGGAATGAGCCACTCAGTAACTGCCCTATTCTGTTCATTCCCTCTGAACCATCTGGCATTAGCTACTGTCAGAAGGATACTGGACTAGATTGTGGTCATTCTTACATTCTTAATGGTTGAGAATCGCTGAGGGGATCTCAAATACCACAACATGATATGGCCTCTTAAATAACTAGGCTCCATATCACAGAGGCCATTAAAGGTTGTCAGTGGGACCTTGAATTCCACCTGGAACTGGATAAGTAGCGAGAGAAGAGTGTGGCGCAAAGCTATAACCTGGTCAAACTGACTCATTTACAAAGTACTAGGCAATAGTAATGTGTCTGGGAGGACAGCCTTCATCACTGTCCTGGGGTTTCCTGCACCACCATGTTCAAATTACCAAGTTGATCCCTGTGTTAAGCAGTCAGTATAGTCTGCCCTGTCCCCACTGGTGCAGCCCAGTATACATTTATTTGCCTGATAGGTGTTGTATCTATCCTTGGATTATGGTTCTGAATAAGCATTTTTGTTTAAATGGGAAAATAAATAGAGCAATAGATTCCACAGTCCCTCACAGAGGGATAGTCTGTCACAAGTTACAAAGGGGGGATATTTGTGGAAACCTTTGTTCAAATATCCCTAGTGCAGCATTGTGTTGAATAGCATATTCACCTGGACAAATCTTTGTGTGAGACAAAGAGTCATCCAAAATGTTAATAAGTTTATTAAAGAGAAAGCCCTTTCGAATGAATGGGTTGTGGGGGGGAATCAGCAAACGAGCGTGCACTAACTAAGCCCCAATATTCTGTAGCTGACATGTAAAAAATTGTACTTGGATAGTAGAAAGCGTCTAAAATATTTTATTAATCCAAGTATAATCTTTTAAAGAAAATGACTATCCAATACAACAACTAGAACATGTAACTTTCTCCCTACTCACAGCAGGGAGACTTGTCCACTGCCATGTCCTTAAACAAAAAGAATATTAAGCTAGGACAATAGTTTTCAAACTTTTTAATCTGTGTACCCTTCCAAAATAACATACTGTATACCCCCCTCTCCCCCCCCGAGATAGGGCCATAAGTACCTATAATTAGATTGCTAAGTTTTCTTAAATAAAATGCATTGTCTGCCATTACAGGATTTTTCTTGTGTGCCCCTGACAAGAGTCTGCATTAGGGGTATGCATGGCCCAGTTTGAAAACCCCTGTGCTAGGATACCTCATCTGCTGACTGATCCAGTCCCCAGTGAAGCCAAATGGGGAAAACCCTCAAATGTCTTATCTTAGTGTTCCCAGATAGGGGATTCAGAAGTGAAAATATTACACACGAAAGCCTTTAAATTGCAATGGAGATAGCTGGGCTTCATGTCTGACAACTCTCACAGATGAATTGGGGGACATTCTCACTTCTCTTTGTTGCATTGTTCCCAGATCTTTGTCTACCCAGAGCATATCAGCTATCAGTGGTCAGCCAAGGGTAAAGTTCCATCAGGTCAAACCCACAGGGCTTGTTTATGTTCGGGAAAGTCAAGAGAACTTAACTAAAAGTGTGAAGTTAATGTGCATAGGTTAAAGCTCATTAAAGTCCTGCTTGGAGCCTTTCTCATTCAGAAGCAACACAGCCTCTGGGTTTAGTTTAATTTATTTCACACATTTACTAATTTGTCTCACCACCCTGTATAGAGAAACTCTACTGTAGACAAGCAAAACTACTACAGACTGCAGTGAGCACCAACCACCGATGCAGCTTAGTTCAGCTGGAAACCAAGTTAAGCTGCATATTGTCTAACTGTTTACTCGTCTGTGTACATCTGGATTCCCTTGTTTTACATTGAGAGAATTCCTACATTAGTCCACCGTTTGGACTATGGGGCTGTGAAGAGCAGTGCACATCCAAATGCTGCTCTGTAACATCCCCATGTATATGCAGTGGCACAAACGAAACATTTCCTAGTTTGTATTGATGTATGTTAACAGCACTCACACAGAGGCTCTTCGGTGTGCACTGTCATTCACATGCCCATAGTCTGAACTGTGGGGCAGTGTAGACATGACCATAGATTGCAGGCACTTTAGGTCAGGAACTATTTTTCTGTTCTGTGTTTGTACAGCACCTGGCACAATGAGGTCCTGGCAGGGCTGGATTAACTGGCTTCAGGCTGCCTCCCACTGCGGTGCCCCCACCTAAGGCCCTGCCTCCCACCATGGCAGCCTGTGGGCAGACAGTCACCTGGGCTGGGGAGGTGGGAGGGAGGGGGAAACTGGGGCCAAAGGGCACTCCCACCCTGGCCCCAGTCCAGCTGGTCTGACCCCAGGGACGGGACTAGCTGGCACACGACGCGGCCTCCAGTGCAGCCCCCCAGGGCCACAGGCCCTGAAAGGTTGCACTGCATGCCAGCTGGCCCCACTCTGTGGGTGAGCAACAGATCTTACAGGACCCTTAGGGAGTGGAGCCTGGGACCCCACTTTAGGCTGGGCCCAGGGCTTCAGCCCCTATAGCCCATGTATTAATCTGTCTCTAGGTCCTGATCTCCGACTAAGACTCCTAGCCACTGCTGCAGGGGTTGGCAAACTTTGCCGGCCCCTGTGCCAGCCCCGCCCAATGCACCCTCAGCAGGTGTCAGGGCAGCGCCAAAAGGGGGCAGGGCCAGGCCTCGGGTGCCCTGCCAGCTGGGGCCGGGGCTGGCACCCACTGGCAGGCGGCCTCCAGTTCCTGGGGCCGGCTCCCATCAGCAGTGGTGGCCTGGGGCTGATGGCCCCGCCCCCTATTGGACTGGAGTGGAGCGGGATGGGTCGGCCCGCCCAGAGCCGCGCCACTGCCAGCAGACCAGAGCCGACTCCGGCCATGGCCGGCAAGGGGGCAGGTCGGCTCGGCTTGCCTGGGGCCGCTGCTGCTGGCCCTGGAGGCTGCCCGCTGGCAGCGGCGGCTCTGACCAGGCTGAGCCGACCCGGCCCCTTGCTGGCCATGGCCAGTGCCGGCTCTCTCCTGCCTGCAGCGCACGGCTCTGGGCGGGCGGGCGGGCGGGCCTACCCACCCCGCCCTCCTCCTCTCCAGCAGCCCTGCCCAGCAGGGGGCGGGGCCAGCAGTGGTGCCACAGCTGCTGGCCGCGCTCCCCAGCAGGGAAGTGAGGCGAGCGGGGGCCAGGCTGGAGGCCAGTGGGGGACGCCAGGTTTGGCACCCGTGCTGGGGTCGCCGACCCCTGCACTACAGTAATACAAGTTATAATCAATTCAAACTGTGGTCTATAGCAGCTTTGCCTGTCTACATTAGTCCACTCATTTTGCTTTGGCTGAATTACTCCAGTGACTTCATCCAGGGCAAACTCTCCTGGTAAGCAAGGCCTCAGTCTGACTAGAACGTGTCTGAAGTTCAGCTTGACAACTGCAAGAAACATTTTTTTTTTCTAAAGAAAAGGTTAGATTAGGAGGAAGAAAAGTAAAACCCCTTCTGATCTTTGCACTATCCTTGCCTATGAATTTGTTATCACTGGCCTGTACAAGTAACCGTGTTTGCAAAGTCTCTGAAACAAAAATGTGCAAGCCACTTTCCTAATCAAAGGTTGACAATAAGAAAATCTTTTGCACTCTCCTCAGGAAGGAGCCTTAACTTCTTTGGGTGAATGCTGCGGGGGGTTAACAATGACATTATAAATAATCATTAATAGCCTTGACAATTTATTTGTAAAGCAATGCCTAGTGTGTTCAGTATGCATATCACACCTTTCACAGAAGGACTAGGATTTTCATAGCATTTTACATAATGCATAAAAATGTACAATTATTAGCAAAATAGTGACCAAAGAAGCCAAATAATTCAAGTCACATAATAGAATATAACCAACTGAGTTGGGCCAGTTAATCCAGCCACCTACCTTGTCCAGAATCCAGCCACTTAACCCTCACCAGATGGTTGTAGTATTTCCTCTAGAGGACAAAAGATACAAGCTAGGCCAGACCAGTGAATTAATACCAGCTGGAAGATCTTCACCAATTACAGTACTACCCAGAAAGAGGGGCAGTCACTCAGGTATGTTCTATGTATGTTGTGGTCTGGAGCAGAGGTTCTCAACCACTGTGTTGGGACATAAAAGTGTGTCGCGCCGGTTGGGAGGCGTGTCTCAGAAAATTGGCAGCTCAGCTTGGAGCCAGTTTGAGATTCCTGCCACCCACTACTCCCTGCTGCCCTCAACAGCCTGCTCCTACTGCATAACACAGGCAGCAACCAGGGCCAGATGAGTAAAGGGACTTAGGGGCTGCAACCCAGAGCTGCTGGTTTGGGGGGTGAGGCACCACCTGGCCCTCAAAAATAAATCTGGCCTCAATGAGCCAGATCACCAGGGCACCAGCCTATGCTGGCTTGACTCTGCCCACATCGAGGTCCCGGAGTCCTGCATCCTCCAGAGTGCTGCAGCCTCCCAAGCGCTCCCAGCCCACCGGCAGATTGTAGTGTGTCATGCAGGGGAACATCATTTGTCAGGTGTGTCGCGATGGAAAAAAGGTTGTGAACCAGTGGTCTGGAGTATATTTTATAGCGGGGTCCAGAGCACACCACTCCAGCTGTGCAGTGAAATAAAAATTAGGTTTGCTCCACATTCTCAAGAATGCTTAGGAGGGGCAAGAACACAACTGCTTAACTCAGTGGGAGTTGGGGAGCCATCTGCCACAGTATGCCCGATTCAATGCTCCATGATTTCTATCAAACGCAACATAGGCAAAAGTTATATAGCTGACATGCAGACATTCTGCTGTAAACAGTAGCCTCTATGGTCATCAGTTGGCAACTGTATTTGTATGTTTCCAAGTGAAGTGTTTCCAAGTGCCTCTATTGCAACAGGTGCTAGGCAGCTGAGCTGGTGATGATGGAAAAGATTTGTTAATCTGATGACATTTATCTTTGCAGTACTGTCCTGAATCAAGAACATTGTCAGGGACTTTTGATGCCATGCCATCATTTGTAATTGTTTCTGTATCCCTTCTACCAACGTCACTAGCACTATGAAGGGTCAGGCTCAGATTATGTTCATGTTGCTTTCAAAGGATTTACATGAAGAGAAGTCAGATAAAAACACAAATACTCCTGCTGGATGTCTGCAGCATAACAGAATTCAGTGAGAACCCAAAAACAGAGGGCGAGAAACCAGGCTGCTCTGTAAGGCAGAGAGTTACAACTCACTCCACCTTGCTTTAATCTGGTTTTTTACAGACTAACTCTGAGTCTAATTGCACACTTTCCTACAGAGTGCCCTAGCCTGCAAACTGCACCAGGCAACCAAGAAGATGGAAGGGGTCAGTTTTAAAGTGATAGCTTGCAATTCCAATGCAGTCCTCAATACATCATAGTCTCAGGCTCTGTTTTAAATAAGTGAAGGATTGGCTCAAGCCCCCACCTAAAACTTTGCCCAGTCCTTGGTTTAGGAGCTTACAATTTTAACTGCCTGGCTATCTTCACTAGTGTCTCCTCCCAAATCCCAAGCACTCAGGAGTCTTTGAATATGAAACCACAAATGCTTTATAATGTGGAAAAAGAGATAACTGTCTCTTTACATAATGAAGTAAAATTAGCAAGACCCAAAGAGCATATAAGGACATTGCCCACAGACCCGGGTATTAATTGCATGGCTTGTTGAGGCCCAAAGTGCTATTCATAAAACAGTTCCCCACCCACATGAATCTTACTCACAAACAGTGCTTTTTTTCTGGCGGAACGCACCGGAACAGCGTTCCGGCACCTTTTTTTCCTTCTCCCACCTACCGGCCGCCTCGACTTCCTGGCCCAGAGCCGACCCCGCCCTGCTCTCCTGACAGTGTCGGCCTCCCGGCACGGGGCCAGGATCAGGCTCCGTTGCCGGGGTCTGTCTGCCCTGCCGGGGCCGCGTTCGGTCCCCGCCGGTGCTCCCTCCCAGCTGTGCAGGCTGGGCCGGGCTGGGGAGATTCAAATCTCCCGCCCTGAGCATGCGCAGATACAGCGTGCTCAGGGCGGGAGCGGCCTGGCCGGCAGCAGCTCTGCCGGCCGTCACTGTAGTTCCCAGCCTCCGGCCAGGTAAGGGGGCTGGAGGGAGGCCTGGAGAGGGGTGGGGGTGGGGACAAGGAGAGTGGCCGGGTTGTGGGGTGCGGGGGACAAGGAGAGTGGCCAGGTTGCGGGGTGGGGGTGGGGACAAGGAGACGGGCCGGGTTGTGGGGTGGGGG
>ML685784.1:11992497-12035691 GCA_007922175.1 Pelusios castaneus | reverse complement strand
GGGCCGGGTTGTGGGGTGGGGGTGGGGACAAGGAGACGGGCCGGGTTAGAGGGGTGGGGGTGGGGACAAGGAGGGACCCCCGCGCAGGCCGGCAGCCCCCACCGCCCCCTCCAGATCCCCGGGGCTGCTTCCTTTCTCTTTTTTCTCTTCCTCTTCCTTTCCTTCCTTTCCTTTTTTTCCCCTCTTCTTTGTCTTCCTCTCCCCTGCCTTCCTTCCTCTTCTCTGCCTTTCTTTCTTTCTTTCTTTCTTTCTTTCTTTCTTTCTTTCTTTCTCTTCCCTGCCTTCCTTTCTCTTCTTTTCTTCCTCTCCCCTGCCTTCCTTTCTCTTCCCTGCCTTCCTTTCTCTTCTTTCTTCCTTTCCTTTTTTCTTTTTCTCTTTGTCTTCCTTCCTTCCTGCTCTTTCTGTCTTTGCTTCCTTCCTTTCTTTCTTTTTTTCTTTTTCTCCTCCTTCCTTCTTTTTTCTTTCTCTCCCTTCTTTTTTAAAAATTTTAAAAAATTAATTTTAAATAAAAACCTTTCTTAAAATTAGATTTCAATTCCAAATTCATTCCAATTAAATTAATTAAACACAATTAATTAATTCTATTTACAATCACTTTATCTTCAATTAATGCCTATAATTTCTGTCTTGTGAGTTTTCCCCAAAAATTTATTCTGAAAAAGTTTTTCACACGGCTTGAAAATTTTGCACACAAGCCACCAAACCTAGAGGGAACATTGGCTACTAGTTGCGTACACAACAGCAGGCCAGCAGGCTAACATCGGTCAGTCCCACACTCTGGGCCTGGCCGGAGCCCACAGCACCAACAAAAAGTGTGTGGATGCATTACTGCCTGCCACCCAGTACCCAGAAACACAGGCCAGCAGCAGACGTGATAGCTACGCATTCACGTTTTTTTCTAATTATAATACGGCCCCCCAACAGTCTGAGGGACCGTGAACTGGCCCCCTATTTAAAAAGTTTGAGGACCCCTGCTGTAAGACCTCACAGGTTGTCTTTCAGTATATTAGCGGCCTGCATAGTTAATAAAACTTAACAGTTTTTACCTTGTATTTTTATTTCTTTGATATATTCAAAAATTTACTGTTTACTGCACTATTTTCAGTGTTATTTCTTTATGACACGACGGACATCAATAGGAGTTCCGGTACCTTTTTTTTTAGAAAAAAAGCACTGCTCACAAATCCAAAGAGACTCAGAGGTGGTCAAGTGGCTGTGGAAGCCTTGAGTTGGCGAGGCTTTCCCCAGACCACCTACTCTTCTTGTCCTGTGAAAAATTACACTCTGCTCTGATCTGGTGCTATCAAGTTTGGTTTCACAAATGCAGAGTCACATGCTCACTTCCTGTTAGGTCTAATTCTACAAAACCAGTTCCACGTAGGAATCAAAAACTCTGGATGGAAACCCCAGAGCAAAGTAAGAACCCTTAACACAGACTCTACTCCCAAGCAGAGCCGACACCCTCGCATTTAATTTGGGTTCACTCCCCAGTCTGAGTCCCTGACCTATATACTCCAGGTGATCCACTTTCCCCAAGGTACAGCTTTCATGATTTCTGCCCCCTTTCATCTCTATATATTTATATGCACCATTTAAAGTCATTGTCAAAAATGGGACACAAAACAAAACACAGTTCCTATCTGCACAAGAGGCAAAATGGCAATTGATACTTTCCAGAATTTGCTTTCCCCTTTTTCCTTTGAGAGGAGCAGAAACCTTCATTTTCCACTTCAACCCTCCTAGTCCTGGGGTTTAGATTTCTATTCACAATCTCACACATAAGCATTAGACCCCACTTTATCCTTCCTGGCCTTTTCTGCACTGCATTGAATAACCAAAAACACTGGTCTCTATCAAGCCTGTTGTTGCTTGAAGACGAATTGGGTGCAGAACAGAATCAATGGCCTGCTTAATGGTTTGCAATTTCTTAGCTGTGTGGATCAGTGGTTAGGCTGCAAATCTAGCCGCTATGAGACATGGATTCAAGATCTCCTCCACACTCAGCATCTTGTGCTTTCCTGAGCATGATTTAGTTGTCTTAAATGCTTTAAAAATCTGGCCCAGATCCTCAAAGGTATTTACTTGCCTATTAGCATCTTTGGGCACCTAAAAACCTTTAAAAAGTTGGCCCTAAGGGACCATTCAAGACCCAAGATAGATAGTGCCAACAGGGTGGTGGTAGTGTCCTGCCTATGAGCAATATTTGATGTCTAAAGCAGAATATGGGGAGAAAAGGAATCCAGCCTGCTCCGTTCATCCTCCTCCAGCCCCGTTTCAATTCAGCTGAGAAATGAGCTCTGCATCCTCTGAGGAGCTCCTGAGATTCCTCGACAGCTCAGTCGAAGTTACTCTCCATGTCCCCTGCTTCCCCAGGCTGCCTCCCTTCAGGAATGTTTAGCGCAGCATAGAGCTGGGACATGCAGGAGTCCCTTATCCCTGCAGGACTCAGGGTGAGTGACCATGAGCTGTTTCAGTCAGTCCAGGGGTTCTGGATGAAACTAAGCATGTTGTCCTGATGGTCATTAATACTTGAAAGAAGTAACCCAAAGTACCAAGGTTAGATGTGGAATTATTTTATTTTAAAAAGAAGGGAGACTAGAAGGGAGACATCTGTATTTATGGACTAAAGCCATTACCAATTAGCCTGACGGCTACCATTCCACTGGTTCTTTAGGCTGATAACACAGGCAGTATTGGCTAAGGGATTTGGATAATTTTGCTTCCATGAATTGTTGGATAGCTTCAGCTTTTCAAGAGTGATTTAGTTTTAAAGATAGGTGGTTTTCTGCAAATCCTGTAATGTTCTTAAATCAATCAATGTACATTTAAATGTCCAGAGCACTGGTAACCTTTCAACTGACGCTGTATACAATGAAAACAATCTCAGAAGATTGAAATGTTTTGGCCCAATCCTTCATTCCTTGTGAACCCCAAACTCACAGGCATGTTTACACTAACATCTGCATACGGATTTCCCGTTGTCAAAAGCCGTAACTCAGAGGCTTGGTTCTCCTCTCATTTATATCAGCTTTACTTTCTGTAACGCCGCTGTCCTCTGTGCAGTCTGTGACACAGCACGATACCCACAGAACAGCCCTGTGATGTCAATTGAGTCATTCCTAGATTTTAAAGCCAGAAGAGATTGTTAGATAGTCTGTGCTCCTGAACAATTTCCTGGTCCCTTCTTGCCTCTGTACAGAGAAAAGCTAATGTGAGGAAATCATATCTTAGGACTTACTTGTGCTGAGTCATGGACTCAATTAACCCTTGTAGGTTTGACAGACCCTAGCTGCGCATCCCTAGCTGGTAAGGGCTTGTCTACATTACCAGTGTTAACCATCTTATAACCAGGTCTTCTGACTCATTCTTCTGTACTAAAGCTTTCTGGGGGGGTAGCAATGATGGGAGTGATAGGCCTGGCCTAAATGGTTAGGTCAATACAAGGTAGCCAAGAACCAACGTAAGTGTCTCTCTATACTGATTTAATAACACCTCTTCCCTGAGCAGCATAGCAACACAGTCAATGTAATTCGATTGACACAGTATCAGTGTAAATTCTGCATTACTTACATTAAATATTACTGGCCTCCAGGAGCTGTCCTACAATGCCCCACCTGGACTGCTCTGGTTACCATTGTGAACTCTGCTGCCCAGTGGTCAGCAGAGAGGAAGCTCTCCCTTCCTGTTTAAAGCCACCCACACTTTTAAAATTCTTTTTTTCTCGTTGCCCAGATTGGCGAGCACAGCTAGCAACTCTCCATTGTTGAGTTCAACTGCCCAGCTGATGATGCCAGCTACATGCTGCAAACGCACTCCTTCCTGGAGTAGACAGGGGGTGTTGGACCTACTGTGCCTGGGTGGAGAAGTTGTGCAAGCAGAGTTCCAAACCAGCCAGGGCTGACCCAACCACATACGTGAACTAGGTGGTCGCCCAAGGCACCAAGCTTTAAGGGGCGCCAAATTAGATGGAAGAGTTTTTTCTCTATTAAAAATATATTAATATGTTATCAGTTTTTCTCTATATTGAATGCGGTGGCTAAGGGTGCCAAAGTCATAGTTCGTGTATGGTGCCAAGAACCCTTGGGCTGGCCCTGAATCCAGCCATAGAAATATTAACATCTGCAAGCAGATTGCTCATGGCACAGAGAAGGGGTATGACCTGGACCAGAGGGCCGCAGACACCAACAAATGATCTGGTGCAGCACTGCTTTCACAAAGAAATGCATGCAGACACCCCACTGACCACCATGAATACGTCAGAGAAGCCCAAGACACAGCCCCCCGCCATGAACAATGAGGAGGAGGAGGTGGACGAGGAACAGGAGTATAGTAGAGGGGCAGGGGGATTCAGCTGCACCTATAGAAAATGTTTCCAGTATTCAGTTCCATTGCCCTAAACAACTAGAATCATGGAAGCAAGCTATTCCCCCCTCATGTTCCAAACCCCTGAAGGGCCGTACGGGTGCTGTGACTGGCAGCAGGATGCTCTGTCAGTCCTAAGCAGACGCGATAATGTAGCGCTAAAACTTTTGTGGAGCAAAGCGACTGAGTTTAGCCCCTTAAGTTTCCATTTCCATCAGGAATGCACTCACAATGGTACTTCGGTGTGTTGTATCTGCAGCAGCTACCATTGCATCCTTCAGGGTCTCTCCCTTCCCACCTGTGGAACACCTGAGCCAAACAAGGGGAAGAAAACAGAGGATTTGGGATGATGTGTTCCAGGAGCAGAGTCATCTCTAGGGGTGGGTGGGGCCCAGAAGAAATTGGCGAGGGTGAGGCCTCTGCACCCCCCTGGCCTGAGCTCTGGCCTCTCCCTGCCCGTCCATCCGTCCGCTGCCAAAATGCCATCAAATCCTGAAGCGCGGGGCCCAGTTACACCCCCTTCCCCTCCGGTGATGAAAATGCCGCTGAAGTGCAGGGCCCACCAAACTGCAGTGCCCAAGGCAGTCGCCCTACTTGTCACCCCCTTGCGACGGCCCTATCCAAGAGATCCTGTAAGCTAGTGCTGTATCAGGGAATGAGACCAGGGCCTGGAGACCCAGCCCTGCAGACAGCCTGGATAAGGAGAGAGTGGAGAGGAGAAAAACCCAGGAAAAGGAGAGGGATGTGCAGCAGGAAATGCTTGCACTTCTCACACTGGAAACAGCAAAGAGAGACTACAGTGGACTTGCAGGTTCAACAATCCTGAGTTCTCCTCCCTCAGCAGCCCATAGAGAACTCTATACTTGGTCCTCCCTATGCACCCCGTAACATTCCACATGTCATCAGGGATCAGTGCACTGTCCTTACTCCTGCAGCTGGGGAGACATTAAAGAAAAGAATAGCGTCGTATGCACTGACCTGTGAAAGCCTTGGCTGGTGCCTGTGCCCTTTCGCCTTCATAAGTTACTTTCCCTTAATTTATTATGTTTTATGAAGTTCTAAATGTTTTTAATTGCCCGGCTCCTTTCACAGAATGCAGTCTATTTTCTTGGAGCATAATTCATCTTTATTAGTTCACAACCTGTGTGGCTTAGAGCAATCAATTTCCTCTCACTGTGCTGTGTCGCAGAACCCTTCGTAACGCTCACAACTGATATTAATGGGTGCACTGGAGGTGTTGTAATCCTACACACACCGCAGTCACTACAAGAGTCATAATGGGCCACAATAGAGAAGGGCCAGGTAGAGACCCTGTAGCAACACACACTACTTTGCCCATGGGCACTAGGTGTTTAAGGCCTGGGAAAGTTTAGCTCTCCCTGGCAGCGAGTTGTGGCTTCGCTCCCTCCTGCATCCTACTGTATCCCAATCCCTGGGCCTGACAGTGGAGGCCTTCTCTGCTGAAACATGCAGGCAGGAGCTGGTGTGCAGGAGGCTGGCACTTTGGCAATGGGGATGGGACAGCCACTGGCCAGCTGGGGGCCAGGGTAGGCTGAGGCATGGCACAGGCTGGCGTGGTGGTGCTGCACCACCATGGCGTGCTGGGCTGAGTTGGCGCTGCAAAGGGCCAGAGCCGGCCAGGCCGTTTCAGCATTGCAAGACCTTGTCGGCACTGTGGGAGCCTTGGCCCAGGACTGGCCAGGAGATGTCAGCACTACGTGGGCCTGGAGCCAGGCCAGGTTGGTGCTGCAGGAGCCTGAGATAAGCCATGTCAGTGCTGCGGGGGCCTGAGGCCGGGCCGGCTGGACCATGTTGGCACTACTGAGGCCAGGGCTGGGGGTTGCTTCAGGGACTGGGGAGGAGTGGCCAGCCCGTTGGGTCGGCGATGGTGCCGGCCGAGCTGGTGGCAATCCAGCAGTGGGGGGAGGATGGGCTGGGGGTGGGGCATGAGCTGGCTGGGGAGGGCCAGGGCCGTGCTGGGGAGGGCCAGGGCCATGCTGGGGCATGGGTTCCAGTTGTGTCCAGTCTGCCCTGGCACTGACTAAGCCCACCCAGTCCCCCTGTCGGGGTCTCTGATGGAAGAGGGGGCCAATAGGGTGAGGCTTTGGGCAGAAGGGACAGGGCCAGAGGCTAGCCTCCCCAAACAGCTGGTTCATGAACCACCCATGCTCCTCTGGCGCACTGTTAAAATGGTCTTTGAAAGCCTCCCTGAAACCAAAGAGCTCCATGCTGAGCTCTTCATAGAGCCCTGGTATCTGGCTGTTCAAATTCAGCAGACAGCCGCTTCACCTCTGCACTCCACCCTGAGGAAAATGTTTCCCTCTTGGCTTCACAGGTATTATTCAGGACTGACAGGCAGCTATAATCATTACAATATTTTTTTCACTGAGGTCCAAATTTGTACGTAAACAATGCCAGTATCCCTCCAAATGACCAAACCCACATTCAGTTGTCACGCTGCACCTGCTGAGCCCGGAGCTGAAACTAGGGCCAGTCCTTGGCAGGTGCAGGGCCCGGGGCAAATCACACCATGGGGGCCCCCTTCACATTTATACAGATGAAATCTGGTTACAATGAATGTGAGGGCAGCTGCAGCCTGCAGGTTAAATACTGATAGTGCCCAGCTGTATAATTACAATGTAGCTATATTATATTGTACTTCTTATGCATTACTAAAATGCAGTTCAAAACATTTAGAAAGAAAAAAACCCTCACTGATCATGACCAGTGTTGCACCACCTACATCAGGGGTCGGCAACCCTTGCTGGCCCCCGGGCCCGCCTTGCACCCCAGCGCAGAGCAGGTGCCTCACCACCTGCTAGGGAATGGGGCCACCAGGGGATAGGAGACACATGCGGAGCCTCTTCCCTGGTGGCGCCAACCCCCACTGGGGATTGGAGTCAACAGGGGACGCGAGCTGCGCGCGGGATCTTTCCAGCTGGCCCCGCCCCCAAGCTGGGGATCGAGGCCAGCAGGGGATGGGAGCCGCGCGCTTGCGTCCCCAGGCCCTGCTCGGGGCCGCAGGGCTGGTAGGAGGGAGGAGTCGCAGTTCTGCAGGGCCCGTGTAAGTAGACTCGCGTGCTACCTTTGCACGCGTGCCAGGGGTTGTGGACCCCCTGGCCTACATTCTGAAATGTAGCCCACACTGTGGCCCCCTCCCGGAGTCCCATGGTGGCCTGTCTCTGCCTTGGCTCCCAGCTCCCCAGCTCCTCCCAGGGCTGGCTCCACAGCCAACCACCTCCCCCCACCCTCATGGCATAGCAGCGTTGGCCCCTCGGGCCCTACAGCCCATGCCATGGCCCCCTCCCTGAGCCCCGTAGTGGCCTAGCTCTGCCCCAGCTCCCAGTTCCCCCACAGTCTCCCCCTCTTGCCAAGCCACCCACCCCCCTTCCCTTCCCCTTACCCAGTGGGACCAAGCCCCACCCCAGGGGAGCTGCCACCTCTGAGCTGGAGGAGAGGGAGGGATTTAAATTTCCCACCCCCTCTGCTGCTCTGGCCACATGCTGCAGGTGGGAGGGGCTGGCAGCTTCTGTTCATGCTCCGGGCAGGCAGGCTGTGTGAGCCTGTGCTGCTGCAGGGCTGAGATTCAGGTCACTGGCTGGGGACACTCGGGGCTCGTGCCCCATGTGCCCACCCTAGCGATGCCCCTCGGGGGTAGTTCTTTATCATTTTTAATTTGGAAAAACTTGACTCCCCTGAAGCCACTGTGACTAGGATTGTCAGCAAAATCCTGGACACTATATCTGTGTTTGGGAAGGAACCGTTGAGTGTTTTAAGAAACTGCAGGGCTTGAAGCGCAGTCAGGGATGAATTCTTGTAGTGCACGAAGCTCTGAGAAGACATCTGCACCATCGCTATCGTGAGATTCTCCATCTGACAATGTAATGCCCAATTCCATGCACTGCTTTCTTATGTCATCTTCCGTCATTTCTCTGCATTTCTTCACATCATACAGAAAACTGAAACTGTCGGCAGATCCTTGCATTTGTTCAAATCATGTGGTCAGTAACACGAGAGCCTGATATTCAATGAACATAACTGGTTTCAAATACTTCTTGAGCAAAATCTCCAACTGTTCCTCACCTCTCATTTCAAATGGTTTCTGAATTTAGCATCAACGTCCATTTCAGCTGCTCTTTCTGTTGCTGTGTCCATGGCTGTGGTAAATCCAGTGCTTCTGTACTTAAGCAGAAAGTCGGTGAGTCCCTTGCTGTGTGCGATACCACATCAAGCTGCATTTCCCTGGATTGAAGTGTCTTGCTCACAGTGTTCATGGTGAACATGATGTCGTACCACACAACCACTGCAAACAGAAATTCAAAATTTCCTAGTTCGTAGTTGACTAAGGACTCAGCCTCACTTTTAACTTTTGAGTCATCTCATTCTTCAGCAACTTTAAGCAAGGTAAAACAAACAAGAAGTCCGATGACACTTTTAAAGATTAACACATTTATTTTTCGCATGAGCTTTCATGGGTGAAATCCCACTTTGTCAGCATCTGACGAAGTGGGATTTCACCCACGAAAGCTCATGCAAAAAATAAATGTGTTAGTCTTTAAAAATGCCACAGGTCACCTGGTTTGTTCTGCTGAACTAGGCTAGCATGGCTACTCCTTTGGAACTTTCCACCAAGGTGTTCCTGGCATTGTTTATCAGGTAACGAATTGCTTTCGCACTCTCTACTCGACACTCCCACCTAGTGTCTGACAACAGCTTTGGAGCTAGAGAGGGAGCATTCGCTCTCAATATTTGCCATCTATTAGCTGAAGCTGCAAATAAATTGTAGATTCACTGTACAACTCCAAAAAATGTCATATCTTTAGAGTTACACCTTGCCATACCTCCCAATACTGGATTTAAGTTGTGGCAGCTACATGGAGTGAAAAAGCCTCAACAACTGAGCTGAAGGATGCGCGCCGGTATGCCTCGTTTCTGGCCCTTCATATTTACTCCATTCTCATATGCCTACAGTCAGCAATAGAAAGGCCAAGTCCAGCCGGTGCAACTATGAGAGAATGTGACACTCCTTGTCCGCTTTTGTTTTGGACTGGAAGAAAGTCAATAAAATTTTCCCTTATCTTCACATCTTCAGAAGTCATAAGAACAAAATTAAGCACACAGGACATCTGCTCTTCGTGATTCAAATCAGGAGTACAGTCAAGCATAACTGCAAAGGATTTTGCAGTCTTCACCTTTCAATAATGTTTTTCTTGACCTTCAAAACCATCACTGAGATTAGCTCATTATGAATATGAGGTCCAAGATAATGGTCCTGGATTTCTTCATTTTTGATGCAATCATAGGATCGAATTTAGCTCTCATCTCAAATAATCCCAGAAAACTGTCATTGTTATGTTCATAAAGCCTTTCATTTGTTCCACAAAATGCTGAGTTATACTCAGCTAGGCACTACCCAACTGCTATAATATGTGTCATTATTGATTGCCCATGTTTCTTCTTATTTGTTTCTCTCTCTGTGTACTTACCTGTTGCCTTGGCTGCAGTGAAACTTCTCTTTATTTCAATTCATTTTGTTGCGTTTTGAATATGCTTATTAGATAATTTGTGAGATCCCAATCTGTCATTGAAATGCATTGACAGTCCTTGCAGCCTTTTTTTGCTAATTTGTGCCATTTCTGAGCTGTACAATTTGCAGCAGAAGCAAAAAGCTGCATCAGTTTTCTTTGAGCACATCAGCCAATTTCTTTCAACTCCTTCTCCATTTGGCAAACTCTGTGTGTATAAGTCTTCTGAGAAGTGTCGAACCTCATTATTCTTTGGAAAGACATAATCACTACCAGTTATCTTTACAGGACCTCTCTCCACTAAAATGCCTATTTTCTTGTTATTGAGTAAATCTGGCCAATTTGCTGGATCAAACATTTCTTCTTCAGTGGAAATACTGTTGGAGGTATTGGCTACTTCATCAACCTGTGGACATTTTGTTCTAATGTCCTCTTCATCGGCTGTGGTACATTCAGTGGAGTCCATTAATTCAGCATTTTCCACACTAACCAAAAACACTTTTACAAATCAAAAACTTTTCCAGAGAACCTTTCAGGGTCTTATCCATTTCTTCTTTTTTCCTGCCTTTTCTCCACCCCCAGGCCATATTTTCTCCATTTGTTTCTGTCTCCGCCAGTGCTAGCCCGTGTACTCTAAATAACAATAGGGTAGCTCCTTTGCCTTAATTAACACAATGTCTTCAAATTAAATTGGAAAGGAAAGGTTACATCCATTCAAAGCCCCCCACCCTGGCATCTGGTTCTGGCTACTGTCCCCAAAAGCAATCTGTGAAAAGCTAAAGACTTCACGTCCTAGATGCCAACACCTATGGTCTCACAGTGGATCTATCTTCCCCCTTAGAATGATGGAGACAGAGGCGGCTTTTGGAGTAGGCGAAGCAGGTGCATGCCTAGGGCCCTGAGCAATAAGGGGCCCGTTGCCTGCTTCGCCTACCCCAAAAGCTGCGTCTGCTTGGGGGAGCTGGCCGGCATTGGGGAGCTGTGGCCAGCCATGGGGCGGAGGAGCTGGGGCAGTGGGGAGCTGGGGCTGCAAGGAGGGCTGGCATCAGGAAGCTGGGGGACACAGAAGGGGGCCCCATGGACCTATAAAGGGGGCCCTGCAATGGGCCTTTGCCTAGGGCCCCCAAAAGCCAAAGGCCACCTCTGGATGGAAGGGCTGGAAATAGCTGTCAATTTCATGGCTCAGCTAGAGCAGTGAAACTGACAAATAAACTAGAGCTGGGCTCCTTGTTCTAGGACCAGGCAAGCCACTGGGCCCTCCTTTCCACCTTGCTTGCTGGGCACGGGGCTGTGAGTCCAGGACGGGAGCTGCTGCCAGGGCAAACTGCAGGTGATGGCTGCCCAACTGCCTGACTGAGATGGGGTCTGCACTGGGGTGGAGGAGACTGCCCCTCACTGTGGCTCATGGGCAAGCTGCAGGCAGCTGTGGCCTGGCTTTGAGCAGGGACGCTGGAGGCTACTACCTCGCTTGGCTCTGAACTCGGAATCAGGCGGTTGCCCCAGCTGGGAGTCCAGCCTGCAGGCAGCTTCTGCCAGGTTCCCAGCTGGAGGGTGGGAGGCTGTAGCCAGGCTGGGTCTCCTCGGACAGGGGCAAGCTGTAGTCAGCTGCCACCTGGCTTTAAGTTCAGCTGACGGGGTGTGGGAGGCTGCTGCTGGGCTTCCAGTCATGGCGCAGGACAATGGGTGTCTGCAGCCCTGATTCCTAGGACTCTGGCAGCTGCTACCACCCACCTTCCAGCTGGGAGCTGGGATAAGGCGGGATGGCGGTGCCTGGTTTCCCAAAACACAGGTGGCTGCCTACTGCCTCCCAGTCCCAGCTGGGAGTTGCTACTGGGCACCAGTGCTTGCCACCCACCTCCCAGTTGAGAGCTGGGATGGGCAGGATGCTCGCAGCTGCTGCCAGGAACACATGGGCTTGTAGAACCATGGGACCAGGGTTGCAGGGGAGCCCACACCCTGATGTAAGCGAGGGGATGGCTCCACCCCCAAAGCGTGGGGCCTGGGGAGGTTGCCTTGATTCTCCCTACCTGAGGGATGGCTTGGTTGAAACCTCCCCTTGGTGATGTCAAGATAGTTAGTGTATGGCTTCATGAGCCATAGGAACATGGCATAGGATGGGTTGCCCAGGATCCATATTGGCATTTCAACATTCCCAGTGGTAATCCTGCAGGTGTGGAAAGAAAGCTCCTGTTTGCAGCTTTCCGAATGGTCTATGTTCTTAAAGAGGTGTGCATCATGCAGCTTCCGACACTGATGTCAGTAAAGTGTCCCTGACTCATCCACCAGTCCTTGCATAACCCTAGAAGAGTAGCCCTTTCTGTTGATCTGCTGTGTGGCAAGATGGTCCAGTGCTAAAATAGAGATATGCATGCCATCTACTGCCCCACTGCAAACTTCTTTTGCTGCAAAACCATCCACTATGTTTTGTAGGTTGCCAGAGCCTCAGTCCTTCATAGCTAGAGGCCTTACACACTTGCACCTCTGTGGTGGATTGCCTGACTTCAAACTGATTCCCATCTGACCAGTAGCAATCTGGCACTGCAAGTTTCCCCAGTCAGATTACCACTCACTTCTCATCAGTCGGTAGCGATCTCATTTTGGTGTCTCTGCGCTGGAGGCCTGGGGTGAATTTGGCACCCAG
This sequence comes from Pelusios castaneus, assembly GCA_007922175.1. NCBI lineage: Eukaryota > Metazoa > Chordata > Testudines > Pelomedusidae > Pelusios > Pelusios castaneus. Next base: position 12,023,163 of record ML685784.1, on the reverse strand, counting down.
GAATGTGGCCTTGCACATCTGAAAATTCAGCACCTCACTGCTTGTCCTCCCAAACCGGCGTGACAATGCCATCCCATCACTCAGTGCTTGTTTCTTGGGCCCAGGAACGATTCTCCACCATCAGCATCGGTTCTGTGAACACTGCCAACGACCTTGAATGGTTTTTTTCTATGTCCCACAGAAATCTGCCCTCCAAGAAAGCATCATGTTCCTCACGGCTCTGCAAATATACAGGATCAGGTGCCCTGGGCTGGCAACTCTCCTGACAACAATGCAAGAGCCGTGCAGACTCCATGCGCCTGTCAGAGACGGCAGACAGCGAGGAGGTTTGTGCCAATTTGTGGGACTTTGAAAAGAGGGCACAAAATATTATGGGCTGCAGATGAAATTATGCGATGGAGGACACTGTATCATGGCAAGTCAACCCTATGTGTCCAGTCAGTGCTTAATTTGTAATGAAAGAGGTGCCGGGGCTCAAGCTGGGTAGCTAAAGAGCACCAATTGTGGGAGCCCAGAAGTGCCAGGGCTATGATCTGCCAAGCTTAGAGATGCTGGGGCTGAGCTCTGGGAAACCCCAGCTCAAATTAAGGGCTGCTCACAGTCACCCCCGCATAACTCATTTCAGCCCCATTAGGCATTGCAAGAACACCACAAAAGATCCTGCACTGGAAGATGGCGAGTCACACAGAGGGATACCTACCCATGGTGCACTGCATTCTGCATTAATACAACCACTCCTGGTGAGGATATGCACCACTGACACCAGGAGCTGAGCGTGCACACACAAATGATTTCAGAGCCATGGTGGCTGTATGCCAGTTTAATTTAGGTTGATATCATTTTGTAGTGTAGCCATGGCCAGAGACTAGAAAGGAGCTCAGGCCACCTTCAATTTACCATTGTGTCATCTAAATCTGAACTGAGCAAGATTATAATGCCCAGTGGTAACCACGTCAATGTCCTGTCTAGCATTCCCAGAGTTGCTACACTGGGTGGCAGGTGGGAGATTTCCCCAAAATAGTCTAGGATAGACACCACCTTATTAAATTGACAGGTCCAGACGGGCTCAATTGATAACCGAACCAGAATCGGTAACCGCACTTACTGTATGCCCACCAGATGCCATTTCCGGGCGGCTTACTGAAGTATGTAGGCAGGATTTAAGAAGTCGGTGGAAGATACACAAGGTATTTTACGTACTTTGCATATCTCGCGTTGACTGCAGCCGAAAACAGTGATAAGTGTAGACTAGGGCTTAGTGAGGAGGGACAATCATGTTTCACAATTATGTTTAAATGTGATTACCGTAAGGCTAAAGAAAACAAGTTAAAAATTAAAATGAGCCCAGTCCTCAAAAGATACAGCTGCTGAATTCACAGTAGTATCCATCAGGTTCTATGTGTGTATATACACATACATATATTCTGGCCTAAATTAGCCAACTAGTGCGGGATGTTTTGATGCTCCACTCACCATGTGCGTCTTAAACTTATTATTTCCTAAACAGTGCCACCTGGTGGCCCCTTTTATTTATTTCTAGGCTTCCTCCAGGAAAAATTGCTTTCCGGATCTGGGAACATATACAATGAAGTAGCAAAGGGACATAAAGATAAGGATCTCCTATAACAGAGCGAATAATATTTACAGGGCACTGTGACTCTGGAAGCTGGTGGAAGGTTTGCAGTTAACTATAACCACCTAGTGATATGGTTAAAACATAAAATACAGGTATAAGCCGAGAGAGATCAGTGTGAAGTTTCTTGGGCAAAACTCGTATGAGAATGTGGGTCTAAATATTTAAACAGTATGGGCTATCCCCTAGTTTCTGCAGACTGCATCTACAACAGACATGGTGGGACGATTCAGTGTTACTGCTCAGTGTAAGGATTTAGAGAGAAAGTGGGGGCGGGAGGTTACCCTGGAAGCTAGGCTGGACCACGAAAGTGAAGTTAATTCACATCAAGGAAAGAACGTTAATTCATAAATGCCTAGAAACGATTCACTTATACAAGGAACTGCACTGTGTGAAATATGGTTGCAGGAGAGCCCCCAAGCATTCAAATGCAGCTCAAAGGACTTTAGAAGCCAGCTCTCCTTTCCATGAAGAGGAAATCAGGTGGTGGCAACATATGTGTATTGCATTTTTCTGCAAATGTTTGCAATTAAGCTAATTGAATTCCCTGGGTTGAACTGGTTCTAGACCAAGTTACTCTGAATGGGCAGGTCTTCCCCGCTCCCCCCCTTCCCCCCGTAGGACCCTCCTCCCTGTCCCCATCCTCCGCCCTATTAAAACTAGCTCCAAACTCACTTGTTTAAAAGACCCCAGAACGTGGAGGAGGCAGAAAAGCAATAGGAGGGACGAAAAAGTCAAGGCGTCTGGAAAATATTACTCGGCTGAGCCAGGCGCTCGAGCTGCGAGGCATCACCGGCCGGAGAGACTTTCTATTGATGCTGCACATCTCGCAACTTTCAGAGCCTGCCCTGCAACTTCTTCAGGCTCCTGGCGCCTCGCGATTGATTTTTTCAGGACCGATCGCGAGAATCAAGCCTCTAATTTATTATTTCCCCGCGATTTTTTTTAAAGCTAGAGAAAGGAAGGGGGTGGGGAGGAAAACACGTGGGAGAGCAAGGAGGCGAGGGAATAATTTCGAATGATTCTGTTTTGTGTCTTTGCTAAATCCTTGAGGCGCGCGGTTTGCTAATTACCTCGGGATTGGAAAGTGGTCGGCGGGAGCTACAAAAGACAAGCCCACCCGGCAAGCCCAGGCCCCTTTATGAGCAAAGGACAAGCAAGGTACGTGATTTATGAGCATATTTATTTCATCTACAGAGGCGCAAACAGGTTTCCAGCAAAGAGTGAAATAGATTCAGATGCATATGAATGGGGGGGAGGGGGCGTTTACTCCCCCCACACACCTAGGTTGGCAATACACTAGAAGGCGCTGGGAATCGAGGCGGGCTTTTACGCTAACTTTAATGCGCTTTGCATCGGGTCGAGCTGACGCTCTGGGCCGCCAGCAAAGAGAGGCGATGGCTGGATCCCAGGTTAGAAAGTTATTCCCCGGGAGCGCCAAGGTGCGCTGGGCTGGGACCACGCAGGCTTTTTGGACGGCACACAGTGCAGGCATTTACACTTGTGCAAACACGACCGGGCTCCCCGCCCTCGCCGCTTTGCATCCAGGGGGGAGGGGGCGTGACGGGAGCCAGCCGAATTAGGGATGGGGCTGCAGGGAGGAAGGGGGCCGAGCCCCACCTCAGCGAGTGCAAACGCGATCAAGATGTGTCGGCTGAAATGCTGGGCGGAGAGAGGGGTTTCCGGAGCGGAGAAAGCTCCCACTGCCAGGGAAGCTCGTAGCACCTCCCCGTAGCCCCCCGGTTGCTGCATTGGCTGATGATGGGGACTTGGAGCAGCTCCCGTGTGAACGCTCCCAGGCATCCTACCTAACCGCGGGGGCGGGGGAGGGAGTGATGTGAGGGGCGAGGGCTACGTGGCATCCAAGCCAGAGAGATAGGCACGTGTTTGAAGAGCAAAGCTAAAGCCCATTGGCTGGCGAGCTCCGCATCCCCACCTGGCTCGACACCCCCTTCTGTGTGCGACCCCCCACTCCAGGAAGGGACCCCCCCCACTGTCTCCTGGGGAGCAGGAGGGCGGATCAAGGGGGATCTGCGGCCCTGCCAGCAAACCCCCGGCAGCGCTGGGGGCCCAGAGGCGTGATGCCTAGGGGCACCGCAGCGGGGAGTTCCACAGAGTCCTGCTGCCAAGAGCGGTGGCGGGAGCCCGCCCCAGCAGCGGATCCAGCATCGCCAGGGCCTGGGGCCCGGCACAGGGGACTGCGGGTGCAACCCAGCCCGCGGGACCGAGCCCAGACTGTGGGGCAGGAAAGTGCCTGTGCCCAGGAGCCAGAGCCGCCGGCGGCTCCTCCCTCCCTCTCCTGCTGCTCCAGCCAGCCAGCAGCCGCCAAGCCAGCACCGCCTGGGGGAGAAATTTACATGCCGCCAGCAACTGCAACCCACGTGGCAGAGAGCGGGGAATACCTTTGAGGTCACTGCGCTAGGGCCGCCCCCTGTGATGCAACAGCGCGCCCCGCCCGGATTGGCTGATGCGTGCGGGAAAGGAGTTCCCTGGGAAGGTCTATCCTGAGCACAGGGCTCCCTAACTCAGTGAGGGGAAGGGGTGGGAAGACAGATGTTTCCCAGCCCTTCGGAGTGTGTCGTTTTATGGAGGGAAGCTGCTGCTCTCTGGCCTGGAGTATTGTCCAACGGGCACTCGGTGTCTCTTGCTTAAAGTGTTTGCTGGGCGATGCATTTGCTGTCTCTTAAGGACAGCAGCCCAGTGTCCAGATTGTGATCTCCCTTATTCTGGTTAGCCCTCTAGCGACCTCAACTGATTTGCTTCCACCATGGATCACACTCTGCCCCCATGCCCTCTCTCACAGCAGCAGGCTTCAGAACCACACGTTCATGTGTTTGTGGGTGTAGGTACTGATTCAAGTTCCAAAGGGGTAGCCGTGTTAGTCTACTTCAGCAAAACAAATGAGTCTGGTTGCACTTTTAAAGACTAACACATTTGTTTTCTGCATGAGCTTCCATGGGAGAAAATCCTACTTCGTTCAGATGCCTGAAGATGGGGCAAATCGCTCCAGGCCAGAGAGCGTTACGTTATTTTTAATTTAATGATGTGCATTATGCAGACATGCCATCTGAAATAGCAAAGAGGGTGGAAGAGTTCCGATTTTAGGTCTGCTTCTATTGACAAGATACCAGAGATCAAGATTTCCTGATAACGCGTAGCAGAATCAGAAGAAAAGGGTTGGAAAAGAACTGAGGTCAACTAGTCCAAATCCTGCTCAAAGCAGGACCAACCCACATAAATCATGCCAGCCAGGACTTTGTCAAGCTGCACTTTAAAAACCTCTAAGGATGGAGATTCCACCACCTCCCTAGGTAACCCATTCCAGTGTTTCACCAGACTCCTAGTGAAAATGTTTTTCCTAATATCCAACCTAGACCACCACCAGTACAACTCGACACCATTACTTCTAGTTCCGTCATCTACTACCACTGAGAACAGCCTCGCCCCATCCTCCCAGTACCCTGCTTTCAGGTAGTTAAAGGCTGCTATCAAATCCCCCACATTGGTAGAACCTGCAAAAACTCTTACTGTTTATTTACATTCAGATATTATGCAGCACATTTTTCAAAGTGAAAACAAACATTTTCAGTAGTGCACTTTGAGGCATATAGCATGAATGTTTTGGTACTTGTTCCAGGGGAACTGGTTGGCTGTTCCAGTTGTGTGTGACTGCATCCCCAGCATCATGCACATACATATACCTAGACAAAAGAGTCTTGTGGCACTTTTAAAGACTAACAGATTTATTAATCGCAAATGACTACTTGCATGAATAATGTCATTGAATTGAATGGGACTCATGCAACTCACAGGCATGCAGGATCCGGTTCTCTGTCTTTTGGGACTTTAGGAACTTAAAAAATGACCATATTAATATTAAAAGACTTACATGAAGCTAGCACTCTCCTTCAAAAGCTATATATGAAAGTAGTATTAAAAGACTGGGTGAAAATTTCAGCACCATGAAGTCAATAGGAGTTTTGTCATTGATTCCAGTGGAGCTAGGACTCCATGACCTATAAATCTTCTCTCCTCTCAGACCCTCGCTCATATTATCATGGGCCAGATTCTCTGCTAGTGCACAAAGACACAGCATCACTGACTTTAATGGGTTTTTGCACATTTACATTAGGAAAGAATTTGGCCTTATTTATGGTGTTGGAGCAAACAAATTATTGCCTCCTCCTCTAGATTTATAAACACTGTGCTAAATGATCCCTTCACTGAAGGTGATGGGACCACTCACATGAGTCAGTCGTGTACGTTATGGCCTCTGATATACGAATGAGCAATTTATATATGAATATAAATTACAAGATCATAAGCAAAAATATAAATATCAAACAATCAAATGTATTTATGGTGGGTAATATGCCTTACTACCGTACAGTTGGTTTAACTCTAGATACTTACCTAAACTGCATGACAGGTAAACTGGAAATGATTGATAAATTCGAATTTTTTGTGCAAGCATGGCTTGCTTTTGCATAACCCTCTAAGTTTGTCACCATTGTTTATATCAGGGGCAAAATGAGCTAACTATAGAAGGCTCAGTTCTAGGGTCCTTCCTGAAGAGAATAGGATTGTAGAGCTTTTTGGAGGAGTGAGTAGACAGAAGATTCTTGGTCTAATATTCAAAAACTTCTAAAGCTTGTTGTCATTAATTCTGATATACTATCCTGTCCTTTATATTTAATCTAAAACCAGGCTTAACTTTACTCTTACGCGAACCCTTTCAAGAAGATAAATGGTATGTAAAAATCTGGAAGTGATAAATAACTCTAAACAACAAAGATGTACAGATGTAACATAACTTGTTTCCCCTCTGCAGGCTGTGAACTAGAAGAGGGAATGTGGGCAGTTATTTTATGCTTATAATTAATGTTTTATGGACTCATTTGTAGTTCAAAGTCAAAATATTTATTTTGCTGTCAAAATACATCTAAATTTCTTTGTTGGATGCCAGTTCATAACAATGTTTACACTATATGTGTATATCCAGTGTTTGTGTATATATATATTACAGCATATTACAATCTATTTATATACCTTCTTATATACATGCACGCACACATGCATGCACGTGGCCAGATCTACACATTTCATTTATAGAAACCAAAATAACTACTCACATGGGTCAGGAAACCAAGCTTTGGCTTGTACGGGACTAAATTCTACCCTTGGCTGTATACATACTACTCCTGCTGACATCACTGGGAGAGCTTTTCATATACGCATGTGCCCATATGACATTATATTGGGCATGATCCCAAAACCTTTAGTGATTGCATCTCATTGATATCAACTGGAATAGTAGCCTGAGTAAAGACTGTAGGATTTGCTTTACTCATTTGAATAATTATATTCAAATCAATGGAATTCCTCACTTGGGTAAGGGGAGCAAGGTTTGGACTGATGTGTGGCAGGGAGTGAGGGAGAGGAGAGATGAGATTGAAAAACTGGTGAATACTGAATGACACCAGGAGGGCTATAAATAATAACCCCTACCTCTTGAATAGCACTCTTCAGCAATAGATTTCAAAGCACTTCAGTGCTTTATAAGGAAGGTTAAGATCAATATCCCCCTCTTACACATTGGAAACTGAAACTTAGCGAGATAAAGTGAATTGCTCAACAGCCAGTAACAGAAGGAGGATGAGCACTTAGGTTTCTAGAGGCCAATGCGGTCTCCAGTAAGTCACGAACATGTTCAATGAAATTGTATGGTTGATCAGTGTTCTGTCCCTTAGGTTTCCAGGAAATAGATTATTCAGTATAATATATTTGTAAAGTTTACAAGTATCATGCAGCTGGATATAATTTTATTAGGGTAAAACTGGATATGACTCTGCTTTATAAAGAGGGTTTAAATTTTAAGCTATGTCCTTAGATCCAGGGCCATTTTGTGCTATAGATGTTTAACCATTACAGTGTGGTGTTCATCAGAAAAAGTAATGGCATATTATGGACTGCAGGATTTGTAATCCTATTGGATGTTAAAATCCACATTTTGACCAAACTTTAAATTCAAACCCCAGTGAGAGTTCTATTTCAAAATCCTCTTAAACCATTCCCAAGCAGTATCATCACACTGTAAAATTAATCTTTCTTTTTAAAGTTTATCCCATAAAATCTGAAACTGATAAGAAGTGATTTAAGAAAAAAAATCCCAGATAGTTTCCTTTGTATTTGTGACCTTACTAAATCTTCATCCGTCTTATTTTCAATCTTTCTGGAGAAACAGTTGCCCAGGGTTTCCTCTGCCAACTGTGTCAGCAGCGTACATTAGGGACCTCCTCATATAAACAGCTGATGTAGTGAGCTACATCTCATGTGTTGCAAACAAGTCTGACTTTAATTTGACCTCTGTTAGTCACCAGTTCCAAATCCCATATTGACAAATGGCGAGGACCACCTGAATCCTTTCACTACTTGAGACAACAGTTACATAAATATTTACGTTACATAAGGAGGTGTATTGTATTGAACGCTGAAGCGTTCTTCTACTGATATGTGTTATTTTTATGGTTATTTTGTTCCCCAATTCTATTTATTATTCTCTCTATCGATTTATTGAGTTGAACTCCCATTTCTGGCTTTTCCATTTTTCAAATGCACTGAACACGTGCAACTCTTATTGGGCTCTGAGAAGGCTACTCCACCATATCTATGGAAACTGATTTCCTTATCTATGGAAACTGAAGGCTATTCCTCCATATCTATGGAAACTGTATGGTCTCAGGACCAGACTGTATCAAGCTCACTTGAGAGGAATGGTATCATATATCACAACTAGTTCCATCGATTTCAATGGAATTACTTGGTGAGTAAGACCCTGATTCAGAAAAGTATCCATAGGAATACACCTACGGACATGCTTAATTTTAAGGATTCTCATTGAAATCAAGGTACTTAAGCACATGTTTAAGTGTTTTCCTGTATATGGGTGAACTTGAACACATCTTGAAGTGTTTTCCTGATTCAGAACCTAATGTACTATTCCACATAAGTAAAGATGGGACAACTTGGGCCTTAATTATAAAGGAGATACCACAGCTCCATTTTCTATACATCGTTCAAGCATTCATTCACATCTGATGAACTCGGTTCCAGCTATGAAATCTTATGCCCCAAAACATTTTTTTGGGCTAGTCTGTAATGCGTAACAGGACTCCTTCATTCAAACATTCTTATCCAAAATCTTTTATGAAAAATGTAGAATATCAGGTTTCAGTGACACTGACCGGTAAAGCTAGCATAGACTATGATTTATTTAAACATCAGTGGTGGCAAGAAACATTACTTTTACACCATTTACACCATTATATGGGCAATGGGATTTCACTCAGAGAGCCTAATCTAAACCCAAGTGAAGTCAAAGATTCTCTCCGACTTCATCAAGGTCTGGATGAAGCCGTTAATTAGCATAGTAATTTACAGATTTATTTATGAATCTGACGTTCTCTTTGAAGTCAATGGCAAAACCCCAACTGACTTCAATGGGAGCAGGATTAGGGCTGGATTTTCTGTTTTATTCCTTCAAAACAAAGGACACCTTTGAACAGTATTATGTAGGGAAAACTCCCATTAAGTTAATACTGGTCTGCAAAATTTAGGCCTACAGGCATCATATATAGAAAGGAGTAATATTAGAGAGGTCACTGGAAAAAAAAATTGTGATCTCAAAAATTAACTCTGGCACCTACCCTTCACAGTATTTTTACCACCTAGGACCTGATTCAGCAGTGGGGTTACATCGGTGTAAAACTGAAATGAATAAGACATTCCTGAGTCAGGTATGCAGGTCTCTGTTTATTGCAGTTGTGCTCAAATGTGAAATTTAGAAAAATCATTTTCGAAGTGTGACTAAAGATGTGGCTCGGTGATATGCAGGCAGCCACATTATATACATAATAGTTCCCATTGGCCTTAAAGTCTCTGTTCCAGCAGTCGCCTATTCTGGATGGTGCTGTTTGACTCAGCACTCCTCTTTGGCCCCAGACATATAAAAATGTGTATTTCTGTAAGACCCTTGGCAAAATATTTAAAGCAGGGTGGAGATATTTTGGCTCGTCTCTCTTTGGGTATATTCAAGCCGATAAAGATCAGGTCTACTGGGCAGAATATCAACAGTACAGATGCTAAAGCTTGAGAACGTTTGTTGAACAGCTTTTTCCAGACTCTCCCAGAGAGTCAGTCAATTAAAAGTCTAGTTTTCAAACCCTAGTTTATATGTATAAAAGGGGAAAGAGAGTTCACTAAAGCCACACATTTAGATCACAATATGCATTAGTTTTCTAGCCAGGAATCATATTTAGTTAAAGAAAAGATTGTTTTAGATTAAATTAATTCATTAATTAAAATGCTAATATTCTGTCTGGGGCCAGAGGACAGATTGATGCAAAATGAGTAAACACGCTACAAACTGTCATTACTGAGAAAAATTCAGCCCAGATATAAGATAGCCTAATATCTTTTGAGTTCAGCAGTCTGGAAATCTGTTTACCCAAAAGGTGAATAAACACCTGGACCACATAGTCTAATCTTCAAAATAATCTAATCTAGATGAGATCAATTATTTATTTTATACACTTATTTCTAATGCACCTATCATTGGGCTTTCATGATCATGTTCTGTAGTGCTTCTCTAAGATTCCTGTCATGGAAATCTAGGGGGGTAATCGTCTCTGCAACATTTCAGACAAGTCAGTATACGAACTATCAATTTACCATAAATTTGCTGGTGTGTGCCTATGGTACTTGCCAGAATTTCTCTTCAGGTATTCAAGGAAGTTTTAGTTAGTCCAGATTATGCTACTTAATTGAATATTGACATTAGAGCCTTTCTTTCACCTTGAAATGCATCATTCTAAAGTAGCTAAAAGAGAAAAAAACCCACATTTTTTCCCAGCCTAAAATTCTGTGGTTTATTATTTCTGTTGAAAGGGTTTTTTTTCCTCTTTTCTCCCAAAGCTGTAACTTTGCAGACTGAAATATAAACAGCTGCACTGTAACAGTTTAGTAGTGATTTTTCCTTGTATTTCAAAGGGATGGTTTGCAGGCATATATGATGTAAAAGGGTGGTGTTCCAAATTCAGCCATGGCCAACAGATGCTGTCATGAATATAATCTACATGCACATAGGCTGATAACAGTAGGGAAAATGTGAATAATGGGAAGGGAAAGAGCAACATACAAGGAGAGATCCTGATTCATCAAACCACTCGAGCATGTGTTTAAGTCCCATTAAATTCAAAGCATGCAGTGAATCAGAAGGCGAATCTGGACCTTGAAGATGTTACACGTTTTATGTTGACTGCAATTTCACTATTATAAAAAAAGCAGATGCATAAAATTGTTAGTTTAACCAGGGGCTGGATTTACACTGTACATGTCCCTACACACAGACTCTTCAGCACCCCTCCCTGCACCCAACCTACAGATGACCTTTGTGTTTTCCACATGGGTGGGAGAGGGCCTGGGGGTGACAGGTTTGGCCAGCTGTGCACTGGCGGACTATGCTCACTTCTGGGCTCCAGCTTCCAGCATTTCAACCCCGAGAGGAGGAGGGGGTGGGGCCAGAGTCCCAGAACTCATGCAGAGCCCCCAAATTGGCTGGGGCCCCTGGGTATGGCCCCTGTGGGCTCATGCAGACATCTGCAACTATTTAGGCACCTGTAGAATGCCAGCACCCCTAGGCACACGCCTACTGTGCCTAACTCTAAATCCAGCCCTGAGTTTGTCTGTTACTGAAACAAATCCGGAATATACCATGCTACCTGCCTGTCTGTCTGTATACATTTTTATATGCCGTGTATCACCTTACATGTTTGTTATATCTTGCATAATCTGGAGTTCAGTAAAGGGGATTCCAGGGTCAGTTAACCTTAGAATGCAGAAAGTTGTCAAAATCAAATGAAATTCCAAAGATGGGCTGAAATCTCAGCTGTATTGAAGTCGGTGGGTATTTCGCTCTCGTCTTCAATGGCTAAAATCTTGACTCCATTGAAATCAGTGGCAAAATTCTCCTGACATAAGTAGAGCTGGTTTTCCACCCATACATTATATATCAGCGGTGGCCAGACTTGCTGAGCAGAATCCTCTAACTCCACCACCCTTCTGCAGAGCAGAAGCTCCAAGCTCCCCAACCCAGTCAGGTAGGCAGATCATTGGGGGTGGGTATAGGGACTCTGCGAGCTGCACTTTAGCTATAAAAGCACCATACGTGATTTATGAGCCACAGTTCGGCCCCCCTCTCCCCCCTGTCATATATCAGTCAGACATATATTTTTTAAGTCTCTTTAGCATATTGCAAACATCACTTCACACTTAAGGTCTCCTCCAGCAAACCTATGTTTCTAGGATCAGACTCAAATATAGACAGCACCTTTTGGTTTGAGGATCTTCGAACCCATTATACATCTCCCAAAATCTTTAACAGTCCAGTGAGATAAGGAAGTATTGGCATCTCATTTTGCAAGTGGGGAATAATGCAATGCGGAGAGGATGTAATGTGTCCTGTGTTTTTGCCATGAGACCACCCAGATTATTCTGTAATAGGGAACACCAATCAAGTTAATAATGTTTCTGGTTTTGTTGCAGATGTATTGCGAGAGATTTATTTGTATCCTGAGAATACTTGGAACCACACTGTTTGGGGTCTCCCTCCTGCTTGGAATCACTGCTGCTTACATTGTTGGCTACCAGTTTATCCAGACAGACAATTACTATTTCTCTTTTGGACTCTATGGTGCCATTCTGGCATCACATCTCATCATCCAAAGCCTATTTGCCTTTTTAGAACACAGGAAAATGAAAAGATCACTTGAAACTCCAATAAAGTTGAACAAAACAGTTGCCCTTTGTATTGCTGCCTACCAAGAGGATCCAGACTACTTAAGAAAATGTTTACTTTCAGTGAAAAGGTTGACCTACCCTGGAATTAAAGTTATCATGGTCATTGATGGGAATTCAGAAGATGACATTTACATGATGGACATTTTTAGTGAAATCATGGGCAGGGACAAATCTGCCACTTATATATGGAGGAATAACTTTCACGAGACAGGACCAGGCGAGACAGAAGAGTCACATAAAGAGAGTATGCAACATGTAACTCAACTAGTCCTGACCAACAAAAGTGTTTGCATCATGCAGAAATGGGGTGGAAAAAGAGAAGTAATGTACACAGCATTCAAAGCGCTGGGGAGAAGTGTGGATTATGTACAGGTAGGTATTAAAGCATAAGGCCAATGCCAATTCAAACATATCTTGAAATAAAGCAGCTTTTGTATATGTCTCTCAGCATGCTTTAACCCATCCTAGTCCCTTCTGAACACAGTGCTCCTTTCAGTCTATTTGAAAACAGCAAGACCGTTGAAAGCATATTTTGTAATCTTTTAAAATGCTTAGTCTTTCTGTGAGTATGCTAAATCCATGCACTGTCGTTAATTGAAATCTGAGGCATTTCCGGATACTTACAGTGCTATTGCTTTATCAAAATGCTTACATTTAAAAAAAAAAAATCTATTTTGGAAGATCAGTACTTTGCCAACATTAATCAAGATCAGAGGTAATTTTTCATTCAGGGAGAAGCTTAGATGGATGCCCCGTATGCAAACATGCAACAACCTACTAGGGAATATCTTCAGGCATGTCTCAAAGCGTTCTGTAAAATGAAACATTTTAAGCCCTCAAAGCCTGGTAGGACTATTCAGTAAAAAGGGAAAAAGAGGAATGGTGTTCTTAAAAATACAGATGAGAAATTCTACAGCCAAAGCCAGGAGTAGCATTTGCTTCATCTTTTACAGCTGCATTACCTCACTTACCACAATTTGGTCTTCAAAGCCTTTATGACATTGTTCACTTAAAAATGAATTAGGGAGGTTCCTCTATCCCACTTTTTGAAGCTGCAGGGACAGATTTATCTCAAGCTGTCCTAAATTCTATAAAAGTTTTCCTATGTTTTGGGCCTGATTCTATGATCCTTATTCACAGAAGTACTCTCAATTCCAGGAAATAGTTCTATTCCCTTAAATGAATATGAATAACTTTTGTGAATAAGGTTTGCAGGATCTGGCCATTGTTTGGACACTGATCACCACTAGCAATAGATAAACCTTGCAAGGATTTGGTTTTGACTAAAGCCCTGGGGCATTCTGATGATTATCGAAGCAATTCAGGCTTTTTTGAGGCTCTCTCCTTCCTCCCTATGGACCTCAAAGTCAGTTGCCCTGGGCTTCACCTTTATAAAGCATCTTTTGATGATCAACCAGCTCTGGAACCTCTCTGCTGGACTCTGGAAGGGTTTGTGTTCTAATTGCTCACACGCTGGGGCTACTCCAGAATATAATGCATGAGAAAGTGTGCAAGATTTGAGGATCATGCCACCTGGGGCCTTGCAAAGGGGCTACCGGAGTGGCTGGATCAACATCATAGGATCATCATAGGCAAGGAAAACGGGGTATATCTAGATGGCTACAGGAAATAATTTCTTATCAGGATCTTATAGATTCATGTACAGATAGGACAGATTGAATAAATGAAATCACCACCTTTCTCTCCATCCCACCTCAAAAAATCAAACTAGTTTGTTCTGTACAAGTGATGGCTCTGACGCCATCTGAACTAACACCTTCTGTAGTGCAATGAGGATACAAGAGTGGGGTAAAAATGGTGTTATTCTAATTTGGAATCGGAAACATTGCATGGATGTAAATAGCTGCAAAACAAACACGGTGGAAAATTAAGCCTGCCATAGCTCCAATTTTGCTGGTCCAGGATCTTCTATAATCTGCCCCAGGAAAACTGTAGTGAAGCATTTCTGCTAAAGAAACACTAAGTATTAATAACTATAAGTATCCACATGAGAAACAAATATTTAATAACAGACTCTTCAGTCCAGCAACCAAAGGTATAACATAATCCAATGGCTGGAAGTGGAAACTAGACAAATTCATAGTGGAAATAAAGTGTACATTTTTAACATTGAGAGTAATTAACCATTGAAACAATTTCTGAAGTGTTGAGGTGCATTCTCCAACACTGACCATTTTAAAATCAGGATTGGATGTTTTTCTAGTAGATATGCTCTGGAATTATTTTGGGGAAGTTCTATGGTGTGTGTCATAAAAGATCAGATTAGATGATCACTGGAGTTCCTTTTGGCCTTGGAATCTACATAGCTATGAAAAATGGGAAAAACTGAAGTACCTGCTTGTAGAGATATTGATAGTCTTGCTAGATCTACAACAGAGTCCTGTGGCACTTTTAAAGACTAACAGATTTATTTATCGCATGAGCTTTCGTGGGAGAAAATCCTACTTTGTCACATCTGACGAAGTGGGATTTTCCCTCACGAAAGCTCATGCGATAAATAAATCTGTTAGTCTTTAAAAGTGCCACAGGACTGTGTTGTCTTTCTACAATAGACTAACACGGCTACCCCTTTGGAATTTGCTAGATCTAGTTAGCACTTATTCATTGGGGAACCTGACTGACTCATGGAATTCATTCCGAAGGCCTGGCAATTCTCTTAGAAATTTCAGTGCTAGAGTAGACCATCCACCAAATCATGATCAAGAGTGACCAAGTCAGCTAAGGTCATAGCTACACTACAAAAGCAACTGGCTCAGTGGATCTGGTTACAACAGTTGCTTCCCATAACAGTTAAACCATGGTTCTATTCTGCAAATGAAGGCAAAATTTTCAAAAGTGATTCTGGGTGACCAATTTAAAACACTTTTTAAACAGGTCTGATTTTCAAACAGCACTGAGCACCCACCCTCTGAAAATGAGGCCTCTTCTAGGTACCTTAAATTGGGTGCCAAAAAAAAGCTGAGTTTGTTGTTTTTTTATTTTTTTGCCAATATCTCTATTTGGTGACTTGTTGCTTTTAGACTTTCCTATTTTTACAATCATGCTGGAGAAAACACCAAATAGTTTCCATTTCAAATGTCAAATCTCTACATTATTTGTAATGTACCATGCTAGTAAATGGAAAAGTTAATTTGTGAAATCCACAATACATACCATTAAATGAATTGCCAAACCCTTTTTGTGAATGAAAATGCTCTTGAGGTTTTTCACAGACTCATAGTGGATTTTCATAAGCATCTGTTAGTTAACTCCTCATTTATTCCCCTTATAAGAATAGGAAACACTTGAACTAGGTGCAACAAACACATCCGGTTTCTCTATGCTAAAGTTCAGCATGAAAACTGCATATCACCCATCGAAGTTGTGGTTCAGTTCATATGGCTTTTTGTGCCCCCTCTCAGATTGTCTCGCTTGTTCAGATTAGTTCATCTAATGTGCCAATAGACAAATGCAGATAATATGGAAAATAGAAGATTTTGTGACTACAGCACAGACAAATGCTCCATTTCATTCATTCAATAAGTCTATTTGCCTGATTCCAAAGACCCTTAACAAAAGTAACAATATAAATTCCAAACAAAGAATACATTTAATATATGTATATTGAGTCACTAAATTCATTCTTAATTTTCTTCTCTAGTGCATTCCCTAATTCCATTTTTTTCTTTTCTTCTTTGTGTTACTTATAGGTTTGTGATTCAGATACAATGCTTGATCCAGCCTCGTCGGTGGAGATGGTAAAGGTTTTAGAGGAAGATCCAATGGTTGGAGGAGTTGGGGGTGATGTGCAGGTAGACATGATGAACTTCAGACTAAGCAGCATTAGCAGAAATATTTCTAAAATAAAAGTATCTCCAGACTTGAATTAAAACAATGAGTTAGGGATTTTGTAGCAACATATTAGAGTCCTGTTTATTTATATCACTAGTGGTACTCATCATTACCATAGTATTTAAGCATCTTGCAATCTTTAATATATATAGCTTTTCAACACCCTGTGAGGTAGGGAAGTGCTATTATCTCCATTTCACAGATGGGGAACTGAGGCACAGAGACACTAAGTCTTAGATCTTTAGAAGTATTTAAGTACCTAACTGATTTCAATGGGAGTTAAATGTCTTTGACGATCTGAGCCCAAGTGTCTTGCCCAGAATGAACTAGGAGGTCTGTGGTAAAATAGGGAACTAAATCTGGCCGTCCTGACTGCATTAGCACCCTAACCAAATAGGCCATCCTTCCTTTCCTTTAATTATTTTATTGTTTCCAGCTTAGATTATTTTTTAAAGTATATGAAATCCCATAAACTATTCACCCTATATGCTGTTTTACTTCTGCACTTCTCTGAGCTTGTACAATGAAAACCACTGAAGTCAGTTCCACTTTTGTTTCAAGTCACTTTCTCTGATATTTTCATACTAGCTCAGACCAATGGTCCAGCTAGCCCAGTACCCTGTCTTCCAACAGTGGCAAGTGCCAGAACAGGGCAATTTATTGAGTGATCCATCCCCGTCATCCAGCCACAGTTTCTAGAAGTCAAAGGTTTAGGGATATCCAGAGCATGGGGTTGCATCCTTGATCATATTGGTTAACCATCATTGATAGACTTATCCTCCATGACCTTTTTTAGTTCTTTTTTCAACCCATTTATACTTTTGACTTTCACAACATCACCTCACAATGAGTTCCACAGTTTAACTCTACATTGTATAAAGAAGTGCTTCTTCATATTTGTTTTAAACCCATCGCCTACTAATTTCATTGAGTGACCCTGGTTCTTGTATTATGTCAAGCGGTAAATAACATTTCCCTATTCGCTTTCTCCACATCACTCATGATTTTATAATCCTCTATCATACATACTTTAATCATCTCCTTTCTAAAATGAGCTGTCACAAGTTTTTGAATCTTTCCTCATGTGGAAGTTGTTCCATAACCCTAATTTTTGTTGCCCATCTCTGCACTTTTTCCAATTATAATTCATCATTTTTAAGATGGGGTGAACAGAATTATCCCTCCTCCGAAGGATTAGGTTTTCTGTCTGCCACTGCACATTGAACAGATATTTTCAGAGAGCTATCTATGATTCCAATTTATTTCTTGAGTGATAACAGTTTATTTATGCACCACCATTTTTGAATGTGTAGTTGAGATTGTTTTCCAATGTGCATTACTTTGCATTTATCAACATTGAATTTCATCTGCCATTTTGTTGCCCAGGCACCCACTTTTGTGAGATCCCTTTGTAATTCTTCAGTTAGTTTTGGATCTAACTATGTTGAGTAATTTTGTATTTTCTGCAAACTTTACTACATCACTGTTTACCCGTTTTCCAAGATCATTTATGAATATATTGAACAGCACTAGTTCCAGTACAAATTGTTGGGTGATTCCACTGTTTTACTTCTCTCTACTGTGAAGATTGACCACTAACCTTTATTCTACCTTTTGCTTCTTCTCTTTTAACCAGTTACTGAATTATGATTGGACCTTCTCTCTTATACCATGACTGTCTACTTTGCTTAGAAGTCTTTGATGAGGGACCTTGTCAAAGGCTTTATGAAAATCTAAGTACACTATATCCATTGGATCACCCTTGTCTACATGTTTGTTGACCCCCTCAAAGAATTCTAATAGATTGGTGAGGCATGATTTTCCTTTACAAAAGTCATGTTGATGCTTCTACAACATAGCATATTCATCTCTCTGTCTGATAATTCTGTTTTTTCTATAGTTTCAACCAATTTGCTCTGTACTGAAGTTAGATTTATTGGCCTGTAATTGCCACTATCACCTCTGGATCATTTTTTAAAATGTTACATTCATTATCCTCTAGTCATATGGTACAGAAGCTGACTTAAGTGACAAGTTACATGTCACAGTTAGTAGTTCTGCAATTTCATATCCAAGTTCCTTCAAAACTCTTGACCAACTATCATCTGGTCGTGGTGACTTATTACTTTTTAATTTATCAGATTGTTGGCAGGTTTCTTGCCTTTAATGTACTTTAGAAATTGATGTTAATTTTTTGTCTTTTTCTAGTTGCTCTTCAAATTGTTTTTTGGCCAGACTAATTATGCTTTTACATTTGACTTACCAGAATTTACATTCTTTGCTATTTCCTTAACAGGATTTGACTTTCAGTTTTTAAAGGGTTTTTTGGTCTCTAGCTGCAACTTTTACACTGTTGTTTAGCCACTGTGGCAAGTTTTGGTCCTCTTTATATATATTCACCTCTTAGACTTGATTCTGTGTGCCACTTAGGACTAAACAAAGAATTGCCTCCTGCCTTATGTATTACAGGACTAGCTGCTCCGAAATGTAGTCATTAATGGTGTCTAGAATTTTTATCTTTGCATTCTATCTGCAAGTTACGTGTTACCAGTCAATATAGGAACTGTAATCTCCCTTAGCATTTCTCAGTCATTATAACCATCCTGGTCAAGTGGTTGGGAGTATATTCCTAGTGCTATACCTTTATTATTTAAGCATGAAACTCCTGTCCATAGAGATTCCATGGCATATCTTATTCATTTAATATTTTACTATGTTTGACTATGACTTTTCAGATATAGTGCCGCTCCCCTAGCAGCACAATCTACTGTCATTCCTATATATTTTGCACCCTGGTATTACCATGTCTTCTTGATTATCATCGTTTCATCTAATTTCTCTGATACCTGTTATATAATATCCTCACTTCATATCTGGCAAGTTCACCCATCTTAGTGCATTTTCTGTGCTGCAATGGTTGGGTTGCAAATGCAGCACAAGGATATTATGTCTTTCAAAACAGTTGCTTCTGGTGGGATGTATTAAAAAAAGAAACGAAATGCATAGTAATATTTCCACAGATCTCAAGTTTTATAAGAAGCTTGTTTTCCCCCTCTACTCAGTAGACTCGGAACATGGGATGAAGGAGAAAAATCTTTACTTTTTGACCCAGCATTGTGATCAGATGGCCAAACAGATAATAGCTGAGGTCAAGAACCTGGGCATTAGGCACTGATACACCTTTGAGGATGTGGATCTGGGCCTGAGTCCCTGTCTGAGCTTGCTTCCCACCTTTCCCTTGCCTGCACTCTGCTCAGAAATAATCAGGCATTACACTTGCCCTGGGCATGAAAACTAGGAGGTGGGAGACAGTGTGAGCTCAGAGAGAGAGGTGAATGGTCACCAAGCAGCCAGCACGGACAGAAGGACAACTCTTCTGCTCTGTTGCATTCTGCAGAAACCAAGCACAGCAAGGAGTCTGGCCCCATCTTTTCAGGTCCACTAACTGGGGATGGACAGAAAGGAACAGTCAGTACCTGGGGCTGGAAGAGGAAGATCAGTGAGTGGGGAGGATGATTCCTTGTGGGAGTAAGGGGAAGGTTCATGTTATTTTTGGATAGAAGGGAGGAACAGGACTCTGTTTAGTGTCAATTTTAACTTCCCTAGCTGTGCCCTTCTGAACAGGCATGACAAGGGGTGTTTAACAGTTGCTTTAAGTAAGGAAGCATGGAAGAGCTAGTTAGGCTTGATAGGAAGTGATAATCTAAACTTTGCTAACAACTGCTGGAGTTTTAATGGTAGCTTTTGGTGGTTTATCATGAATTGTCACATGGACCCACCCTTCATTGTCTATTATTTTGGTTAGTGCCATTCACTTCATGAGCGTTAGTTTCTGACCCAGAACTATTTCTGTCTCTGAAGAGCTAATTTTTGTATTTTCTTTTACATGCAGATCTTGAACAAGTACGATTCCTGGATCTCCTTTCTCAGCAGTGTGAGATACTGGATGGCATTCAATATAGAAAGAGCTTGTCAGTCCTATTTTGGCTGTGTGCAGTGCATCAGTGGACCTTTGGGAATGTACAGGAACTCCTTACTGCATGAATTTGTGGAAGATTGGTACAATCAAGAATTTATGGGCTCCCAGTGTAGCTTTGGAGATGACAGACATCTAACTAACCGAGTGCTGAGTCTGGGCTATGCAACAAAGTATACAGCCAGATCAAAGTGCCTTACTGAAACACCTATAGAATACCTAAGGTGGTTGAACCAGCAGACCCGTTGGAGTAAATCATATTTTAGAGAGTGGCTGTATAATGCAATGTGGTTCCACAAGCATCATTTGTGGATGACTTACGAAGCTGTGATCACTGGATTCTTTCCTTTCTTCCTCATTGCCACAGTCATTCAACTTTTCTACCGGGGGAAAATCTGGAACATCCTTCTTTTCTTGTTGACAGTGCAGTTAGTGGGCCTTGTAAAGTCTTCCTTTGCCAGCTGCCTTAGGGGCAACATTGTCATGGTGTTCATGTCACTCTACTCAGTGTTGTACATGTCAAGTTTACTTCCTGCGAAGATGTTCGCAATAGCCACGATAAACAAAGCAGGGTGGGGCACATCAGGAAGAAAAACCATTGTTGTCAATTTCATAGGACTTATTCCAGTATCTGTTTGGTTTACAATCCTTTTAGGTGGTGTGATTTTCACTATATACAAGGAATCAAAAAAGCCATTTTCTGAGTCAAAACAGACAGTTCTCATCATTGGTACAATACTCTATGCATGCTACTGGGTTATGCTTTTGACTTTGTATTTGGTTCTTATCACCAAATGTGGCAGGCGGAAGAAAGAGCAACAGTACGATATGGTGCTTGATGTATGATGATTCTGCCGAAAGTTACACAGAAAATTTTAAAACAACTCAACAACTTTATAGTATTTGTGGCGTCGAATTAATGTCACCATGAGAAATGGATCACTGCTGCTGGGACTCCAATATTAATGTTTCTGTGGGTTCGTTTTCATCCTGCCAAAGTAAAAACACACTATTGTTTTTCAGAGCAGGGGGGAAAAACCACATGGATTCAACCTGTTCAAAGGAAAATGGGAGGACTTTATTTATGCACTTTTTTCTATTGTGCATACGCCTGACAGTGTTATGTTCTATATACCTCACTAGTCATGCTTATGTGGGTGGACAGGAAGGAAAGGAGTTTGGTGAATCAAGCAAAGGATCTTGCAACCTAATTTATGAACTATTTTTTTTAATAGTTTTGTTTTATAGGAAGGGTGGTCTTGTGTTGAGCTGCCAAATGTAATGCCAAAGGTAAATTTTAAGAGGCCATTGGCTAAGCTGTATTTTTATAATATTGTCTTATTTGTGTGTTTGTATGTGTGTGTGTGTATTTTTACACCAACTTTTTACAAAATTTGCATCTTTTCTATTTTACTTATCTGCCAAAAACACCTTGCCGACATTTTGTTCTCTACCCTTTTAAATACATTTTGAAAGAATTCATACACACCCCTCCCTCACAAAAGCTTCCCACAATGTGAAGACTTGTTGATTTGATATTGTTCGCAACAAAAAAAATAAAATGTCTCTACATTTTTTAAATTGCTGAATGGTTATTTCTGTGAAAAGTATTTAAATGTTCTCTTGAACTTTTGACTTAATTTTATTGGAAAAGGCCAACATTGTTGTGAGTTTTTTTAATACAAACATAGTTGTGTGCACAAAAAGGCCAAAAGGGTAGACATGTGCAATTTTATTGTAGGACAATGTAAGAGGGAACACTGCTTCTCCAAAGATAACCCTACAGTCTTAGCATACAACCTTGGGTATAAAATGAGCCTGGCCTTGATGCCATTGAAGTTAATGAAAAACTCCCATTAGTTTGATAACAGAAGGATTTGGGCCTACAGGTTCTGATCCTTGAAAGATCTGAGAACCCATAACTCTTTGACCTTCATGAACATTGCAGATGTTCAGAACAGCTCAGGATCAGGCAGATAGTGCACATTTTCTTAGGATAAACAGTAAATGCATTGAAGACAAAAATGGCCCAAAATCTCAAAACCTAAAATAAGGCTTCTAAATTGACATCCATATATATATATATATATATATATATATATATATATATATATATATTTAAGGCCAGAAGAAATCATGAGATCCTTGTGTCTGACAAAGCAGATATTTCAGAAAGACATCTAGTCTTCATTTCAAGAGAATCCACTATTTCCCTGGCCTAAATATAATTTAGGACACAGACTTTGAAAGTTTTGGAAAAGTAATTTTTAGGACTAAATTCCACAGTCCTTAACCAGCCAAAGGAATGTGGCAATGAACCTTAATGTACCTTATAATGAATGATAGAACATTGGCTGCATATAAATATAATCGCTTTTGGATTCTGGTATAAAAAGAACTGTGGTAAAGCAGAAACCAGCATATATTTTAACAACCTAGAAGCATTTTCATCTTTATATGCAGACATGAATATTTTCTGCTGTAGAATGAATGGCACACACACTTGTCTGATTATGTTGAGGTACATGGTTGCTTGAATATCAAATTAATATGTTCATGATTGAAAAGTCGATCTTTGTTGGTTACAAAATAGAACAAGCAGTATTAAAAACAAGCAAAAGAAACATTTTTTTAAAAAAACTTGAGTTTGCCTTTTAACTATTTATGTTGTAAGTTAAAGCTTGAGTAATATTCAAATGTCAAATAAATTCTCTCCTACTATAAGAGATTGAATTAATTGCCTGTATTTATTCTAGCAATTACTCAACATACTTCCAGTACAGGTGGTATAGTATAATTTGTTACTTTCATAAATAAAATATTTTTGATAAGATCATGACTAATCATGTTGTTTTTCTATAGTACTTTTGCAGAAATGGCCTATTACATCACATTTTAATAGTAGCAAATTTACAGCCACATACCTGATTTCCAGGTTGAAATTTGATATGTAAAAATAAACAAGGAGCCTTGTCACATTTTTAAAGATTAACAAACTTATTTATTGCATGAGCTTTTGTAGGAAAGATCCCCCTTCCTCAGATGTTTGTAAATGGAAAGAAAATAGTTGAGGAAGGAGGGGTAAATGCAGTATCACAGGATCAGGTCAGATTACCTCAGCAAATCAAATGGGTTTTATTCATTCAAACTGAGAGAACAACAGAGAGTGAGACGGAGAGAGGTGACAATCACTGTTTATAATGAGAAAGCCTGTTCATATCTCTATTCAGACCCGAGTTGATGGTAGCAAATTTGCACATGAATTCTAACTCTGAAGTCTCTCTTTGAAGCCTTGACCTAGAATAAACCTGTTTAAGGATAGCCACAGATAAGCCCATCAGAGTGGCCAGGGAGATTAAGGTGGTCTATTGATTTTTGAATGTTGCCATTTCTGGTATCAGATTTGCATCCATTTATTCTTTTGCACAGAGACTGTCCAGTTTGTCCAACGTATAAGGCCGAGGGACATTGTTAGCACATAATGGCATAAATCACATCGGTGGATGAGTAAGTGAATGAGCCCCTGATGTAGCAGCATTGATTAAATCCTATGATGGTGTCATGAGTGCAGACCTGTGGGCAGAGTTGGTGTTGTGGTGTGTTGCAGGGATATGTGCCTGCTTTAGTGTTTCTGTTGTATGGTGTGTAGTTGCTGGTCAGTATCTGTTTAAGGTTGGAGGCTGCCTGTAAGCGAGGAGCGATCTGCCTCCCAAGGCTTGAGAGGGTGAGGGATCATCTTTAAATACAGGCTGTAGAGCCTTGATTTGTTGCAAAGGTTTGGCAGGGGGCCTGTAAGTGGTAATCAGTGGTGTTCTGTTGTTTTCCTTCTTGGGCTTGTCTTGTAGTAGTTGACTTCTGGGTACCTGTCTGGCTCTGTCAATCTGTTTCTTCACTTCCCCAGCTAAGTACTGTAGTTTTAAGAATGCTTGAGAGAGATCCTGAAGTTGTCTGTCTCTGCCTGAGGGATCGAAGCAAATGCGGTTATATCTTAGGACTTAGCTATAGACAATGGATCGTGTGGTATGTCCTGGATGAAAGCTTGAGAGATGTAGGTAATTGCACCTAGTGGTCCCTAGGTTTCCGATATAGAGTGTGTGTGTTCATCATTTATTTGTATAATAGTGTCCACACCAATGATACCATCATAGGACCTAATCAAACCAGCTAATTCATCAGGGGCACATTCACCTGCTCATCTACCAATGTGATGTATGCCATCATGTACCAACAATGCCCCTTAGCTTTACATGTTGGACAAACTGGACAGTCTTTGTGCAAAAGAATAAATGGACACAAATCTGACATCAGAAATGGCAGCATTCAAAAACCAATAGGAGATCACTTTAATCTCTCCTCTGTGACAGATTTATCTGTGCTCTAGACGGGTTTGCAGATTGCATTTACAATACAGGATCCAGTTCTCTCTATCTTTTCATGGATGCAATTCACAGTGATTTCCCCTGGAGTAATTTGAATTCAGAATTGGGTCCATAGGCCTTGATTCTGCTCCTACTGAATTCAATGGGAGTTTTTTTTATTGATTTCCACAGAAGCTGGATTGGACCCATGGTTTGTTTTTATCACTGGAGTTCTGGTCCTGCAAGGTACCAAGTGCTAAATGCTCTCAGTTTTCATTATCATCACTGGAAACTCAGGTTGCTCAGTAACTTGTAAGCCTGGGGCTCAAATGACAATAACAAATAGTGAGCCCAGTCCAGCTCCTGTGGGAGTCAATGGAGGCTTGTAGTAGTATGACACATGTGATCACCAGAGCCCAGCAGCAAAAGAGCAGGACCATACTGGGAAATAATATTGAAGTAGAAATACCAAGGGGACAGTGGGCGTGGATAATTACAAAATAGTATTTCCCATTGAAAATCACTGGTTAAGGGAAAACAAAATTTTAGGATGACAAGAAGTGGAAGCTTGGACAGATGACAAGGGAGGTGTTTGCTCAGGATTGCATGGATAAAATCAGAAAGGCCAAAGGGCAATTGGAGTTGCGGCTAGCAAGGGATGTGAAGGATAACAGAAAGGGGTTCTACAAGTATGTCAGTAACAAGAAGAGGATCAGGGATGCTGTAGGTCCCTTACTAAATGGGGTAGGTATCCTTGTAGTGGATGATGCGGAAAAGGCTGACGTCCTCAATGATTTTTTTACTTCAGTCTTCACAGGGAGGGCCAGCTCCCGGGCTACTACACTGGGTAACACAGAATGAAGAGAAGAGCGGACCTCGGTGGTGAAAGGTCAGGTTAGGGACTACTTAAAGAAGTTGGATGTGCACAAGTCTATGGGGCAGGATGAACTGCATCCGAGGGTGCTGAGGAAGTTGGTCGATGTGATTGCAGAACTGCTGGCCATTATCTTTGAAAACTTGTGGCAAATGGGGGAGGTCCCAGAGGATTGGAAAAAGGCTAATATAGTACCTATCTTCAAGAAAGGGAAGGAGGAGGATCTGGTGAACTACAGACCCATCAGCCTCACCTCAATCCCTGGAGAAATCATGGAGGGCCTCAAAGAATCCATCCTGAAACACTTGGAGGAAAATAGAGTGATCAGGAACAGTCAGCGTGGATTCACCAAGGGCAAATCATGCCTGACCAACCGGATTGCCTTCTTTGATGAGATGACTGGATTTGTGGATGTGGGAAGAGCCGTTGATGTGGTATACCTTGACTTTAGCAAGGCTTTTGATACAGTTTCCCACAGCATTCTCGTTGGCAAGTTAAGGAAGTATGGGTTGGACGAGTGGACTGTAAGGTGGATAGAAAATTGGCTAGATCAACAGGCTCAGCAGGTAGGAATCAATGGCTTGATGTCTAGTTGGCAACCAGTAACAAGTGGAGTGCCCCAGGGGTCAGTCCTGGGGCCTGTTCTGTTCAACATCTTCATTAATGATCTCGATGATGGAATAGATTGTGTGCTTAGTAAGTTCGCGGATGACAGCAAGCTGGGGGGAATGGTAGATACGCTGGAGGGCAGGGATAGGATTCAGGGAGACTTAGACAAATTGAAACACTGGGCCAAAAGAAACCTCATGAGGTTCAACAAGGACAAGTGCAAAGTCCTGCACTTAGGATGGAAAAATCCCATGCACTGTTACAGGCTGGAGACCTATCGGCTAAGTAGCAGCACTGTAGAAAAAGACCTGAGGGTTATGGTAGATGGGAAGCTGGATATGAGTCAACAGTGTGATCCTGTTGTCAAAAAGGCAATGGAATATTGGGCTGCATCAGGAGGAGCGTTGCCAGCAGATCGAGGGATGTGATAATTCCCCTTTATTCGGCACTGGTGAGGCCACATCTGGAATACTGTGTCCAGTTTTGGGCTCCCCACTATAGAAAGGATGTGGACAAATTAGAAAGAGTCCAGTGGACGGCAACAAAAATGATTAGGGGGCTGGGGCACATGACTTACGAGGGGAGACTGAAGGAAGTAGGCTTATTTAGTCTACAGAGGAGAAGACTGAGGGGGGATTTGATAGCAACCTTCAACTACTTGAAGGGGTGCTCCAAAGAGGAGGGAGCTAGGCTGTTGTCAGTAGTAACAGAGGACAGAACAAGGAGTAATGGTTTCAAGTTACAGCTGGGAAGGTCGAGGTTGGATATTAGGAAAAACTTTCTCACTAGGAAGGTGGTGAAGCATTGGAACGGGTTATCTAGGAAGGTAGTGGAATCTCCTTCTTTGGAGATATTTAAGGTTCAGTTAGACAAAACCCTGGCTGGGATGATTTAGTGGGAGTGGTCCTGCTTTTAGCAGGGGGTTGGACTAGATGACCTTATGAGGTCCCTTCCAGCCCTATGATTCTATGATTCTAAGTTGCAAGAGAAAAAAGTGGGTGTGGAACTGTAGAACAAAATGAATGGAAGAATGAGAAAATCCAGGAAAGTAAAGATACAAGGCCCAGTGGACAAACCTAAAGATGAATAGCACCTGACACGAAATTACATTAGTGATTCCATGGTGAGGTCTTGAAATACATCAAGACCCTGAATCAGTTTACTAAATCATGCCTTTAGTTAAACTGGGGTGTACCAAATATAAGGGTTTGTCTACAAGCTGTGTTGAACTTAAATTATGATTTTAAACTGATTTAGTTAAACTATGCAAAAGCTGAGTGGACACTCATTTCAGTTTGAACAAGATCCATTGCACTGTAACTTAAGTTGATTAGAAGTGGGTGAAAGCTAAGCCAAAATAAGGCCGGGTCTATACTCCAAACAGAGTATGTGCAGGTCACCTTTTGACTGGCATATTTTCATGTGTCCACACCTCAGTTTGATATAAACCAACAAAACCCAGCCTGTTCAAACAAAACCACATCCTCCAATTACACTATCCACACTCAACCAGCACAAGGCAGAAAAAGTTGAGTCAAAACTATAGAAAGTTCTCTGAATGTCCAGAAGTCCCTGCTTGGAGTGCCTGGCTGATTCTTCACTGCCATTTTTCTCCAAGGTCACATGACTGTGGAGGGGAATCAACAATTGGCTTGTAGTTTCCTCAGAGTAGTGGGCTCTCCCCCCACAATTTTGGGTCCAGAAAGGTGCTGAAGTAAGCACTTACCCAGCTGGGCCTCCTTTTACCCTCTCCTGTCCCTGCTTTGACTTCTGCTAAAAATACCACCAGTAGCATTCACATGGTCGACCTTATCAATGTTCTAAGTAAAAAGGACCACACAGTGAAGAGATGAATGAACTCTCCTCTCACCCTTTTCAATAGGCCTGTCATGTATCATGTGGGGAATCCTGCACAGCTGTCATTTGTCCTGTGCCTGTTGAGTGAACTTCATTGCTGATGGCTGTTAAATCAGCAACCCTCTCAGGTTTTTCTCCCATTCATTAAACCCTATATTATTAATTTAATTAAAGCAATATACAGCTCCAACCATATTAACTATGACTGGAAACCAATATTTGTATTTCTCTAACAACTATGAAGTCTTCCTCCATCATGCTAGCACTGTAGTGCCTAAGAACCAATCAGGGCTATATAAATATGTCAGTTAAACAAATTTCAAAGTTACTAGGGAAATGTGGATGCTGTCTTCCAGCAATGATTCTTCCTGTAATTGATATGGAAAGAATCTGTCAGCAGAAATACACTCTGAAGCAATTCATTGTTATGTACAAGTGATTAATTAAACCCCTCTCCCCACATTCCCAAATATGTTTCCTTTTGGCTTTTGAAATTGATGGCAAGGACCATTTTATACCATAAAATGAGCTTCAGCTTCAATGACTGAGAAGTGTGCCTAATTTTCTCAGTCCTATGTTAAGGCAAAACAAAAATAATTATCTTTGTAATTTTTACTCCCTGCAACTTTTATTTGACTCTGATGTTAAGGTGTGGTATCAGGCAATGCCCTGAGAAAGTAGGCAGATCCATACAGCCCTGCAAATCCACGGATATCCGCAGTCAATTTCTTGTGGATGCAGATCAGATACAGAACTACATATTTGTGTCTGTGAGGGCTAGAGCCGTGGATATCTGCATTATACCTATGTCCATGGATACAACGCGGCTATCTGTGCAGATGCAGATCGGATGCGGATCCACATATTTCTATGCACGCAGGGCTTTACAGATCCAATCATCAATGGATGGGACACCTGCATCCATTTGTTCTCCATTTACCTTAACCTATTTTGTTACTTCTGTCTCAAGCTACTCAGATATAAAACTAGTGTCTTAACCCCATGTAGTAAATAAAGATCATATTATGTAAGACTTGGGAGAATGTCCGACATAAATTCCAGTGTTAGTAATTACATTCTGCCTACCTCAATTTCTGCTGCAGTTTCACTTGAACTGGTAATCTTCATTCTCTTCTCTAAGCTCTTTTCTGCTTCAGTACTGCTGAGCAATAGTAAAGAGCTGTGTTCCACTCCAGAGGTGGCTTCATTTCACTAGATGGTGAAGTGATGTTTCTATTTGTGACATTTGTGAAATGTTCCTGATGGAATCTATTATGATTAGTGGTATTAATTTATCTTCCTCCACAGCCACCACTAATCTTTTAGGGTGTGTCTGCACTGGCAAGTTAGGTCAACTTAAGGACGCTTAAGTCAACCTAAACAAAGCCGCGTCCACACTGGACTTTTCTTATATCGACTTAAGCATTTCCTCAAGTCGACTTAATTATAAGGAAAGCTTAAGTCGACTAATAACACCTCCTTTTAGGTTGACTTAATGCTAAGTCGACTTTATTATAACGGCTATCTCTGCTGTTAAATCGACTTAAAGTCGACTTAAAGTGTAGTCAATTTGTTATGTTGTCTTAACTTTGTAAGTGTAGACATAGCCTTAGATAACTGGAAATGATCATGTCAGGTACCTCAGCATCCTAAACTAACTGTAAATAATACACTACCGTTAGCTATATTTTAGCTAGAGGTGGGATTAGGATAGTCTGATAAAAGGGCTGTCAGTTTCTGAGATTTAATATTTTGCCTCAGGCAAAAGATGACTGGGCCTGAATAGTTGCCAAGCATGGTGCCTGGAGTATAAAGTTGGCTACCCAATTTGCTGAGAGTCAGTGTGGTCCAAGTGGGTAGGGACACGCCATTGGGGAGACCTGGAAGAGTGGGGCTTCTAGAATACCCCAGCTAATGGAGTTTAAAACTAGCTCCCCCTGGCAGCGCGTGGGGCAGCAGTTTTGTTTGCCTCTCTCATACATGGTCAATTAAACCCGATCTAGGCTTCTCCTCGCCTAGGTAAGCGCTTGATTTCCAATAAAGAGGGTTGCTCTGAGACCATGCCCCAGTGTTTATTTCCACAGACTGGTATTCCTAAATGAACCCCTGCCTTTGGTACACCACAGGTGGGTGGGTAGCAGGAGGCAGGGATATGAGAATCTTTTGACCCATTAATACTGCAAATTTTACAGTATTGGGAGCCTCTGCCTAACATGACTTGGGTGGAACAACTGTATTATAGAACCTTGGCATGTAGCTGAACTCTTACATATGTATCGTCCTATCTAGTCAACATGCATTTCCCTGCTTGCCACCAACCTTGGAGAGAAGGGAGGCTTAAAGCTTCTTCTATAACAGAAAAGGTTATTCAATGTAAGCTAAGGTGTGAATTTAAATGGATATACTGTAGTTATATCAGAAAACTGCAGAGGGGTAACTGTCATTTTTATTCCAAAGGGGTAGCCGTGTTAGTCTATTGTAGAAAGACAACAGAGTCTTGTGGCACTTTTAAAGACTAACAGATTTATTAATCGCATGAGCTTTCGTGGGAGAAAATCCCACTTCGTCAGACGCTTTGAAGATAGGAAAGTTACAGAGTGGGAGAAATTAAATGCAGGGGAGTGTATGACATAGCATCAGGTCAGGCTGT
>ML685784.1:11878408-11991228 GCA_007922175.1 Pelusios castaneus | reverse complement strand
CCCCCCCCTCCCATCCAGCCAAGATTTCTCACAAGCAGCAGCTACTGTGCTGCAGAGCTGTGGCCAGGAAGAGTCAGCTTCCAGCATTAGAAGTGGCCCCGTCCCACTTCTTGGTTAGGTCCGGCTGCTGGAAACAGCATCCAGACATGCCAGGGGGTGGGGGGAGGGAGCAGCAGGAGAAGGATCCAGCCCCCCTCCTACGGGTAACATAGAGCAGGGAGAGCACAGTGGCCACAAGCTGAGCACATGGTAACAGGTCAATGGCTAGAGGAGACATGTCGGGGTTATCTATCTTCCCTCCACCTTTTTCTGTCCCCATTCTTCCTCTTCCCTTGTAAGCACCACCCCCCTACCCACCCACTCAACAGCATCCATCAGCCCAACCAAGCTCATGCGGTACCTCCTGTTAAAACTCACAGCGTGGATCATCAAGAAGAGGAACATTAATACTGAAATAATGTGAATGGATTTAACATGCGCTTGCTGCAGCAGTTAACAGCAAAAAGCAACATTTAACATACCACTTATGCTGGGAAGGCTAGTGCTGTCATGAATCCTATTTTGCCTGTCATTAATTTTTGTCTTTTTGAGCTCCTGTCCACAGAACAGAAGTGGATACTGCTCAAAAAAAGCTGGAGGGACTCTAGCTTCAAGGCTAAGGTGAAGATGCTTATGTGTATGAGAGGAAGTGTGTATAAATAAGCAGAGGGACAAATTTTGCCAATTCAAGTATGTTCAGCTTCCCCTGAAATCAATAGGAACTGAGTGTTCATATTTGACAACAATTAGCACACAGGAAGTAATATTCTAATAAACCCATGGCCACCTGTAACACCACTATCATCAGCATGTAGCACACCATGGACTTGTTTCTCATCTTGCTTACATTCATTTCCCAGTATTGTAACCTTGTTGGCCTTAATAGAAATCATGCAGGTATGTGTGTGAAGTCAGCCTGCTACCTGGGAAATTAGACCAGGTCTATACTACAGACCCGTACCATTATAGAACTACATTGCTCCAGGGTATGAAAAATCCACATACCCCTGTGTGACAGGGTCAGACTGGGGGGTTTCTGAAGAGTTCTAGAAAGCCAATATATTAGCCCCAGACCCCGCAAATCCCTTTTCCCCTTGTAGCTGAGCAGTGGTTACTCCAGGTTAATTAGCATACCTGAAGCTAATTAAGGCCCCGCCCAGGACTTGTTAAAAATCTTCCCTCCAGAGAAAGGAGGTGAGAGTGAGGAGAGCTACTGGAGTGTTGAGATGAGGCAAGGTGTGGTTGAAAGGTAGAGAGATCTGCACAAGGAGTAGAACACTGGTCAAGAAGAACCCCACAGGTACAAAGACTGAGGGAGGGAAAAACCCCTGCCTGAAGGGGGCAAAGGACCTTTCCCAGGCCTGGAGGCCTGAGGGAAACAAACCCACTGCTAGAGGGAAGCATGGGACCCACCATGGTAGAGAAGGAACTCTGTCACACTGAGCAATACAGTTACACAGAGCTAAGCCTCGCCCACCAAGTACGGTGTTATGCCATGGAGAAAGCATCTTCCCTTGTCATAGCTATCGCCTCTTGGGTATGTGGATGAACTACACCACTGGGAAAAGCTCTCCTGTTGAGAGAGCAGCATCTTCACTAATGCGCTACAGTTGCTATAGTGCTGTCCTTGAATACAAGCGCTCAGGAATGTCTCTCCAATCCATTTTCTCTCTCCTGGAATTCAGACTGCCCTAAGATCTAAGTAGGCCTGGTTGTGAGTCACAGTCATCTACAATAGGACCCTCGCCTTATTTCTATCACTTGGAGAAGTGAATTGATCTTGGTGCAGGTGAACTCCAACATCCTTCTAGGCCAGATCCAAGGCATCAGAAGGCCTTGGACTTAGGCAACTAATCCAAGCCACTGCCCACGCAGCAAAGTCCACACACTGCTATTTTTAGCACAGTAGCTCAAGCAGAATTGGCACAAGTCCATCTATCTGGGATGAGAGGCTCTGTCCCTGCCACAGTATAGACATACCCCAAGCCTCAACCCTGTGCCCTTCACATATGTTAAGAAAAAACTTCACAGATTTATTCCCAATACTTCTCTTGCAGCCCTAGTAGCAATTCTCCCATGAGCCAGGAGTGTTCTGAACATCTGCCTTCCATTCCTTGCTACAGCTGCTCAGCAAGCATCTTCTGCTAGCAGCTTGATGCATCACCAGGGAGGAAGGAGAGAAGAAAGGAGCTCTAGCAGCTCTATCACTTACTTCCCCGCCATGCTGCAAGAGCCCTAGGGTGAGAAGGGTACGAGTGAGTCTGGCTTTGCCTGAGCCTAATGAGTTAACATTAGGATTGTGGCCCTTTCATATTTTTAAAAATGTGAACATTCAGCGCTTTCATTTTATGGACTAATACAATAATGGTCAGATTTATTTTTCTGGATCGATTGAGCAGTCAGTAAAGACACGCTCAGTTGATCTAATAAAACCACCTCCTCAAGTGGCATAGCACTGCACCAATGGGAACACATTTTCCAACAGCAGAGCTCAGTGAAGACAACACACTAAAGGGAAGCTATGAAGTCGACGGGAGTTATGCAAGCTCCTCTGCATAGCATGTATAACTCTCAGACTGCTGCAGTGTAGACTGGGCCTAAGAAAATTTACTGGTGTAGGTCTACTGATATAACCATACCAACAAATCTTTCCTAGAGTACTATAAGCCTTCATTAATTTTACCTGTGTATGGATGACCGGTCTAATTCAGCATAGTAGTGGCCAAAATGTATCCTTTTTACTCTGTCTCCAATTGACATATAAAATGTACCAAAGATACAGAGGTCAGGGGTCAGCAACCTAGGGCACGCATGCCGTTTGGCACACGAGCCCATTCAGAGCGGCACACATGGCTCCTGGCTCTGCAGCTGCTCTCCCCTGCTGCCCCCCCTCCCCAGTGGAACCTCAGGCTGCAAGAGTCACATGCACGGCAGTTCCTGCTGGCCCCGCCCCCCAGTGAAGCCACTGTGGGGGGCAGCAGGAGCTGTCACAAACATGGCTCTTGCCTCCCCAGGAGCCCCCACATGTGCAGCTCTTGATACCCCAGGTCCTGTCCCTGGCACCTGCTGAGGGTGGGAGCTGGCATGGGGGCCAGCAAAGGTTGCTGACCCCTGACATAGGTGAGAGCAAAGCCCACCCAGAAAGAAAAAAATGGTAATGGCAGTAAGTAGCTTGCTCATCTCCTGTTGATGCAGCTGGCAGTGTAAGCCAGGCCCTACAGTAATGTAGCCTGTGTAAAGTAGCTGTATTTAGCAACAGAGAACAATCTTGTATTCACACAAATGTGTGTTTGCATGCTGATCAAGTCTGCCGTTTCCTCCATTAGAAGGTGGGAATTTACATATATACATAAGAATGGCCATACTGGGTCAGACTAATGGTCCATCTAGCCCCATATCCTTTCTTCCAACAGTGACCAATGCCAGGTGCTTCGGAAGGAATGAACAGAACAGCTAATAGTACAAATTGTGGGAGAACAGAGAGACAGTTACAGCTTTTTACAGTTTGTGTCTTCACCTTTCCTTTCAATATTAGTATGCAAAGATTAGTTCCTATTACCCAGAGCTAACATCCTCTTTTCACTCTTGAAGATCACACAGTAGTCACAATGATGGACAAGATAATCCAGTTGTGCCCCAGTCATTTGGAAGACTCACATGCACATGTAAAGTACAACCTTGAGTGACACAGATGTTACTTTGTCAGGCAGATGTCATGCTTCCATAGGGCACTGAAAGGCTGAAGAGTTTGTATATTAGTGTTTAAAAGGGTAAAAGAAATTTTGGGAGTGTTTTAGGTTGGAAAGAATAAAACCCGAGATACTGGGAAACATTTAACTGTAATTCATTTTTTAACTTCTCTGTTTAACTACTTCTAAAAATAAAGAGGCAATCCTAAACAAACTGGCATATTTTACACCTTAATTATTTCTAACTTACTTTTAATTTTACTGAAACTTGTTTTCAGCATCACTCAGACAAATTGTATTTCTACAATAGACTAACACGGCTACCCCTTTGGAATTTGACAAATTGTATGATTCAACTGAGAAAAGTTGATGGTTATAAATATTAAATGGTAATCTCTGAATAAGCTTCCCACCAGTATGAAACAGAACTAGGTGTGTTTTCAGTCCCCTTTTGGTATCAGAATTAATGCCTGTAACATGGTGTGCCTCTTCCCCCTCAGTGTTTCCTGCTGGTTACCTGGGGTATCAGCCCCCAGACAGGCAGACACCTGTCTCTGCAGCATCTCATGCTCCATCCTGTCTCTACTCAACCCTCATTCTCGTGACTTGGCTCTCTGCTGAAGTCACAGTCTATGTTCCCCCCTTCCAGGGGATTCTGCAATCCATTCCAGGTCACTTCCCACTGTAGCAACTGCAGTTCTGATATGTCCTACCTAAGGCAATCATGAGTGAAGGACGGACCCAGGCCCACACACTACTCTGGGTCAAACTCCAGGCACCCTATGCCTATCAACCATTCACTACATCTCCTCCAACTCCTCCAGAGTTTTCCCTGGGCCATTTCCCTGCAGCCCCTGTGATTTCTCTGCCCTTACTTCAGGGCATTTGGCTCTGCTGAATCCCAACAGCCAGCCACTTGTCTGTCCAGGGTTCTGACAGTACTTCCCCTTTGAGTTCCTGGGAGACACTTGTCTTGGGCTGTTCTGTTGCTCCTTTTATTCTGGCCTCAGGGGCCATGATCGGCTGCCACACAACTTCTTCCTAGTGGCTGCCTTTCCAATGGTCCTCTTAACCCTTTCCTGGTCAGTACAGGGCAGACACCCTGTCAAAAACCTTCAGGTTTATTCCTTGTGCCTTTATCTCTCCTAGAGTAGAATTGCACAGTCTAGTCTACACTTCCTACCATTTTTGGAGGCAATTGAAGGGAGATACACAAGTTACTTAAAATAACTTGCGTATTTCCCTTTGGCTTCCTAACATCTGACGGGCCCACTGTGCAGAGTCCCAGTGCACATCTCCCTTTGACTCCTGCTACTCCAGTTGAGAGGCTGGAGTTAATGGATCGACTCCCTGATCAACAGAGGGGTTCTTCACATACCCTCAATCAAACTGGAAAGTTCGATCTGATGGCAGCAAATTTGCCGCTGTCAGTCTAGACAAGCCCTCAGATCCTCAGGTCTTGGGCAACACCACATTGTTTACGAATTGGTCTAACCCAGAGGGTCTGACTGAGGTCAGATACCTTCAATGCTTCCCTTTGGAAGTCAGTGCCCAGTGGCAAACCAGCCTTCTTAAAACAAAGTACTTTTTATTTGAACAGTAGAGAAAAAACATTTAGAGACAAAGGATTTTAAACCACAAACAGGGTTCACGGCTTCCATCTAAAGGCTCACCCTCCGCAATGGTAACCGAGGCAGGCCTAATTTATTCAGATGCCCCCAACAGGTGCCTGTGCCTGAGTTTAGTTTCCCAGAACAACTTCCTCTGCTCTCTTGAAAGAGAGTTCCTTTTTAAACTGCTAGAGTCTTCTTAATCTCTGGCCTCTTCCTCTCTGACAATGTCTCTTAACAGCCCTCCAGTGTTTGTGAGAAGCAAGTTATCTGAAGCCATTCCATCTCCTTCCTGTGTTATTTTCCTTACAGCCCTTTATTAAAATGAAACCAATACATTCATAAAGTAAATATCCCAGTCATCCAATCACATACAGCATATGTTATTGCAGAGCAGCATTTCAGGATTTATTACATGGATGCCATCTTGATGACTGGAAGCTTGGACTCATCCTTCATTAGGCATCAGTTAGTTGGATGTCTGAGAATGGGAGGTGAGAAGGAAAAACAAACAAAGAGAAAAGATCTTTGTCTGCTGTGCTCCATTTAACAATTTTTATTTTGCCATATTACAAAGCACTCCCAAAAGAACATTCTTTTGCCAATTAAAATGGACATTTCCTTTCTTTCTGGGTTTTTGGTTTGTATGAATTCCATATTTTGTAATGTCTTTGCTCCGCACCCCATATCTAATTCTCAGTTCATAGAGCTAGTGTAAAGATGATAAAAACTAAAAGGCTGAAGTCACATATTATTTGTGGCCCAGTTTCCAGCCAGTTAAATATTTGTTATAGGTCAGTGGTTGACCCTTCGTCAGACAGCTGTCCTCCAAGTTATGTTACCAAATTACTCAGTTCTGGTGTCCATGGGGAGCATGTACTGGTTAATTGTAAAGTAGGTCTGGCCAGAAAACAAGAATTTGATTTTGTCAGAAATCTCAAAATGCTGAGTCTCCTTTTTGTTCCAAGGTGTAATGAAAATGAGAACTTTCAAAAGTTTGCATGAAAAAAACCAAGAGAAAAGCAACATCAGAAGAGCTATTCATCCAGTCAGAAAGGCCCTCAACAGGCATGTAGGAGACCCAGGTTCAAGTCTCTGCTCTAAAGCAGGCAGAGAAAGGACTTCCTTGAGTCTCCTGTTGTAGTTCCCTTAACCACTGGGCTAGTGGTTATTCTTGGGGTCGGGGTCTCTTGATCTCTATTCCAACCTGGCCATGAGAAACTCCCAACAAAAGTTTTGTCCAGGGCAATGTTTCTGTGAAAGTTAGTTTAGACAAAACTGCATTTTCCAACAAAGATTTTGAAAATTTCACACCCACTACTTTAAAAGCTGCGAGTGAACATTTCCTACTGAGGATTGATAAACATCAGTTAACCCTGATTCATTAACACAGGCAGTATACAAACAAATTACTGTATGTATATTAAAGAATGTTGCAAACTGCTTACATTTGCTCATTCATGACATTCCAAGTGATAAACACAATATTAATATAGTGTGAATGATGCCACCGTTACACAATAGAGACAAATCACTAGTCAACTAGTCACAGAGCCTCCAACCCCTTACCAAGCAAGGCATTTAAGCATGTGCTTAATTTTGAACACAGGTAGTCTCAATTACTTCAGTGGAACTACTTATTTGCTTAAAAGTTAAGCATGTATTTTGGTGCTTTGCTAGATTGCTGAAGGTCTAATCTTAGTGATTGTTCTTCTTGTCTAGGTTGGTTTAATCAAGGAGCAACCAACATGTTTTCTATGCGATTGATTGTTTTTATTTAATTAGTTTAAGTAATGAAACTTTTTTCGTTGCCAAAAACCCCCCATGAAGTCCAAGACCATTAGGTCCCCATGCCTGTTCCTCATTCTATGGGTTTGGACACAACGACCTAAGGGTTGATCTCTGCTGAGTTGATCTAGCAAAATTTAACAATGTAGATTATTCCACTCCCCCAGGGAAACTGGCTTAGAAACTAATTATGGTCTATTCTGTATAAGCAAGAAATGTCAGAGTGGGATTTGTCTGGAAATGTCAAACATCCCAGAGGATGTTTCTACTCCTACAATAGAGAAAGCTATTGATTTAGAAATACAAAAGCTTTGATTTGAATTCCAATCCACAGAAATCGGATTACAGGCCCCAATCCTGCTGCCTTTCCCCACCTAAAATGCCACGGACTTTTCTGTGAGTTTTGCCTGAGGAAGGACTGCAGGTTTGGGCTCGACATTCCAAATGTCTAATCTTACAGCATCTGATTCTATCGCAAATGTTTCCCCATTCTGGGCGCCCACCTGTGACTTTTATATTATGCCATAAATGCTGTCACCAGCTGCATCATGCCATACCACACACAGGTCAACTGGAAAAAGTTACCATTACACATGACGTAATGTTAAGTAATGAGCAGAAGCCAAGAAGATACTTAGCAGGCAGGACTGACCGTTTACTTAGCCCTGGCCTGCATAAAACAGTTAGGTGGATTTGGCTACGTCACTCAGAGGTGTGAAAAATCCACACCCCTGAGTGATGTAGTAAAGCCAGCCTAATCCCTGGTGTAGACAGCACTAGGTTGACAGAACAATTCTTCCATTCACCTAGCTAGCACCTATCGGAGTAGTGGATTACCTGTGAGGACACGTGAACTCCTCACATCTGTTCAGGTATGTGAAGAGCTGTGGACATGCCACAGTCTGCACTTGAAATGCTACAAGCAAATATTTGCCCATTTTTTTAGTCAGATGCCTGCTGCTGCTGAAGTGACAGCATCAAAGCAAAATAAAGAGACCAAGCAGGGATTAGGCACCACACCATGTCAACGCAGTACCTTCAAGTCACTATATAAAAGGCCTCCCTGCCGCAGATTCTTCCCCTTTCTTATGTATTGATCCCACAAAAGGTGATGTCATTTCATCAGCTGATTCAAAGTTGGTTTCCTTTTAATAGATGAATTAAGTCACCAGTGCCAGAGGCACACTATATAATACATCACCTGTTAGTCACAGTGTGTGAAAGTTACCCCTGCACAGAAGGCCAGCGTGAGACTTATGCAATGCTTCTGATCTACCTAGGCTGTAAAAATAGGGCACATGTGGGAAACACGGTGCATAGGCTTTCTGCCATCTTCTGCACAAGAATAAGTCTGCTGCTCAGCCCTGGTCATTTTTCCATATCTGCCTGTATAAAATGTGCCTCAACCCAGTATGTTCCCTACATGCAAACATCTTTGTAAAGCCTTCCTCCAAAGATAACTTAACAACTCCTTTATTGCTTAGCTGAGAACACAGGATTCTTATTGCTCTGGGCAAACACTGGTGGCACATTCTTACAATGACATCTGTTGGCAAACCTTCTTACACCATTAGGAGCAAATTAATGGGGGGGACTATAGGGATTGAAGCCCTGGCCCAAAGGGGGGCCCCGGTCTCCAGCCCCTAAGGCTCTAGCCTGCCTGATATTCCCCCATGCCTCTGCTGCCCTGGTCCAACCCAGAAGGGCTTGGGGGAGCACTCGGAGTACTCCTGCTGGAGGGAGCAGGGCTATGAGACCAGAAGCTGGGCTCTGGGCTCCTGGCCCACCCCTGGGCTGGCTGGTCTGCCCCTGGGGATGGGACAGGCCAGTGCCTCTTCGCTTTGCCTAGGGGTGGGACTGGCTGGCAGGCAGTGTAGACTTCCAGGGACCATGGCCCTGGGGAGCTGCACCAGAGGCCGTTCCATGCGCAAGCTGGCCCTGCCCCCAGAGGCAGAATGGCCAGAGTGAAGCTGGGGTAAGAGGACCCTCTGGGTGCATCTACACTTATAAATTAAGTCGACTTAAGCTTGCTTAAGTCGATTTAATTTACTCTGCAACTACACTACACTTTCCTTAAGTCGACTTATGGAAAAATTAAGTTGACTTTCTAAAATCTCCTTTTAAGTCGACTTTCTAAAGTCGACTTAAGCCAGCGTAGACATGGAGTATCCCTAAGTCAACTTTAAGGTGACTTAGGGGACTCCAGGGCTCCCCCACTGCCCTCCCTGCCAGGATGGCTGGCACAGGGAGAGCCTGGCATGCCCCCCCCCCAAAAAGCAGGGCAGAGCCCTGCCCACCCTGCCTCTATGCCATGCCAGGGTCCCTGTCCCCATTTGCCCCATTGTACCCAGGTACAATAGGGCAAAGCCTGAGCCCCCTGGCACTTGGCAAGTGGTGCCCCCTCTGCCACCGTGGACCAGTCCCAGGTCCACCTAGCTCCTACAAGTCGACCTAGGCATCCAGTGTGGACACTCTAGGTCGACTTTGCAGGATCCCCTCAAAGTTGACTTAAAATTTAAGTGTGGACATGCTAAATCAACTTAAAGTCGACTTAGCTAAATCGACCTGAATTAACAAGCCTAGACATAGCCTCTGGCCCCAGGCCACCGCCCCAGTGACTGCCTGCTTATAGGCGCCTGGTGGGGGGCAGTCCAAGGGCCCCAAAGCCAGTTAATCCAGCCCTGTACACCAGCTTCTACTTCCAGAATCTTTAGCAAGAGTCATAGACTCTGAGAAATGTAGGCCTACTTTGAAGACTTAAGTTGTGTCTGGGCCTTTTGTTCACCTTTAGTACAGGGGTAAACTTTACCCAATTTCTCCAAAGAAAGTGAGTTGCTTATGTTTCAGAGCAATAGGTAATAATCCCCAGTTCTGTTGATCAGTTTGGAACAGTTTTCCACAGCAGATCCCGAGTCTGACGACAGCACTAGAACGACACAAAAGTTCATCAATTCCTCTTGATACAGCCTCCTGCCCTGCATCAGTATGCCTGTATCTTGCCAATACATCAATATGAATGGCTTCAGTCTTGTCCTTTTGGGCCATGGACTGTCTGACTGGTTAATCTAATAGTGCTTAGATTTAGAATATTGTTTGTACTACTGCTATTTAAATAATAATATCCCTATGCAAACAGGACTGGATTTAGAAGGAGGTGACCCTGGTAACTGCCCAGGTCGTCTGGCTTTGAGGGGGTTTTGTTGTTAGCAGCAAAAGGGAAAACAGAATGTCTGATTCTGAAGTTAACTGTTTCAGGTATTCCATATGTAGATTTATTTTTCCACTAACCTCCTAGGATGTTCTGGACCTTTGCAGAATCTCATGGAAACTTCCAGATTTTATGAGAGCTACATTTTCCTTGAATGTTGTAAACCATGCCCTCCCAGATACATGAAGGGTGCGACACCTTCTGTTAGGAAGGGCTATAAATGAGCTGAAGTGAGAGCCCTGCTGCTATGAACCTTGCATTTCACTGTGTAATTAGGAAAGTACACTTGTGTTTTAAAACTTCAAGAATATAAGTGGTGACTAATAAAGGATGTATTTAATGAGATGCCAGAGATATCTATCAAACACCTATCTCAGGGGTCAGCAACCTATGCCAACCCACCCACCACACCCTCACCAGGTTCCAGGGATGGGACCAGCAGGGTACAATTGCCCGTGGCTTCTTTTCCCTGCTGGCCTTGCCCCCACACGCATCTCCTGCTGGCTTAATCCGTGCATATCAGCTCCTTTTCACTGTTGGGATCCCCAGCTGTGGGGCAGGGCCAGCAGCCATGTGCACAGCAGATCCTTTTCCCTGCTGGCCTCACCTCCCAGCTGGGTACTGGGGCCAACAGGAGACAGGAGCCACAGTGTGCAAGGCTCTTGTGGCCCAAGCCCCATTGGGGGGCAGGGCCAGTGGGGGAGCAGCTGTGGTGCCGCATACTGCTGGCAATAAGTGTGTTTAGCAGGTTTGGCACGCGTGGCTGACCCCTCCCCTACCTACACAACAATATAAAACAAATACTGTTATTTCTTTTGTCTTGCTTAATGTTTGATGATTTTCTGCTTCTTTTAAAGCCAGCATAGCTGTAACTGTCACTCAGCAGGCAGAATGCTCCCATGAAGAGCCAGGGAGACTGTCATTGTATGCTCATTAGCAAATTCTTCCCACACTTTAATTTATTAGCTTCACATACAAAGCAGTTTGAAAGTGTTATATAGGCACCAGTGGAGGGAATGTCTCCCAAAGATGAACTGTAGCTTCAGTAGGGAGGAAAATTGGAAAACTGAGGGCTGACCTGAAAGCCCAGTGAATAATACATGCTACCAGGAGACATAGGTTTGAGATTTGACCTTGGTTTTCCTGATCCCTGGACCAATTAACAGGGACTTGCAGAGAAAATTGAGGAGGACCCACTCAGCATGCTTTGAATATTCACTCGCCTTGTGGCTAATCAGAGCTGGAGTCACCACCCACCATCTCATCCTCCAAAGTGGTAGGTGGATGCAACAGTAATGGCTATTGCTCACCAAAAGAAGCATGTGCGATTTATTGTGGTAAAAAGCATCACAGAATGACAGGGGAGGGTAAAATGTTTGGACCCCCTGCAAAGACTGACTTGGCCATACATCTAGTGCCTTGGGGACAAAGTCTACTTAGTATGTGTCCCTGCCAGGATTGATGAGGCAGGAAGAGCCCATGCTTGGCTGTCTGGAGTCCCGTCACCACAACCCATTTTCCTTCCAAAAACGTTACACTGAGCTCCTGGAGCTGTAACTTTGTTTTGATTTCCTAAGCAGTCTTGAGTTACCTAATATCTGGCAGGCTTCCCTCAATGGCTGTTGCTGCTTAGATCTACTGGCAAAGTCATTCTCAAGCCATTTGCATTAACAACCAAGTACTGACTGATCATAAAGTTCCCAGTGAAATACCTTGATTAGCAATATCAGAGTCCTTGATGTCTGTCTTGCTATTCTTTCCTTAAACAAAAAAACCCTACAATGATAACCTTCATTAGCTGGTGTGACCAAGGAGACACATTTTCCCTAGTCTTGTAAAGGTTCCTCTGATATTGCCCTATGATCTTTCCCATCATTCTTATTTATTAATATTTGTATTACAGTAATTCCAGGAGGGCCCAACCAAGACTGCAGCATCATTGTGCTTAGGCGCTTTATACACACACTGACACAGTCCTTTCCTCCAAAGAATTTACAACTTCCTTGCATTTCTCTGTCCTCTGTGGTTGGCAAGCGACATCTCCCGTGGCTATGCTACAAACCCACAGTTATGCAGTGAAAAAGAGCTATTTAGAAGCCCTGCTTCCTGTGTCATTTAAAAGTGGATTTGATAAATTACTAGATAATAAACTGTAGGGAACAATGCTGAATTCAGAACAGGCTTTACACACTAAAAAAAAAAAGGAACACGGGTGACCATGATAGACTCATAACTCATGATTTGGCTCAGTTTCTCTCTCCAAGCTGGCCTTATAGGCAAGATGAAGTATCAAAAGCACAGAACCAACCCTGCCCACATTAGTCCACCCTTCTGCCAAAGTACCTAACAGATCTTTTCCAGCTTTTACTCCTATGAAATCTCTCATTTCATTTCAACTTTTAGCATCTAGGGCTGATTTTATGGCTAAAGCACAACCCCTCATTGAGCTCTCTGGCATGCAGGGTGAACTCAGATAATCCACTCTTAGGCTGGTGTCTCATACACTTTGTTGTACATCCAAGCAGCCGCATTAGCCAGCATGAAGACTGAGAAAGAGGAGGTGGAGTTGAAACTTTCTGTTTTGGGTCAGTTTGACATTGAACTGAATCAGCCTGAGCAGGCATAGTGCCTTGTGAGAATTGTAGTTGAATGGCTGTGAGGGGGTTTACACACCCCACTAAAGGCCAAGACAGAGAAAAAGCAGTACCTAAATGGGGCCTGGTAAACCCTGCTCCTCTAACACTCTGAGCATGCTCCTGGGAAGTATAACAGAAGCTCTAGCCACCTGGGGGTGGGGGAAGAAAGGAAAGTCCATGCCCAGGAGGAGCAGCTGTAAGTCTCCCACCCTCAGGCACTCCCTGAGAAGAAGGGAGAACCAGGGCACAAGAGGGCAGCAGATGTTGGCTCTAGAGAGTGGGGATTCTGAAGTAAAGATTTTAAATAATCTGCGACCACTCCCCAAACTGAGATGAAGGGTCTGGTAGAAAGTGGCCTAGGAAAGGAAAGCAAGATGCTGGCTGAACCTAGGCTCTCATACTGCTGCACTTTCTGGGCTCTAGACTGGGAGCAGTGGAGATGGATGGCCTGATGTCCTTTACCCATTCTGGAGCTACATCTCATGGTCCCAAAGACGACAGAACTAGGGGCTACCAGTAAACAGGCCAGCCCTGCTGGGCCTTCATCTGGAGGGCTAGGACACCTGAAACTCATAGAAAGACTGGAGTTGGAGACCCAGACCACTAGGTCTATTGTAGTGCCTCATGTCTCCTTTCGCTGAGCTCCCTGGCCAGACTGTATCAGCCATGATGCACCATAGCCAGGAATCTCCTGTGATGTACTGCGGCAGTGCAGCCAGAAGAAAATTGATAAATTTCAGCAAAATTGAAATACAGTTTTTGCAAAATTTAATATTTTCCATAAAATACAAGC
The DNA here is from genome assembly GCA_007922175.1 of Pelusios castaneus. Lineage (NCBI taxonomy): Eukaryota > Metazoa > Chordata > Testudines > Pelomedusidae > Pelusios > Pelusios castaneus. The sequence goes on along the minus strand of ML685784.1, from coordinate 11,977,465 downwards.
AAACAATTAGATGGGAACTTCCTGACTAGCTCTGTTTATAACTATTAGATGAATAGCTTGTTAGATCATTTGGGGGCAATTTGTTATTTGATTTATGCACAGTTCATTTGTCATGTGATCACTAAGACAGCTTTATTTCTGCTTCCTGATTGGATAACAGACACTAAACTGTGGAGAATTGAACCAGTAACAAATATACTTTCTGGTACAAATGTTCAGGAATATACTTAGCTATGTGTAAAGGGACGGATAGCCCCTTACTGAAACTGAGTGGGCCTTTTTGATTGGCCATTCCATGGGGAAGCAGGACCCTGAAACAGCCCCCCCAGAGCCAGGGGGAGAGACCAGTCTCCAGGACTGCCTCACTGACAGGGTGGACAGGCCAATGAGGGAGCTAGGAGAATGCTCCCCAGCCCCTGAGCTGAAACTGCAGCTGGCCAGACATGCCTGGGCAAGCCAGAGAGTGAGTAGGGCAAGTTAAAGAGAAAGCAGCCAGCAGTTGGAGCCAGAGAGTCAAGCTGAGCTGAACAGAGCAGAGCTGAGCAGGAGCTGGAGCTATCTGGAACTGGATGCAGCAGAGAAGGAGCCCAGGGAGCTGAGCTAAGCTGAGCGGCGCAGACCCGCAGCAGCAGAACCAGAGGGGCCCGAGGAGCATCCCAGAGAGCCACACTGAACCGGAACGGGACTGGGATCCAGGGCTGGAGCTGGGTGCAGTGAGCAGCTGGAGACAGTGAGGGGGGCTGCTGCTGGGGAGAAGTGCCCTGACCCTATAGCCTGGGGGCGTGTGGGCATTGCCAGAGCCAGCATCTCTGACTCCCTGGATCCCTGCAGTGCAGCCAGGCCTGAGCAGAGGGCCTGTGACATGTAAAGCAGACTGACTGTCCCTCACACACAAGGGACGCTGTGTGTGGTGTCCCATGCCAGGGGTCGTTGTTGGGTGTTTAACCTTTTCCTCTTTATTTGATTTTTTATTGCTGTTTGTTTAATAAATTGTATAACTTTGAATTGTGTACGGTGATTGGTGGGCAAGGGAAGCGCCCAGTGCAGCGAGCACCCCGGAGTGGGGACACTCTAGCCCTTTCCTCAGTGACCATGATAAAGTTGGAGGTTCAACACCCAGGAATTCTGGGCCCAGCCTCATTGGGTTACAGGGACTCCTCCACACAGGAGATTGGGAGGGGGGCCCTTGTGGTCAGGCAGGCCTCTGGGTAAAGGAAGTGGGAGCAAGGACTCAGATCCTTCTGCTACCTTCACCGGCATGGCATGCAAACCCAGAAAGTGCCCCACAATAGTGGGTCCATTCCCCACTTACATATGCAAAAATTCATAGAAATCACAAACATTTTCTTAGCTACCCAGCTATCATTCAGTGCTCAAGAACAATATAACCCCACAAATCAAAGCTAGCCAAACTTGGTATTTTGAGTCATTAAAATAGTCACCAATCACTTTTATTGTTTGACCAAGTCTACTTATCTTCCTGCAACAACCAACGAGGCAGCATTTCCCCCTGAAGATGAGACCTCCAACATGAACCCATAACTTGCCTATAGCATACTTTGGTCCAGTTTATGCAGGCAACAAGAAAACAGTTTGTAACATGGCCAGAGATTATCCTGTTGCCACATAGTCCCTTAATCTAACACTTTTTTTGCTGCGAGAATAAACCTTTAGAAAGAAGCACTAATCTGTGATCCACATGTGCTGGTCATAGGTAAAAAGTAATAGTTAATGACTTTTTAAAAGCAAATAGAAGAACACTCCTGACCTGCTACCAGATTTTATTAGTGAGCTGTCCCCCATGTGACAACTACAGGAAAACGCCAGATAACTTGATTTTTCTCTCCTTTTTAAAATTATGGATAAAATGAGTGAGCCCTGCAAACCATGTGTTCACAGTTCCCTTTTGCCATGTGTCACAGGCTTGTGCAATCTCTGCAATTTGGAGTGTAATGGGGAAGGGGTAGACAGAAGAAGTCACTGCTGGGCCAATCTGCTGAGAGGCGTCCTTGAAAGCCATCCCCAGCCCTGGAGAGGCAGGGTCCAAGTCCTGTGAGCCTAAATCAGCTCACCTCAGCTAGATGCCGCCATGCCACCCATGTGTCTTTTATCCCTGTGTAGACATCTCTAGAAATGCAGAGCTGGAAAGTCCTTGAGATGTCATCAAGTCCCTCCCCTGTGCTGTAATGGGACCAAGTAAACTTAAACCACCCTTGACAGGTACTTGATCAACTTCTTTTAAAAGCCTCCAATGATGGGGATTCTATAACCTCCCTTGGACACCTACACCTGAGCTTGACTACCTGCATAGCTAGGAAGTCTGACCTAATATCCCACATAAATCTCCCTTACTGCAGATTTATACCTCTGAAGATGCAGGTAGGCATCTAGGTGGATTTTCAAAAGCATATAAATAGGTTAGGCACTAAATCCCATTGAAATCAATGAAGGTAGGTCTCTACCTCGATTAGATGATTTTGGAAATCCTGCTAGGCACCTATCAGGTTAGTGTACAGGTCACTTAGAGGTTTAATGTAGTGTAAATGGAGAATTCTTTGTAATTTGAAGTCTTTAATTCATTTTTGAGGATTTCAGAAACTCAGCTGGGGTCTATTACAGGAGTGCAATACACAGGCAGTCAATCATGATGATCCATTCTGACCTTCAAGTCTGTGGCTATGTCTACACTTACAAAAGCTAGTTCTAATTAGTTAATTCAAAGTAACTAATTAGAACTAATTTTAGTTAGTTCGAACTAACTTAATTCAAACTAGCATGGCCCCACTAGAATGCTAGTTTGAACTAGCCATGTCCATGTAGGGCACTTGCTTAGTTCGAATTAGTCAGTTGCATGAAGGTCAATCTGCTGATTAATTTGAACTAAACAGTTAGTTTAAACCAATATGGCCACTGACTTAATTCGAACTAACTATTTTGAATTAAGGGTTAGCTCGAACTAAGCAATTTAATTTATTAGTTCAAATTAAGAGCTTCCTTAATTCGAACTAACGAAAGCCTAGTGTGGCCAAGGCTTAAATTAGTTCGAATTAAGCTTCCTTAATTTGAACTAACTTGCAAGTGTAGACATAGCTGGTGAGTTTATCTGAAACTTTTAAGTGCTGAAATGTATTTGAAAATCTGGTCCCTGGCTGCTATGGGCTTTTGGGTCAGGGGAACATCACTTGTGTGGGGGGAGGGAACTGGGGATCAGATCCTGCCCCAGGAGTGTGACATGGGGGAGGGTCACGTACTGCTCCTGAAGAGTGGGGGGCGGGGAGGGCTCAGAAAAGTTGGAGTGAGAACACTCTGTGCTTAGCCTGCAGTGGTAGCTCCGGTCCTGTGTGGCTGGGCCAACTTCCTGTTATGCCCTGTCGGTTCTCACAACAGTGATACATGTGCCTTCATGCAGCCCTCCCTGTGCAGCAGTCTACCCTCTCCCTGGTCCTGGAGCTTCTGGGTTACTTGGCCCAAGCTGGGCTGTGGCAGGCCAAATAAAATGATCTGGCAACTGGATGAATTATTTTAAAAAGGGGGGAAAAATGTGTTTCAGTGCTAGGGCCCTGGTGCTACAAAAACCTATGCACATACTGAACTGTAAGATTCATTGGCATCAACAGGCTCACTCCAGGGCTTGAAGTTGAGCACCAGCACAAATCTTTGTGGAATTGGGAGCCTAAATATGTGTTGCTCACCATAAATAAAACAAAGGAACCTGATTCATCCCATGATAAGTTTCAAGGATGTTATGCTGTTGCAGCAGGCTTGTTGTCCCACTCCAGTCTAGAAGGGGTTAATTGGGCCTGCAAGAGCACCAGCCAATCAGGTGGGAGGGCAGCAGGGCCAAGCAAGGACAGGCAGCCCTGTATAAAAGGGAGCTGTAAGGGTGGCTCAGGGAGCTGGCCTGGGAAACCCAAGGGGACGAAGATGTCTCTCTGGCTAGCTGTGGGTGCCAGCACCCTGGTGAGCTCCCAGTGCAGTCACTGAGAGCTGACCAGCAGCTGGGGGATCCTGAGGGCAGCCAGAAAGGACAGAGGTCCAGAGCAGCAGTCCTAAGGTGAGGAGCCTGGAGAGTTCAGCGGCTGGAACTCCAGGATGGAAAGCCAGAGCAGAGGTCCTGAGGCAAGGGGGCAGTAGTGGATGGCGGCTGGAGTCCGGAGCAGTGAGTGATGGTGTGCAATGGGGGCTGAGGGGAAGGCGACCCAGGGAACTGTTATGCAGAGAATGACTGGAGAGAGGTAGTAAGTGCCTAGATAGAGGCACAGAGGGTCCCTGGACCAGGGCTGGGAGAAGAGGGGGTGCCTGGGCCCTTCCCCACTCCCCCAGAGTGCCAAGAGTGGTGCCACACTCATGGCCATTGACTTTACATAGTGGCCACAACCTGTGAGTAGGGCTGAACTCCAGAAGGGGAGGACTGAGGGACTCAGCTGAGGTCCAGAAGCAGACTCAAGGCAGAGTTTGGCATGAGAGAGAGAGTGTACAGACAGGCAGGGACCACTTCAGACTAATTCCCCCAAAACATCACCAGGAGGTGCCCATCAGGTGTGTCCCATGCTGACAGATTGCTATAGTTGACATGAAGTTGGATTAAAGCAGTGCTGAAGCAAGTCTAAATGTTTTCCAGCATTTCAAACTGTGTAAAGGATTTTCAAGGCATTTTACAGAGAAAATACAGTGTGTGTGTGTGTGTGTGTGTGAGTGAGAGAGAGAGAGATCCAGTTAATATGAATATTTGTAAAGCAGGGGCTGTGTGAGAGATTCCCCAATGTACTAAAATTTTCTAAAGCATCTAAGTGACTTAGGAGCAAAAGTCCCATTTGCAAAAGTGACAGGCTTTCCAGGAATCTAAGGTACATTGAAAGTCATTGGGACATTTGTTAGTAGACATTTGAAGATGAGATTTGGGTACTTTTGGGAATTTTACCCATGTCATTGGGAAGGTCACCCTTGTTCTTCCTCACTCTAGTTCCTGGGTTTGGCAATGTTCACCCATGCGGGAAAGAAGAATAAATTCCCTCCCCTATAGAATGAGCGGGTGAAGTGCTATGGCTTATATTATGCAGGCATTCAGAACAGATGATCATATTATGCGTCTTCCTGGCCTAAAAACCTATTAAACAAATCCTCTGGTGGTGTAAGTCAACAACGCTTCAGAGAAGTCAATGGAGCTATTCTGATTTACACCAGCTAAGGACTTGTTCAACAGACTTTTAGGTCAAAAAGCAACATCATCATCACTGGAACTATATGGATTTAACCAGCTGAGGATCTGGCCCTATAAATTAGTCCCCACAGAAGAAGGAAAATGTCTTGAGCAAATATTTAAACCTTTATGAGAACAATTCCAGACCAAGAATCACCACTCGGTTTTCAAAGCTGTGTTTGGGAAGGATGAAGGCTGCTTTTCATCTCTCTGCATCAGCTATGTTACTCTTGTGATAGCCCTTTAAGCCTAAAGAGGCAGAATCTGTGCACCTACTTCTATTGGAGAACCACAAAATCTTTGAAAATGAGAGCTGAGCAGTTCTCCCTTTCAGTGGCTTTGTGCTTTTTCCAAAGGAAATACATGATGCAGATGCTGCATGCTTAAAGAGGACATATTGTGTGCCTTATTGAAATCAAGGAAGTGGGATTCCAGCTACCATTCTGTTGGGTAGAAGGATTACATCAGTCTTGCGAGCAGATGTAAAACACCCATTGATTGGGAGTAATTTCAGTGCTCCACCAATTTCCGCTAAACCCACTGAGGAACAGCCAATGAAAGCATCTCTCTTAAACAACCAGCTTCTGTTGAATGTAACAGGAGAAGGAGGGCCCTTCTGAATCACGGAGTCCTGCCTTTACTACTGCAGGCAACTCCATCATATAGTACTTTCCAGCTTGAGGAGACATGCTAGCAACTAAAAGTAGAGTGTAGTTGCCCCGAGGATGTTCCTAGCATCTCTGCCAGGCATGCACTTGGGGCACCTAGCCCCTCCCAGAGCTCATGCCTACATTCTGTTTATTGTTCTACTTAATGAAAGCCAGTGAAATTATATTTTCTTGAGCTGGCAATTGCTCCCCATCTTGAAGCGCTGACACATCCTTAATCTCATCTGGTAAATTAGGCTCTCTATTCCCCTGATCATCCAAGTAGTCTTTCTGTGTACCTGTCCTAGTTTGAATTCTTCTCTCTTGAAGCAGGATCTCAAGTACATGGAGTAAGTGGAATAGCTCATTGCCATACCACCAGCAGCACAGTAGGTGAAGTGGAAGATAAATTGTGATGGGATTAAAGCAATAGGTTTTACAGTTAGGGTCCCTGTGACCGCCTTTGGATTTGATTCCTGAGAACACAGCATTGTCTCTGCAGGAGGCATCATTAGGAGAGAACATGTATGTATTTAATAGACAGCGGATTCTACCACTTACAAAATTCCCAGACAGATGAACTTTTAGAAAGATTGTTTGTCCATACCTGAGCACACGATGCATGGTTGAAAATATTACCAGAGGCTGCAAAGCCAAGCAGGTCATTGCACAGAATGATTCGAGTTAGTGATGGGAGGCTGCGGGGAAGAAAGAGAGATAGGTCATTATTTCATACAGCTAAGTCGTGCTGTTTGTTTAAGTTCCTCAAAAAGGATAAATACCAGCACACTAAATTTTATATTTCCTTTACTGTTTCTGCCTGTATTCCTGCCTCCTTTCAAGATTAAATTAGGGAACTGAGAGTTGGGTCTCCCCGAATTCTGTTTTCAGCTGTGCCACTGACTTGAAGTATGACCTTAGGCACATACTTTAGCCTTTTTCGCTTCAGTTTACCTCTGTAAAATGGCTAGAACAATACTTAGTTCACATAATTCCTGTGAAGTTTGTTTGTAAAGAGCCTTGAGATGCTTGGATTAGAGGCACGAAATAAATGTAAATATTCCTTTGTTTACATCTTTCTTCCATGTTGGAATTGACACACATGCCCTGCAGCTTGTATTGCCTATGAAAAGTTGAGTTTATACATTGTCCCCAACTGTAGCATTGAAAATAGAAAAGAGACCAATTTCTGACCACCACTTCATGAGTTCTAAATTTAACTGCCTATGTACCTTGATAAATTGCTGTCAGAGCTCCCTCCTAGCCTTACTTTAGCTTTTTGTGGGACATTAATCCCTCACATCTCTCTCCTCTCGATGTCATTTGCAAAAGTGATCAACATTACTCAGAAAGACCTGCCACTATTTCTAAACTCACTTTTCAGCTGCCACTGGCATAGACACGTGAACGGAAGAATACAGACACCGCAAGAGTCAGGTGGCCATCTGCCAGATACAGCACAATATGGTGGCAATTGCCAAGCCAGCTGGGTCCTTGCTCTCCCAGCTGGTACAAAAGTTGCCAGGCAGCGGCGATTTTAAGAATCTGTAAGCGTTTGGGGATATAATATATTCCATGTGCTGCTCTGTTTTTACTACATAGCAGAAAGTAATTTATTCAAAAAACCCAAATTATATTTTTCAAGTTCAACAAATAGTTCATTGTAAAGCCAAGTTTTGGCCTTAATTGGAAAATGCATTGCTTTGACCATTGTATTTAATATTATAATGGTCCCTTCTTGTTTTATCCAAACATTGTAGCTTATTTATCTTCATGGATGCCATGAGTAGCATTGCACTGCACAGCTTTGCTGCTGTATACAAGTAAAAAGTATTATTTTAACATTTCAGGAATATTTTGCAGAGAATATTTTTTCCCCTCGGTCCTCCACATGTTCCCGGCCATATGACCCTCATATTTATTCTCCACTTTTAATTCCATTTTTTAAAGCACGTCATCATAATGATCATCATCTGTCTAGCTCAGGATGACTAGTTGGGACTTCTTTTGGAGCAACTCGGTGCCATTTTTCCAGAGTTGGAAGAACGAAAATGAGTGCTTATGCACAAATAAGGCATTGAGAAATAGACTGCATTCATAAAGAATTGGGAATAATGCCCAGGACCTTCAGTTACAGAATAAGAGACCTTTACTGCTTGAGCTAGCGGAGAATCTCCATTCATTAGCTTGGTTTTAAAACTTAGCCCTGTTCAAAATTGCATGTTTCCACTGTCAGTCTATAGCCAAACTCCAGAGGTAACTTTTATATACATTAATCACAACATTAAAGAGTAGAACTACGCAAAATAACTTCAGTGAATAGTAAATTGATCAAAAATGCATTTTTCAGGACACTGAAGCTATTCATGAATTCAGATAAAAATTGAACAGTTTCAGGCAATTTTTTTTAAAGTTGAAATGAACCAAAAAAACCAGTCAGTCACCCACATGTATTAAAGAGTTATCTCCTATTCTTAGCCTCTCGCCATAGAACTATACCCATTTAAACTTCTCCACACATTTTGTTTTCCTTTTGCATCTTTCAGTTTCATTTATCTGTGGGGTTTCTTTTAGCCCAATATCAGAGTTGAAATGGAAACTAGAAAATGGTGTTAAGCTTTATCTGGCATAATTGTCACCAAATTCTTGCAAACACCACCAATTAACCACGTGGGGAGCTACGCTCTAGAGGAGCAGCTCCCTTCTCCAGTCATGAAAGGGTTATAGTTCACCTCTCAGCATCATCCACCTCAACCCAGTGCCCCATGAGAGTTAAGCCCAGATGTGTAGGTTCTTTAAAAAGGGAGGATCTTTGCTTAGCACAGAATGGCCTGCTGAAGGAACAGGTTTGCAAATCAGAACTCCTTAGATCCTTGGAGCAGGGGTTGCTGACCAGAGAAAGTTTGAGATCCTTAGCTGCTCAGATCCTCTCAGGGAAAACAGAGGTCTGTTTTCGTTTTCGTTTTCGTTTTCCCTCTCCCTCTCTCCTTCCTCCTCCCCCCCCCCCCCCAGAGGTCAAGGACTCTGTTTTTTGTAGCTGAAGATGCATACTGACATTTTATCTGGACTACCTTAAATTCCCTCTGTAATCGGGCTGATACCTTAACAAATCCAACCACGGGGTTGTGCCCTGGAGTCTGAGACAGGAGCAGTGCCTACCCTCTCCCCATGTGGGCACCAGGGAGATCACCTACTACTGCAAATACAAACTCAGTTTGTGACAAGCTGGGGTGTTAATCTACTCTGTATTAGCCTATCACACAAACTGCATCTGTGGACCCTGCTGTACATGCCAACAGTTCCTTAGTGCCGTTGATCTGTCCCTCTCACAGCACTCTTGGGCTATGTCTACACTGGCAGTTTAAGTCGACTTAAACAAAGCCACGGCCACACTAGGCTTTCATTAAGTCGACTTAAGAAATTCCTAAAGTCGACTTAATGAAACCTTAAGTCAACTTAATAAGAAACATGGGGTAGGTCAACTTAATCCTGCTTAGGTCGACCCAATCTTTCTTTAGGTCAACCTAAGCCCAGTGTGGACGTTTAAGACCACTTTGTTCAGTCGACCTAAAGGCAGTTGGTCGACTAAAGTGGACTTAGTCCATGTCCATGGACAGCACTTTAAGTTGACTTAATAAGATTGATTTTAAGTCGACCTTATTAAGTCGACTTAAAGTTGACCTAACTTTTTCTAGTGTAGACATAGCCCAGGAAACTGCTAATGGGTGGAAGCCAAGTCCACTCGAACACTTGGTGTGCAGCAGTGTAGATTTAACACCCAAGTTTTCCATAAACTGTGTATACAAGCCCATTGTCTTTCTGTAAGAAACCAAAAACTTTCAATGTTTAGCCAGCTTCATCATATCAAAGAACCAGCTTGTACATGAATCTGTGACACAAATGCCTCTCACTAGATCCCATAATCTTAGTACTTAAGCCATTATAGAAAAGACCTTTACCATCTCTGTTCACAAATGAACATTACCCCTAAACTTTTTTAAACCAAAATTGGTTCTCTCAATTGCTTTATTTTAAGTAAAATTTATCATAGTCTTTACACTGAAGTCTAATCAGCTCATTCTTGTGAAATCACTCTTCATTTCCAGTAGTAATTCCCAGAGCTGTGTGAAATGTTTGACTTGAACTGCAAAAGAACTGGAAATTAGACTTGGTGAGAGTTTATCCTCCATTTATAAATCAGCAGTGGGTCATTAGAATTTCTGTTGAACCTATCACACATTTTTTTACTTTCACCTTTTTTAAAATCCATTGTTCATGGTGCATTGCAAGTTCAAATTCTGTTTGCTGGATAAGATCACAAAGGCAAGTCACCCGATAACTTCTGGAACTCAACATGCAATTAAGTAAAGGCCAAAGGACTAGCATCATACAAGCCACAATAAATCTGTGTGAGTTCATGCACGTCCTTTAAAGTTAAACTTGTCCACATGTTTGCAATAAGATTAAACCATTGGATTAACAGGTTTAGTCAAACCTAAACCTTCTTGGGCCTGAGAATGCACATGAACTGATTTTGACATACAGTTTGCAAGAGGCAACAAAGTAGGGAATACCTTTTACAGGAACAGCTTTTGTTTGTAAAAGGCACAAACTTTCCCAGCTCCACAGAGTTCTTCACCAGGTCTGGGCTTGCTTCTTTCACCAACAGAGTTTGGACCAGTAGTAAAAGATATTACCTCACCCTCCTTGTCTCTCTCATCCGGAAAGCAGCACAGCTGCAACACTGCAAACAGCTTTGCAAACTAACTTGGAAGAGTTTGCACCTGTAAATCATTAAGCTCTGACATTCTCTCTGAGGTTTAAGATTACCTCTGCTGTCAGAACAGAGTGAGACAGAGGAAGCCATGTAAAAGGGCCAGACAGTTATCTTTGTAGATGCTCTTCGATCTAAAGGGTTGGATAATAAATTCCCTGTTGAGCCAACAGATACCTGTAATTATCCCCCCCCCCCCCCCACACACAAACTTTTAAATCCATAACTTTGAGCAGAGCATTCCTCAGAAACTTTTACTACCCCTCAGGCTTTCCTGGAGGAGTGCTACCCAGCCAGGAGAGAAGAATTATTCCATTTACTGGTGAAATTCTGCTGTCTGACTTCTGACAATCAATTTTAGTATTGAAGCATTATAATCATATACTAATCTTTCTGCAAGTTGGAACCAGCAGCAAGAAGGGCCAAGTTCCATATCAAGGGGTTCCTTCTCAACAGAACTTGAGCACCCACTCAATAACCCAAGACAATTACACACCACCCTTTGGGCTCCTCTAGAGGCATTACTTCCCCCTTTGCAAGCATAGACTCTCAACAGAGAAGAAGCTTTTTTAAAAAGGGAGAAGTAACACAGCATTGACTTGGGAAAACACCACAAGCAGGATTCATAAGCATAAAACCATGAGCAAAATACACACCCCAGAGTTGATTGGGCAGTGTCCTTTTATCTCAGGTTCTTAGTCCAGTATCCCAAAATTCCTTTAATATGCCACAACTCCTCCCTTTGCCATAGCCCACTTGCAATTGTTGTCTCTAGTCAAGGAATTACCAAAATTCTATCTTCAGTGTTTACCCACCCCGGCTAGAGGAGAGGGAGAGAAAACATCTTGCTTGCTCCAGTTCCTTAGTGCTCCACTCCACCAGTCACCCTAAGCAGTCTTGAGAAACTACATTTAACACAGCCCTTGGTGATTTCAGTTCTCAGTGATTTCAGCTGGTAGCTAATCCACATTGAGCAATCTCTTGCATCAGAGACACTGCCCCAAATCAAGTTTAATGCTTAAACCTGATTATCCATGATCTCAGCTATGTGATGTGTAACAAGACTCTCAACTTAGTCTTAATAAGGTCAGTTATAACCAGAGGGGAAGCAAGCAAACCACATTTCTCAACTTTCTTGGCTTCTGGTGCCCATGTCCCCTGCCTAGCAAATGCAGTCCAGTTGAGGGCAAGTCCCTCAGTCAGGGTATGCCAAGCACAGTTCTACTGCTCTTGATTCACACATCAAGGATAAGAATCCTTTAAGACTAGTATTCATCAACCCCATAAAATCACCAAAGACCCGCTTAGTCAATCAGGAAGCCAATCAGTTAAGACCACCCCAGCAACTGGAGTAGCACTGAGTCAAAGGGAGGCCCTCCTTTCGACTCAGCACAATGAATGTGCCAGGCATAGAGCAGTCAAACTGAGAAGTGCAAGTTATTTTAAGTAACTTATGTATCTCTGTTTGACTGCTGCCAAAAATGGTGGGCAGTGTAGACCTGCCCTTGATGTCCCCTACTGCTAACAACAAGTGACCAGTGATCATTTGGGTAAAGGAGCTCCATAATGCTGAGCACCTGGGCAGGGGCATGCCCATGCACACAACGTAAGCTCCTGAAGTCCTCTTCCCTAGCTTATCACTAGTTGTCCAGGGAGAGCTTAATCAGATCCTGCTTACACACAAAGAAATCATATTATTACAAAATCATTTTAACCTTGTTTAAAAATTTAAATTGATTATCCTTTGAAGCCAGAAGATTAAAGATGTGATTCTCATTTACACTGAAGCCACTTTACATCCATGTTAATATTACTTTACACTGTCAAAGCCATGGAAGAGAATCTTTGGGTGCATCTACACTTATAAATTAAGTCGATTTAAGCTTGCTTAAGTCGACTTAATTTACCCTGCATCTGCAATACAGTTTCCTTAACTCGACTTAAGCAAGTTGCTTAAGTTGACTTAAGGAAAATAAAGTCGACTTAAGGAAAATTAAGTCGACTTTATTAAACCTCATTCTAGTTCGACTTAAGCCTAAAGTCGACTTTTTAAAGTCGACTTAGGCCAGTGTAGACCTGGAGTAGCCCTAAGTCGACTTAGGGCTACTCCAGGACTCCACCACTGCCCTCCCTGCTGGGGGGGGGGGAGGCACAGGGGGAGCCTGGCATGCCCCCCCACAGGGCACGGCAGAGCCCTGCCCACCCTGCCCCTATGCCCTGCCAGGGTCCCTGTCCCCCTTTGCCCCATTGTACCCATGTAAAATGGGGCAAAGGCTGAGGCCCCTGGCACTGGGCAAAGGGTGCCCCCCCTGCCACCATGGACCTGCCCTAGATCCCCCTAGCCCCTAGAAGTTGACCTAGGTGTCCAGTGTGGACGCTCTAGGTTGACTTTGTAAGTTCCCCCCAAAGTCGACTTTAAATTTAGGTAAATTCCAAAGGGGTAGCCGTGTTAGTCTATTGTAGAAAGCTCATGCGATTAATAAATCTGTTAGTCTTTAAAAGTGCCACAAGACTCTGTTGTCTTTAAATTTAGGTGTAGACATGCTAAGTCGACTTAGCTAAAGTTGACCTAAATTTACAAGTGTAGACATAGCCTTAGGCCTGGCCCACAATTAAAATTTAGCTATGGCATAGAGCTATGGCACTCAGGAGTGTGAAAAATCCACATCCCTGAGACATGCCTATGCCAACATAACACCCCCACTCCCAGGTAGATGCAGCTAAGTTGATAGCAGGATGCTTCTGTTGACCTAGTTACTATCCCTCTGGGAGGTGGTATTTCTCCACCAATGGAAAAACCCCTTCCATTGGTATAGGCTGCTTCCACACTATGGGGTTATGCCATCTTAGCAATGGTGCAGTGTGACGGGATGCACATCTGTGCAGCCCTTGGGCGTGACCTGTATAATCTTTCTGTTCAGTTTTGCAGTGTAATTGTGTTATTTGATGACAATTACGCTATACCAGGTTCCTCTGTGAATGCTCAGAACATGTGCCACGTGATTACCAGGGTGCCATGTTCCCTGCTGCGACATGTATGTATAGATGTGAAGCATGTTACAGGGTTCAGACTCTCAGGGCTGTCTCTAGCACAATGGCTGAAGATTTACACATCAAAGGGAATGCTAATGCCCTCCCCTGCTCAGGTAGGAGTGAAGAGAATCTCACAACAGGACAGTGAGGGGGAGGGGCTGTCAGCAGTTTGTTAAAACAAAGACAGAGACTGTGAAGGGGAGAAGCTGCAGGCTTTCAGCCTGAGAAGACACCATCCTGCAACCAACTTCAAGCAAGATCGGGGCCCTGCCTGGGAACAGGCAGAGAATGGCTGCAAAACATCAGACAGCCAAACACCATGCACATAATCTTGGACTCTGAGGTTAGTTTAGGTGAAGATGTTAGAGTAGTATGCGGTTTATACCCTTTATTTGATAGTGGTCACTCCTGACTCATTTATAGTATGGTTCTGCCTTGATTGGCCATGTTCTCACTTGAAATCAGACTCTGATCAATAAACTAGTAGTTGTTTTACCTAAAGCGGTGTGGTCTTTAGAGGGTGCGGACGTGGGAGGCTGGGCACAATCCACTTCTTTGTTAAGTGGACGGATTTGAGACTAAGGTGATTGGGAGTGGGTCCCAATCCCTGTAAGGCAGTGGCTCCCAGTGTAGTGTCTGGGGCTGGGTGTGCTTGCTTGGGGACCAACGCCTGTGTGGCTAGTGGATTTACACCCACTGCCTGGGACCAATTACACGCTGGTGGCTGGTGTGGACTGACTCAGGAGTGAGTGGTCACCCAGCAGAGCGGAGTGAATTGGGGTTCAGGAGTGGGGTTCAAGCGGTCATAGCAGCACACCAGACCGGATTTGGGGAGCAGCCTGTCACATGCAGGAACTAGCTCAATGTAGCCCCCATAGTGTAGACATGACTTTAAGATTATGTCTAGGCTGCAATCAGAAGTGTCACTGATAATTATGATGGAGTCTCATGCTGATATCAACATACAAAGATTCAGGAAGCACTATAGATGAACATGTATCTGAGAGGTCAGACCAATATGAAAACTGCAAACATGGTTGGGTATATGCATTACAGACAAGTTTGTCCATGACCACTGCAGGCTGTTGTATGCTTTGCACTGTTCCCATTTTTCACATAAGGTGTTAATGTGCCTTGCTTTAAAGTGGTTAACAAATCTGACACCTCCCTGCTCTATCATGGGCTGTAGCTTCCCAGTGGCTGGGCTCAACCTGCCACAATTTCAAGTTTGATTTGAGCCTGTCTTTATATCATTTGTACTGGCTGCTGCCTGAGTGACCAGTCAAAATGAATTAAAAGCACCACCAGACTAACTATGGGTTATTGTGCATAAATAGGATATGAATTAGGGGCAACACTCAAGTCATAACTTAACTCTGCAATGAACACAAGCCCTTAACATAAATAAGAATCAATCTCAGTTTTTGTTTTTCAATTATTGGCTTATAAATGCCTCTATGAGGGGATCTTATCCTGTCATCAACACTGTTCCACATAAGGGCATCTCTAATTATTATTTGCAGAGTCAAGGTAATTTTCTTCAAGATTAATCTTTCAATTAAGATTGCCTTTGGTGATAATTCCATGACATCACCAGCTGTCACAATTTATCAAATAAAATCTGCCTTTAAGCAGACATGACATCAGAGCTGAGCGATCTTTTTCTGCGTGTGCATTTGGTTGTTTTAAATCTGTGTGTCTTTGGTTATTGCATTTAGGTTGTTTGGTTCTTGACATGTTTTACTTCAACTCTCATGCTGGCAACCTGCCAATAATCTTAAATACATGCATTTCAGCTAGCCATATAAAAGGAGAGTCTGTCTGATTGCAGTTGTAGGCCTTCATCCCACAAACCCTTCTCCACTGAAGTCAATGTGACTGCTCATGTAAGTTAGGAGTGCTTGCATAAATTAGGGTTTGCAGCATCAACGCCTAAAATGGTGGCTATACATTACATTTAGGGAAATGTCAGGCATATGTACACACAACTGGAGTGTCTGACCCTAAAAGATCAGTTATGTGCAGCAAGACATTGATTCTGCACACCCTTATAGTTTAAGTGCATGACTTTGAAGCCAACGGAACTACGTGTATGCTTTACCGTAAGAACATCTGTAAGTGTTTGTGGGAGTGAGGCTGTAATGAGGAAGTGGTCACACTGTGATTTTTATTAAATGCTAAGATGTGACATCCTAGTTGGAGTTTAGGAACACAGCATAAGATTGGTGAAGATCCTGAGTTACTTGATACTTATTCTTGCAAAGTTTATTAAAAAATTTCCTGTAGGTATTCACTAGTCATTTGAGTTGTTCTGGCATTTCTGGAATATTCATGCATATTTATGAGGGTGCCTGTTCGTACATTGACTGAAGTATGTGAAGAGATAATCAATTTCTTTGTATTTTTTTTTTAAAAAGCCCTTAAAACTACTTTCTTATATGAACATCTCAAAAGCTCCCATTAATCTGTCCTGAAAATTCAGCTTTTCATGAAGATTTTTCGCTGTTCATCATGAATACCCAAATTGGACTTTTAAAAAACAACTTTGTAGTGTACGTCTTGTAGAATGTATGTGGGCCTCTAATCAGCGGAACAATGGAAATGCAGCAGACTATATAGTTCATAACATTATAGAAATGTAGGGTTGGAAGAGACATTGAGAGGCCATCTCCTCGAGTGGTTTTCAAACTACTGGTTGGGACCCAGTTGCCGCTGAAAGACTGGAATGCATTGCTGAAAGATGTAATTGTGGGGTTGCGGGCATGAATGATTTTTTTCCACTGGGGCTTGAGAAAAAAAGTTTGAAAACTACTGGTCTACTCCATTCGTCCCATGCTGAGGCAAGACCAAATATACCCAGACCGTCTCTGAAAGGTGTTTGTCTAACCTGCTCTATATAACCTCCAGTAACAGGATTCCATAACCTCCCTTGGAAGCTATTCCAGTGCTTAACTATCCTTACGATTAGAAAATTTTTCCTACTACGTAACCTAAATCTCTCTTGCTGCAAATTAAGCCCATGACTTCTCCTATTTTAGCAGCCATGAAGAACAACTGATCACCAACGTCTTTATAACAATGCTTATATCTGAAGACTGTTATCAAGTCCACCTGAAGTCATCTTTTCTCAAGACTAAACAACCCCCCGGCCCCCATTTTAGCCTTTCATCATAGGTCAGATTTTCTAGGACCATGCCTACACTATAAGTGTATGTCACGTTACAGCCGTCACAGTTAGCGAATCGCTTGTGTGCATGAATGTGTGGCTTCTTGTGATGGCAGTGCGCATACTCATCACATACCAATACACATTGTTGTGCCCCACAGGTATGTTTTCCAGTATGCAACTTGCCACTGCTGAACACACTTTCTTTTGGAAAGTTTTGGCAACATGTGATGAGGCAGAAACAAATTGCACAGTGTGAATGAAAGTATGGTGTCTAATTCCCAGTTTGCAACTGTCTCCATACCATAATGTCATCTGTATCCCATAATTTTTGCACTTTTTTCCCCAAAATCCCACACCAGATGAGCTTCCTTGCTGTCTCTCATCTCCACAGAAGCATGGAGCCTGCAAAGGTCTGCATTACTGTTGTGAGTGTTGTAAGCTCAGATTGTACAATCCTGCTGTATTTACAGAGCTGCAAAAAGCGTCTCAGGGAATGTGAGGATTCCCTGGAGGACAGATCGTTGTGGGACATGGTGAGAACCAGTTCAAAGTTGTTGGTGATGTTCACAGAGCAGCTGCAAATGGTGGAGCACCACTTTTGGGCCTGAGAAACAAGTGCTGATTGGTGGGTCACATCATAACGACTGTGTATGGTGTTGGGACAAGTTGTGGCTGCAGAACTTTTGGATGCACAAAGCCACTTTCCTGCATCAGTGTGCTGAGCTGGCCCAAGCCCACCAGCACAGGGACACTAAAATGAGAGCTGTGCTGACAGTGGAGGAATGAGTGGTGATTGCACTGTGGAAACTTGCAATGCCAGAGTGATAGCAGTAAGTCAGAAATCAATTTGGAGTCAGGAAATCCACCAAGGGTGTTATTGTCATGAAATTGTGCAGGGTCATTAATTACCTATCACTGTGCTGGACTGTGATTATTGGCCAGGTGTAGGACATAGTGGATGGATTTGTAAGAATGGGGTTCCTGAATTGTGGGGGAATGATGATAGCACAGTCCAACCAGTCGAGCATGGGTGAGCCCAACAGAGAGGAAGAAATGTCAGGTAAAGGTGTAGTGCTTACAGAACCCAAGCACGGAAAAATCCCATGTACTGCTACAGGCTCGGGACCGGTTGGCTAAGTAGCAGCACTGTAGAAAAGGACTTGGGGGTTATGGTGGATGGGAAGCTGGATATGAGCTAACAGTGTGTTCTTGTTGCCAAAAAGGCCAATGGCATATTGGGCTGCATCAGTAGGAGTGTTGCCAGCAGATCAAGGGATGTGATAATTCCCCTCTATTTGGCACTGGTGAGGCCGCATCTGGAATACCGTGTCCAGTTTTGGGCTCCCCACTACAGAAAGGATGTTGACAAATTAGAAAGAGTCCAGTGGAGGGCAACGAAAATGATTAGGGGGCTGTGGCACAAGACTTAGGAGAGACTGAAGGAACTAGGCTTATTTAGGCTTCAGAAGAGAAGACGGAGGGGGAATTTGATAGCAACCTTCAACTACTTGAAAGGGTGCTCTAAAAAGGAGGGAGCTAGGTTGTTCTCAGTAGTAACAGAGGACAGAACAAGGAGCAATGGTTTCAAGTTGCAGCTGAGGAGGTCAAGGTTGGATATTAGGAAAAACCTCTCTCACTAGGAGGGTGGTAAAGCATTGAAATGAGTCACCTAGGGAGGTGGTGGAATCTCCATCTTTGGAAACATTTAAGGTCCAGTTAGACAAAACCCTGATTGGGATGATTTCGTGGGAGTGGTCCTGCTTTTAGCAGGGGGTTGGACTAGATGACCTCATGAGGCCTCTTCCAATCCTAAAATTCTATGGGTGCGTCTACACTAGTAAATTAAGTCGACTTAAGCAGGCAATGGCCAGCACAGCAACGCTCCAGCTGCCGGGCAGGCTCCGGGGGCTGCCCGGCAGCTGGAGTGCGGTCCCAGCCAGAAGGGAGCTGCAGGGCTCCGTTCTGGCCAGGACTTCTGGAGTTCCAGCAGAAAGAAGCCTGCACTCCCTTCTAGTCGGACCCACGCGGGTCCCAGCAAGAAGGAAGCGGCGGCTCCCTTTTTGCTGGGACCCATGGGTGTCCCAGGCAGAGGGGAGCCGCTGGCTTCCTTCTCCCTGGGACCACTTGGTCCCGGCTAGAAGGGCTCCCTTCTGCCTGGGATCTGAGCAGTCCCAACCAGAAGGGAGCTGAGCGGTCTGGGGCAGAAGGGAGCTCCACGCTCCCTTCTCCCCCAGACCACTCAGGGCTGGCTGTCTCAGGGGGCTGGCTCTCCCTGGACTTAACTAGTCAGCTTAGAGAGTCTAGTGTAGAATGTCTAAGTCGAGTTAGTAAGGCCCACTTTAAGTCGACTTAGGAGTCCTGTGTGGACTCTCTAAGTCGATTTATTTAAGTCGACTTATTTAAGTCGACCTAAATCCCTAAGTGTAGACATAGCCTATGATTCTATGAAAAGTAGTTGATCTACTCTATAGCAAGGTGGTCTGGTGCCAAAACAGGGATATATGTGCTCACACTTTTCTTCCCCTTTTTTGGCTTGCATTTCTTCCCTCTTATTGTTAATATTAATTCTATTGAGCAGCTGGTCACAATTTATTTTTTTTAGTGATGATTGAAGCAAAACCTTCTTAATTTCATCCACTATCAGCTCTTCTTTTCCAATAAGGAGAGGCCCTACATTTTCTTTCATCTTTCTCTTAATACAAATATATTATTAGAACCTTTTCTTATCAACTTTTATGTCCCTTGTTAGGTGTAACTCATTGGGTACCTCTATGAAGGTTTGAAGGTTAAGAACCAGCCTTCAGCATTCTGTTGCAGAATGACTAGTTCTGTGACAATTTTGCAAACATTTACACCCTCAGACATACTAAATGAGTGACTGAATGGAAGATATGCAGATTTGACACCATCAACTTGGATTTGAATAGAGATATGGGCTGGTTTCCTCTTTAGAAAAGATGATTCCCCTCGCTCCCTTTCAACCTCCCACCTTCTTTTCTGTTGTTCCACAGTGTTTGAAACAAAACAACTCATTTGATTTGCTGAAATAATCTGTTATCTTCTGACTTACCCTTCACTGCATTTATTTTTCCCTTCCATACTGTAAGTATTCCATTTCTACTGTCTGACAAAGTGGGATAAATAAAATTGCTAGTCTTTATAAGTGCCACAGGACTCCTTGTTTGTTTTGTAGTTTATAGTTGCTTCTGTCCTGATCATCTTAACCTGACCGCAAATATAGAATCAATATATTGTAACAAAGTCAAGGCTTGATATAAAACGTCCACAGAATTACAGATCCAGTCCTGTTCCCATTGAAATCAACAAGAAATTTTACTTTTGATCTCAAAGGCCAACAGGTCAGGCCCCAAACCAAGAAACATTATCATAAAAGTTTGTAAAGCAAAATAGTCACTACAGCTGCTGCTTGAATTCTACCCAAAGTATTTGCAAACTATAGTCACACCCCCTTTTATCTCCTTTCTATGCATATTTCTGCAAACAAATACTTGTGGGAAATTATTTACATGAATTTTCACACCAGAAATGTTTCTATGGCTATCGTGACTGCTTTTGGTGAGTTATCCAATCACAGAACAGAAATAATAACCTGTACCTCAAGAAACCAAGCACAAAGTGTGAATCAGGGTTTCTCAAACCTCAGGGGAAAAGGCTGCAAGCTGCAAACCCCTGTGCATGCCAGTAGGAGTGGGTCATCACTTTGGGCATGACAGCCTGAAATATTTTCAAAGGGAGTCCCACCAAAAAAAGCTTGAGAACCCCTGGTGTGAATAGTGAGATATGAATAGCTGACACCTAAAGCAATAGATACCATGAGTAGTTCAGAAACAGTAATAATCTGAAATATAAACAAGGAAACTTGTGGCATTTTTAAAGACCAACAAATTTATTTATCGCATGAGCTTTTGTGGGAGAAAATCCCCCTTCGTCTGATGCTTTGAAGATGGGGAACTTACAGAATGAGAGGAAATTAAATGCAGGGAAACCTATGACACAGGATCAGGTCAGGCTGTAACAGCAAATCAAAATCGGTGTTGGGATTCAAACACTGGGGAACAGCATATAGAGGAAGGTGAGGTCAAATCATCTGTTGTAATGAGAATAAAATCGTAGTCCCTGTTTAACCCTGAGGCAACGGAGTCAAATTTAAACATAAATTCCAATTCTGCAGTTTCTCTTTGAAGCTGTGATTTGTTATTCATTTGTTTGAGCACCGCTATTAACATGTCGGCAATGGAGTGAACAGGGAGATTGAAGTGTTCCCCTATTGGTTTTTGAATGTTGTGATTTCTGATGTCAGATTTGTGTCCATAAGCTACATTGATGACATCTTCATCATCTGGACCCACGGTAAGGATGCCTTTGAAGATTTCCACAGATATTTCAACAATTTCCACTCCACAATCAAACTTAGCCTGGAACACTCCACACAGGAGATCCACTTTCTGGACACTACAGTGCAAATTAGAGATGAACACAAACACCACCCTATACTGAAAACCTACTGATCCCTAGAGCTTTCATCCAAGACATACCACACGATACATTGTCTACTGTCAAGCTCTAAGATATAACTACATTCTATTTGATCCTTCGGACAGAGACAAACAACTTCAGGATTTCTATCAAGGATTCTTAAAATTACAATATCCACCTGCAGAAGTGAAGAAACAGATTGACAGAGCCAGATGGGCATCCGGAAGTCAACTACTACAGTAGAAGCCCAATAAAGAAAACAACAGAACGCCACTGGTAATCACCTAGAACCCTCAAGTCAGACCTCTACAGCACATCATCAAGGATCTATAACCTATTCTGCATGACCATCCCTCACTCTCTCAAGCCCTGGGAGACAGACCACTCCTTGCTTACAGACAGCCCCCCAACCTTAAGCAGATACTCACCAGAAACTACAGACCAAACAACAGAAACATTAAAGCAGGAACATATCCCTGCAACAGACCACATTGCCAACTGTACCCACATATCTACACAAAAGACAGCATCATAGGACCTAATCAAGCCAGTTACTCCATCAAGGGTTCATTCACCTGCTCATCCACCAATGTGATTTATGCCATCATGCGCCAGAAATGCCCCCCTGCTTTATATATTGGACAAACAGGAGAGTCTCTACGCAAAAGAATAAATGGACACAAATCTGACATCAGAAATCACAACATTCAAAAACCAATAGGGGAACACTTCAATCTCCCTGCTCACTCCATTGACGACATGTTAATAGCAGTGCTCAAACAAATGAATAACAAAACACAGCTTCAAAGAGAAACTGCAGAATTGGAATTTATATGTAAATTTGACTCCATTGCCTCAGGATTAAACAGGGACTACAGATTTTATTCTCATTACAACAGGTGATTTGACCTCACCTTCCTCTATATGCTGTTCCCCAGTGTTTGAATCCCAACACCGATTTTGATTTGCTGTTACAGCCTGACCTGATCCTGTGTCATATGTTTCCCTGCATTTAATTTCCTCCCATTCTATAAATTCCCCATCTTCAAAGCATCTGACTAAGTGGGATTGTCTCCCACGAAAGTTCATACGATAAATAAATTTGTTAGTTTTTAAAAGTGCCACAGGACTCCTTGTTTGTTTGGCTGACCTAGACTAACATGGCTATCCCTTTGGAACTTGTCAATCTTAAATATGTTTGCATTAACTTTTTGTAGAATCACTTTGAATAGCAAACACATGAATAAGCATTGCCCTGTAAGTAGACAGCAAACAAATAGAAAAGCAGCTAAATTCATCAGTCTCCCATTCCAGCAAAATCCTTAAGCACATGCTTAACTTTAAGCACGTCAGCATTGCCATTGACTTCAATTATACTACTCACATGCTTAAGGATAGTGGTTAAATTTCCATTAATTTCTATTGGAGCAGAGTCAGGTTAAATCTGAAAATTACAGTTTGTGTTTTACTGGATTGAGCTCTCAATATATTGTCCATTGCAAACAGTTCACTCAAGTCTTACAGGCAACTTTACAATACCAGCCCAATTATATACAGCCCATCAAAGGTTTTTTTGGCTTAGCCCCTTCATTACTTACAGTCTATGCCACTGACACCAATAAGATTCTTCTGGGTAAGGATCGAATAAAAAGTAAAATGTAAAGTTTCAATTTTTGGTTTTACAGGATTTAAATTACATTCTTCTTTTAAAACAGAGAAAGTTGTAGTCTTCACTGGCGGCAGGAAATTCGACGCCATCAGTTCAAACTTCCGGATCAACTGGTCGGATCTGTGAAGACCCCGCTCTGCCAATTAGGAAGTTCGATCCCACCCCGGCAACTGGGTTAGTGCTGAGTTGAAGGGAGGTCAGAACGCAGATAACACATTATTTTAAGTAATTTTCATAATTCTGTTCAACTGATGCCAAAAGGGCAGGCAGTGTAGACCTGCCCAAGGAGAGATCTTGAGGGTTAGCAATGCACTCCCCCCCCAAGTTTAACAAGGGGTACAGACACAATTCTTTTGGTGTTCTCAAGGGCACTGAGCAAAGGAGACCAATTTTCAGGCTCAGGTTGAAGGTATTAGTCAGAAAACACATCAATATATTTAAGGGCAAAAGCACAGTAAGTAATTAAATAACATTGGGCCAGAAATGGTTTTTTGTTGTCTTCAGGCTTCTGGACAAAAGGATTTTTCCTAATCTGCGTCCCTGCAGGAGAAAATTCTACCCATAGCAGCAACATATGTTGTTTGTAGGCCCTACAAATCCATGCCCACTTTTATGAAAGACTGAATACTGGGGGGTTCGACCAAACCATGGATATTTCCTTTCCTGCTCTGTTTTGCCTCAGTAAAAGGGAACTCACTCTGCCTCAGGCAAGACTGCTAGAGAGTTCCAGCACTGGTACAGCAGAGCCCAAACTGGACAAGCACAGTATGTTACGAGGTAATAATTAAGAGAGTTTCAACTCCCTCATGTTTCTAGCTTCCATTATTTACAGATAAATTGCAATTAGACCAGTAACAAGGGCTCAAGAGAGAAGTTCTTGGCAAGGATCTTCCCCAGACTATATAAAAAGTGAATTAAAATTTATATCAAAGATGTGTTCAAGTTTTTATTCCCACTGGCACTGCATACCAGAGTGGTTAAAAAAATTAATTTAGAAGTGTTGAATGCTAGACACCTTAAAGAGACAGGGGGTCCCTTATGTACATAACACAAGATACCCATGAAAAATGGCTTGGGAAAGTGACAATTATTCAAAATTGAATCACAAAAACTGAGCTTCCTTATGATCTGTCTAAGGTATGTATATGACCCCATCATCACAGTGTGTCTGCACCTCAGCATCCTTGTGGTATTTATCCTCCCAACTTTCCTTTGAGGTAGGAAAGTACTGTTACGAGGCAGAGAGACACTAGGGCTCAGAGCCACCAAGGTATTTAGTCTCCTAATTTCCACTGATATCAATGGAATGAGTTCAATGAACATCAGAGGCCTAAACACCTTTGTGGATGTGGACCTAAATGACTTACTCTAGGCCACAGAAGCAGGCAGTGGCAGACCAGTGAACTGAATCAAGGGGCTGGTCTACACTGCCTGCCGTTTTTGGTGGCAGTCGAACTGAGATACGCAACTTATTTAAAATAACTTGTGTACCTCAGTTTGAATGCCTAACTCCCAGCTTGTCCAGGATTTAATTTCCTGATCGGCTGAGCGGGTCTTCACAGACGCAAGCAGTCGATCAGGAAATTTGAACTGAGGGTAGCAAATTTGTCACCGTCAATGAAGACCTGTCCCAGGTCCCCTGCATCTCAGGCTAGGACCCTAATCACTGGATAATTCTTCCGCTAGTACTCCCAATAAGAAAAAAATATGAAAGAAAACATATAAAATTCACCTCCTTATTACTATTTGTGACTCGTAAGATCATATCAACAGAAAATGCCCAAGGCTAAAAGACTGTCTAGAGAGAAGATGGAAAGTATTAGTAATGGAAAAATATGATCAATTGCAAAATGACTCTGGGAGGTTTCATGTGGCATGGCTGTGCCAACATATTGTGGAAGAAAACCAAACTCAATCAGAGTAGCAGAGGACCTAATGTTTAATGTATTAGAAATATGACAATGATATGCAAGGAAAACAACAGAGCCATATTCTATGACTGCCACTCACATGTCCAAATAATTTAGCTCATAAAAATTGTCTTGCTTTGTAATTTCTCTCTTTTATATAACGAATGTCCTGTTTCCTAGATAATCCTACAAATGATGTACAATATATCCTCTATTGGCAGAAACCCCAGTATCTGAAATGGGGTCATGTTCACTTACTTTACAGTGAGGTTTGGATAATGGAACCATCTGGCTTCCCCAAGGCCAGCCAGCTCAGCTAGACTAAAGTGACTGAAACCCACTGCCTAGCTAAAGTGTTTTAGCCTTGTTTTGTTCTACTGAACAGGGTGGGCTAGAAAGATCTCTTTACGACCCAAGGGTCTGAGTCTGCTCCCTTTGAAGTCAATGGCTGGATGCTACCCTATGTCCTTACTCTCTCTTGTGTACGTTACTATTAGCTATTATGATTGAGATCATTTACACGGAACCTTACATTTAAAAATGTACTTTCATAGAATTGCTTTAATTTACACAAAAACAGAGTCCTGTGGCACTTTTAAAGACTAACAGATTGATGTATCACATGACTTTTTGTGGGAGAAAATCCCACTTCGTCAGACGTTTTGAAGCTCTTCAAAGCAATTTAGAAAGGTGAGTTAGAGGCAGCTAGCAAAAGAAATGTGGGAGAAGAGAAAAATAAAGGGGAGAGAGAGTGAATGAAGCAAAGGGAAGAATTAGATGCAGGTAACAGAAGGGACACATTACAGTCAGAGACTAAGTTGAAGGAGGAAGAAGGCGGCAACAGTCCTTGCTAGATAGTACTTTTCCAATTTTAAAAAGAAGGGACTGGCTTCCATGCCTCTTCTCTGGAATTCTCTCCTTAACTTGATCCAAAGCCAAAATGTAATGACTTCCAGGACACACCGGCAAGATTTTCTTTTTAATCTTGGACTTTGGGGTGACAGCAAAGTTAAGGCATAGGAACAGGCTGAGGAGGATAATTTGTGTGGGTTGGCTTCTTTTTGGTCAGAAGTGATTTACTGAGCACAAAGGCAAGTCAAATGTGGGATGGTTTCCCCGCTAGCTTATATACTTCATGTTACTATTGTACAAGCACTTAAAGCTAGAAAATAAGTAATTTCAAGAAATATGAACAAATAAATAAATAAATTCAAATATGTTTGGGGAGTGGGGAAAAACCATGGTTAAAGATTAAAGAAGTTGAGCCATCTGAAAGGAAGTGAATGAATCAAAAACAGAGGCCGGTAAGATGGAATCAATGGAAGGATGCTTGTTCAGGAAATGAAGTTTAGGACTGGAGATCATGAAAGGAGTTAAGTGTCAGGATGGGGAAGGGTGAGCAGTGTTGAAGGACAGCAAGTGATGTCCACAGAGATGGAATCTGGAGACAGCAAGATTGAAAGGAAAGCATTGTATAGCAAAGACAAGGTCAAGAGGGTAACTGAGTTGGTGAATGGGAGAGTCATTCTAAAGCTGGAGATCAAAAGGAAAGTTAATGAAAGTAAGTGAGTGGCAGGGAATCAAATGAGTCATTGATGAGGAAACTAAATTCTCCTGTGATGAGAACAGGGGAGGAAGCGAGAGGAAGAAACAACCAGGGATGGTATCAGTGGAAAAGAAAAATAAGAAGTAGTTGTTAATGACAAAATGTTATATGACACTTAAAGGAGTGAAAAGACAGATGGAACTTGCTTCACAGCAAGTGAAGGAGTGAGAATGATGAAGAGAGGGGGTCCAACAAGAGTAGAAGCCAAACAACACCACTGCTGGGTTTGGGTTGGGTAAAGAGAAAGGGGGCACAACAGATGGAAGGAGAGAACTGAACATGAGCAGGCAGAGAAAGCAAGAGGTGAAGAGGCCACAGATGTAAACTAAATGTTAACTAAACTCCTCAGATATGAATCAAGACTAGAACTAAAAAGGAATTGTTTGACCAAAATGTTGTTGTCTATGTGGAAATTTTGTGTAATATTTTTATGAAGCATACATGTTTTTCAGTTTCCCTCTGCACATTGTATTACCTCCCAGTCATAGAATCGTAGAATAATAGGGTTGGAAGGGACCTCATGAGGTCATCTAGTCCAACCCCCTGCTAAAAAGCAGGACCACTCCCACTAAATCACCCCAGCCAGGGTTTTGTCTAACCGGGCCTTAAAAATCTCCAAAGATGGAGATTCTACCACCTCCCTAGGTAACCCATTCCAATGCTTCACCACCCTGTTAGTGAGAAAGTTTTTCCTAATATCCAACCTTGACCTCCCCAGCTGTAATTTGAAACCATTGCTCCTTGTTCTGTCCTCTGTTACCATCGAGAACAGCCTACCTCCCTCTTCTTTGGAGCACCCCTTCAAGTAGTTGAAGGTTGCTATCAAATCTCCCCTCAGTCTTCTCTTCTGTAGACTAAATAAGCCTAGTTCCTTCAGTCTCTCCTCATAAGTCATGTGCCCCAGCCCCCTAATCATTTTTGTTGCCCTCCACTGGACTCTTTCTAATTTGTCCACATACTTTCAGTAGTGGGGAGTGGAGGGGAAAATGTTAGGTCCACTCTTGGGCTATGTCTACACTTGTTAAATTAACTCGACTTTGTTAAGTCAACTTAGTGTGTCTACACTGTATATTTAGGTCGACTTAAAGTCAATCTTGTTAAGTCGACCTAAGAGCATCTACACTAGATGCTTAAGTCGACTGGTGGGGCTAGGTTGACCTAGGAGTGGTGCATTGTGGGAAGCATGGCATGAGGCACCTGAGAAGTGCCCCCCTCCCTTGGCCACTCCTTTAAAAAAAGGAAGTGAGCTCAGCACCTTCCCCATTGTGCCTGGCAACATAGAGGCTGAGTAGGTCATGGACCAGACTCTTCTCCAGAGATTTGTCAGGCAGCTGCATGACACCTGCCAGCTATTGGTAAGGCTTCTTGTGCTGTGGAGCAGGCTTCACTAGCAACCCGCCAGCGCGGAGGCAGACAACAGCCTACACCCACCTTGCTGCCCCAGCAAGCTGCCACACTCACTGAAGTGCGCTCCATGCCTCGTCACCTCTGGGCATGTGTATCCAGCAGCGACTGGTGGGAGTGGATCGTTCTGGCCACCTGGGATGAC
The DNA here is from genome assembly GCA_007922175.1 of Pelusios castaneus. NCBI lineage: Eukaryota > Metazoa > Chordata > Testudines > Pelomedusidae > Pelusios > Pelusios castaneus. The sequence continues at coordinate 11,949,411 of ML685784.1, read as the reverse complement.
AACCAATGGCTGCAGAACCTCAGGATGAGCAAGCGGACCTTCCTCGAACTGGTCTGTGATCTCACCCCGGTTCTGCAGTGCATGGACACCCAACTTCGATCCACCCTGTCCGTAGACAAGTGAGTGGCCATTGCCTTATGGAAACTGGCAACCCCGGACTCCTACCGTTCCGTGGCCCACAGTTCGGCATCGGGAAGGCCAACTCCTCACCAGACTCGGCTTCCCCAACTGTGGGGGCATTGTGGACAACATCCACATACCCATCCAAGCCCCGGAACACCAGGCCAGGGACTATGTCAACCAGAAGGGGTAGTAATCCGTGGTCCTGCAGGCCCTCGTGGACCACCGGGGGATCTTCCAGAACATCTACTTGAGCTGGCTGGGAAGGCACACGATGCACAGATCCTGCGCAACTCCACCCTATACAGGCACATGCAGGTGGGCACCTTCTTCCCTGACCACACCATCACCATCGGGGACACGCAGATGCCCATCCTGATCCTCGGTAATGCCGCCTACCCCTTGCTTCCCTGGCTTATAAAGCCATACATGGGCCGCATGGATGACAGCAGGGACCTCTTCAATTGGAGGCTCAACCAGTGCCACAGCATCGTTGAGCGTGCCTTTGGATGTCTGAAGACTCGCCTGCAGCTTGGCAAGAGCAACCTCCCGGAGGTTGTCAGCACATGCTGTTGCCTTCACAACCTCTGTGAGCTGTAGGGGGAAAGGGTCCTCCACGTCTGGGAGGCCGAGGCCGAGGCCGAGTGGCTTGCCGCACAGTATAAGCAGCCTGACGACACCCTGCCCTGGACGCAGCGAGTCCAGGGGCAAGCACAGCTCATCTGGGATGCACAGAGGGCCCACTTTCTCAGCGAGGAGCAATGAGGAGTGGGCCTGCTACCAGGCTATACACCTCCACCACCTGCTCATGCCTGCCCCCCCCACCCTCATATACCCGTCTCTCCCCATCCCCAAACCAATAAAAACCATGACAGAACTTATAATGGTGTACAGGGTTTTTATTCTGAGGGGTGGAACTGGGGGCTGTGGGGGAGTGATGGAGGTCTGGGGGGAATGACCAGTGCTAGTAGCCTCCAGAAGGTGGGTCCCAAGCCTGCAGATGTCTGCCCCGTGTCCTGGCCCGCCATCTCCTGACCATCCCCCTGCTTCCCAATCCCTGTCCCCTTGGTACATGCCTGCATGCTCTGCTGCCCCAGTCAGGTGCCCACGGTGGTGAGCTGCAGGCAGCCCTGCCTCAGGGGTCTCTCCTGAGGCCACATGCCACCGATGTCGGGTGCATGCTGTCTGGCCTTGGTGCTCCCTCCTACAGTCCCCCCACCCCATCTCCAGACACACCACTGCACCGCTCGGCTCCAGCTCCCCCCTCCCGCCACACAGCCCCCAGCCCCTCTGCCCCTGTGGAAGGCCCTCTGCATCCCCCTCCTCCAACCCTGTCTGTCCCTGGGCCATGTCCCCCTGTGGTCCCTTTCCCACAGGCATGCCCAGCCCTGCCCGCAGGTAGGGAGGGAGAGAGGAAGTGAGCACTCACCTTCAGGAGCAGCAGGTGTCTAGTGCACTGTCTCCTCTCCTGGCTCTTCTTCAGTGGGGGGAACCTGCTTCTCCTCCTCAGTGACGGTGTCCGCCATTAGGGCAGGGATGAACTCTGTGCTGGTGGTGGGCTCCGGGGCTGGTGGGGTGCCCTGCTGCTGGCTGGTCTCCCCTTCCTCCAGCACCACAGTCTCGTCCACCGATCCCTCCTCCTGATGATTGTCGAGGGAGGGTGGCTCAGTGGAGTTGATGGTGTGGGCTGGGAAACTACCACTCTCCTGCCCCAGAAAGACATCCAGTTGCTGGTAATACCGGCAGCTGGTGATGGGGGTTGCCCCTGTCTGGAGCTTCTCCTCACAGGTCTTTTGGTAGTGCTGGCGGAGGTCCTTTATTTTCACCCAGACCTGCTGGGTGTCCCAGGTGTGGCCCTTGGCAGCTAGGGCCCAGGAGATGGAGGCATATACCTCCCGGTTGCAGTGGCTGCCGCGCAACTGGGAGGTAACTGGATTGTCCCCCCCAAATGGCCAGCAGATTGAGATTTCCTAGTGGCTCCAGGATGGGGCCCGCTTGCGGCACTGGCTGCTCTGCTCTGCCATGGTTGCAGAGGCAGGCCTGGGCAGCTCTGAGGAGCAAGGTGGTCAGTGCTGTGTCCTGCCCTGTGGTTGGCCAGGGCAGGCTCTTCTTGTGCCAGGAATTCTGGGAGGGAGGTCTGGAGGCCATGGAGGTCGACTTAAGGCTACTCTGCGTCTACACTGGCTTAAGTCGACTTAATAAGGTCGACTTAAGTGCTAAATTGACCTAAAACTACGTGTTCAGTCAACTTAAGCTTTCTTTAAGTCCACTTAAGGAAATGCTAAAGTCGACTTAATAAAAGCCCAGTGTGGACAGAGTAGTTTAAGTCGACTTAAGCCTCCTTAAGTCGACTTAATTTGTAAGTGTAGCGGCACCCTTGGGGAGCAGCACAGGACATGAGGTGTGGGCTTCAGTGAATATCTAAATGCCTTTTCTAACTGGGCTTCAGTGAATAGCGTCATCAAGGAACTGGCTGGAACCTCCTGAAAACAATCCCATATCAGTGTAGAATTCCAAAGATACAAGAGAAAGCCCAAATGACCAAAACATTGACACCTAACTGTGACCAAGAGGAAGGAGGTTCCTTTTCCTTTCCACGTCCATCCCTTGCACTCCCAACTGTTGTGTATTTTGTGTACTGCTATAGCTAACAAAGCTAGAATATTATGGGATAGCTCCACCAGTTCTGTTTGATCTTAGAATAGAATAATAAACTCAGTCTGTGTGTGTTTACATCTCTCTGTATTCCTGTTTGCTAGGTTCTTCCTGAGTGCAAGTAACTTCCAAGTGTCCAAAAAAAAAAAAAAAAAGACTGAGATTTGACCAGTGGAGGATGAAGTGTGGGCTTCTAGAGGAAGCAGGTTGCTCTTTTCTGGGGCTGACTAAAGTGGTCAGAGATAGAGAGTCTGAAATGAAGTTCATAGCCGTTTGGCTGGCTTGGCTAGAAGGGAACAAATTTTAACCATTATTTCTCTGGGGAAACCTAGTGACTTTCAGTGCTGGGGTCCAGGTGACTACTCAGTTTTGAAAACACCATTTAGTGTTACTGCAAATGCTGGCTGGGGTGAATTAGTGCCTGAGGAATATACAAATTTCTAGCCAGGAGTATATTTAAGTTGGGTTCATTGGGCAGTGTTCACGGTGTGAAACAGAAGCCCTGGACTTCAGAGTCTAGGAAGCAGTGTGGCTGTGGAGTCTACCTAGACGAAGTGGGAATTCTTTGGGGTCTGCCACACTGAAGGGGTTCTTCCAAAAGACTGTTTAAAAGCTGGGGCCTAGCACAGATCCTGTGGATCTGAGACATTCTAAATACACACTTCATGTGAAAGGAGTCATTTCTATGAAACAGTCAGGAAGGTGTCTCGAGCCCAGATTGGAATTTCTTCTCAAAACCCAAGAGAAAGACACCCTGGAAACAGAGGTTAGGGCACTCACCTGGGATGTGGGAGGCCTCGAGTAAAGCTCCTGATCCAAATTAGACAGTACAGGGATTTGACCCTGAGCCCCACAGTCTTGTTCTGGCTGACTTACAGCAGAGACTTGAACCTGGCTCTCCTTCATCCTACCTGAATGCCCTAGAGTTTAAACCATTGGCTATTCTAGACTGTCTTTTACTCTCATTGGTCAGGAAAATTTTCCAAAGGTCTTTGTTTCACCATAATGCAAAGCTGTAACATTTATTTTTAATCTCAAATAATTTTGCAGGATGGGAAAACTTTTTCCCACTCAGCTCTAGTCAAGAGTGTCAGGGAGCACGGGGAAGGGAAATAGGAAAGGGGGATTGTAGGGACTGGGAATAAAGTTGGTGGAAGCAGAACACAAAGAAGGCTACCTATACACAAGGGTATTGTCCGTCTGCCTTTGGGTGGTGCGTACATGGTTCAGAAACACTGACCAGTCTTCAAAAAGCCTTCTGATTACCTGAATCAGCAGTTATTCAAAGTTTTGTGCCCCCTTGAGACTCTTAGCTGATCAAGATTCTAACAGAGCTGTAATGAATACAGCTAAAAGAAAATCTAATGCACAAATGTTTTAAAAAATGCTTCCTCAAAGTGACTCATTGACATTAACAAAGTAAATAAGTGGATAACACTGCCCGCTTCATTCGAAGTCTTTGCATATACTTCTTCCCTGAACTCTGACTCTGATTAATATAAACAACCATCAATCAATGTCCTGTAGAACTAACATTAATTCACAACCAAAACCAGCTATAAGTCATATGGTAGGGGATGAACCATGGCTGTATGGCATCTTGACAGTTTGTGAACCAGAAGTGTAAATGTTTATCCATGAATGAGCTGAGCAAATACTAGAAAAAAATCTTTAAATATTCATTCAGATTTTTAAATTGAATGAAGATTGACTGCGGCCTGGTCCAGACTACAAAGCTAGGTCAATGCCTTGCATCAACTTATTTAGGCATGTGTCTACACTCAAATTGGTCTCTGGCTGAAGTAAGCACCCCATTATGTCAAAATATTGAAACCAGCTCTCTGAATGGTGTAGAGCAGGGGTAGGGAACCTATGGCTCGAGAGCCAGATGTGGCTCTTTTGATGGCTGCATCTGGCTCGCTGCCAGTGTTCCCTCTCAGCTGCGCGGGCGCGCGGCCGCGCAGCGGCCGTCGCACCCCCCGCGCAGCCCGGCAGCCCCCGCTGCTCCCTCCAAGCCCCGGGGCCGTGGCTTTGCCGCGGCACACCCGGCCTCTGGGCTGACCTTCCCCGCCCCCAGGGTGGGACAGGCAGGCTCAGGCTCGGGTCAGGAGCGCGGGCCTGCCTGCCTGCCCCACACAGCCGGGGCAGCGGGGTGGCTGCGGCAGCGGCGGGATCCCGAGCTCCAACCCCCCGACCACCTCGATTTCCCGGGGCCGGGCTAATCCACGGCCCCGGCCTCCCAGCACAGGGCCAGGATCAGCCTCCGGGGCTGGGGTCTGCTCCCCCCCCCCCACGGGCGGCTTCCCAGGGCTGCGGTAGGGTCCTCCCCCGCCGGCGGCGTTGGCTTTCTTTCTTTCTTTCTTTCTTTCTTTCTTTCTTTCTTTCTTTCTTTCTTTCTCATCCTTCTCTTCTTTCCTTCATTCTCCCTTCTCTCTTTTTCTTTCTCCCTTTTTCTTTCCTTCTTTCTCTCCTTTACTTTCCTTTTTCTTTCCTTCTTTCTCTTTTGCCTTCCTTCTTTTTTCTTTCTTCCTCTTTCTCTTCCTTTCTCTTTTTTCCTTCTTTGTCTTCTTTTTTCTTTCCTTCTTTTTTCTTTCTTTCTCTTCTTTCCTTCCTCTTCCTTCTTTCCACTTCTTTCCTTCTTTCTTTTTTCTCTTCCTTCCTTTTTCTCTCTCTTTTCCTTTCTTCTCTCTTTCTCTCTCTCTTCCTTCCTTCCTCCCTTCTTTTTTCCTTCCTTTTTAAAAAAACCCAACCTTTAAAAATTAATTTTAATTAAAAACCTTTCTAAAATTAAATTTCAATTAAAAGTAATTCAAATTCAATTAAATAAAACATAAAATGCACACATTTACTTGTATTTAGTTTTAAACATATTGTATGGCTCTCACGGAATTACATTTTAAAATATGTGGCGTTCATGGCTCTCTCAGACAAAAAGGTTCCCGACCCCTGGTGTAGAGCCATGGTCAACCTATTTCAGTCAATGCAATGAGAGTGTAAGATTGTATGACCTATAGTGATCCTAAGAGTCCTTCAATCACTGTCCCACAATGTCCCTTCCCTGTGACAGGGATATCTTTGATCACAATTTTAAATTCCACAGCCCAGGGATCAGAGAGACTGAAAGCCTGCTCTACCATCTCCCTTTTAGAAGCACCGTGTATTATTCAAATGCCTTTTCCTGATTGCCCACCTTGGCAAGAACACCTTGCAGCTCACATGTGCAACTACTCAATTGACCGCTCTGGCTCCACGTATGCAGAGAGGTACTAGGTGCACTTCTGCCTAGAATAGACTAAAAGTATGGGAATTCCTGGGCCAGTGCGGAGAAGAGTCTGTGCCAGAACAGCTATGGAACAGCTGTAGAAAAGTGTACATTATGAACAGATTGCACAGGGGTTGCACGCCAAAGACCATGAACAGGGATTTGCAGCTGTGCTTCATGAAAGCAAAGAGATGTTGTCAGGGATACCACAAGACTAGGGAGGGCAACAATAGATTTGTTGTTGCTCTGCAGACCTGTTGTTTCTACAATGAACTACATGCCATTCTTGGTGGAGACCTCATCAGCATCCTGCAGACCACTGTGCCAACGATGGGGGAGCCAAAGATAGAGAAACATTTTTAAAATGTCCCAAACGTTGGAATTGCACTAGAGTCTAGACAGCAAGGATGGCATACTGGGATTTAGTGCATTGCACTTTACATTGACACAAACACTCCTAGGCTATGTCTACACTGGGGAATTTAGGTCGACTTAAATAAGTCGACTTTAAGTCGACCTTATTAAGTTGACTTAGAGAGTCCACACAAGACTTCTAAGTCGACTTAAACTGGGCCTTACTAACTCGACTTAGAGAGTCTATACTAGACTCTAAGTCGACTAGTTTGGTCCAAGGAGAGCCAGCCCCACATGGGGCAAGCCCCTGAGCGGTCCGGGGGAGAAGGGAACGTGGAGCTCCCTTCTGCACCGGACCACTCAGCTCCCTTCTGCTTGGGACTTCTCAGATCCTGGGCAGAAAGGAACCCTTCTAGCCGGGACTGCTCGGGTCCCGGGCAGAACTTCCTCGGGACCCGAGTGATCTCGGCCAGGAAGAAGAGCGGGAGACCCACGCTCCATCTGCTGAGTAGACGGCAGCTGAAGCACGGGGCTTTCTTCTCCCCAGGACCGCGCTCCAACTGCCAGCTGCTCGGCAGCTGGAGCGCGGATCCCGGGGAGAAGGAAGCCCTTTGGTTCCTTCTTGCCAGGACCTGAGTGATCCCTGTGAGAAGGAAGCTCCCTTCCCCTGTGCCCTAAGTCAACTAAGTCGATTTAAGCTTCAAAGTCGACTTTATAGGAGGTTTTATAAAGTCGACTTTGAATTTCCTTAAGTTGACTTAAGCAGCAGCTTAAGTCGACTTAAGGAAATGCCTGTGTGGATGCAGAGTAAATGAAGTCGACTTAAGCATGCTTAAGTTGACTTCATTTACTGGTGTAGACACACCCCTAATGAGCAAACAAGCAGCCAAGTGTGCTTGTGCCTGAATAATATAGAAACTGATGTGACTGTATGCCAATATAACTTGCATTTACCTTTGGTTCATAGTGTAAACATAGCTTGAGTTTATCCTTTTTTATTTGTTTCTATTAATATTCTAGCTAATGAGCTTACTGACAAGAATCATAGCAAAAAACAAACAAACGAAGCAAAACAAACGCAGGTTAATTTTAGGTGAATGCTACCTAATAGTTACAGAAAGCAAAATCTGAATTTGCAACTGGAAATATTAACAATAATTTGATTGTATCCAGTTAGCAAATAGGAACACATCATGAATATCAAACTGGGAGGAGTTGCAAGTGTTTTGGAGGACATAATTAAAATTTAAAATTACCTTACAAAAACTGGAGAAATGATATGGAAATAAATACGATGAAATTCAATAAGGATACATGCAAAGTACTACACTTTGGAAAGAATCAATTGTACAAATACAAACTGGGAAATGACTGCCTAGGAAGGAAGAAAGCTGACAGGGATCTTCAACTTATAGTGGACTGCAAACTAAATACAAGTCAACTATATAATATCATTGCAGAAAAAAGCAACCATCATTCTGGGTTGTAATAGCAGGGGTGTTGTAAGCAAGACACAAGAAGTATGTTTCTGCATTGATAAGGCCTCTGCTGCAGTACTGTGTCCAGTTTGGGGCACTATACTTTGGTAAAGATGTCAAAAAATGAGAGAAAATCCACAAGAGAACAACAAAAATAATTTAAGTTCTAGAAAATATGACCTAAGAGGAAACATTGAAAAAATTGGGTTTGTAAAAATCTGACTGAAGGGGGAACATGATAGTCTTCAAGGTTGTTATAAAGAGGAGAGTGATAAATTGTTCTCAGTAACCCCAAGGACAGAACAAGAAATCATGAGCTTTAATTGCAGCAAGGGCAGTGGAGGACAACAAAAATGATTAGAGGGTTGGGGCACATGACTTATGAGGAGAGACTGAAGGAACTAGGCTTATTTAGTCTACAGAAGAGAAGACTGAGGGGAGATTTGATAGCAACCTTCAACTACTTGAAGGGGTGCTCCAAAGAGGAGGGAGCTACGGTGTTCTCAGTAGTAACAGAGGACAGAACAAGGAGCAATGGTTTCAAATTACAGCTGGGGAGGTCAAGGTTGTATATTAGGAAAAACTTTCTCACTAGGAGGGTGGTGAAGCATTGGAATGGGTTACCTAGGGAGGCGGTAGAATCTCCATCTTTGGAGATTTTTAAGGCCTGGTTAGACAAAACCCTGGCTGGGGTGATTTAGTGGGAGTGGTCCTGCTTTTTAGCAGGGGGTTGGACTAGATGACCTCGTGAGGTCCCTTCCATCTCTATTATTCTATGATTCTATTATTCTAAGAGGGATTTAGGTTCAACATTAGGAAAATCTTCCTAACTGTAAGAATTGTTAAGCACTGGAACAGGTTACCTAGGAATGTTGTGGAACCTCTGTCACTGGGTGGTTTTAAGATAAACCTCTGTCAGGGATGGTCAGGTAATATTTAGCCCTGCCTCAGTGCAGGGAACTGACTTATTGAAGTCTGTTGCAGTCCTACATTTTGATCAGGGGCGTGCACAATGGAGGATAAGCAGAGGCGCAGGCCCCTCCAATTGGCAGGGCACAGAACTCCTATGGCCCTGGGCCAGAGCGGGATCTGACAGAGTTCATAGCTGCAGTGCTGGGCAGACAGATTCCCTCCTCCAGGAGCTGACATTCTCTGGAGCTCACCCGCCACCCCCATTTCTCTGCCTCCAGCAATCAGCAGCTGAGGTGATAGGGGTGACAATCCTCCTCATTAATAGTAGCCAGGTAGTGAACAGGGCTTGTGAGGGTAGGCTAGGCAACAAAGGGGTCAGACAAGGTGGGGGACAGGACCCCAGATGAGGGAGCATAAGGTCCCCTCCAGTGAGGATGCGGGGGGGCAGGGAGCACTGAGGCCCAGTGGGGCCAGCGGGAGAGAATAAACTCTTTCAGTTCCCAGGCTGTGCAGTAGCCTAGAATGTGCATGTCCAAAAGAGGCCACATTTTTATTCCCACTCATGCCCCTGATCTTGAAGATTCTATGTAACTGAGACATACATTCAAAAGACTTGAAATTTTAACAGAAATTAATGGGGCTACTCAGTTGCTTAAAGACAGGCCCGTGTTTCAAAACCATGGTGAATAAGGGCCTTAAAACCTCTTTGAAGACCCACTTATGAGATGCCTGCAAAAAACGAGCCAACTACTTAGTCACTTCATTTATTCATTCTGTCAGTTAATTTTTCTTGGTTCTTATGTATGTGGAGGTCAGGGACTGAAATATTAGAGGAAGGGCTGAAAAAGACACTAAAATTGAAACTGGGGATTGCCTCCCCGAGGGAAATGGGAGTGTGAATGGGCATTGGGAGAAAGGGAAATTTGAGGTGTTTAAACTCATTATAAAACGAACCAAAATGATAATATTCCATGAGTTTCCACCTGCACCCTGCCCTGGAGCAGCCTGGACCTGCTGGGGCAGGGGTGAGAGTGCCACATCTTCTAGCCCCAAGGCCTCAGCCTCCCCAGCGCCAGCCAGACCCCCTCAACACCGAGTACTGCCCCGCCTCCCAGGCAGGGCACCTGCAGTGGGGAGGGTGGGGCCACAGAAGAGTGGGCAGCCCCCGGCCCCTAGGGGCCTTAATCTGGCTCTGGTTCAAGGTGAAGTGGCAAATTAAAGGAAAAAAACATGGTTAGTGGGTTATGGGTTGTTGTAATAAGCCGTAAGTCAATGTCTTTATTAAGACCATAGTTTTTATTGTCAAGCAAAGTTATCCCAAGCTCATTTTTTTGAAGGTTTCCTTTGAACAGAGGACTGTGGGGTTAGATATGGAGTGATCTTTCACCAAAAGAAAATCTGGTCCAATAACAGGTATTACCACATCCATTTTTGCCTCTAATATCCTGACCAGTATGGCTACAACTACACTACATAGGACATTTTTGGCACTACATCACTTTGCATACTGAATAATAATGTGCTTTTAACTAATGAATGATATGGATGAACCTGAAGCTTTCCAAAGTATTTACTATGATTCAGAGTCAGGAATACCTTTGTGCCTGTACAATTTCACTCAATCTGAAATAAGAGTCACTGTGTATTGTTCACCTGATTAAAAACAGGGACTGGGGTTGAGGGTCAGGAGAGAAGGAAAACTAAGACCAAGATTTTAATAGTGCTTTGGAGACATCTCTTTTTTGGGTGGTCAACAAGAGATACCCCAATGGAATTAGATTTTCAGAAAATATTAAGCATCCACTCTCGGAAAATCAAGCCCTTTAAGATGTGTCTAGTTTGGCATTCGAGAATTGAGACATCCAGAGTAACTTGCCCAGCACTTATGTAAAACACAATAGTAATAGATGCTGTCATACAATTTAGCATTTGTGCAGATCTCAAAGCCCTGTGCAAAGATGAGCAAGTATTATTTTTCCAACTGAGCAATCTGAGACACAGAATTTTCCATGACTGTGAATAAGGCGTCTCTCAAAAGCAATTAAAATTTTGCCTAACACACTCAACAGTGGTTCAACAACTTAAGAGTGTTCCTGCAGCTACAGCTATTGCTGTTGACATTTGTTAGTGACAAATGCACATTTAGCATAGCCTCTGTGTTAAATAGAGGAAAGGATATGGAAGGCAGAGATTATTATTCCAATTGGTGAGATCTGGTCATTAATAGTAGTGATCTGAAAAATAGCTCCAGCTCCAGTTTTAAACCTGGAAGCAGGGCTGGATTAATGCAGGGGCTATAGGGGCAGAAGCTCCAGGCCCCAGCCTTAAGGGGTGCCCTGGGCTTCAGCCCCTAAGTCTCCTGCCTGATCCACCCCCCCACCGCCGCCATCCCGCTCAGCACCAGCGGAGCTTGGGGAGCACTAGGAATGCCCCTGCCTTGCCCATGCTGGGGGGGGGGGGGAGAGGGTGGGGCGAGGACCTGGGACCAGAGGCTGGGCTCCATGCTCCTGCCTTGCCCCTGGGTCTGCTGGTCCAGCTCTGGGGATGGGGCAGGCCAGCGCCTGTTCATTCCACCCAGGGGATGGGGCTGGGTGGTGTGGGGTCCAGCCTCAGCATGGCCTTCCAGAGCCTGTGGCCCTGGGGAGCTGCACCAAAGGCCACAGTGGGGGCAAATGGGCCAGAGCAGGGCTAGAGAAGGAGGGGCCTCTGGTCCCAGGGCCCCCCCAGCGACAGCCTGCCCTCAGGCCACCATGATGGGGGGCCAGAGCCCCAGGTGGGGGGCCCTGCAGTGCAGGGATCGGGCCCCTGGCTGGGGGGAATGGCTTCTGTGGTGGGGGTAACCCAGTTTCCCAAGGCCAGCTAATTCAGTCCTGCCTGGAAGCACCAAGTTTGCAACTGAAATTCTCAAGAATGAAGACCACACTCGTCTTTCAGTAACGTGTACTGCTTTGCAGAAGGGCGAGCCCACAGTTGAGTCTGTGTCACTGGCCTCATTAATAGACTCCATTCCTTTATGTTGTCCTGGTTCCTTTCAGTTCATGTCACTAGTCTTTTTCAGAAGACAGAGGCTAACGATTAAATGTATTCCATTCCGTTCTCATAGGCACCAGACCTCAGTCAGCCCCACAAACTATTCCTTGACAAGGCAGACCCAGGGCCCAATCATGCAAGCTCTCTTGCACAGAACTCCCAGTGCCCTGTTGTTAGAGTGATAGAAAATACTTTGCACATAAACACCCTCATTCAGGCTAATTGGTCATCGTTGTTGTCATCAGTGTGTGTCTGGCATGTGTGCACACGTGTGTGTAAGTGAAAAAGTAAGAAAATGAATTGTTCTATGTCAGTGCTGAAGGAGACGTTTGCATACAGTATATTCAGTAGCAAATTGTATTGCACAAATATTAAATTTTAAGCTCACTCTTGTGATCTTTCAAGAAATGTTGAAAGGTGACACTTATATGTGCCTGACAATTGTTACCAAGCCATCTGTTTTCTCCCTGCAGATCTGAGGTACCGAAGAGACATGTTACTTGTCCCACAACTGGCAAGATGTTTTGCTTTAGGTGCTAGCATTTCCAGATGGTTAGAATCTAAACAGGCTTCTTCCTCCATGGAGCAGCCAAAGTTTTACACAGCTGTAAATGAACTTGTTTTGTTTCTAAGGTTTCCTATCTGATACTGAAAACTGCAGAACAATTGCATCAATTGATTTCTACTGGAATAATCTTCAGTATGCATGCATCTGGACAAATCTTTACTATCGTCCATACACCAAGTGTCACTAATTCCTGTTGCAGTGAGACCTATGAAGAGTTTCATAGCAAAAAGATAATTCAAGAGCAATGAGTAAAACAGTGTATAGTAGGAAAGCACAATAAGTTAGACATCCCTCTGTAGCTGACAATTAAAATTCAGTCCATGCAAGTTGAATATTTCTACACCAATTATATAAATTCTTTACTCACAAAAAGGACAAATGTGCTGAGGTTTGGAGCAAACATGACATCCCTGAAGCACCAAAGGGAACATTTCAGAACACAAATGGTATTGTCTTTCTACAATAGACTAACACGGCTACCCCTTTGGTATTTTCACTTGTTACACATGATCAAAAATGGCTAGAAAACAGAACAAGGACCAAAATTTACCAACCAAATAAATTCTCTACCCTAGATTAAATATTACATGTGTAAGCAGCCAAAATAGTTCTTATGCAAAGCTCCCTTGCTTATTTGAACACTTAAAATACTGATTATTTAGGCTTAGGTTTTCAATGGATTGAAGGAAGTCAGACACACAACTTCCACTGAAATGCAATGGGATTCAGGCACCTAATTCCCTTAGGCTTCTTTGAAAACACCAGATTTATCTGTTTTGTACAAGCAACGTTTTCTCTCATTGGCCAGGCTAACAAAATGTCCAGCACATCCACCCATAGAGCCAGGTGAACTATACATGGTGAGCAATTCATTTGATGGATGTTGGCAAATTACCTGGCACCAGCTTTTTCTTTTTAAAAATTGGTTCAATATTTGATTAATGTTTCTGTGAACACATTTAAGCCTTTGGATTGCTTGCAAACTATGCAGTGGTGTGTTAGGTATTAGATATTGCTATTCACTGTATCTAATTGGTCACCTATATCACAAGGTATTGTTTCCCCGCCCTGAATGGATGAAGCCAGGGAACACTTTCAACATGATCCTATGAATGCTTCATTTGTAAACACTTGTGCAAAAACCTGTTTACACAGGTATGCAATAGGTTTGTATGTAGCACTTTTTCCTCTCATGAATTCTCTTGCAAACAAAATCACACACGCATAAACAATTACAAGAAGAGAATGAAAAGGACCATGGATAGTATCAGAGACAATCTGCATTTTTTATTCCAGCACAAATATGTAGGTTTTATTTTGCTTTGGTGTTTCTCTCCTCCCCTCCCCCCCCATTCTACCAGCAGTTCAAGAGGGGTTAATTACCCCTTCAGTGCATATAATGGTGATGGGGCTGTTTACTTTAAAGCTGCAACCCAACAGGATGAAAAGTTCCTCGCTGATTGCACATGTCGTGTAGCAATACGTCAATGATTTCTGCAATACTCTCCCCACAGAGCCTTATAAATCTAACGGTTGGAGCTGATGCTTAAGGGTGGAGCATGAGCTAATATCTGTGACACATAAACCAGCCCCTCGGGATTTACAGAGAGATTCCACCCCCTTACTTAACAACATTTGTATGGCTTAACCGTGGTCTCATTAAGTCAATGGGAGATTTGCCATTGATTTCAATGGAATCAGGATTTGACACTAAGCACAGTAAATGATTTTGAGCCAAATACTTATCTGCCGCCAATGGGGATATTCCCATTGAGTTAAATGAGACCACAATTTGACCATTTAAAAGGGAGAGTGATAGCTCCAGTGGTGCCCATAACTTACAAACAGAAAGCATTGCCTAGCAAGCACTTGTATATAACTTCATTACTCCATTTGGTTCACTGCCTACCTGAGATCTGGTCTATATTCTACAGAGTTAGAGCGATGTAAGGCTGCTTACCTTGAATTAACTCTAAGCATCTACACTAAAATGTAGCTCACACTGGTGGAACTTGCCCCTTATATTGACTTAACTCCGCCTCGCAAGAGGCATAGCACTTTATTTTATGTAGTTAGGATGGGTTAACAGAGTGTCAGCATAGACACTCCAGTTGTTTTCAGAAACCATTCCACAATGCCTCATGTTGGAGGTTAAATCCATGCATGCACTCCTCTTGAGGATGTACGCTACCAGCACAAGGAGTGTAGTGTGGGTGTGTAAAACTGATTCAATTACTTAGGTAATTCTATACCAATATAAATTAGCTCAACTTAATTTCATGCTGTACACAGGGCCGTCCCTTGTGGGGAGGGGGGCCCTGGGCCAACTGGCCTAGGCGAGGCCCCACCCCCACCTCTCCACGCTACAGGGGAGTGTGGCGGGCTCACCAGCCTGCTCCACCTCCCAGGGAGATGGCCCCGGAGGCCGAGGCCACCGGAGGAGCCAGCTCCGGCCCCAGGCCAGGAAGCTGAGGCCGCCGGCACGGGGAGCCGGCTCTGGCCCCAGGCTGGGAGGCCAAGATCGGAGGCAGGAAGCCGGCCGCATGTGGCTGTGTGGGGCAGACCAGCGCAGAGGCCGGGCCCCACCCACATGATCCGCCCCTGGGCTTGCCTGCTCCGCCCTAGGGGCGGGGAGGGCCGGGGGAGGGCAAAGCACTCCTGGCTCGTCCTGCCCCGCTGCCTTCAGCTCACTGCCGAAGGCAGTGGGGAATAGGAGGTAGCACAGCCGTGTCTGCGGGGGCTATGGCGCGCATGGGCCCCGCACTGTCACTGCGGGGCCCAGGGCAATCACCCCATTCGCCCGTGCCCCACTCCCCAGGGACAGCCCTAGCTGCACACTTGCCCTGAGATTAAAATCATTTGCTACAAGCACTAACAGTAAGCTCCGGTTTGCTGAAATCTACTGGTTAACAACTCTTTCATTGACAATGACAATTTTTAGCATTATTTTTGTTTCAAGCTGCACCCATAATGTCCCAGGTACTTTGCAAATACAAATGAAGGTTCAGTTCCCACCCCAAAGGATTTTACCCTGAAAAGACAAAAACAGACAGACTAGAGGAAAATTATTCAGCATCCCAGCAAAGTGATCCAAAGGGGATTAAAATATACAAAATTCATAGATTACCCCTCACCTGACCATTACCAGAATCTTTTAAAAAACTGTTTTTAGATTAGTGGTAACCCTCAATATTTGTCTTAAGTCAAAAAACTATAAAATGACAGTAGCTAGGAAAAATACTTTATAAGTTATAGCAAATTTGTCTAATATTCATGAGCGTTTTAAACCCATATTAACAAACACGGTTTACACCAAGCATGAACAGCACAGGTATGTTTATACTGTATGTTATAAAAGAATAAATGGTCAATTGCAACTGGTAGTATAATATATTTAATGTGGAAGTCATGACATCAATATTGTACAGTGCACCAGTGAAGCATCTGACGAAGTGGGATTTTCTCCCATGAAAGCTCATGCGATAAATTTGTTAGTCTTTAAAAGTGCCACAGGACCCCTTGTTTGTTTTACTGACCTAGACTAACATGCTACCCCTTTGGAACCAATGCAATCTGTGATAAAAATTAATCATCATTCTTTGTTTATTTTTTCGCCTAGGAACTGGGAAATATTGTTTCCAGAGTTTGGAAAGAATTTTTACTTTATGTTGCTTTTTTTTTACTGTTAAATTGTTTGTTTTAATTTAAATTTTGTTGGCAATTCATTGACAGATAAAGGAAGACTAAGGGTCGGATTTTCAAATGGGATTTGTAGTTTGGAACGCATATCCCATTGAAATTCAATGAGGGGTTGGATGGTTAACTCCCTTCTAAGGAGCCTATGAATCTGCTTCTACAGTCTTGCACTCCTGTGATCTTTCCAAAGCTACAGTTCTGCTTTGTATTTTACTGGAGCTCTTGCACACTTGCACTGCTTGTATACCGTTAAAGGCTTTGCGCTGGGTTATTTTATGGGTCTTGCTTTCCTGTGCTATTTTTAACAGGCTAAGACACTTTATGGTTTGGTGTGGTTTAATTTCACGGCAGTGGGCTGTAACAGATTTATAATCTGGACCTAAATTCACTGGGCTATTTGCATTTCCCATAAATAGTTGTACAATGGTGCTCCTTACCCTGCCAAAGATTGCTATCACCACTCTTTTTCCACCTACTTCCAAAGAACAGAAATAAGCCAAGCAAACACTGATCATTCAGAATGAATCAGTTACCAAATGGGTTTTGCACATTTGCCCCTTCTTTGCTACCTCTTGGTCTACAAAGAAATTCTGCTACTGCACTGCTTAAGATCACTGGATTGTGTTAACTGTTTCTTGGCAGGCACTCAGTCGATATCAACCAACATGCCACATCCTTGACCATGAGCATAAAAGTCTGTTTTAGATCACACATCTCTTGACCCAACTCTTGTGCAGAACACAAATGGTAGACTATGTCCTTAATAATTAATTCCACCCCAAAATCTCAAACTTCACCTTTGGTTTAATTTAATATATGGATTTAGTCATTAACCCAGAAAGGAGCATAGCCTGCCCCCATTTTCTGGCTGAGCCCATCACTCTCCAGGGTGGGCCCGGCCAGTCCTGCTTCTGGTCATGTGACCAGAAGCTTCCTGATGACACTCAGTATTGGGCGGAGAAGGGCAGGTGAGAGGTAGCCTGGCCCCTGCTACGTAAAGGCCACAGCAGCTGCCTGGGGTCAGAGCTACAGGCAGAAAGAAGCCCAGCCCCGCCCAGCTACCCACAGCGTGGCTGCTCACTGTTGGCCAGCCTACAGTCATAGAATCATTGGACTGGAAGGGACCTCACTAGGTCATCCAGTCTCCACTCCCTGCTAAAAGCAGGACCACTCCCACTAAATCATCCCAGCCAGGGTTTTGTCTAACCGGGCCTTAAATGTTTCCAAAGATGGAGATTCTACCACCCCGCTAGGTAACCCTTTCCAATGCTTCACCACCCTTCTAGTGAGAAAGAGTTTCCTAATATCCAACCTCAACCTCCACACTTGCAACTTGAAACCATTGCTCCTTGTTCT
This sequence comes from Pelusios castaneus, assembly GCA_007922175.1. Classification (NCBI taxonomy): domain Eukaryota; kingdom Metazoa; phylum Chordata; order Testudines; family Pelomedusidae; genus Pelusios; species Pelusios castaneus. Next base: position 11,931,980 of record ML685784.1, on the reverse strand, counting down.
GTCCTCTGTTACTACTGAGAACACCGTAGCTCCCTCCTCTTTGGAGCACCCCTTCAAGTAGTTGAAGGTTGCTATCAAATCCCCCCTCAGTCTTCTCTTCCACAGACTAAATAAGCCTAGTTCCTTAAGTCTCTCCTTGTAAATTACGGTGGTGAATCTCATGCTGTTGCCAGGCGCTGTGGCAGGTGGGATAGGGTGGGCCTGCTGGCCAAGTGAGTGGGCATGTGCCCATCCAGGCCCACCAATAGCTATGCCCCTGATCCGAGCTAAGACACAGGTACCTTGGAATATGGGAAAGCTGGCCAATCAAGAACCAGGGGAAAATGTTGCCACTTCCTCCATCTTTGCCTACAGTACTAATTAGGGAAGTAGGCTAATTTTTGGTGCTATACAGCATGATTTCCAGCAGTAATACTTTAGACAGACATACTTTTGAGGCACGACATTTCAATGCTGGAAAAGCAAAATTCTCTAGGGCTGAATCATCATATCCAGAAATGCAACCATGTCCAATTTGCATGAATTGTGTTCATAAATGTGAATTACACACTGTGCAGGGAGGACACATTTAGAATATGCTGGTAGAGAAGAATAAATGGAGCAAAGGAGGAATCATAAAGAGAAGCAACAACCCAGCTGAGAAAAAAACATTGAAGTTATTATAAATGTTTCTGGTTAGCTTTATTTTCCATAAAAGATATTAGCACGGGACTGGTATAGTAGAACTACCATGCCAGCCAGCACAGTGCTTGAGTAATAGTGCTGATCTTATGAACCTCACCTCATGCAGAGCTCCCACTGGAGATGACCCTGAGAGTGCACAAAATTCAACCCTACTTCAGCACAATGCATATGCACCACTTAAGTGACACTTCCTATGTCAGTGAGGAAACCCAAAGAAAAAGTGCTTTACTTGAGAAGATTGCCTGGGATGGGAATTAAGCCAGGCAGCCCCAGGCTTGGTGTTGGGAGGAGTTGCAGACATGGCTGACCCACTTCCCTCCTATCTGGGTCTGTAGTCAAGATCCAAGATTGTTTGTTCATCTACTGAAAATCAGTAGACCCCCTGAGAACAGATCCCTTGCCTTCTCTTTGATCTGCACTGCCCAGAACACATTGCTGGCCATCAATAAATGAAAATTAAGTAATAATTCAGAGTGGCCAGCTTCCTACACATGAGGAAGCGCTAGGATTTACTCCCTCTTGACACAAGTCATAAGTGAGTACACAACGTGCAAGGCGATGCTGAATTAGGACCAGTATCCAAAAAATTAATCAGTGAGTCAAAGTTTGATGTTGCCTGTGTTTGCAAAGTCCCCATATCTGTGTCAACACTGAGCTTTTTTCCACAGAATTCTCCACCATTGCTATCACCAGTGCAGCTCTACCATCACAATGATGGGAAAACTAGTAGAGAAGACGTTGGCTGCTGGTTCTTTATCATCACTGTGTCATTGAACCATGCTTCAGGGTTTAGGGTTTGATCCTGCAGGGTGCTGAACACCATTAGCTTACACAAATTTTGGTCTATTCTGTTGAGATTCTTATACCACACTTATCACTGTAGAATCAGATCACCTTCCAGTTGTACATTTAAATGATAAGACAAACATCTTTCTTTAGTGGGAATTGAGAGGGCTCCTTACATTACAGAACAGAGGCCTAAAACATCAGCAGCTGCAGCCATCTTGTCTGCATAGCACTCTCACTGTAAGCACCATTAAGCTGTGTCTACACTTGTTAATTTAAGTCAACTTAGCTAAGTCGACTTTAAGTCGACTTTAAGTAGACTTAGCATGTCCACACTTAAATTTTAAGTCAACTTAAAGGGGACCTTGCCAAATCGACCTAGAGCATCCACACTGGACACCTAGGTTGACTTCTAGGGGCTAGGTGGACCTGGGACAGGTCCACAGTGGCAGGGGGCACCCCTTGCCAAGTGCTAGGGGGCTCAGCCTTTGCCCCATTGTACCTTGGTACAATGGGGCAAAGGGGGACAGGGACCCTGGCAGGGCATAGGGGCAGGGTGGGCAGGGCTTTGCCCTGTCCTTTGGGGAGGCACACCAGGCTGTGGCTGTGCCAGCCACCCTGGCAGGGAGGGCAGTGGGGAAGCCCTGGAGCCCCCTAAGTCGACTTAAAGTCAACTTAGGGCTACTCCACGTCCACACTGGCTAAGTCTACTTTCTAAAGTCGACTTAGTCAGCAAAGTCGACTTAAAATGAGGTTTTATAAAGTCGACTTAATTTTTCCTTAAGTCAACTTAAGGAAAGCGTAGTGTAGACGCAGAGTAAATTAAGTCAACGTAAGCAAGCTTACGTTGACTTAATTTGTAAGTGTAGACTCACCCTTAGTGTCCTGAACCAGACATAACAAAATGGGAAATTTGGGGGATAAAAGGTTACTGTAGAAACAGATATAAATTTCTCTGGGCCCTCCTTATTCTCAGCAGAAGATTAACTGGGCCCAGTATTTGTTCATCTAGATTCTCTTATTTCCCCCATTCTTGTTAGGCTTCCTCTCAAAAACATGTCCACCACTTATTTCTTTCCGACTTTGGCAATTTCTTCTGTATTTCAGTGTTCCATTGTACAAAACATTTCCCTTTTCCTTACAAATATGTAATTGGTGCTGACAAAAAGTTGGAAAATGCTTCATTTTGGGGGCCGAATCTGTCAATTGGTGCATTGTTAAGGTGCACAGCAATGAGTCACCTTGAGGAAAAATCACTTCAAGGGCTTTGCAAATGCAAATTAAGAGGAAATTTGTCCATCAGTTGTTGGTGGGCAGGAGGGAACAATGCAATTGAGCTATTTTTATTAATTTTAATTTTTAGAAAAGGTATACAAGAGAAGATGTTGTGAGCAGAGCAGCTTGGAAGCTAAGGAGGAATTTTCAAACATGGTATAGCTAAATTAAGGAAACAAAAAAGTTCCTTTTCACTTACACAGAAGCTCTGTTGAAGGAGAAATACTTGTGGGACACTAGGAATGAAAAATGTCAGCAGAGTGTCCAAGATTGCCTTTTTGTAGCTCCCACCTCATAGCAATTACCAAGAGTGCTAAAAAAGGACCTCTTTGTCTCTGGAGAAAGTATTGCTTTCGAAACCAAGAAAAATCCACAAGCAACCTCTCACTTTGACACACAGGTCATGACATTAGAAGAATAATGTGAGGAATCACAAACCACTGGTTTAATTTAAGAAAGCAAGTGGTCTGGTGGGGGGGGGGATGCTATTTAAGTTATGACCTACTAACACCCTTTTTACTCAGATCTCATTCCTTCCTTTAGAAAAAGTACGTATTAAAGTGACAGTGACCTGAAAGAGACAAGATTTTTTAGCTATCTTAGATGCCTGGAGCAGCAATAGTTTGCAAAAGAGAAGAGTAAATCAATGTCATTTTTAAAGAGTTTTTTGCCATCCTAACTGGGATTTGTAAAAGTAAAAACTCATTCCATAAGAAGGATGCCAGGCTCATAACTCAGAGCCGAAATGATTCAGACATTGGAATGAGCACATTTCCTGATGTCTGTTTTGGTAGGTTTGAGATTGTGTTCAAGTTTGCCAACAGGAGGAGGTGGGGGGACGTGGGCCACTTAGGGCTGGCATAGTCGGACCACGGATAGGCAGGAAAAGAAATGACAGGTATATCATTCCATTGTTTTTTCCAGAATCAACTTTATTTTGTAGCAGTTTCAGCTTGAGGCCCCTGCTTGGAAAGACTGATTCTGGAAATTTATGCAAGGCTGTATTGTCTTCCCAAGGGATGGGGCAGATGGAAAACCTTCTCGGGGGCACCTTTCATAAAATGTTCTAAGCACTTCAGTGGTACTCCTTTCTCTATGCTAACACGGTAGACCTCTAAGATAACAGTGACTCTTCCTTGGAAGCTTCACTGGGATTAGACTATACTGTTGGAAAAGGGATCGATTGAGATGACTTTATTCTAGGGAAGCTGAGGCGAAAGAAGAGAGGGGCAGATACTCTAATAATATAATGTCCAGTATGCAGAACAGAAGAGGATACTCAGGCAACTGAGAGCATATTTGTTCAAGAACCTTGGAAGTTTGGATTTCTCAGATGTGTGTGTGAACTGGACCTTGGGTTCTTACTCAATACCAAATATCCAGGTATACATCCATCATTTTAATTCATTCCAATGTGGGTTGCTAATTGGAACTCTCCCCTCAGCTACCTGCAATGTTTTTGGAATGTTTGGCTGCTGAAATGAAGAGTGGAAAGAATGGATAGTGTAGAATGCACAAGAAGATCTCCTATGGAGTGATATGCTAGTGAATGTTTCCCCAGTAGAGACTCTCAGCACGGGTAGTCTGAAATGAATGCAAGGTTTTAGCAGGCTCTCAAGTTCTAACAAGAAAAGCAGAAGCAGTGACATTTTTGGGAGAGTTGCCAGATGGAACATTTGAAACACAATCCTCCACAGATATTTCTGGGATATTAGTAACCGCCCCGACATTGACAGAATTCATGCTTCTTCTTTTTTATTTGTTAAGATGGAAATCCCCACTCCCTAGGTTAAGGGTGGAGAGGCCGAGACCTGAATCATGCATAGGCCTCATGCTGACCCACTCCAAGGTGTGCACCCAGTAGAGCTCCATTCTGCAACTCTCACTTATGATGTGCTGATTTTCAGGATGAGTCCCCAGCCAATGAGACAGCTTGCACTGGTAAGTGCAATTCCCTGTGAGCAAGGGTTGTAGTAATGGAGCCTTATGTTAAAAATGTGTCTTTCCACTGGTCTTGGCACATATAGTCCAATTCATGAAAAATGCATTTAGGGTGGCACGTAGCTTTGTGCAGAAAGCCCACATTTAGGGTACATCAGTGCCACAACCAGAGGTGTGATTGCTGCATGTGTACAAAACATTCCTGAGCTAGTTTACTTATAGCTAGAGTTACAAATTTGTCATGAAAAATTAGGCAGAAATTACAGAACTGTCGTGGTAAAAATGAATAAAACTGTGGTATGGTCACAGCCCCAAAAATGTATACATTTTAACAATAAAGTATTACAAAATGGTAACATTTACACTAACTAGCCGGCCTCAGGCACCCTCCACAACCAACAGACACACTCATCTGGGGGACTCACCTGCCTGCTGGCCCTGCCTCCTGGGTCCTACTGCTCAAAGAGTTCCAATTCTATGGCCCAGCATACATAGAAGTGGAACATCACAGGGAAAGTTGAGGGAAGTCAGGAAAGTCACGGGTGGTCACTTGAAGTCTCAGTTTCCATGACTTCCACGACCTCCATTACTTATTCTGAGCCCTACATGTAGCTAATGCAAGTACCAATAGCAGTGAATCTACAGCAGCATGAGGTAGCCACCAGAGTAAGTACCTAGGGTCCTGGGCAGACCTGTGTGGCCCACCCTTTATCCTCCACTGCCACAACTTCATTGCTATTAATACTCACTCTAGCTTGATTACATATGTCTACCCATACAGCTGAATAACACATGACTGCAGGGAAGAAATACCCTGAGATCCTGTGTAACTAGGGCACCATTGACTACAGATGCACAGAACTTGAACAGTTGTTCGGAAAGGAAGTGATATTGTGTGACTCAGAAGAGGACACAAAAGAAGAATTGGTGAGTAAGGTTTTTTTTCGGGGGGGGGGGGTTGGTTTTTTAAAAATGTATGCGTGCTTACTTCAAGCCTAAGGAATCGAAAAATCAGTACCACAATCCATTCTTGGAAATATTTAAGAAAGAAACTAAGGAGGAGTCAGGAAATCACTAATTAGTAAATCTGATCTTTGTAGTAGTCAAGTTCTTCTTCATTAATGAGAGATGAGATCACAAGACATCTGGAGAGCAAAAGCTGATATAAAAAAAACCAAAACAAAACCCTTGTCATTGAGGCTTCACAAAGGATAACCCTTGACTGAAAATCTGGCAGAATTTTTTGAGGAAGTGGCAGGGAGGAGACAACAGTGAAAACAATAATATCTTTCACTTGGACTTCAAAATAGTATTTCAGATAGTCAGATAATACCAAGTGCACAGTTCAGCAAAGTGAGAGTTCTACAAAGAATTCACAGAAATATGTAACTGCAGCAGCAGCAAAGAAATGGCACAGAACACCAGCTTTTTGAGGGGAAAAGGGCCTTTTAGACACTGAGTCATGCAGGTCAAACTTTACTAACCAATATTAGTCTTTGTGTCAAGCACATCATTATTCCTACTAGAATAGATTCTCATATGCCTTACTGTAGCTGAAATGAGAAACACGATGAGATGTCATTGCAAATAAGTCACAGGAAAATTCCCATGGAATTTCCACTGAATAAAATGAGAGAAGAGGACTCATGGGATTCAAGAATATGTTAAAACCACTTCTTTTACCGTACTGCTTTTTCAAGGGCAGACAGATGGTAGCATCCAGCAAATTCCCATTTCCTGAGCAATATTTGAAAACCTTTAACAGAATGACAGATTAATTTTAAAAACTTAAATAGAATTCCAACTGGGAAAGACCAGGTCTTTTCCAAGGCCACTGACTAAGGTCTGGTATTTATTTAGAGACAAATTTTAGTATGATTTAGTGGGTGGGGCATTGGACTGAGATTCAGGAGACCTGGCTCTTCTGTGTGGCAGACCCCCTGTAGGCTGCCCCCTGAAGTTTTCCTCATGGTACACTCCATCAACCCCAGCTGCTAGCCCCAACACCGCATGTGCGGAGTCTGTGCCACATTGAGCCCCTACCTTCTAACCTGGCCCACTTAGTGAAAGTGTCATTCTTCACCCCTCAGAGGAAGCTTGGGCAGCTGGCTGCAGGGCAATGCCAGTTGTTGGGGGTGCAGGAGGCAGCCCCATGGCATCAGCAAGGAGGTCATGATGATGGAGGGGGAATGGGGCCAAAACTAAGTGAGTGGCACTGCAAAATGGTGCAAAGGCGTTGTAGTGCCACTCAGGTTTGGCCCCCTCCATGGACAGAGACTCTCATCCATGCTCAGTCCCTAGCTCTGCCACAGAAGCTCCTGCAGGACAGAGCAGGTTGACAAATTTTAAAAGAACACTTTTCCACTGGAAAAGGCAGGTTCATAAAAATTAAAGCGTTTCATAGAAATGTGTTGCTTTCACTGACACTCTCTATAGGGAAGCATTGCCATGAACGGTTTTGGTAATGCTTCAAAGTTTCATTTTGACATAATTTTGTTAAAATGTTTATTATTACAATGTATATTTAATATTTTACATTATAATAATATGAATTATATATAATGACATAATTACCATAAAGGAGTTAGACAATGGCCTAGAGAGCACACTTATCTACAGATGATATCAACCTAGTCAGGGTTGCAAGTGCTTTGGAGGCTAGAATTAAAATTCAAAGTGATCTGAACAAACTGGAGAAATGGTAAGAAACATATAGGATGAAATGCAGTAAGGACAGTGCAAAGTACTCCAATGAGGAGGAAACAATCAATTTCAGAAATAAAATATGGGAAATGACTGCCTGTGAAGGATTTCTGTGGAAAAGTATCTGGGGGATCAGAATGGATCACAAATTAAATGTCTGTCAACATTGTAACACTATTATAAAAAAAAACTTATATTATTCCAGGCTGTATTAGCAGGAATGGTGTAAGCGAGACACTAGAAATAATTATTCCATTCTATTCTGTGCTGATAAAGTGTCAACTGGACTATTGTGCCCTGTTCTGGGCACCACAGTTCAGAAAAGATGTGGACAAATTGGAGAAGGTCCAGAAGAAAGCAATAAAAATGATTAAATTCCTAGAAAACATGACCTATGATGAAAGATTGAAAAAAATGGGTCTGCTTACTCTGGCAAAAAGAAGAATGAAGGGGGGCATGCTGACAGTTTTCAAGTACATAAAAGGTTTTTACAAGGGAGGGAGTAAAAAAAATTCTTGTTAACCTCTAAGGATAGGGCAAGAAGTGAAGGGCTTAAACTGCAGTGAGACACAAACGGTGGGACATTAGGAAAAACTTCCAAGCTGTCAGGGCAGTTAAGCTTTGGAGTAAATTGCTTAAGGAGGTTGTGGAATCTCCGTCACTGGAGGTCTTTAAGAACAAGTTAGACAAACACCTGTCAAGAAAGGGCTAGTGAATATTTAGTCCTGTAGGCGAGTACACTAGGTGAGTTTTGGTGGTTCCTTCCAGTCCTACACATCTGTAATGTTTACAGATTCTCAAATCTTCATCGAGGAGTAACTGCACAGATAAGTACCCAGGTGTACAGCCCACACTGAAGTCTGTGCTGCCATGGCTTCACTGCTCTTGGTACTCACACTAGCAAAATTAAAGCTAGCTTGGGTATTTCTAGATGATCAAGAGTTGCAGCATAGACTCACCTTGTGCAGCAGCTCTGCCACACCAAATAAGGACATGAAATGCTCTAGTCTATGACAAACCAGCTGCAGTGGTTATAGAACATCCATGATCCCACCCTCACTTTCCTGTTTTGGGCAGACTAGCATCACCACCAGTGCTGGTCACAAATACGCTATCGTTGCTAACTCTTCCACTGTACAATCCCACATGTATAGGTCCAATCACAACTTGGCTGCTAACCTAGGCTATGTCTACACTAGAAAAAGTAGAGTCAACTTTGTTAAGTCGACTTAATAAGGTGACTTTAAGTCGACTTAAAGCCGACCTTAAGTCAACTTAACAAAGTGGACTAAGTCAACTTTGTTAAGTCGACCTAACCACCCTTAAGTCAACTTAATAAAGTCGACTTACGGGTTTCTCCACGTCCACACAGTTCATAAATCGACTTAAGGCATAAGTCGACCTAATGGGTGGTTCTTATTAAGTCAACTTAAGCTTTCATTAAGTCAACTTAAGGAATTTAAGTTGACTTAATGAAAGTCTGGTGTAGACAGGGAGTAATTTAGGTTGACTTAAGCCTCCTTAAGTCGACCTAAATTGTCAATGTAGACATACCCCTAGTTAGGTAGGGTATAAATATTGTCATTTTCTCACCAGCCATTTTCCCATGAACCATCTCACCCAGAGCATCTGATTAGAGCGGTCACCTGTGACACTTTGGTGCATGAATCTTACTGTGAACATTTTGTTGCATATAAGTCCAATTAGGATTTTGAAATGTGGGCCTACACTGACTGATCTATTAAACTCAGCCCAAGTTGTACCCATTCTTTCCCAATCAGAAGTGCCTTTACTTACAACATTATCAATATGTGCAGACAGTGGTAGACACCCAACCGCTAATTAAAAGTGAATACAATGTGGATAATGTGCTGTAGAAGAAATCAAAGCATTAATTGTTTTATATCTGTCAGTCTATGGATGATATTTCCAAAACCCAGATTTAACAGTGAAAAAAAGATGAAAATCAGCTCTTCACGACCCACTGTATGAGAAATGCACCTCTCTTGCTTCAGTTTGTTGCACTAACATCCAGCCAGTCTGAATTTGACACATTGTTGAAGAAATAAAACAAAAATGTACTGCCTTCATCGGTTGACTGCACTTTTAAATTTATCACTTGATCATATTTATATGGCTGATGAAAAGCACATCTGTTGATGTCCCAGGGTTTTGCATCATCTCTCAAAAGCCATGCTGCTGATTGTTTGCATTTCATAACAAAGTACAGAGGTGATTAATTACTTTGGAAAGACAGTAGAATATTGAAGGATAGAGAAATGGATTTGAAATAACCTACTTTTGTTGTTCTGGTTACACCTTTTCTGAGTTTTGTGATGCTGAGTTTCCCATGGGTCTTGTGCCGGGAAAAGGAATAGCTAAATTTACTCAGCCATCCAGAAAAGCAACTGTTTCCCAATTCACATTAGGATGTTGTCTGGAGTGCACACATTTTCAAAGCAAGATCAAATGTCAGCTAACAATATGCAACCTCCAGTGAAGACAGTAAGCCTGACTGAGTTTCAGAAATACCCACAACTTGATAATTAAGCTGTTCGAGCTGTGGACTGCTAAAGCTACACTAACACCCAGAGAAATATGTTTCACCCTTTGTAGTAAAACGAACATACTGGCTTTCACTTTTGACTACTACTATCCAAATATACTTAAATAGTAATGTGATTAGAGTGAGGATGCATTACGATATGTGTGTCTTAGAGGTGCTAAAGATCAGCAAGTAGATACCATAAATCAGAAACTTTGGGCAGCTGCCTCTGGAAATCTTCATAATAACTGTGCAGTGAAGCCCAAGGAGAATTATTTTTAAAGAAGCAAAAACATTGATGTGGACTTTACGGTAAATCATAAATATCAGTAGTTGAGTTTAATATTTTTATTTTCTTCTGTTCACGGTGACTTAAATGGGCTAGGATTTCTGCAGAAGGCAGTATGGGCTAGTTAACAGGGTATGAGATAGGTAGAGAGTCTTGAATTCTAATCTTGTTTCTTCCCAAATTCATGACCTTGGGTGATAACTTAGTATTTTTTATAAACTCGGTTGGTTAAAATTAGGCACCAAAATCTCTGTCATGATACCTATACAAAAAAGGACTAGATTGACACAGGTGCTGAGAACATACAACTCACACTGAATTCAGTAGGCTCTGTGGGTGCGTCTACACTTGTAAATTAAGTCGATTTAAGCTTGCTTAAGTCGACTTAATTTACTCTGCGTCTACACTACACTTTCCTTAAGTCGACTCAAGCAAGCTGCTTAAGTAAGTTGACTTTTTAAAACCTCGTTTTAAGTCGACTTTTGGCTTAAGTCAACTTTCTAAAGTCGACTTAAGCCAGTGTAGACCTGGAGTAGCCCTAAGTCAACTCTAAGTTGACTTACGCTCTCAAGGACTCCCTCACTGCCCTCCCTGCCAGGGAGGGTGGCACAGGGAGAGCCTGGCATGCCTCCCCACAGGGCAGAGCAGAGCCCAGCCCACCCTGCCCCTATGCCCTGCCAGTGTCCCTGTCCCCCTTTGCCCCATTGTACCCAGGTACAATGGGGCAAAGGCTGAGCCCCCTGGCACTTGGCACCTGTCCCAGGTCCACCTAGCCCCTAGAAGTCGACCTAGGAGTCGTGTGGACACTCTAGGTCGACTTTGTAGGGTCCCCCCAAAGTCGACTTAAAATTCAAGTGTAGACATGCTAAGTCGACTTAAATTCACAAGTGTAGACATAGCCTGTGAGTGCTGAGTGCCTCAGAAAATTTAGATACTTCTGTGCAGGTGCTTAAAAATAGATTTAGGTTCCCACCTTTAGGCAACCTCTTTTTTATTTTGTTCATTTTAAAAATGTTTTGGCCTTAATTTCTCTGTGTCTCAAATTTTCTATCTTCCAAATAGGACTAATGTTAGCATGTTTATATTTATATATAGTTATATTTTAATAGGAAATGCAATGACTGAAGATGTTTGCAGGATAATATTTAAACATTCAAGTTTACGTAAAAACATAATAAAGCGACAAGGTGGGTGAGGTAATATCTTTTACTGGACACACTTCTGTTTGTGAGAGAGACAGGCTTTCTAGCTTATACAGAGCTTTTCTTTGGGTCTGGAAAGTCCTCATCCTCAAAGAAAACCTGAACAATACTTTCATAAGACGAGCCTGTGATATGCAAATACAAACAAACGGGGAGTTCTTTGGTTATTCGCACAACAGATCTAACATGGGCAAATGGAGGCAAGTGCCACCAATGTGACTCATCCTTGACTTCAAGAGACCACCTCTAGGGTGGGATTGTAGTTCTGTTCCCATGTCCATTCAGTCATTACCAATAAGGCTACTTATTGATACCATTTTAAGTATTTGGTTTTGGAAAACATCAAACTTACCTAAGTGAAATCCAGAATACCAAACTCAATTTGCATTGATCACTGAGGACTTGGAATCACATGCTGATAAATTTTGCTAACTACCAGGATGGGAAGAGTTTGCACCAGTGCTCTGGAGATATGAGAAATGCCTTATGTTTAAATTGTAATTTGTTATGCAAATGCCAGACTTATAGAATCATAGAAGTGTAGGACTGGAAGGGACCTCCACAGGTCTTCTAGCTAGCCTCCTGCGCGCAAGCCAGGACAAAGTATTATCTAAACCAGACTTCACAGGTGTTTTTCTAACCTGCTCTTAAAAATTTCCAATGATGGAGATTTAACAACCTCCCTAGGCACTTTATTCCAGTGTTTAACTACCCTGACAGTTAGGAAGTTTTTCCTAATGTCCAACCTAAACCCACCTTGCTGCAATTTAAGCCTATTGTTTCCTGTCCTGTCCTCAGAAGTTAAAGAGAACAATTGTTCCTCCCTCCTCCCTGTAACAATCTTTTTTTTTTTTTTTTTTTTTGTAGAATCATAGGCTATGTCCACACTGGCAAGTTAGTTCGAATTAAAGAAGCTTAATTCAAACTAACTAAAGCCATGGCCACACTAGGCTTTAATTAGTTCGAATTCAGGGCTTCCTTAATTCGAACTGATAAGTTTGAATAGGGTATTTGAACTAAAGGGTTAATTCGAACTAACTAGTTTGAATTAACCAATGTGGACATGTTAATTCGAACTAATTTCTTAGTTCGAACTAACCGGCCCATTGAAATCAATGGGGATCGCTAATTCGAACTAAGCAAGTGCCATGCACAGCACTTGCTTAGTTCGAACTAACTTTTTCTAGTTTGAATTAAGCTAATTTGAACTAACTAAAATTAGTTTGAATTAGTTAGTTCGAACTAATTTTAGTAAGTGTAAACATAGCGATAGAAACTGGAAGGGACCATGAGAGGTCATCGAGTCCAGTCCCCTGCACTCATGGCAGGGTCAAGTACCCTCTTAAACCATCTCTGACAGGTGTCTGTCTAACCTGCTCTTAAAAACTTCCAATGAAGGAAGTTTACTTGAAAATTGTCATGTCCCCCCTCAGTCTTCTATTATCCATATTAAACAAACCCGTTCTCCCCCCCCAAATTTCCCTTATAGGTCATGTTTTCTAGAACCTTAAATCACGCCAGAAAAGTCAAAGAAAGGTCATATTTAGTATAGGAAGAGCAGTGATTGCTTTGCCTTCCTACAGGCCAAGGCTCTGATTCAAATAATTAAGCAGCTGACTATTCACATCTGCACGACTTTCATTCAGAGTCACTATCCTCTGTGCATCACGTAGTCCAGCCAAGTCAGAACCTCCACATTACAATTGTCAATGCTTTTCCTTGAGCTCCAATAGCACATTGTGTCTAGCTGGGTTGACGAGTCACTCCCAGCTGCAGGGTAGGTAAACCCAAAGGGTCAATTGAACTTCAACTCAAAGGGTAGAGACAATGGGGACAGTAAGAGAAGTGTATTTAGCTAAAAAGATGCTGATTATGTCCTCAGATATACCATACAACTCCCATTGCCATCAGTGATACGTACGTTTGCAAGCCTGAGGATGGATGGCAGAACTGGGTTCCAATTCTGTGCTTTGAGATAAGAAACATATAAAAATAACTTGTCTTCACCCACAAAACTGCCTGAATAATACATTTATTTCAATGTTGAGAGGAAGGATAGTCTTGTGGAGACAGTATTGGATTAGAAGTCGGGAAATTGACCTCTGTTTCTGACTGTACTTGAAACATCTTGAGACATAGTGAATAAATAATTTAACCTCTGTTAAAAGGTTTAATACCATGTTTAAAAATGAAAATGAAATAACATTTACCTACTTCAAAAGGGTGCTATAAAGCTCAAATATTTAGTTATGAAGTGTTTTTTTTTCTATCCTCAGATAGAAGGTGCTATATATGTTCCAAATGTTATTGTTATTAATTCACTAAGATAATGTTCAAGAACTTCAACTTCAAAAGCTATTTCTCATTACCACTCAAACATTAGCAATTACGAAGTACATTAAAGGGCTATTATGATGAAATTCTAATTGTGCTGTTCCTTTCCTGTTAGTACATTTCTCCATTAATGCCTATAAAACAGTAATATATTAGATGGATATTTTTCTTTGGTCTCCAACACCCGACTGATTGTTTTGCTTAAGATTACCATCTTTTGTGATATGATAAATGTGCAAAAATGAAGTGAAAGTGATAAAGGTTGTGAGAATAAGGTTGCTTCCAGGTCCCTGCAACTTAGACCCATGCCAGAAAGCCTTGTTCAGGTATGGGTTAGGTTCTCTAAAGCTGCAGATCAAAGAATAAATAAATGTTGCTTTTTTTTTTTTAATTTCTCTAACTGGAAACTTGCACAATAACTGTACGACAACATGAGTTAATTTATGTCAAGTAAAAAACATATTTTAGTGATTAAATTCAAACCTGGGAAGATTCCCAAGATTTTTATACTTCGTTAGGAAATATTTTATTAAGGTATAAATCAAAAAAGCAAAAAGCCCACACTTGTCTGATTCAGAGTCATGCTACTTGAGAATCAAACTCAAATTAGGAAATACTCAGACTGAGACACTAAAGTCAGAAAGGACCAGTATGATCATCTACTCTGACCTTCTGCACAATGCAGGCCACAGAACCTCACCCTCCCACTCCTATAATAAACCTCTAACTTATGACTGAGTTATTCAAGTCCTCAAATCATGATTTAAAGACTCTAAAGTACAGAGAATCCACTAGCAAGTGAGCTGTACCCCATTCTACAGAGGAAGAAGAAACTCGCCCTAGAACTCTTGCCAATCTGCCCTGGGGGAAAATTCCTTCCCGTCCCTAAATATGGCAATCAGTTAAAAATCTGAGCATGTGGGCAAGTCTTACCAGCCGAACACCCAAGAACGAATTCTATGTAATAGCTCAGAACCCACCCCATCTACCCTCCCTTCTCAGGTCACTGGCATATCCACCACCAGTACTCAAAACTCAGTCGATTGCCAAACTAGGAATCCCATCATACTATTCCCTCCATAAATTTATCAAGCTCAGTTTTGAAGGCAGTTAGGTTTTTTGCTCCCACAACTCCCCTTGGAAGGCTATTCCAGAACTTTAATCCTCTGATGCTTAGAGACCTGCTTCTAATTTCAAGCCTAAATTTCCTGATGGACAGTTTTTATCCATTTGTTCTTGTGTCCACATTGGCACTGTACTCAAATAATTAGTGACCCTCCCTGATATTAATCCCTCTGACGTATTTATAGAGAGCAATCACACTCCCCTCAACCTTCTTTTGGTTAGGTTAAACAAGTCAAGCTCCTTAAATTGCCTTTCATAAGGCAGGTTTTCCATTCCACGGATAATCCTTGTACCCATTCTCTGCACCCGTTCCAGTTTGAATTCATCTTTTTTAAATATGGGGGACCAGAACTGCATACAACGTTCCAAATGTGGTCTCCCCAGCAATTTGTATAACAGTACTAACAACTCCCTATCTCTACTGGAAATACTTCTCCTGATGCTTCCTAGGACCGCTTTTTTCACAGCTACATTGCATAGGTGACTCAGTCGTCCTGTGATCAACCAGTATGTTCGAGTCCTTCTCCTCCTCCATCACCTCCAACTGATGCATCCCCAACTTACAGGAAAAATTCTTGTTAGTCTCTAAATGCATCACCTTGCACTTTCCATTATTACATTTCATCCTATTCCTAATATTCCAGTTTACAAGGTCATCCAGATCTATCCTTACAAGTTCATTGAATCTAAAAAGATTTCATACATACAAAAAAGAGCCGTGAGTGGGGAAAAAGAACAATTTAGCCACAGAATCACAAAACACCAATTTGAATAAATGTACATATATATTCATATTATAAAGGCAGCTAGTTGCACCACTTAAGATTGCTTGATATTTCCCATGATAAGATCTTATTTTCAGTTGTTCATAATTTTGACAATCTTTAAGCATTTGCATTGAAATTTTTCAATGAGATGTAGTTTGCACAAGGCCCAACCCTAAATCTGTGGCAGAATTTGTCATTCCGCAGATCTGCTGTGTCCTACTCTGGTGCTTTAACCATCAAACCATCCTTCCTTTCAACTGTCACTCACATATGTAAAACTTAACAAAATAAGGGATTCCAGAAGACAAGTTTACCAATATCTGTTGTGCTCTCAGGATGCTGGTATAATCATTGAAAGTACAATTTGTTCCTGCTCACTTGGGAGTCACTAATCAGAGTCCTATTTTATTTTTCATGACCTCAAATTGTTTAGGAAAAAGGAAAATTCTTTAAGGGGCAATAGCTAAATGTCCTTATATTCAGGTGTTTTCAGCACAGATTTAAAACAAGCTGTTCAAGTTTTGAAGACAGGGAGCCACAGCTCCCTTCTTGCCGGGAGCCACGGCTTCCTTGTCCAAAGCCCTAGGTCATTTTAGGGAATCAAGTCGACTTAGGGCATCCACACCAGTTTTAGGTTGACTTAATGAATCGACTTAGGCGTTAAGTCGACCTAAAGAGTGGTAGTTATTAAGTCAACTTAAGGTAGCACTTAAGTCAACTTAATGGAAGCCAGGTGTGGACGTGGCTTTGTTTAGGTCGACTTAAGCATCCTTAAGTCGATCTAAGTTGCCAGTGTAGACTCACCCATAGGGTGGAATAATCTGCTCAGAAAAAAAACAAGAACAAGGAGGCCTGCACCTCAGAAATTAGATCCTGATCTTCACCAATGTTTTGGGGATGTTTGGATCCAGCATTTTGATATGGGTTCATCTCCCCTAAGAAATCACCTGAAGAAAAAAAAATCTCAAAAATTATATGTATAAGCAATGCTCTGGATAAACCAAAGCAGATGCCTGCTCTGAAAGCAATTGGAATATAGCTTTCTGCTGTTTAAAACAAAGTTTCCTTCATGTTTTGCAAGCAATGCTTACGTTTGGCTTGATCCACTGTTTAGATTAGCTTTCAAACCCTTCAGCCCAGTGCATCTGGGTGGTTTTGACAGATATTACAAAGGATCATCCACGAAGAGAGAATAGTTATGGGGCTTCTAGCTTCCTTTTAAAAAGGAAATTGCCATCAACCATATAAAATAAAAAATTGAAGGAAGTCATTTTGTTTATTTCATATACTTGAAGCTACTTTGAAAGATGAATGCTGAAACCTCCAGAAGAAACATTTCAGTGATAGATCCTTCACCACACAAAGGCTTGTAGGGAAAAACAAACAATCCTTCATCTCAGAATGTAAATGACAACAAATTACATCCAATCTGCTGTGTGCATGGAATAAAACAATCTGAATAACTCGCATCAATAAACAAAAACAAATCATGAGCATCAAAGGAAATGAAGCTACAGCTAGACTGATGATTTGTATTATTACAGAGCTGACAAAAAAAACCCAAATGTACATGCTGCAGTTTACCTTGAGATTTGGTACTTACGCTGCAAAGGAAGTAGTTTTTAGCAGGGCCGTCCCTGGGGGGGGGGGGAGGGGGGGGTGAATGGGGCGATCACCATGGTCCCTGTGGGGCCCACCCGCGCGCCGCAGCCCCTCCTCCCACAGTCGCACCACTGCCTTTGGCACCCAGCCGAAGGCAGTGGGGCGAGGTGGAAGGGCTATGCCCGGCCCCTGGGCTGGCCCTCCCCACCCCCAGGGCGGAGCAGGCAGGCCCAAGGGCAGAGCACATGGGGCCCAGCCTCTGGGCCAGCCTGCCCCACACGTCCGGCTCTGGCTCCATTTTTATTCCGTGTCTTTTTTAAAAATTGGCCAGTTTGTTTCTGTTTTTGTTTCTTTACATACCCTGGGATAGAGCTTTCTGCTCTTTCGGATTCAAAATTCCCATACATTTACACAGAAAGGAAAGGTATTGGTATTGTAAAAGCATTATTAGATTTCTAGTATTACCCTCCTTCCTTTTCTCCTCAGTTTGTAAAGACTACACTCTAGATGGCTTGATGCTATTCCCTTCCCACCTGCTCTAGGGAGGGAATAAATGACTATGTAACCTCCACGTAGAGCCCACTCCTGCACGACTGGGAGTTTTATCATTGACTTGACCAGGAATAAGGCCCAATTCCTGGATGCCTGGACTTTAGGCGTGGTACACTGCTAGAACACTGGTTCTCAAACTTTTTAAATGGAGCCCCCCATGGATGTTTTAATAATCGTGTCCTCCTTTTTCCTCCTGAAAAGAAAGGGCCCTTTCAGAAAAGCAGCAACACAGGAAGTGTGCCCAGCAGTGCAGATTCTCAAAGTGGAGGGAGTCAAGGGACGCCAGGTTGAGAGAGGGACCGATCAGTGGTGAGGACCCCAATACCTCCATGCTTCCTGGAGAAGAAAGAAGCTGCTGCCATCACCTCATTCAGTCGCCACAGCCCCTGCCGAGCACATTCATAGAATCATAGAGTTGGAAGGGAACTCATGAGATCAGCTAGTCCAACCCCCTGCCAAATGCAGGACCACTCCCACTAAATCATCCCAGCCAGGGTATTGTCTAACCAGACCTTGGACCAAGCAGCTGCTGTTGCTCCTGATAGCCTCCCCCCACCTCTGCTTCCCTCCAAGGGGTTGCCCAGCCTGGTGTTCTGGTTGTTCTCAGCCTGGTGCCCATGATATCTCCCCCCTCCCCCGCCCCGATCCATCTTGTGCCCCTCTTGAGAGTCTTATTCTACTGTAAGGAAGAATCTATATGAGCAATGTATCCCTTAAAATTAATATCGAGGCCCAACTGCCTGTATTCAGTCCTCGTTGAATGTGATCTGTCAGCAGAGGAACAATCTATTAAGAATTGACTTATGTCTATTTTTCATGTACGGGTACCTTACATGCTAGCTGAAACACATGCTAATTGCTTATGGGGTGTTCTGATATGAGAGCCCCAGAACTTTATTTTCATATCTAGATTTATGCACTACTATTTTTCTGCCCCTTGCTCATAACAATTACTATAATATGCTCCTTTCCAGCTCTGTAAGTAAATAAAAGTAACAAAATGAATGACTTAATACATCTCCTTTACTTACCCCATCCTCCAATTCCCAGCTGCTCTCCCCCCACCCACCTCAATCATCTAAAAAGAGAAAATTGGTCCTTTTCTCCTGTACTATAATGCAAATATTTTTTTTTTGAAAAATCCATTAGGGTTGGTAGAAATATCCACTAAAATTCAGTGTTCAATATTTCACTTTGCTCCTCTAAATATAAATATCCTTTTAGCTTTTGTTTTGCTTATTTTTATAGATCTACCAATTCTCCATCTTACCAGATTGTTTATATTTCTTAAAAGCCTCAAAGCTATTGCTTACATTACCCTTACATCTGTACCTAACCACATTGGCTTTTGTTGTTCTTTCCATTTTACAGTTAAATTTAAATTGCAGCCTCCTGGCAAATATCTTTGAGAAATATCACCCATTTCAAGAAATCAAATCGAAATGGTTAGTCATTTCGTATTACCTCAACCGCTTCTTTCTTAAAATCACAATGTTTGTGTTTTCTCAAATCCTTCCCCACCCAGACACTGAAATCTAATAATATTGTGAACACTTAATGCACTATCGAAGTACAATTTATTGCACACTTGGCTTATTTTGTAGCATTAAGTTTATAGTAGTTTCTCTGACCACACAGAATATTCTTCAACAAAACTTCTTGATAAATGGCAGTGACATTCACTCCTTGCAGAGGAGTAACAGAAGGACAAAGCATCACTTAAGCCTGCAAAATAAGCTTTACTTGCTTTCCCCATAGGCTCCAGCAGAGCAAATTGATAGACAAACTCCGTATCTGGTTGAACAATGTTGACTCAGCATTCTATTGACACTTGTGTGCACACAACGTTGGCTGGAATTTTAGATCATATGTGGGAAAACAGGTTTTGTTCAAGGCTCAGGTGTTTACTGGAGCCCAGCTTCATTCCCCAGTTCCCACAGTCTCGGAGGGTGCACAGTACCACTGCCTCAGTCAGTCTGCAGGTTGGAGTGCTTGTTGTGATTGAGGCAGGTTCATTCAAGAGTGTGGATACAAGTCAATATCCAACTGCTGCTAATTCAAGGTGAAATTCACCCCTTTGCAAACTTCACCCTTGTAAAAAGCTTCTGCAACAGCTAAAGACTATTTTGTGTCATGACAGACTTAATGAGACCTATGAGACAGCGCTTGCACACTGGTGAAATTCATCCTCTTTGAGCCATGTCCAGGTTGCTTTCTTAATACTACTGAATAAAAATATGCCTATTTTCAAAACAATATTCAGTGGGGAAAAAGGGATTTTTTCATAAAAATTAGTGTGCAAAAATCTTCCATTTTCCTATAAGCTCCAGTTTAGAATGTCCCTGTAGAAATAATGGTGTTTGATCATGTAATTAAAGACTGTATTATTATTCATCAACAGAGAGCAAAAAGTAAAAATTTTGTGCAGGCACAATCTTAACTTTCCTAATTATGAATGCTTCATTTTTGCAGACTTACTGTTTTGCAAGGGTTGGGGTTTTTTTAAATGGAGAATTCACAAGGATTACTTCACCTTGTCCACTGAAATAAAGCATGCTGTCTATTTAACACTGGAGGGCAATACTACACAGGGCTTTTTTTGTGATGGTATGCAGGGATATGGAGTACCGGCACCTTTTTTGCTGGCCCTGCTGCCCAGCTGGTGGGGTGGGGTCTGCAGGGGAAAGGAGCACTTGCTGGAAGAAGAGGTGTGATGCAGGAAGAAGGGTGATGGGAGAGGCATTTTTCAAATTTACTATCAAGATATGAGTAGACACCTTTTATTTTTTTGGAACAAAAAGAGAACTGATACTACACAACTGTTCAGGGAAGGAAATGAAGAAGAATGCCAATGGAAACTTCAAGGGAGCTCTCAATAGGCAGAGTATCCATGCTGGAATTCGAGTTAGGAAATCATGGTTAAAACCCCCACAGAAGTGTTGCTACATCTCATTTCTAGCTCTAGGGGAAATTCCGCTAGTGCAGTCCGCTACATAAGGCAGAATTTGGCTTGTAGTTTTTGCTTAGTTATTATTCCAGATGTTACCCAAGTACTGAGAAACTACCATGACACGTGCAAGATTACCACCTCCTGCTGTAAAACCTGTGGGAGTTTAAGGTGAAGGAATTCTCTGTAAAGATCTCCTCACAGAGTTCACCTCAGAAGATTCTGTCCTGAGGATAGCATTTGCCCCCTGAACAGAATAGACTGTGGCCCTAACCCCAGCCCCAAAGATCCACAGGGATCTGTCTGCCACTGCAAGCAGCTTTCACTCTTGAGAGCTCTCCCTACATTGGTCCCTAGAATTGCAGCCCCAGAAACTTATCTTGTCCCAAGGACTGCCTTTATGGAGGGATCCCCACAACAAAGGGAGTCCACAGGAATTATAACACAGACTCAGATGTATTTTCCTTCCTTGGACAGATCACATTCTTTCTCCATGAAGCCAGTAGGGAGTCCACATTGTTGTTTCCAGCCCTGTCCTCTTCGCCCATCTCCTCCTGTCACAAGGTCTGGAAAGAAGAAGAACAGTGCCATAGAGATGGCCAGGCTCCTTCCCCAATTGAAGTGGGGAAATCTATTGCAGGGGATCCCTTCTGCATGTGCATCATGGACGGAAAAACTTTCAATATTTAGATCTCGTGTCAAATATTTCTTGCCTTACTTCCTCTCACTAGCTTTGAAGTCTCTAAAAACATCCCAAAACCACTGGCACCATCCCACAACTCCTTTGTTGTCCTTAACTTCCATTAAATGGTCTCTGCTGTGTCAGCCAAAATATTTACACTGCTTCTCTCTCTACAGGCTCAATTGCTTCCTCTCCTCTGGCTTTATTGTGTCTTTCCCTCTGGATTCTGTACCCTGACTTATTACCGCTCACTCAGATTCCTGATTCAATCATCGTGTTCCTATTATCCTGATAATGTCAAATGGAGCTTTGGTGATAAATAATTCAGATTCTGCAATCTTATTTAATATGTGCCTCACTTCTCCGTGGAAGATATTTAGCTTTCTTTTCAGAGCTTCCTTTGCTTTTTGCTTTTTTCTGCCTTGCAAAAGCAAAGTAACAGAAAAGATTAACATGTTTCTGACCACAACAGATAGATGTAGATTAACACAGCTGGGTACAACCCTAGGGATCCAGAGCCTATAAATGTATGGCTATGTCTACACTAGCAAGTTAGGTTGACTTAAGGAGGCTTAGGTCGACTTAATAAAAACAGCAGGTTAGGTCAACCTAACCCTTAAGTCGACTCCTTAGGTCGACCTAAGCACAGCGTGGGATGCTGAAGTCCACTTTATTAGGTCGACCTAAGGGCAGTTAGGTCGACTTACTAAGTCCCCATTAAGGGAAACCACTTTGTTAAATTGACCTAATAAGGTCGACTTTAGGTAAACCTAAAGTCGATCTTATTAGGTCGACTTAACAAAGTCGACTTAACTTTCTGTAGTGTAGACATAGCCTATGTTAGCACAAACCTGGCAATGTATACAAGAAACATTTGTGCTGCTTTTTGCAAGATAATAAGCTTCTGATAAAAATTAAGCACAGATGAGTTTATTTAATATTTCAGGATTCTAATGGCTTGAGGGAAATGAACAAAATATGTTTATCAATCATCCCTCATGCCTGTCACTCACCTGGCCATTTCTCATGTACACAATTGACTGCACCCTACATCATGGTAGCACCTGGAGTATGGGCTTCTGATGCCTACGCCTTTAATTGGGTGCCTTTGTTTCTACTTTGGCTACTCTGAGACTTGACTTCTGTTTTCTTCCTGTGCAACTTACCACAAAATAGCATCCATTTAAATCCCAATTATTCTAAATAAACAAACCAATTTTAGAAAATGAAAGACAATCAAAATTACACAGAACAACCTTGGTGGAGTGTAATAACTAAGTACTATAAAAACCCAACTTGGCGGCACAAAATCTGAATCACATGTAATTATTTGTACTTTACAACATACTTATGGGGAAAAAAATTGTACCAAGGTCCTGGCTGAGTATGTATGCCTGTTTTGTCATTTGCATTTGTTTCTCACTTTTCTGTTTGCTGTGTCATCTTATTCATCCAGAATGCATATATGAAAAACGTAACCAACAGCAACTTCTGTGCATTGTTCTTGTCAGATAAAGGGAGAAGGCATAAACTGTACCAGGTAAGAGTGGATAACTATAAAGGAATCCAAATAACGAGGTCTAAAAATATATATAAGTTAAGGAGAAGGCTTTGCTAAGGTAACCACTCAACAACATAAATAATTTAAAAAGCTCTACTAAAACACACTCTACTACTCATATTTCTCCACCTGGGGAGAGGATGAGAGAACAAGAGGCATGAGAGACATTAGTCATAAGCTAAATGCAATTTTGGAAATCACTCAGATGCTATGCTGATTAGTGTGATACAAGTACCTAGAGCAGAATAAAGGAAGGTCTTGTAGAACTTCATGTGACCTGGATGTAGATGAGTTGAGCACTGTTCACATTTCTGCCATAGACTACCTAGGAAGCTGTAGACCAGTCATTTAATCTCTCTGCTTCTAGTTCCACCATCAGTAAACTGAGGATAATACTACTTCACTGCTTTAGAAGGGTATTGTAAGGATATATCCATGGGAGGCTTTCAGGTGCTAGTGATGAAAGCAACATAAAATATTGAGGTGGAGCCCAAAGCACATCTAAACTTGTGTATATGTTATGATATATGGTGAATGGAAGTAAACATAAACACTAATTTAGACTTGCATGGGGTCTGGTTAATTTCCTGCACCCCTCCAGAACAAGTTAGATATGCAGATAGGTCTTAACCATATTAGAAGCTTCACACATATTAAGACTGTATAATTTATGGATAGCCAGTATGGCTGATTGTGTACAGTAACAGACTATTACAGTGCTGAGGGAACCATCACAGAGAAGAATGAGGGGGGATTTGATAGTTAAGGCTCCTATCTGAAAGAGGGTTCCAGGGAAGATGGAACTAGGCTGTTCTCCATGGTAGTAGATGACAGAAACAGGAGCAATGGTTTAAAATTGCAGTGGAGGAGGTCTAGGTTGGCTATTAGGAAAAGCTTTTCACTAGGGGGTTGGTGAAGCACTGCAATGAGTTATCTGAGGAGAAAGTGGAATCTCCATCCTCATTGGTTTTTAAGGCGCGGCTTGTCAAAGACTTGTCTGGGATGGAGTTTGTCCTGCTTTGAGCAGTGGGTTTGACAAATATCTAGATGACCTCCTGAAGTCCCTTCCAACCCTAGTCTTCTGTGATTCTATGATCCTTGAGTCTTATTGTGGCCTTACATGTGTCAGTACTGTCTCAGTCACCTCTTTCCCCCTTAGTCCAAATTACATCTTCTGGGTTTCCTGCTTCTATATCAGGAGAATTAGCTTAAACAAAAGCCACAGATGATTTAAAGGTAGATAATTAAGGTGGAAGGTTTTAATTAGAGGCTGGGAAATTAACATCATTCTGCTCTGAAATCTCAGTGCCACTATCACTACATGGTAACTTTGATTATCTGAATGTATTTGGGACATTGAATACATTCAGATAGGTAATGACAATTAAGGGTATTTTAAAACATCTTTAATAGATATCAGGGGACACAAGCTACCTGTAGATAAAGAGGGTCCAGGCAAATGAGGCTTATTACAAATTAGGCACACATTTTTAATGGTGAGGGTGATTGACCACTGAAACAAACTAGAGAAGGGGTGCCTCTCTGGAAAACCTGCTTTAGTCAAACACAAGTTACTCAGCTCAATAAAGGAGTAACTGAATAGAATTCTGTGACCTGTGTCATACAGGAGGTCAGGTTACTTGATCAAATGGTTCCTCCTGGCTTTTTTAAAAAAAAAATCTATAAGCACACAGATAATCAAGAAGAGCTCTATTTGCTGGATGCATCCATAGCTCATTCAGCATCAGCATGGGCAAAATTTCCCAAGGACCAAATTCTGAGACCAAGGTTCAGGGGTCCTGGGAAAAGCCTTCCCTTGCCCTGTCCTGACAGGTAAATGAGACTACATCTGTGATGCTCCCACTGTTAACAAGGTCTTATCTGGGTTTGTACAGAGCCCACAATAAAGAGGCCACAATCCACCCAGGGAATTGGAATGCCACCATAGTGTAAATATCCAGAAACAATAGGGAGAGAGTCAAGAACAGACAGACTGGATTTTTTAATTTTGTTTTTTCCAATCTGAGCTCCAGGAGAACAAGTAGAACACGAAAGAGTGAACATCTACATTGATTTATAGGTATGTCTGTAGCATTATTAATGATAAGACCACCAAGAAATCTCTCAATCATAGCTGGCATTGTAATCTGCTAATTAAATAAAATGTACTTTGATGTATTAGATAAGGCATACTAGCAGTTGACAGGAAACACTCTTAATGAGACATATATAAACAAATAGAACAATAAGTGCTTACTATCACATTCAGCAACTCATTTGCAAGTCCCTTTCTTTGAAAGGAGACACTGCTTGCTTTGGTTTCCTTGAGTTGGCGAAATAAGCTGCTGAAGTGACAAAAGACAGATGTGAGCAAGTTAATTCAACCCTCCAACATTCACTGGCAACCTTTGAAAATGTTATTGTCTTGGTGGAAATGTCACATACCTACTAGCTTTGCAAGGAGGTTGTGGGGGGCAATAATTGCTTTTTTTTAAAAAAAAAATCATGCAATAAAATTACCAAGGAATGCAAAGCTGGTGTCAAATCTGTATATGTGGGTAAAGATTGCTGTTTTGTTTTATTCTGGACAAGTCACAAATCTGTTCCCACACTTGGATGGTTACAGAGAGAGCCTGACTCAGGAAAGGCAATCCAGGGAAGTAACTTTGTAAAAAGAGGATGAGTTCTGCCAATAGACCATGAAAATAAAACAAATAAAGTTAAGTTTATCTCTGGTGTCAGTCAGGCTATTTGATCCATTGTCTTTAATCAAAAAGGAGACATTCCCATAGCATTAATCAGTAGATTCTTTTGAAGGAAAAACTCAAGTTTTTCAAATCCTTGTGTTTGGTCTCTGTTATAACTATTCAAACCAGTGGGTGGAATGACAGGCTCTGAGGATAGTTAGTAATTTAACTTTTTGCCATGAGTCTATGACCATTGACATGCTAAGTGTGGCTTGTCACATAAATATCCCGTGTTTGAGAACTGATTTATAGGAAAATGCTGGAATAAAATAATAAACATGATTTAGGATATACAAAGCTAACTCAGTGTAGTCTGAGTAGCTCCTGGAAATACATATGAGAGTTAGGCTCTTCCTTCACTTGTGGCTGCAACTCCTAACATACTCATGTAGAGCCAGATTCTGATCCGAGTTTCACCTTTTTAAACTTAAGAATGGCCTATAGAGTTACTCCCAGCTTTCACTGAGACCAGAATCCGGCTCTTGTAACTTCTCCGAATTGAGAGTTAGCAGTAGAAAAAGAGTGTGGCTCATAGCTTTGACATGTAAGCCAGCCGTGGCAGCCCTTTCACTGTTGTCTATGTATGCCTTCCCCATCTCTTCTCTTGGTAGCAAGGTAGAGTCATCAGAGCTAAGTTCCAAAGGGGGGGCCTGGTCAGTCTAGTTCAGCAAAACAAGAAGTCCTGGGGCACTTTTAAAGACTAACAAATTTATTTATCGCAGGAGCTTTCGTGGGAGGAAAGTGCCACTGGACTCCTGGCCAGAGCTAGTTATTCAGGATCCATTGCAATTACAGAAATTTCCATTTTTTCAAGTAACAGTCTGGCTCATGGGACTATCCGGAAAAATATCACAGGAGAATGCTCAGAGTCCACAGGCCCCTTAAGTCTCAAGCTTTCCTTCCCGCAAAAGCTTCAGAGTCCTCCCAGATTTACCTAAATTAACTTTTCTGATATCCATTCCATAAGAGAAAGGCTCTTTGAGCACAGGTTTCTGAATTAAAGTGATCTGCAAACCAGCGATGTGGGAAACAAAGATATATTTCATAGCCAATGTACAGTAGCAGTCTCATGGAATGCTAAATCTGCTCATTTTATTAATGCATTTACTGAGAAGCTTTGAGACCTTACTTAATTTATAGCTCTTACGCAGAACAATAGTAGCATCTTAGGCTGTGAAATGCTACTTTGTTGCTTTTCCACTGCTGGCCTGAATGTGATGCTGTCGACTTGGCTTGAGTATGTCAGATGCAGACCAGACAGTATAGTAAAGAAAGAAACTGGTGTCCTCCATTTTCAAGGGCTGGCTCATTAAGCATTCTGTAATGAGCTTGCTCTGTTTATTAATTCTGCAGCTAACAGTGACAGCTATACCTGATGTGAACTTGAGTAGCTGTGAACTGGCCTTCTGTCAACTCCACTACAGTCAGAGCTCGATTTTCCACAGAATATCGTACAGTGAATTCAGAATCTATATGGTGATTTGGGGGCATGAGTGCAACAACATCCTCAAGTGATTGTAAAATGCTTACTCATCCTGGTGTCAATGGGACCACTCAGATGAGTGAGATCTCACTGATGCAGGGAAGGATGTACAGTCAGGGCAAGAATGCTTAGCAGCGACTCCTGAGCCTCACCTGAAGGCAGCGTCTAATGATAATTGTACACCACTGGTTATAGCCATTACAAACTGTGCCAGGACATAAATACTGCATCAAGTGCAGCACAGCTGTACAGAGTTACTCCAGCATTTGCAGACACCAGTAGGGCCAGATTTTGCTCTGGTGAAAATAGGAATAGCGCCATTATTTAGACAGGAAGGAGCCCAACTGTTCATGGGCTAACTAACTGTTCTCAGCTGCAACTAGGCACTTCATTTATGCTCCTGGGAACATTTCCATATTTTCATTTGCCTACTTCCCCTAATTGCTCACTAGGGGCTCAGTTAAGGCCAGAACTATGGTAAAAGTAGGGCAGAAGGTGCGTTTCCTGAGTGGGCGTAGAGGAGAAAAAGCTAGGGCAGAGGAAGGTATAATGTCATCCTGGTGCTGGTATGATGGTCATCGTATTGGCTGATACACCCAGCGAAGCACAAGCTAAATAGCCACGGCTCATTAGCCGGGGCTGTAACAGACTCCTACCCAGCTTGAGCATAGAGTGGGATCTGTAACGCATGCCAATGGGTTGCGCAGGCAAGAGCAGAGGGAAGGAAGTCATTGAAGGCCCTTGCTACAGCTTGAGAAGATGTGTAGTTTGCATTCACCCCAGCTTTGCCCTCTTGGTGCTTCGCAGTGGCTAAAGGGAAAGTGAAGTCATGGCCACATCTCCAAACCACCTGAAAACACCCATCTGGAGGTATTTAGTGCTCCTGGGCAGCCATCCTCCTTGAGTCAAAGCAGGGGCATTGCTGGATAGAAAAAAGATCCAGGGTTGTGGCCCCCCAGCCCACTCCCTGCTAGCACCCCCCCAGCTAGGCCACACCTCCAGACCCCACCCCCACCCAGTCCCCCCACCACTACCCAGCCCCCACCAAGTCTCCTTGTCCCCATGCCCCCTTTGCCTCTCCCTAGGCCTCTAACTCCATCCATCCCTCCCCAGCCCCCCCATCCTGACCCCTTGCTCGACCGACTCGCGAGTCCGGACCCCTCCATTCCCACCCCCGGTCTCTGCGTTCCCCCCTTACCTTAACCCCTGATACAAAGGCCCGGGACCGGCCTGCAGGGCAGCCGGCAGAGGGGCCGGATCAGACCATGCTGCCGGCCCCCACGCTCTGCTCCCACTGCTGCCGCCGCATGCCGGCCCCTTGGGCCTGATCCTGCCCCTCTGCCGCCACTGCTTGCCACCACCACGGGCAGGCAGCGTGGCCAGATCAGGCCTGGGGGTCCCTTTCCCAGCTCCTCTGTCCCCCTCCCCTGTGCTCCTTTCCTGGCTCCTCTGCCCCTTTCCCGGCCCCACTGCCCGCCGCCTCATCCCAGCCCCCTCACCTGGCCAGAGGCTCGGAGATGCAGGGGTCGCCGGCAGAGCCGCTTCTGGGCCAGGCTGCTCCTGCCCTGAGCACACTCTGTCTGAGCATGCTCAGGGCGGGAGATTTGAACCTCCCCAGCCTGGCTGCAGCAGGAGTCTGCGGCTTTGCTGGGGCCCCTGGGCGGAATGCAGTGTTCCGCCTGGGTTTTCTATTTTTAGGGGCCCTGGAACACTGGCCCCTAAAAATTGGGGGCCCCGGAATGGCGTTCCGGTGTGTTCCCCCTTACTTTAACCTCTGTCTGCTGGGGAAAATAGATCCGGGGCTCAGGCTATTCTACCTGGGGCCGACGCCCTGCCAGCCCAACGGCAACGACGCCTCTGAGTCAAAGTACTGGCTGCAGCAATACAGCTACCTTCTTTGTGGATGCCCTGCTCCCTCCCTCTCATCTGTCCCAGACCAGATATGTGGCCTTGAGTGGGCACCCTCGGAAAACCCTAGGGAGTATATCTAGCATTTATTGGAAAATGTGGATCACGTGCTCAGACACTGGTCACATCATCACTTGAAAAACTTTGGCCCAGATCCTCAGGGTTGGCCAAGCAGTCCTTAGTCCCTTTTGTGTTCCCCTGATCCAGGGGCAGCGAGTCTTTATGCAGCCCCAAGAGTAAATTACAGCAGCCTCTCTTTTCTTCCTAGCATTAATGGCCCCTGGAAGGCCATTCAGCTGCCCCAGGATTGCCAGAATACAAGGAGTTCCAGACTTTCTCCCCAGCACCTCACATGCAAGGGTAGAGCTGTTGGAAGGGATGGCCTAACACCAACTTTGCCAGTATTTCTAAAAGTCATGGATATCCTATGGAAAAGGGACCCCAGATGCTCAGTTAGGTCATTTTCTGAGGAACAGAGGGGTTGGAGCTGTCAGTTTACCTTTCTACTTCATATATGTTCTCCAGCTGTGCTGACCACTCCACTCACTCTGCAGAGCACATATTACACATCTGTCTGTCTTTTAAGTCAACCTTCTCTATCAGAGATCCAGGGAGTCCCAGCATCCACATGATCAGAAATACAATAGGGCCCAATTAAGTTTGAGGAAGCACCGTGACCCTGAGAATGAAGTTGCTTTGCCAATAACTAAGAGAAATGCCAAAGAAGTCATTACACAGAATATGGAGTGACATGCTTGTTCCAGAAACCCGAAACTCTTATCTCAGAAGATGACTGTTTTTCAGCATTCTATAGGTCAATAATATTTAGCTGTCTTTTTCTTAAAAAGAAATTGACTGCATATTTTAAATACTACACCAATTTGGTTCCCTCCTAAATTATAAATTGTTCCTTTAAATTGGTTTGGAGATTTTTCTGCTATGTAAAAACCACCTGGAACTCTTTGTGTTTTTCCTGACAAGGTGGTGAAATGTTGGGCAGTCTGGTTTACAGTTTATGTTATTGTTGTATCACTTATTTGGGGCTTTTCTAAGCAAAAGGCTTTTCGCAATGTAAACACAGCAGGCCAGATTCTGAGATCAAGAGATTTGCTCTAGATCTGTAATCATGTAGCCGACAACAGAATATGACCCAGCATTTATTGTTTCTACTCAAGCTTATTTTAGTTCACATTTAAATTAGCTTTATTTGTTAACCATCCAAGCCTAATTTTCCATTTCTAGCTACATTCCTTTAGAATTAGGTTTCCTGAACTCTCTACAGTTGCTGCCTGGACTGACCAAGCTTAGGTACATGGGAAAACCTGAACTGAGTTTGCATCTACCCAAACTCAATGGGTGTGTCTACACTAGCAATTTAGGTCGACTTAAGGACCCTTAAGTCGACCTAAATTACTCCATGTCTACACCGGACTTTCATTAAGTCAACTTAAGAAATTCCTTAAGTGGACTTACTGAAAGCTTAAGTCAACTTAATAACAACCTCCCATTAGGTCAACTTAAGCCTTAAGTCAACTTAAGGTCAGTGTGGATGGGGAGTAACCGTTAAATAGACTTTATTAAGTCAACTTAAGGCCAGTTAAGTTGACTTAAGTCAACTTAACAAAGTCGACTTAACTTTTTCTAGTGTAGACATACCCAATAATTCCTCATGGTGATGAACAGCACTGACAATAAGTAGTAATTCTTGTATAATATTTTTTCTCCATAGTCATAAAGGAGGTCAGTATCATTTTAATGATGGGGAAACTGAGGCACAGCAACGTGAAGAGATTTGTCCAAGGTTATTCAGCAGGTCAGTTGCAGAGCCAGGAACTGTACTGAGGCTTCTGGAATACAAGTGCCTTAGCTCTACACTACCTCTGTTGTCCACTGAGTTTACAGATCTTAAATATACAAGATGCAACAGGAAGTTGCTCCTGGAAGAAATGATCCCCTACTCACAATAAATATAGCGTAAAAGTACTTACAAAGGAAAGAACAGGAGCAGCAGACGCTTGAGAAAAATCTGTCTCACTTACCCATAAATTCAGTGGTGATGGATTCTTCAATTTCTATGCTATTGGAGACAGAGTCAAACATTTTGATTGACTGGGCTGACTCACCAGATAACTCCACACACTGAAAGCTGCCCCAGGGATTCAGTTCCAAAGCTTCTAATGTGTGTATCTGAATAGAACACTCTTTCACATATTAACAGTAGCTGAAAGTCTGTCTGACAACCGAGAAGTAGAACTGTCCAACCTGACAAAAACATCAATTGGGAAAACCCTGGGGGTCATTGATTATATATGAGAACATGATTAGCCATCAGCTCTCCCTAAAAAGGAAAGGGCAAAGCAACACTACTAAGCAGCCACCTCCTGGAAGAAGGAGATGAAAATTCCCTGAATTTATGGACCCATTCTCCCTACCCCAAATGAAAACTTCCAGGAAGATTAGATTTTTCATTCTCACTTTAAGGAATGGATCCATAAATTCATTAATTATGGGATTTTTGTAGCAGTCTCCTTTCTCCATCACTATCAATTTTTTGAGCTACAGCTTGCAGGGTGCGTCTACACTTACAAATTAAGTCGACTTAAGCTTGCTTAAATCAACTTAATTTAATCTGTGTCTACACTACAATTTCCTTAAGTCGATTTAAGGAAATTTAAAGTCGACTTTATTAAACCTGGTTTAAAGTCGACTTTACTGGCTAAGTCAACTTAGCCAGTGTAGACGCAGATTAGCCCTAAATTGACTTAAAGTCAACTTAAGGGCTCCAGGGCTCTCCCACTGTCCTCCCTACTAGGGTGGCTGGCACAGCCAGAGCCTGGCATGCCCCCCCACAGGGCAGGACACAGCCCTGCCCACCCTGCTCCTATGCCCTGCCACTGTCCCTGTCCTGCTCAGCCCCCATTGTACAGGGACTTACAAGATCACTGCCTTCAAAACTGCTCATATGATGCACTGGATCCATCAGCCCATGAGATTGCTGTTGCCTTAGTGAAGAGGGCTTTAATCTTAAGTAGGGGGAAAGATTACTCCTTGGCTTTACGAACTACATAAAATTATGCCGTCTTCTCCCACACCCTCAAAATATATTGCTATGGAGGGTCTTAGGAATGTGTTGCATCCCTACCATCTTGACTAGTATCCACTTGTTACCCAGGGTTATCTGAACCCAACGCTCTGGTAGCTAATCTCTATTTTCCAGTCCGTGTCAGGAGATAAATTAGTGGAGGCCACAGTACTTCTCTCTGATGACTGGTACACACAAGCACTTTCAATGTTTTTATTGAATACATGGCACTTACCTAAAATAGCAACAGTTTTAGAGTCCACCAGAAAGAGTTCCCTAAAGTTTGATGTGGTGTTGAGTGATTCAGCAGCAGAGTTCCAGTGGCCAGCCTTTCTCCTAGCTGTTGGGGAGTTTCATACCAATCTCCTTGACTGGATTTCAATTCAATTTCATTTAAAAACACAAGCAAGAAGCAACACACAGAACTACTGCACAATGAGAATTGGTCACTGGCTCTCACAGTCATATATTCTAGGATGTTCTGCAGCCTGAATATGGAGCCATTTGAATCAGAGGACAAAAAGACAGTGCAAATTCTGCTGCTGTAAGAAGCTAAGCAGCTGCATATGGAAAGAGCAGCAAGAGAGACACGCGTTTTCTTTTTACTCTTGTCTGGCATGCGTCCTTTAGTGCTGATGGAGAGGCATGGTATACAAGATCTGTCCTACTGCCTTTAAGTCAGTTGGTGTCTAAAGGTATACACTTAGAGTCAGATGACAGCTAATGTGATTTGCCATTTGGCAATCCCCAACAATTCCACTTTCAGACCTTTCTCCAGCTCTGGGGCAGTAAATGGTGTTTAAACTTTTCTAACGGTCTGCACACATGGCAGCTGTGGCCATGTGCATCCTGCTGCCACCGCAATGTGTTTATACTCGGAATTGATTGCCGGGAACAAAAAAAGAAAGTATCGCCATTGTTGATTGATATGAAAAATAAACGCAAATTCCATCATCTTTCAAACAAAAGGATGAGATTATTCCTCAAAATGGCATGATCCCCAAATGGAAATGTGTCCATAGAAGACTTACTGAAAAACACTGGAGCAGCTACACATGTTTTCAGGCCAAGATCAAAGTGACGCTATTCGCTCATGTCGGAATCTAGTAAAGAAAAGAATTAGATCTATCACCACCAAGGGCAATGCTTCCCCATGGAGCTCTCAGAGAATAAGGGAACACAGCACCAACTCAGATCATATTACTGCAAGATGCAGAGTGTGAATAGAGAAAGTGAGGGGCTTCCCCCTCAGAGACCAAATCCTGGCCAGATTTCAACAGGTTCCAAGTAACAGAATTCTAGAGTGGCCAACAGCCATAGAATAGCTCCCCACAAATTGCCAAGGAACCACAGATCTGCTTTGCTCCCAATATTGCCACCTGAGGCAATGCTTCTCAGCTCCGCCAAGATTCTCTCCACAAAGGGTATTTGGATCCACCAGCTCTGCACTGTTCCACTATGCTCCCCAGCACCCCTTGTATGATGAGGTGGAGGGAGCACAAGTGGAGCTACACCGTGGCAGGCACAGAGGCTAAGATCCTGGGTACAAATTTCAGTCATTTTACCTCCATTGTCTGCCCTGGTGCTGCTGCACTCAGTTTCACATGGATTGGGGAGAGGTATAAATGAAGAATGAAAGAGGAAAGATTTGCCCAATAGAGAGGAAGGATTATTGTGAATTATGACTTCAGACTCTTGTTCTAGTTGTTATCATAGGAATTAAAATTGCAAGTAAATTCATTCTCACCAGCCAGCATTTATCTCTGGGTTGTTATGACCCTCTAGAATGCTGCCTAAAGCCAACAAGAAGTGCATTAGCTGAGAACAAAAAGGTATTGTTAAAAAAATGATAAAATCAAAACAAAGGGTAACCTATAAGCCCATAGGATACAGAGCAGCTAAATCCAGAAACACTCTAGGGATAACAACCTCTGAGACCTCCCCCTACCACATCCCAATACACTTTTATCTCATCATGGTTTATCCAAATTTGTCAGAGCGTGTCACAAACATGCACCATTCAGAACGTCCTTTCCAAAGGATGCTTTAATGCAGTTGTTATTTTAAACAGCACATCCCAAATAGTTCTAGCTGTATGACTGAGAATTGTGATTAGCTTTTAAAGACTTCTAGGACAAGCTGGGTTCTTGCATATCAAATTTTCCAGCTGTGTTAACAAACTGATGTAAAACAGATGGGCGGCTGATACAAAGCTCAAAGCACTGGAGCACTTGGGTAATCAATTAACACCTTCCAAAGTTATGAATGCCTTAATAACCTGAACTCACTTCTCATGAAGAGCAGCAGGAGTTCATTACTGTTGTGACACTTTTACACTGCACATTAGAGGGGGGAGGAATCTATTTCCCAGGGCACAGTCTAGTTCCATCCATCCTCTCTAGTTTCTGGCAACATTTTCTGTCTTCATGGTTGTAAGTAATCAGGCAATTGTGTTAATATTTGATTTGTCAGATACTCCATTAATTTGTAATGAGGAGTTGTATGTCTGGACAATTAAAGGTAGTATAAAAAACCCTTACTCATCTATATGCTACTTACATCAAGTGAAAAAGCATTTAGACAAAGACAATGGGTGTGTTTACATAGCAAGATCTGTGCTCAGGCTAGCCTATCCCAGTTAGCTCTGTCACGAGGAAGGCCCTCCTTGGCATCACCAGGTGGGGAAATCCAGGGATTGAAAATCCGGAGGGGTCTCCGTCTACCCAACTTGGTAGCCTCACTTCAAAGTCAATAAATAGCCCTTAGAGCTCAGGGCCGTATGGCCTAATGGCTACAGAGTCTTCACACAAGCTACAAGCAGCCCTTTCGGGTCAGGGCAATCTGGCCTAGTGGCCACAGAGTCTATCACAAGCCCTTATGGGACAGGGCAATATAGGGGTGACTGCCCCAGGGACAGGTCACCCCAGGTAGGGGGACTCAGGCCCTCCCGCTTCACCGAGCCCCATCCCAGGGTCCTATTGGTGCCAGGGATACAGCCCAAGTCAGTGGGGATCCAGACTGCAACACACTGACTTTGAATGCGGACCTTACCCAGTTTCCCCGTCCAGGGCCCCTGGACTACATTCTACCCAGGTCATTGCTGCTGTACCTCCATGGAGCGGCTGATTGTCCCTTCCAGCAGCTGACCCCAGTAGCTCCTCCTCAGGGTGCTGGGGTTCCCTTGTAGCCACACGTACCTGTTCGTCTGCCTCCCAGCCACTCTCAGATAATGCCCGCTCTCCCACGAGGTCTCCCAGCTTTGTCCTGCTTTCTTGCAGGGGCTGTTGCAGGTCCTCCATGGTGGTCAGCCCTAGAGGAGCTGGGCTGCTCCTATTTATACTAGGGTAGCAGTTCTAGCATGCTCGGCAGGGCTTAAGGGATGGGGCTTCTGCCACCCACAGGGTTTGCTGGGCTTTTCCAGTGTGGGGCATGCCTGGCCTGTCACAAGCTCAAAGAACAACATACACTTAAGTATGAACCTGGCATGGACCCTGGGTATGTATTCAGATCACTAGTCCATGCTAAAGCCCACATGGCAGAGTCTTTATTATGCTTGTTAGCCAAGCTAGCTGTATTCAAGCTAGCCCACACATATACCCTTTGTCTTTTCTAAATGCTTTCCCACTTGATATAAGTAGCATACAGTTTTATCTAGCTAAGGTTTTTTTGGTTTATTTTTTTGTTTTTTTTTAAATAGAACCTATAACTGTGAAAGTGGTCACAGCACCATTTTCAAAAGGGAGATAGGGCCAACTGTGGCAGCTATTGATGTATTGCCCTCCTCTCAATCGCTGGGAAGTTTCTTGCTAGAATTTTATTGAATTGTGTATTCCCCTCTGCAGAGGAAGTATTACCAGACTCCTAGTGTGGCTTCAGACCTTTACAAGGCACCACCAACATGATTCTTGTAGCCAGGAAAAATGTCAAGAACACCACCAGGGCTGTATATGTCCTTCATTGATCTGACCAAAGCTTTTAACTCTGTCAACCATGAGGCTGTATGGAAAGTCATGTCAAAGCTAGACTACCCAAGCGCATTTACCCATCACTGTAAGACTCCTCTATGTCTAGATGACGGCCTGCATAATGTGCAACAGCTCTGTCTCTGAGCTCTTTGCATCCAAACTGGTGTAAAGCAAAGTTGTATACTGGCACCCACTCTCTTCTCTATTTTCCTAGCAGCTATGAAAATGCTAGTTCAAGAACATTTGCAACAGAACATTGGCATGCAATATTGGAGTGACAGCAACCTCTTCATCAGCAACAATAACCAAACTCCAGTATACAGATGATTGCACTGTAGTTGCTCACTCAGAGGAGGATCTACAAACAGCCCTTAACTGTTTCTCTGAAGCTTACAAAAGCCTAGGCTAATCCTGAAAATTGGCAAAGCAAAAGTTCTTCACCAGCCTGGTCCTGGACAATCTAGTAAGGAAGATGCATATTAGCAGAGGAAGTGGAAATTGTAGAATACTTTGTCTATTTTTGCAGCCATCTTTCACAGAGGGCAAACAGATATCAAGATTCAGCACAGAATCCTCTGTTAGGTCGACTTTGTTAAGTCGACTTAAAGTCGACCTTATTAAGGTTGACTTAACAAAGGGGACTAAGTTGACTTAACAAAGGGGACTAAGTCAACTTAAAGTTAAGTCGACCTCACCACCCTTAAGTCGACTTAATAAAGTCGACTTAAGGGTTATTCCACGTCCACAGTGTCCTTAAGTCGACTTAAGGAGTCAATTTAAGGGTTAAGTCAGCCTAATGAGTGGTAGTTATAAAATTGACTTAAGCTTTCAATAAGTAGACTTAAGGAATTTCTTAAGTCGACTTAATGAAAGCCTAGTGTGGACATGGCTTAATTTAAGTCGACTTAAGCCTCCTTAAGTCGACTTAAATTGCCAGTGTAGACATAGCCCATCAGCCTTGACTTCATCAGACTGTCTTGTCAAGTGTTCAATCACCACAACTTCAAAATGCATGTTAGACTTTTAGTTTATAAAGCAGTAGTAATCCCAACTCCCTTCTATAGCTGCGAGACTTGGGTGACCTACAGAAAACACATGCAAAAATTGCAGTGCTAGCACCTTCTCCAGAAGGTCTTCAACATAAAGTGGAAGGATTGCTGGAATAATGTCAATGTCTTCATGTCTTCAGTGTGATGGCCCTGATTATCCAGCACCAGCTGAAGTGGAGTTGTCACTTTATGTGCATGTCTGAAGCATGTCTACCAAAACAACTGCTGTATAGCCAACTCAAAGGAGAAAGGAAATAGCGAGGCCAAAAGAAATGCTTCAGAGATACCCTCAAAACAAATATCAAAAGATGTAACATTGACACCACACACTGGGAGACAGTAGTCCAAAACAAAGCTAAGCAAAGACTTGTCAGAGAAGGAATAAGGAGGAAATACATCTTGCCCTGGCTGCAGAAAAACATCAGAAAAGAAAAGACAAACAACTGTCATTCAGCAACTGTGACTCTACCCTGCCTTCCAACACTATCTGCAATGTCTGCCAATACGTCTGTGGCTCAAGGATGGGACTCCTCAGTCACCAAAGGACCCATATAAAATAAAACCTGTGAAAGAGTTCATCCTTGACCCCAAAGGATCCCCAACAATAATGAACTGTGTCAAAGCACTGAACAGGTCATTTAGATTTGCAAAGTATTGTCCATAAAAAAAGAGTCTCTGTTCTTTGCCTTTTTTAGATTTTTAAGAGCATTTCTAGGACTTTTGGGGGCTGTTATTGTTTCCTTGTCTTTGGTTATGGTAACACAACTTTGATAAATTGGCAGAGAGCATTGACGATGGCCAATTTTTGGTTTAGTCTAATTTCCTCCATTAGCTCACCCCCAAATTGAGTGTACTTGATCAAGAATCCATGAGTCTGTGCCACACTTAAAAATATTCAGGAGTATTTGTTATGTTTGCTTGAATCAAATCAATATCTTCTGGTGTTGGTAGAACAGTGTTATGTACGGGATCAGACGATGATCATGATTGTCCTTTCTACCGTTATGTGAATATCCAAGTGTGAAAGCTGGATCAGTTTAGATAAGCATATGGCTGGGAAGCCAAATTGTTAGAACAATTTGAAATCAGTAAAATTGAGTTAGAAATCTCAATAGAATAAGTTTTTCATTGGGGTTTTGGCACTACGTGCTCCCGATCAGGAGATAGGTAACATAATAGATGCTGTCTTCACTATATACATATATTTTTTTACTTCCATCGGACCAGTCTCAGAAGAGTCTCCAAATAACTGGAAGAAGTTAACTGAACAGTTAAGGCTCTGGAAGAGTTTGATTCATTCAGCTCAGAGTGAAACTGGCTCGCTCTTGTTTTATCCAGAGATTGGTCAGCAGGACTGAAAATTGTTGCATAAGTGTTTGGGCTCACTGCGGACCCCAGCCTCTGAGATCCACCCTTTCACTGGGTTTCTGAGGCTAGGCTCCAACCTGAGCCAAACATCATGTTGCAGTTTTTAGTCCCACAGTCTGAGCCAGAGTCAGCTAAATGGAACCAGCTGTGGCCGTGCTCTGGATCTTTTATTGCTGTGTAGATGTACCCAAAGTGTTCACTATTAACTCACCAAAGGCTGCATTAGAGAATAGGATACTGTATTATGTATCTGAGCCTCCAAGTATTGTCTTATGAGAACTTATATCAGCATCTTAAAAAAAAAAAAAAAAGGAAGATTTTACAATAACTTACCAGAGTGTATCTGACATCTCTATTTTAGATTTATGGAGCTCCTAATTTATATTAATATCTTTTACTACAATTTCAAAAGCAAATTCCTGCTCACATCTGACATGCCTGGAGACTGAACTCTGCTATTTAAGCACAGGAGAAGGAACAGCAGTACAGGCTGAGCAAGCTTCCCCTCTAGAGCCTCGCCATTGTCTCTCCGGTCAGGATTACCACTTCAGTCTGTCTGCTGAGGAAGGCAACGACACTAATTAGTCCCAGTTTTGGTGGCTTCCTGTTATGGACATCTGACATTGGCTTCAGACCACCAAGTCTTTTCTTGTAAGACACTGAACATGCATCAAAAGGTAATGTTTGCTCACTACTTACACGTGAGAGTGCTCTAGATCCCATTACAAATCCCCCGAGACATCCAGCCTCCTTGTTTACATTACTGTCAAAAAATAATGGATAGGTTTTTACATTTGCGAATGGGAGCCAGTGAGTGTAAAGGAAAAAGAAGTGTGCATTAACTGGTGTTTCTCGGTCCCCAAACTGTTGTTAGTTTTGAAGAACAAGAGGGGAGAAAAGGTAATTGTTAGGTTTCCAACAGTGAACATGGGGCTAACCTGGGCACAACATGGTGCCCTTATGTGAAATTTTGGCGAATCTGTTGTGTTGCCTTAAATCACATTTAAGGGGATGATGCCACAAAGAGCTGAGAGATTCCTGGCTCGAATTTACAATATGAGAGTCCTAAGATTAACATCAGTAACATAACTGGTCATTTTGTGCCTGCTCAGGCTCTCCCTGAAATCAATGACCTAACTCCCCATGAGTCCCAAGTAAAAGCTGAGCCATCAGGCCAAGTTCTCTGCTGGTGTATACTGGTGTAAGTCCAGTGACTTCAGTGAAGCTATTGTAGTTTACATCGCCAAGACTTTGATTAACCATTGGTAAAACTCATTAAACTCTGAGTGCGTTGGACATGTACCTTCTTCTAATGCTTTAATTTTTGCCTACTGAGTCACACACAAAAATGTTTTTTCAGAACATTGTGCACACACAGTCAATTACTGTTAGAGGACCCACAGCCTGTTCCAAATACCCATAGGGATTCTTCTCTTATACCAAAATGACTCCACTGAGCTCAGTCAAATTACACAAATGTAAACTGGCATTTGGCCTTACATCTTTGGTTCAGAAAGACAAAAATACAGCGTGAATTTCCCTCCACCCTGTGAATTTCTTTAAATCCTTTAACTCTTCTCCCAAATCTATGCCACTGTCTCCCTCTAGATCTCTTTTCTTTCTCTCATTTTAAACATACATATTCTTTCCTCTTTTACTTTGAAAAAACAGTGCATCTCAGTGCTCCCAGCCTATGGCTCAGAGGGACTTTCACAGTGGCCTGCTGCTCCCCTTCCTGCAGCTGCAGAAGAGAGACACTGCCTAAAGACTTAGTCAGAGTGCATTGCCCATAAAGCTAAAAGACTGCAAGCGCCTTGCTGCAGCCAAGTGGACAGGAGATCAGCACTTCCCTCCCCTTGGCTGTAGGAAAGAGCACAGCACTCCACCTGGGTCCATAGCTGTTGGGATCCCTGCTGGAGCCAGAAAGAGCGGAGCACTGATCTTCTGTCCCCTCTGGCTGTAGAAGGGAGTCACTGCCTAGGGATCCAAGTGAAGCACAGGAGGGATGGGAGATGAATAGGGAGAGGGGCAGCCTCCTCGCTGAACTCCTTCCATCTGGCTGCAATGGGGAGGGACTGCTGGCACAGATTTGTGGCCCTCCAGGATTGTAAAAATGGTATATGTGGCCCTCAAGCCAAAACAGGTGGGAACCATATCTTCTTCCATTTTCTATTATTCATTCCTTTGCTCTCTCTTGTACTCTACATCTTTCTCTTTGCCCCCTTCTGGTTTCTTTGTTTCCTTTTCTGATTTTATGTCTCATTGCAACATTTTGTAACCCACTAACCCTTTCTTGCCCTCTGTGTTAAATGCCCACTTGATCATAAAGGTTATGTCTACACTTGGAAATTTAAGTTGACTTAGTTAAGTCAACTTAGTGAGTCTACACTTAAATTTTAAGTCAACTTTGGGGGGAACTTACAAAGTCGACCTAGAGTGTCCACACTGGACACCTAGGTCAACTTCTAGGGGCTAGGGGGACCTAGGATAGGTCCATGGGGGCAGGGGGGCACCCCTTGCCCAGTGCCAGGGGGCTCAGCCTTTGCCCCATTGTACATAGGTACAATGGGGCAAAGGGGGACAGGGACCCTGGCAGGGCATAGGGGCAGGGTGGTCAGGACTCTACCCTGCCCTTTGGGGGGACATGCCAGGTTCCCCCTGTGCCCTCCCCCTGGCAGGGAGGGCATTGGTGCAGTCCTGGGGTAGCCCTAAGTCGACTTAGGACTACCCCACGTCTACACTCACTTAAGTCAACTCTAGGGAATCGACTTAAGCCCTAAGTCGAACTAAATCTAGGTTTAATAAAGTTGACTTAATTTTCATTGTCGACTTTATTTTCCTTAAGTTGACTTAAGCAACTTGCTTAAGTCGACTTAAGGAAACTGTAGTGTAGACACAGGGTAAATTAAGTCGACTTAAGCAAGCTTAAGTCGACTTAATTTACAAGTGTAGATGCAGCCGAATTGCCTCTAGTTTAACAATCTGTTAACAATCTATTCCACCTTCTATTTAGCTCTGACATTCTGATTACTTTTCCCAGACCTGAAGGAGCTCTGTTCAAGTTTGAAAAAAGCTTGCTTGCTCTCACCAACAGAAGTTGGTCCAAACAACACCCACCCATCTTGTCTCCTTTTCTCCCTGAATTCTCAAGTCTTTGTCCTCAGCCCTTGCTACCACCAGTACCCCATTGTCACAGCCATCTCCTCCAATACTGGGTCCCACCCTCGCTGTCTCATCAGTTGACTCATTTTTCTCGTTCACTCATTCTGAAGCAGTAATCCAGGGCTGAAGTCCTGGCTTCACTGAAGTCAATGGGAGTTTTGCCATCATTTTCAGTGAAGCCAGGACTCTACCACATGTGTTTTGATGGGTACCTGCCAGCTGGCCTCTGAGTAAAAGATGATGTATACGCAGTCTAGCTCATCTTTTATCAGTTCTTAAAATCTAACTTTCTATATAAGTAAGTAATTATAGAACCAAACATGCTATTTTACTCAAACTCAGTTTTCTCTAAATACTATGTCTGAATTTTGTAGTTGATTTTGTTCATAGGTAAATTGCCAGTGTGAAATACAGATCATCTCAACTGTTTGGGTTTGTTTGCTTGAATGATTTTGAATAAACATGATTAATATTAATCAGAAACAGCTCCTAAACTAATATGTACAATTTGCTACTTTGGACCATAAATCTTTGATAGGTCACCCAAGATACTGTACTTTATAGTACCATAAATTTATGTAATTATAAACAGAGGACCAATAAAAGTCTTCATGCTCAATGAAAACA
The DNA here is from genome assembly GCA_007922175.1 of Pelusios castaneus. Classification (NCBI taxonomy): domain Eukaryota; kingdom Metazoa; phylum Chordata; order Testudines; family Pelomedusidae; genus Pelusios; species Pelusios castaneus. The sequence goes on along the minus strand of ML685784.1, from coordinate 11,889,594 downwards.
TTTGAATGAACATATTGTAGTGATAAATAAAGAGCCATAAATACAGCAGAAGCTTCCAGATATTAACTCTTTCCTTGAAAATGTGAATAGTGATACTGAATAATACCAGCAGATTATGATTTGGCTTTTTAAATAGTGTGAACGGTACAGCAATATAATCCTTATCATGCAAAATTGTAACACTGGAACTCTTTGACCTGGAATATCCCACATGCAACTGAATGAAAAATATAGCTTGCAAGCCCTTAACACATGGCCTCTATCTACACAGTGAAGACAAAGCTACCAAATGCCAAGTCTATAAACCCATTTTTGTTGCTTAAAGAAAACATTTAGATGTCCAACTTTTAACCAACCCTAGATAAAGAATATCTTCTACTCCAGTTTTTCAGTAGCTAAATTCTGATTTGGTTTAAATGGGAACATGATTGGACCACAAATGTGGAACTAGTGAAAGCTGATTTGAACTGGCTTCATAGTCTATCAGCGCAAAGGGAAACTTCTGTAAATAATTTCCTTATCTGCCCTTTGGTTCTAAAAGAACCTAATGAAAACCAACTGGAAGAAAATCTCCAAGGAGCCTATTGAACAAAGTTAAAACTAATAGATTGCTTACATATTAGTACAGCTAACCCAAACAACTAAAATACTGGATTTCTTCCATCTACCTGCATTTTGTCAGGTGAACATGCTACAGAACTCACTCTTGCTCATTTTTCATTTAGCTGCTTCTTCTCTACTTTCCACCAGATGCTAACAGTTTACAAATGTGCCCTTGGTGGATACAATTTCAAATCACCAAAAAGACCAAGCAGAATGGAATTATAACACCATTTCTATCATGCTAGAGCCTGCTACCTTTTTTTTTTTTTTTCCCCGGTAAAAACACAATACTCTCCTCTTTAATATAAATTCAAGGTATCAGGAAATAAACTTGTCTGGGGATTTAAAAAAAAATCTACACATGGCCAAATTCTGCATGACTTACCCCAAGCACAATTCTTCTGTCCTCAGTGGGGACATACAGGATGTAAGAAAGGTCAGAATTTGGCTGTATATTTTTCAGCTGCATTGATAATAGTTTAATCTTATTTCCATCTGTCATATCAGTTAAGAAATAAGGTACCATTGATTAAATAACTTATGTATGCACAGTGAATTTGAGTGAGTAAGGGTAATAATTGCTAATAACAATGTTTATCCTCTTATGGGTAAGTGGAGAAGAGAATGTTGTTGAATGGAGATAAAACAATCTATTCTTCTGTAAAAATGAGTTCTCTAATGCTCTTATCCACCTCATTCTTACCTCCCCATCCATCAAGACTGCTCTTGTCTAATCCAGCTGCTGACAGATAAGATGTTTTAAGGTTTCCTGACCATTGTTTGAACCTTTGTCTTTCCATCTCAGAGAGGAAACTCTAGAAAGTTACTAAAGCTTAGACTATAACTAATTAGAGAATCTAAAGAGTATTCGGTTCAATGCAGAGGTTAACGAACAGGCAAACTTCAAACCACTACAGACCTGACCTTAATGGGAAATTCAGATTTGAATTAAAGCTATAGTGAGGTAGGCACCAGAGACTCAACCCTCTTTTCTTCCCACTTGAGAAAGCTCAAAAGCTCACTGTTGTTCACCCTTAAAAGCTCAGAATGAAAAACAAACCTGAAGGGAGTTGCCAAATTCTATATATTTATATTTGGGTATTGAGCCATTTTAGCTGAAATGGCAAGAGATTAGGCAATTAGTGGGAGTGAGTTGTACAGCACTGTGGCAGAGAGGAGAATATGGAGAGATTGAGAGTCCAAAGGAAAAATAAATTGAACAATATCATATATTTAATATCATTCCATAATCATGGAATGACCGTTGCTTCTTCAGCTGATTTTTGTTCTTTTCTGCTATGATACTATTTAATTCATACAAGGAAATGACAAGTAATTTTAACCAAACTCAAAATCCATTTGAAACTTGAAAGTGTTGGGTTTTGACAAAACAACATGAAATCAAACCTCACATTCCAGGTAGCTGTGTGTTTTCATTGCATGTCCCTTTGGCTTTTAGTCAATATTTGTTATTTGACAAGAATATACAGCCAGTTAGTTTAAAATATCTGTTAAGTTATTAAATTTCCTTTGAAAAATAATAGCCTATTGACTCAGAAGTTTCATGCCTTTCAAAATAAACTTGAGTTTCATTAAACTCCAAATACTACCATATTATTTCTCTAATTTACTGTAAATCTAATAGCTTTTTCTGCTGCTTATTATGTGAAGTAGCAGATGCATTAAGACTAGGATTTCTTAAATCACCTGCCACTGTAGAACTAATATTTGAATGAATTCCACATTAATGAGACTAACTTTACATTTTCATAATTTTAGAGCTACCGAACCACTTCTTCCTCTTCCTCAAACTTGGGTTGTTTTGTTGATCTCATTTAGATGTAAAAATAATACTAAAAATACCAGTCCAGGTTTGACTTATGCATGGGTGTCTATGAAATTTATTATCTTCTATTCTGTCCCCTCAGGATTGTTTTGTATTATGCCTGGTTGACAATGGACCAAAGGGACTAATACACTTGCTAGGTCTCACAGAAAAGCAATACACTTCAACTAAACATTTTCCCTTCCTCATCTAGTTTGCCCCTTATCCAAGGACCAGGAGAGTGCTGGTGCAGGAGACATGCACACAGACAAATTCCCCTTTTCAAAAAGGAATCTGCAGCTAGGGAAGCCCTCAATATTAATGTATGTAACTGGTTTTCTAAATGGTATCATCAGGGCTGGAAATATGAAAACAGTAAGGATTATGACAATAATAGTAATAATAATAATAATAAAAATAATACCAAATAATAATAATAATAATATCAAATGTTTATACACCACTTTTCATGACTCTCAAATCACTATATAAAGAAGATAATGCTTATTCCTGTGGGTTCACAAAACATCTAGAACTTTAGAAAATGCTTGGAGAGACATTTTGGTTACAGGAAATCAGTCAGAAGGCAATAAAAATATGGTTTCTTAACTGAAAAGAAGCTTTTGACATAAAATGAATAAAACTTGCCCACATTTGCTAAATATATCTAAGTTGCCAACAATAGCTGCCTGCTGTTCTGCCGCTTAGTAAAAATTAAAAAAAAAATTATCTTCAAGATGGGGTAACTATTGGATATAAAAGAACAAAACAATGCACCATATAAGAAACTGTAAAGGAAAACATTTAATTAATTATTCATGTTTAAATGTTAACAGGCTACATGAAAGCTCTATCCAAGATTTTAGTATGAAAAGTAAATACGTTTTTGAAAGAGAACAGGAATTAGGCCCTGATCCTTCCCCAACTGACATCAGAGCTCATTCACCAAGTTCAGTGTGAGCTGAATCAGGGTCTTGGCCCTCAAAGTAAAAGAATTGATTGAGGGACTTATGAAAGCATGAGGGAAAAGGAGGAACGACACTTGGCAAATGCCTGAGCCTGGCAGAAATCCATGTTTTAAGACAAATGCTACTCTTACAGTTCATGTGGCCTATAGCTACTTCAAAAATAAGCAAAACTTCAAACTGAACCACTACAAATATCTACAGATTCAAAACTGGGTCTAATAGTGTAACATGAATGCCCCCCAAAGAGTAGAATTAGACCTCTAAACTAAAATCAAGTTATACACAAATGGTCCATTGAAGTAAAATGAAATCTCAATGCAGAACTTGGGGTGGAAGGGAAAGACAACCTTCCCTTCCTTCCTTCCTCCCCCCCCCCCCCCAAAATACAAGAGGTTATGATTGCCAGGAGAAGATTATTTCCTTAGGACAAATGAAGACATGTCTCCAACAGGTTATTAAGAGAAAGCCTACAAGGTATGGAAGATGGGACGGATCACTGGCTAAGTTGACCTAAAATAAGGTGTTATTAAATGGAATTAAGCATTCATTAAGTTGACTTAAGGAAATGCCTAAGTCGACTTGATAAAAGCCCAGTGTGGACATGGCTTTGTTTAGGTCGATTTAAGCCTTCTTAAGTCAACCTAAATTGCCAGTGTAGACACACCCAAAAACTGAGAGCGTGCTAATAAAATTTGTGGATGACACAAAGTTGTGGGGTATTGCCAACATGAAGACAGGCCAGAATAACATACAAGATGCTCTGGATTACCTTGAAAATTGGAGTAACAGGCAGGAGATAAAATTTACTAATGCAAAATGCTCTTTGGGACCAATCACCAGAATCTTTGTTACATACTGAAGACTTATCTGTTGGAAGTGACAGAAGAGGAGAAAGACTTGGGTGTAGCAGCTGTTCACAGAATTACTATGAGCCGCCAATGTGATGCTGCCATGAAAAAGGTTAATGCAGTCCTAGGATGGATCAGGCATAGTATTTCCGGTAGAGAAAGAAGTGTTAGTATCATTATAAAAGGCACTTGTGAGACCTCATCTGGAACACTTTTTGCAATTCTAGTTTCCCATGTTTAAGAAAGATCAACTCAAACCAGAACAGGTACAGAGAAAGGCTACTAGGAGATCAATTGGAAGAGAAGACTCAAAGGCTATGTCTACACTAGCAAGTTAGTTTGAATTAAGGAGGCTTAATTCGAACTAACTAAAGCCAGGGCTACACTAGGCTTTAGTTAGTTCGAATTAAAGGCTTCCTTAATTCAAACTAATAAGTTCAAATAGGGTATTCAAACTAAGGGGTTAATTCGAACTAACTAGTTTGAATTAACAAATGTGGCCCTGTTAATTCGAACTAATTTCTTAGTTTGAATTAACCGGCCATTGAAATGATTGGGGATTGCTAATTTGAACTAAGCAAGTGCTTGCTTAGTTCAAACTAACATTCCAGTGTGGCCATGCTAGTTCGAATTAAGCTAATTCAAACTAACTAAAATTAGTTTGAATTAGTTAGTAATTCAAACTAATTTTAGCAAGTGTAGACATAGCCAAAGAGCTTGGCTCATTGAATCTAACCAAAAGAAGACTGAGAGGACTGGATTATCTTTCTTATGTATTTATAGAGAGCAAACACCAGGGAGGGAGAAGAGTTATTTACGTTAAGCACCAATGTTGACCCAAGAACAAATAGATATAAACTGGCCATCAATAAGCTTAGGTGTGAAAGTAGAAAAAGGTTTCTAACCATTGGTGAAATGAAGCCCTGGAACAGCCTTCCAACGGGAGTAATGGAAACAAAAAACCCTCTAACTGGCTTCAAGACAGAGCTTTATAAGTTCATGGAGGGGATGGTATAATGTGACTGCCTACCATGTCATGTAGCTGATATGATATACTAAGACCAAATATCTCCAAATGCCAGTAATGGACTAGATGGGGAGGTTATGACAGAATTTTTTTTCCATGTGTCTGGTTGCTTGATCTTGCCCACGTGCACTAGGTCAAACTGATTGCCATATTTGAGATCAAGAAGGAATTTTCTCCCATGGCAGATTGTCTAGACATCCTGGAGGTGTCTTGTCTTCCTCTGCAACATGGGGCACGAGTCACTTGCGGGTTTATACTACTGTAAATGGTGGGTTTTCTGTACCTTGAAAGCTTTAAGTCATGATTTGAGAAGTTCAGGGAACAAAGCCAGAGGTTAGGATTCTACTGCAGGGATGGATGAGCAATCTTCTCTGGTGTGCGGTGTGCAGGAGGTCAAACTAGATGATCATGACAGTTCCTTCTGGCCTTAAAGTCTATGACTATGTCTACTCTGGCAAGTTAGTTGGAATTAAGGAGGCTTAATTCAAACTAACTAAAGCCATGGCTACACTAGGCTTTAGTTAGTTCGAATTAAGGGCTTCCTTAATTCGAACTAATAAGTTCGAATAGAGTATTCGAACTAAAGGGTTAATTTGAACTAACTAGTTCGAATTAGCCAATGTGGCCATATTAATTCGAACTAATTTCTTAGTTCAAACTAACCGGCCATTGAAATGAATGGGGATTGCTAATTCGAACTAACTAAAATTAGTTCGAATTAATTAGTTCGAACTAATTTTAGCAAGTGTAGACATAGCCTATGAGTCTGACCTTTAGGAATTTAAGACATCAATTTCAATGTATCACTTCACCCCAAAATAATCACAGAAAAATTGGCTGAGAGAACTAGTCAGATAGTGAAACCTCTTTGAAAAGAGGCACAGACATCACAATAAAGACGCATATCTAGCCCATATCTAGCAGTACAAATGTTAATGGTAGACAAACAAGGACTACTTCAAACACTACCTCACTCCTCAAACACAGGCAATCATCATGTTTAGAGACAGAACTGAAAGAAAGGCAAAAGCAGCAAAAACTTTTTTTAAAGATAAAACCTTGCAGTGTGATGCACTGATATCAAGTCCGCCTGAAAATTACTAATGGCAGCTGGATGCCAGCAAAAATAGAAGAGACACAATCATACATTATGTACACAGACAGAGAGCCACAGAGGAAATCACCAATATTGACTTGAAATATCCAAGACAGCCAAGATACCTATTGCTTTAGGAGATCAAGATTTAAAATGTTGAAGGTATTGTTGAGGCAGAGCTAGGGACGTGGTAGAATCTGTGTCAGTGTCAACAGAATCGGTGAGGCCACCAGCCTTGTCAAGGCCATGAAGGACACACCACTGTGTTCCCAAGACTAGCTCCTGGCCAAAGTGAAGACACAGCTTAATTACTTTGGACTGAGCCATCTTCATGGGTACATGATGAGAAAGCTCCTAGAAACACTGAGTGAAACAAACAAGTTGACCAATTAATTGACCTTCAAAAGTTTTTTTCGAAATCTATTTCCTAGTTCTTCCCATAATTCAAAGTAAATTTAAAAGAATTTGTGGCTAAAGAGGACATACAGAACAAGTATCATGTTATAAATAAGGGAATAATTGTGCTAATGAGATGTTACAATGAAGTTATGGGAATGCTTATGTCAATAAAACTGGTAAGCCTTGGAGCCTGCCCAGTGTAGCCAGAGAATTTCCAGAATCCTGAGCAGATTTAAAATGAACTGAGTGCTCCTAAAGTTCATAAAACATGATGATCCTCAACTTGGCACCTGAGGACTTATTTAATACTGTAGAACCAATCCTCTGTGGTTGTAAAACAGCATGCTTCCAGCAATCTCATAAAGGTATATCAGCTTACATTTGCAGAGAATCTGGCCCCAAATTCAAGTTTTTAATAAAAAGAACATTTGCTAGAGTCTTCTGGAGGTATGACTAAGTTTAAAAAATTCAGGAAGCTAGGATTTAATCTAAATCACTTTTAGGTGGAAACCCTAAAAATCAGATCTATATTTCAGACAAGGCACAGGAGGAGAGGCCAATATGTGATTATGATTACACATACACAATACCTATTATTTGACTTACTTATATGCACTTAGGACTGTACAAGCATGCCTATTAGATAGCAAGGGTAGTATCTCCTGGTGGTTGAGTTACATTTAATCAAAGTGCACATAATTTTTCACTAAGAAACATAGAAGTGGACTAAATTCAAGAACCCTGAAATTCAGTGATTCTGTAATGAGCCGTTAATATTAGCTGGGTTGTTTCTACTTGTGTGAGTGATGAATTTGGATCTCCATGCTTCCTCCTGGGATCACTCCATGCCCTATTGGAAAAACTACTCTCCTCTGATATTTGTTTTCTTTCAGGAATTACTTCTGAAACTGTAAGTTACAAATGACCAGCTAGATATTTTTCCTTCCTTCTAAATTTGTAACAAAAAGGAATTGCTCTCACTAAGATCTACTGTGCCCAATTTAATCTCAGAGCAAACAGTGGTTGTGAAAAGGACACAGAGAGGCAACCAGAGCTACAACTAAGCAGCGGCTTCTGCAATTACTACAATTAACACAAATTCACTAGTATTCTGAGTAACGGGAAATCCTTATGGACCCTTTCAGTAAAGGTTATCTCCTGGCTCTAACTGTAGCAGCAAAATTCAAATGCGCTTAGCTTTTGTCCTGTCACAGAGAGCCCTGCTAGCATTTCAAGATGCTGACTGAAAATGTCATTCATGGATTTCCCCTCTAAAAAACCAGACCTGCCTCATTTTGGGGATCTGAGCATCTTCTGAGGAATGACCTCTGTTGTGAATGGGGAATTTTCACTTGATGAGAAACAGGAAGAACCATAAGGGGAATTTCAAGGAGGGGCAGTCGGTCTTAGTATGAAAGTCATCTAAGAAATCCTGTTTCCAAGAGCTAGTTAATAAAGAGTTTACAGTACCTTCTGCACATTTGTGGCACTGCTATAGGCAAACAGTGGTAGTGGAGGCTATTAATTTGCCCTGTAAAATAATCGAAACAGGATCTTTTTTTATTTACCTTACTGATTAAGTGCTCTGACCTTAGTTTTAACAGGGAAAATTAGGCTGCACTGAGACTATGGATGCTGGAATCCAAGACTGACCTTGTTGTCCTGTTTAACGAGTGTCATGGCTTTAGTTTAACTTCAAAGTCACTTGGCATCATTATTGGTCATTATTGACTAATTAGGGGCCTGAAATACATTCAATGGTGAGCATGTCCATCTGCCTTTATATTGTAAACCTTTTCTAGGGCTGACAAAAATGTTCATTGCATACCTTGTCTGCTCATTCACATTTAATAAACTTGATGGCTTTACTCCATGGAGCATCACACAAATCCTTCAAAAAGGGATGACATTAAACCAGCAAATCCTTTGCAAACTTTTACATTTCAGCTGACAAAATTAAATTGGCTGTTTTACATTTGATCTTAGAGAGCGTTTCTTTTAGGCGAGAACAGGCAGTCTTAAGAGTTGCCCACATTTGAACATTACAGCTGCTCTTCCTAAAATGGGAGGGTGGGGGGTGGGGGAAGACTTTTATGGCTATCCCTGAGGCTAGGCCTTTTACAATGCATCACAGTGTCTAAACAGACCTATGTGCTGTGATCCCATTTGGCAATAATGAGGGTCTTGTATTCCACAGACATACAGACCAACTCTCAGCCCCAGGCTACCTTTACAGTTACAGCCACGCACGTTACAATCTGTGACATTTGAATTGGGATGAAAATTAAAGTTGTCTTTTGCTGTTGTCGACATATTTACCCTTTGTTATTTGTCTGTTTCCATAGCAATAAACAAGAAGTCACACTTTGGAAGGTTTTGGTTTTGAGCCTGGGAGAAAGCTGCACACTGAAATTCTGAACGCAGCCGCACCCTCTAGTGGCTTCTGGCTGCACATAAGACCTTTTAAAGTCCGTCAATTTTCTTTTGGCATAAAACACCTTATACCATTTGCTATTGTTCTTAACTTTATAAAGCAAAATATTTTTATATTCAATTAACCTGAATTATGTTGATGATAGAGTATTTTATTAAGGGTTTACCCCTATGGCACTGAAGGATTCAATACGGTTCTTACTAAGCACACATACTTGGAAGATTTTTATTTTATTTTATTTTAGTTTTTTTAAACACACTGGAACCATAAAAGCCACTTTGTAAAATTTGTTGTAACCAAAATCATCTGATGGAGTGAGGGTCATTTGTCTTCCTTCAGGGTGTGCCACCAAACATATGAAATGCAGGTGTTCTGGAGGCGTCGGTCTCTTTGGAAAGAATAAAGACAAGTCCAGATGGAAGCTCAGCTTTCAAAACAAAGCAAAACCCAAGCCAAAAGGATTGGATTAAATCCTAGATGTTTTCCTTAACCTCTCCAGCCTTAATTAAAATGTGCTTGGAGGCTTGGGGAGGGGCAGATCCAGTAATATTTGTTAAAACATCATGTGAAATCCTGGTCTACATTTTCATCTACTGTCTTTGAATCTTGGGAGATCTGAGTCCCTCCCGCCCCCCTTCTTGGGTGTTCGGAGGCGTAGGTTGATCCATTCTGAGGAGTCTCCATGCTGAGTGGCCCTAGGTGTACACAAGATTCTGAACAGCAGCCATCTAGGGACAACAGAATGTGTTAAACATGAGACACTCTCCAGCTGCTCCCACTGACCTGCAGCAAGATAAAAGGCAGATTGGCAGGAAGCAAATCTGGGAAAGATAAAGTGTCATGGTGCCTAGGGAGAGTCTGAGGACTTGAAGGGTAGGGGAAGTGTTCCGAGCTTTTCAGCTGTTATTGAGAACAGACACCAGACTAAGGGATCTCAGTGAGATATCATCCTGAGCTGGAGTAAGACAGAAGTGCCTCTTTTCACCTGGCTGCCCTTTTGTCCTCACCTGACCACACAACTGATGTGGCAAAGACAGGAGGTAACATAAGAAAGAATATTTAGTTCTGTTCTGTAGGTGGTCCTAATTCACTCCTTTTCAAATCTTGATCTTTCCCTCTAGAAAGTCAAGTAATACCACCACCTATTAAATTAAAAATATCCTCCATTTATATAGCATATTTCATCAGAAAGCACTTTAAAGAGGTGGTCTAGTATCATTAGCCCTATTTTTATAAACAGTTACAGCAAAGATAAATTACTTTCCCAAGGTCTAGGAATGACATAATAGCAGGAGAAGAATCCAGTTTTGTGATTTACAAGGCACTGTTTAGCAGAATTTCTCTTCCAGCGAGAGAAAGAGGTTTAATTTATAAAGCATCCCCCCAAAAAACAAAAACACACACCCAATGAAGGTTATGTGGGAAGAGGTGAGATGTGTACAGGCAGTAAAAATTCTAGAGAACAAAGGAAAGGATATATATAAAGACCTCTACTGCTGAGTATGCACAGAGGGCACTGCTATATGTTAAGAGGCACTAGAGTTTTAAATGCAAGTAGCTTGGGCCAAGCATGCATCCATGAACACCTGGTGCCATCTTGAACTAAGACCTTACAGAAACCTGACCCTCTTTCTCTAGTTCCACTCATCATACTAATTATGAATCTTTGTCAAAGATTTAATTTTTTGACCTGACATGCTCATCAGCTTACACCTTTCTTGTACTAATCCCTTCTGGTTCACAAGCTGGTACTGTGTCCAGTGTACATTTAAATGAACAGATTTTATTTTAGACCCAAGTGTAGCTCATCCTATACCAACTGCTATGGCCTCCATCCAGACTTTCACACACTTAATAATTCAAATTCCAAAGGGGTAGCCGTGTTAGTCTATTGTGGAAAGACAACAGAGTCTTGTGGCACTTTTAAAGACTAACAGATTTATTAATCCCATGAGCTTTCGTGGGAGAAAATCCCACTTCGTCAGA